>JAVIAB010000092.1:106631895-107259395 GCA_032433765.1 Megaustenia siamemsis
TTTTACCCTGGCAGCCATGTGCACAGGGACCCCTCGCCACCCAGCAGTAACTCCGTCTTCAGAGGTACTCATATTTTTTCTGTTGTGTGTTATTGACGTGTCAAGCTCGCCTCACTGTTGAGACCATGGGTGGTTGCCACAGAGAGAAATCACAAATAAAGATCCCAACTTGTACGGTCAGATTTGAACTAACAACCTCTCTGTGTCAAGACTGCCATAACTTGAGATTGAAAACTTCTCTTCAAGCAAATTCCACAGAGCATTGTGAATTGCTTTAGGCTCAAAACTTTCCACTGTGAGAATTTCAATTACAGCTTATAGCCTCTGACACGTATTCAGTGCATCCACCATTTTGATAACTAATACAAGGAAGCATGTGACACTAGACTGTGGAAACTTTTTTTTGGAAGAGTAAATAAAAAAAATTCTTCCTTTACATTGGAAACAATACATTTTATAAAAATTTGCAATGAAGATACAGAATTTCACACTTTATCAGGTTAGAATTGTTTCTTTAGAGAGCTAAGTAAATTTTATTGACATTTTCATTTATGTCATTCATAAAGTGCTGTCTCCGCATCCAGAGTTGGCTATCATGGAGCACCTTTCTGCTCTGTCTCTTGCTTTGATGTTGTAGGGATCGAACCCTACCTCTTGTCCTTTGTAGCCAGTTTACTAAATACTGAGCTATCGCGGCTCCACATTTCTTTGGTAAGGCTATAAATATTGATTTTAATAGGCCATCTGGTATATTTCACCTGTTATAGATTGCATTCACATGGAGCATAAAAAAAATAAATATTCAGTTAATAAAATATTCTATACAATAAATAAATATTCAGTAAATATTCAAATATTCAGTTTAACTGTTTAAAACTTGTTTTCCTTTGCAATTTAATTATCTCTTTATGTCATGTCATTAAACAATTAAAATTATTCCTTCGACAAGCTTACGAGAACTGAGACTGATGTGATTGCAAAAGTGTAGCTGATCTAGGCATGCAAGAATGGCCAAATTATGTAAGACTCTACGTTACCTCATTGTGGCAAAATGTAAAAATGTAATGGAGGATTTTACATTCTAATGCTCTTTATTTTTAAAAGTTTTGGGAAAGTATTTTAGTACTCATATATTTCCATGACTGTCTTACTTCTAATGCCCTGCAGTGCTATCAGATGGCCACAGGGTTTTCGGTGTATTTTGTCCTATGTCCTTATTCTATCGCTAGCTTCTCAATCTTCGCAAAAATTCTACCTTACGCAACTTTTAAAGAAAAAGTATAAACCCAAGGTAGGATAGCACAATTATTGAAAGACACCGCCTTGAAAAACCATAGTCCTGAAATTGATGTAAGTACCTTGTACCAGCTCACCAACCACCTGCATTTACACAGTTTAACTGCCAAATATTTGTAATAGAAAATATTGGTCTACGTGTAATGTGTATCATGCTATATTTATCACCGCAAACATTTGTACTCAGATTTTTAAATTTAAAAGATTTATTACATTAACTCTTTCCGTACGTTTCGCCGCACTGTGCAGCAATGCGATTCCGCAACGTACATTTCGCAGCACAGTGCGCCACACTCATTTGATTAGTGTGAACGCCATCAAATCATATTCTTTTTATATGTCTTATATCATCTGGATATTGGTGAAATCTTATATCTTGTTCAATTATCTAAACATTCATATTATATGTTATATGTTAGTAAATATAAATATATAGATTGATTCTTAAAACCATGAACATTTTGTCTCTGAAATCTCTTCTGTTGCGTGGATAAAAAGTTCCGTATGGAAAGAGTTAACCACAAAAGTACAGTATAGACATTTTTTTGCAGCGTTCACAGCTTTCATCTAAGGAGAAGTCTCCCTATAGCCTAGGAACTGAATTTTGCATGTGATTCATTTTACCCTGGCAGCCAGTGCACAGGGCCCTCGCCACCCAGCAGATAACTCCGTCTTCAGAGGTACTCATATTTTTTCTGTTGTGTGTTATTGACGGTCAAGCGGCCTCACTGTTGAGACCATGGAATCTTTTTTTTTGGAAGAGTAAAAAAAAAAAAAAATTCTTTCTTTACATTGGAAACAATACATTTTATAAAAAGTTTGCAAAGAAGATACAGAATTTCACAGCTTATTAGTTTTAAAATTGTTTTCTTTAGAGAGCTAAGTATAATGACATTTTCATTTATGTCATTCATTAAATGCTGTCTCTACATCCAAAGTTAGCTACCATGGAGTACCTTTTTGCTCTGTCTCTTGCTTTGATGTTGTAGGGATCGAACCCTACCTCTTGTCCTTTGTAGTCCAGTTCACTAACCACTGAGCTATCGCGGCTCCCCATTTCTTTGGTGAGGCTATGAATATTGATTTTAATAGGCCATCTGGTATATTTCACCTGTTATAGATTTGCATTCACATGGATCATAAAATAAATAAATATTCAGTGAATATTCAAATATTCAGTTTAACTGTTTAAAACTTGTTTTCTTTGTACTTTGTGGCTACCATGGAGCATCTTTCTGCTCTGTCTCTTGCTTTGATGATAAAGATTATCATAGGCTTATGTGACATCTTTTAGTTACTTGTCCATATTAGTACTTGGTCTACCTCTCCCTCTTTTACCTTGCATTTACCCTTCCAAGATTACTTTTAGTAGACCATTGTGTCTTTTAACATGCCTCAAAAAATCTCATTTGTCTTGTTTGAATTGGTTTAGTAGTTCTCTTTTAATTTTTAGTTGTTTTAAGACTTCATCGTTTGTTTTTCAATCCAAATCATTAAACAGTTATCACCACTATTGTCCAAACAAGGAAATAACGCTAGAGGCAAAATGAGCACTATATAATACAATCTTCATCCCAATGTTGTGCTATTCTGTTTTTATCTAATGTCCATCTTTCAGCACCATACATGAATGTTGAGAAGATATAATATTTTGCTATTCTTAGTTTTAACCCTGTTATTTGTTTTGATGTGTAGTATATTTTTTATGACATTAAAATTACTTTTTTTGCCATTTTATATTCTTTTTTTTTCCTCAAGTCTTACATTTTCCATCACTGGTTTTAGTATGTTCAAAGTAGTTGTAGCTTTGAACTGTCTTCAGGTGTATTTCTTGAAATTTGATATCCACTTGTAGGTTTGAGTACTTTCTTTGTTATGATCATATTTTAGTTTTTGATATTCATATCTAATCCATATTTTTTGCTTATCATTTATTTCATTTAGTATTTGATGTAGATCTTCAGGATTTTCTGCTAGTAATACAATATCATCAGCATATCTTAGGTTACTGACTATCATTCCTTTAATGTTTATGCCTGGCATCTTCGTGAAGTTTTTAAAGATTTTCTCATTGATTAGTTTGAAACCAAGCTTGTGATAGAATTTGTGTCACTGTTAAAATATTTACATATTTATATATGGCCTGCTTCAAAAATGTATTTACACACTCTACCATTTTATGTGAAAAGGTAGTGCAGCATTGCTTGATTCGGGTCACGACGTTGATAAAAGTCCTGTTGGTCATAAAAAAATATGATCACTAACATCATTATTCCTCCGTATATCAAAAGGGATGATGAGTTTAATTGGTACATGTTTACTATTGTTATGTTTAAGTACAATGTTTAAACATTTAAAGAAAAATATAATTGTTGACAGATATTTATAGGACTATTTACAAACATTTACATATATAATTGCTCACAAAGGCCTGTTATAAACTTTTTACAAATTTTTCCTCATTTACTAAGGTGTCAGACAACGGGTCATCCACATTACTAAGAACAACAACAAGCTATGCTACTTCAACACTCAGGGCTGTGAGGCTACCAGACAATGGCTTAGATTTTCTGGCACAGAACTGCTCAAGACTTTGCTCGGTGGACATAGGTAAATGTGACATAACAGATGATGGACTGTATGCCTTATCTATGCACTGTCCAAATCGAAGTAAACTTGAGAAGAAGTCATGTGATGTAACAACAGACAAAGGAATAGTGATGATTGCTTATTGGTACTCTTCATTGCAGCAGTTGCATGTCCAGGATTGTTGTCTGTCCCCTGATGTATATGCTATGGTTAGAAAGTACTGCAAGAGTGCCATCACAGAACACATAAATCCAACAATTCTATAAAGCAGCTTTCTATATTAATTTTATTCTTTTGAGTTGTGTCCAACTTTTGTAATAGATGAGAATGTTCTAAAAGCGTAACGGGGTATTCTAAAGACTAACGGGGGTATACTGAAAGACTAACGGGGATATTCTGAAAGAGTAACGGGGATATTCTGAGAGTTACGGGGATATTCTGAAAGAGTAACGGGGATATTCTAAAAGAGTAATCCAGATATTCTAAAAGAGTAATCCAGATATTTTAAAATAGTAATGTGGATGTTCTAAAAAAAAGTATCAAGGGTATTCTAATAGAGTAATGGGAAGGTTATAAAAGAGTAATGGGGATATTCTAAAAGAGTAATGGGGATTTCTAAAAGAGTAATTAGGATGTTCAGATGTTCTAATAGAGTAATTAGGATGTTCTAAAAGAGGCCAAATAAAAAATGAAAGCCAATTTCCAACATCAGGAGACATTCATCACTTGGGGTGATGTCAGAGAAGAGAACAACTGATGTTTTGTGACAACTGGCATATTTAGTGAAAGAGGGGATATTTTGTGACAGCTGGGATGTTTGTTGCAGCTGGGATATTTTGTGACAGCTGGGTTTGTTGCAGCTGGGATATTTTGTTACAACTGTAACATTTTGTGACAACTGTAACATTTTGTGACAACTGTACATTATGTTATAGCTGAGATATTTTATGACAGATGAGATATTTTGTGACAACTGGGAAATTTAGTTACTGCTGTGATGTTTTATGACAAACTGAGATATTTTGTTACAACTTTAATATTTTGTGACAACTTTGACATTTTGTAACCGCTGGCATATTTTGTGAGATCTATATTTTGTGACAGCTGGGATATTTTGTTATTGCTGTGTTTTTTTTGTGACATCTGGGGTATTTTGTGACATCTGGGATATTTTGTGATATCTGCGATATTATGTGACAACTGGGATATTTTGTTAAGTTCAGATATTTTATGTCAGCTATATTTTTTGACGCTGGAAGATTTTGTGATAGCTGGGATATTTTGTGAAAAAATTAGATATTTTGTGACAGTTAGGATATTTTGTTACAGTTGGGATATTTTGTGTGAACTGATATATATTTTGACTACTGGAATATTTTTTATTACAGCTTGTATATTTTATGACAAATTGTATATTTTGTGACAGCTGGGGTCTTTTGTTACTGCTGAAATATTTGTGGACATCTGGAATATTTATGTGACATCTGGGATATTTTGTGATAACTGGGATATTTTGTGACAGCTGGAAGATTTTGTTTTAGCTGGAATATTTTGTGACAAATTAGATATTTTGTGACAGCTAGGATATTTTGTTACAGTTGGGATATTTGTGTGAACTGATATATATATATTTTTACTGCTGAAATATTTGTTTATTACAGCTGGATATTGTGCTACAGCTGGTATTTTTTATGACAAACTGTATATTTTGTGACAGCTGGGATATATTGTTATAATTGAGATATTTTGTAAAAGCTCGGATATTTTGTTACTGCTGTGACATTTTGCAACAACTGAAATATTTTGTAAGAGCTGGAATATTTTGTTATGACTGTGATACTCTGTTGCAGCTGGGATATTTTCCAACAAGAGATATTTTGTTGCAGCTGGGTATTTTGTGACAATTAAGATATTTTTTGACAACTAAGATATTTTGTGACAGCTGGGATATTTTTTTACAGCTAGGATATTTTGTGTGAACTGAGATATATTTTGACTGCTGAAATATATTTTATTACAGTGGGGATATTCTGGTACAGCTGGTAAATTTTGTGACAGCTGGGATATTTGTTACTGCTGTGACATTTTATGACAACTTAAATATTTTGAAAGCTGGAATTTTTTTTTCCACTGGATACTTTGTTGCATGTTGGATAAAGGTAAAGTACGAGACATGAACCGGCGTCTTAGCACGCGAGTTTCCACCCATATGTGCTCGGCCGCCTATTCAGAAATGTTCGGATATTTCTGTATAGTGTCGTCTCAAGCATTGAAACTCAGATGCGAAGCGACATTCCTCACCTTCCCAGGATAATACCCTGGTACCCATTTCTGCCAACGGCTGGGTCGACCGTGGGGGTAATTTTTTTTTTTAAATTTCCAACCACGAGTACAATTCACACTGCTCCCAGTGGGAATCGAACACGGGTTGTCCGAACGTCGTAGTCTAGTCGGTGGTTTTCCCAACTAGGCTACCGAGGCCCCCAAGCATGTTGGATATTTTCTGACAACACAATATGTGTGTTACAGCTTTGATATTTTGTGACAGCTTGGCTATTTTGTGACAACTGTGATATTTTGTGACAGCTGGGATACTTTGTGACTGCTGGAATATTTTGTTACTTTACTGCTGGGATATTTATGTGACATCTGGGATATTTTGTGATAACTGGGATATTTTGTGACAGCTGGAAGATTTCGTTTTAGCTGGGATATTTTGTGACAAATTAGATATTTTGTGACAGCTAGGATATTTTGTTACAGTTGGGATATTTGTGTTAATTGATAAATATTTTGACTGCTGAATATTTTTTTATTACAGCTGGGATATTGTGCTACAGCTGGTATTTTTTATGACAATTTGTATATTTTGTGACAGCTGGGATATATTGTTATAATTGAGATGTTTTGTAAAAGCTAGGATATTTTATTACTGCTGTGACATTTTGTAACAACTGAATATTTTGTAACAGCTGGAATATTTTATGACTGTGATACTCTGTTGCAGCTGGGATATTTTCCAACAACTGAGATATTTTGTTACAGCTGGGATATTTTGTGACAACTAAGATATTTTGTGATAGCTGTGATATTTTTTTACAGCTGGGATATTTTGTGTGAACTGAGATATTTTGACTGCTGAAATATATTTTATTACAGTGGGGATATTCTGGTACAGCTGGTAAATTTTGTGACAGCTGGGATATTTTTTCACTGCTGTGACATTTTATGATTACTGAAATATTTTGTGACAGCTGGAATTTTTTTACCACTGGGATCGTTGTTGCATGTTGGATATTTTCTGACAACACAATATGTGTGTTACAGCTTTGATATCTTGTGACAGCTTGGCTATTTTGTGACAACTGTGATATTTTGTGACAGCTGTGAAATTTTGTGACAGCTGGGATACTTTGTGACAGCTGGGATACTTTGTGACTGCTGGAATATTTTGTTACTTTACTGCTGGGATATTTATTTGACATCTGGGATATTTTGTGATAACTGGATATTTTGTGACAGCTGGAAGATTTTGTTTTAGCTGGATATTTTGTGACAAATTAGATATTTTGTGACACTAGGATATTTTGTTACAGTTGGGATATTTGTGTGAACTGATATATATTTTGACTGCTGGAATATTTGTTTATTACAGCTGGGATATTGTGCTACAGCTGGTATTTTTTATGACAAATTGTATATTTTGTGACAGCTGGGATATATTGTTATAATTGAGATATTTTGTAAAAGCTAGGATATTTTGTTACTGCTGTGACATTTTGTAACAACTGAAATATTTTGTAACAGCTGGAATATTTTGTTATGACTGTGATACTCTGTTGCGCTGGGATATTTTCCAACAACTGAGATATTTTGTTACAGCTGGGATATTTTGTGACAATTTAAGATATTTTTTGACAACTAGATATTTTGTGACAGCTGGGATATTTTGTGTGAACTGAGATAATTTTGACTGCTGAAATATATTTTATTACAGTGGGGATATTCGGTACAGCTGGTAAATTTTGTGACAGCTGGGATATTTTGTTACTGCTGTGACATTTTATGACAGCTGGAATATTTTGTTTAATTTACACCACTGGGATATTTATGTGACATCTGGGATATTTTGTGATAACTGATATTTTTAGACAGTTGGGATATTTTGTTACAGTTGGGATATTTTGTGTGAACTGAGATATATTTTTTTACTAATGGAATATATTTTATTACATTGGGGATATTTTGGTACAGCCGGGAAGTTTTGTCCAGCCGGGATTATGTTGTTTATTGCTGGGATTTTTGCTACTACTGTGACATTTTGTGACAGCTGGAATATTTTTTTTTACCACTGGATACGTTGTTGCATGTGGGTTATTTTCTGACAACACAATATGTGTGTTACAGCTTTGATATCTTGTGACAACTCAAGATATTTTGTACAGCTGGGCTATTTTGTGACAACTGATATTTTGTGACAAATGAGATGTTTTTGTGACAGCTGTGATTTTTTTGTTTTGCTGTATTTTTGTTACTGCTAGGATATTTTATTTCTGTGACATTTTATGACATCTGGTATATTCTGTTACGACTGGGATAAAATGATGCAGCTGGGATATTTTCTGACAATTGAGATATTTTGTTGCAGCTGGGATATTAGTGATAACTGAGATATTTTGTTACAATTGGGATATTTGTTTAAATGAAATATTTTGTTACAACTGGGATATTTTGTAATAGCAAGTATAGTGCTACTGCTGTGACAATTTGTGACAGCTAGATGATTTTGTGATAGCTTTGATATTTGTTACTGCTGGGATATTTTGTTACTGCTGGGATATTTTGTTACTGCTGGGATATTTTGTTACTTCTGGGAAATTTTGTGACATCTGGGATATTTTATGATAACTGAGATATTTCATGACAGCTGTGATATTTTTTGACAAATGATATATTCTGTGACAGCTGGGTATTTTTTTGCAGCTGTGATATTTTATGCGAACTTTTTTACTGCTGGAATTTTGTTACTGCTGTGCCATTTTAACAACTGAAATATTTTGTGACAGCTGGAATATTTTTTTAACTGGGATACTTTGTTGCATGTGGATATTTTCTGACACCTGAAATATTGTGTTACAGCTTTGATATTTTGTTACAACTGAGATATTTTGTTACAGTTCAGATATTTTATGTCAGCTATATTTTGTGACAGCTGGGATATTTTGTGACAACTGGGATATTTAGTTACAGTTCAGATATTTATGTCAGCTATGATATTTTTTGACAACTGGCATATTTGTGACAGCTGGGATATTTTGTGACAGCTGGGATATTTTGTGACAGCTGGGATATTTTGTGACAGCTGGGATATTTTGTGACAGCTGGGATATTTTGTGAAAGCTGGGATATTTTGTGACAGCTAGGATATTTTGTGACAAATTAGATATTTTATGACAGCAAGGATATTTTGTGACAGCTAGGATATTTTGTGACAGCTAGGATATTTGTTACAGTTAGGATATTTTGTGTGAACTGATATATATTTTGACTGCTGGAATATTTTTTATTCTCTTCTTCTCTTCTACCTTTTTAGCTCCCAGTGGAGCATAGATCTTCAACAAACACTTTCCAAGTCGTTCTGTCTTTTGTCATTCTTTTAAGATCATTACACGTCTTCCCCATTATCTCATCTCTGCTTCCGTCTTCTCCAAGAATTCCTTGGTCTTCCTCTTTGTCTTTTCCCCTGATATTCCAAAAAAGGGCATGTTGTGTGATACTCTCAGTTGGCTTCCATAGTGTGTGTCCTATCCAGCGCCATCGTCTTTGCTGTATCTCTTTATCCACTGGTGCTCGACCGGTACATTTCCATAATTCTATGTTAATGATTCCGTCCTGCCACCTCCATCCTCCTATCCTGTGCAAGCATCCATCATGAAAGTCTGTATCTTCGTGATTGTCAATTTTGTTGTTCTCCATGTTTCACAGCCATATAATAGGACCGTCTTAACATTTGAGTTGAAAATTTTTATTTTTGTATTTAACCTAATTTCTTTGGATTTCCATATGTTTCCCAGTGCAATGAAAGCTCCTCTTGCTTTTGATATCCTTATTTTGGTATCATTTTCTGTTCCTCCCTCTTTATCTATATTACTGCCAAGATGTATGTAAGATTATACATCTAATAGAGGTAATTTTCCTAGTTTTATTTGGTTATTGCCAACTGTATTAATTCTCATAATGTTGGTCTTATCTCTATTAATCTTCAGTCCTAGCTGTTGTGATCTCTCATCTAATATACTCATTTTTATCCTGCATCTGTTGATGGCTGTGTGATAGGAGAGCTATAAAAATATAAAATGACATGAATGTATCACACTCATACGCATAGTTTCGTTTTGGTTGCTCCTTCCCTTTTGCATAGCCTTCTCTACTACATATATTTGGGTTCTTTGGTCTACTTACTATGCCATGCTTTTTATAGTTTTCTCCTCTAGTCCCTTATGAGACACTTTGGTTTTCTCCCTATATACCTTTTTTTCTGTGCTCCTTACCCCTCATTTGTTTTTATTGTACCCCACTCTCAGACATCTCACTCTTACCGTCTTTTTACACCTGTCAGTCTACTATTCGATTCTTTCTCCTTTGTGTTTGCACACTGACCCCTGTGTTAACTCCTCTGGTTCTGTGTACATTTACGCACTTTTTTGCACGATTCTCGACGTTCACGACAGCCGCACTTGGTTACGATTTCATTTTGGATTTGACAGGATAGTTTTATTTATTTTTGTTGTTTTCTTTAAACATTTCAATTGTTTTTGTTTTGTTTGTTTCGTTATTAGTTTTGTGTGTGTTTTTTTTTGTTTGTTCCTGATGAAGGCCTATTGAGCCGAAACGTTGTTTAGTCTGTGTCGTCCACTTGTCACGTAAAGCTTCTTACATACCATTTTTTTTTTTTTTAATTCTGTCATAGATTGACTTGTCCATCTTTTGTAGTTACTCATCCATGTTAGTCTTGGTCTGCCTCTGCCTCTTTTACCTTGTATTTTCCCTTCCAATATTACTTTTAGTAGCTGTTGTGTCTTTTAACATGCCCCAAAAATGTCATTTGTCTTGTCTTAATTGTATTTAGTAGTTCTCTTTTTAATTTCAGTTGTTTTAAAACTTCGTTTGTTTTCTTTTCTTTACATCCAATTCTACCTATTCTTCTATAAACCCACATTTCATTGGCTTCAATTTTCTGTTCTGTTTTCTTGTTTAATGTTCATGTTTCTGCACCATACAGGAATACTGAGAGGGGGGCATATGGTGTTAGTGACCATACATTTTACAGACCTTCAGCACATGATTTTTGTGGTCTCGGTATTACGCCTGTGATGCTTTACTTTTCCAGAAAAAAATCTGGTACCAATTAAAGGCTGAGTGAACCCGGAATCTGTCTTATGGGATCGAACCCTACCCCTTGTCCTTTGTAGTGTCAGTTCACTAACGACTGAGCTATTGTGGCTCCCCAGCAAGCATGGTACTTGGTATTAATAATGATGACAACTTTGCAGTAATAATCAACAACATAAAAATGTTGTGGCCGCAAACTATATCTTTCCTCATTGGTTAATCAAATGAGAGAGGAAAGAACTGCCCTGCAACTCTGTGCATTAGCTCTGTTTCTTTTCTGTTTCCCTTCACCTGTATTTTACAGTTTTGATGGTAAAGAGTGTTCTTGACACGGGTCTGTAGTTTGCTTCATTTATAATAAGTAGAACGTTTCTTCTGCCTTTTCTTTCCTTCCTGATTTACTTTTCACATCTAGGTGAGAAATAGTTTACAGAGCTTTGCTCTTTGATTTCCTCTTCTGCTTTCACATTTCTTTTTAATATTGTCTTTCCAATATATTTGAGTGTATCCTCTTACTAATAATAACTGTTAATAACTATATGGATTGTGTTTGGTTGTTTCTGTCTTGATTCATGGCCTATTGAATTCATTGTTTAATTATATACTCTTCTTTGGAGGTGTTCCCAAACCTAGTTCTTAGTTCTTTACTAATGATTTTGTCTGTCAAGCTAGCTCCCATGATTTATCTGACACATTTGTCTACTGTGACATTTAACTTATCTTCTTATTCTACCTTTCAGCTCCCTGTGGAGCATAGGTCTTTAACAGACATTATCATTCCAAGTCTTCCCCAACATCTTCATCTCGGCTTCTATCTGTCTTCTCCAAGAATTCCTTGGTCTTCCTCTTTGTCTTTTTCCTTGGGATTCCAAAAAAGGGCCTGTTGTGTAATACTCTCAGCTGGCTTCCGCAGTGTGTGTCCTATCCAACACCATCATCTTCGCTGTATCTCTTTATCCACTGGTATTTGACTGGTACATTTCTATAATTCTATGTTCGTGATTTTGTCCTGACATTTCCATTCTTTTATTCTGTGTAAGCATCCATTAAAGTCTGTATCTTCATGATTGCAATTTTTGTGTTCTCCATGTTTCACAGTCTTATATTAAGACTAACTTAACTTTGGAGTTGAACATTTTTATTTAAGTGTTTAACCTAATTTCTTTAGATTTCCATATTTCCCAGTGGAAGAAATGCTTATTTGCTTTTGATATCCTTATTTTGGTATCATTTTCTGTTCCTCCCTATTTGTCTATATTACTGCTAAGATATATGTAAGACTGTACGTCTAGTAGAGGTATTACTCCTAATTTTATTTGGTTATTGCCAACTGCATTAATTTTCATAATTATTTTCGTATCTCTATTTTCATTCTTATATGTTGTGATCTCTCATCACGTATGCTCATTTTATCCTGCATCTGTTGATGTTTGTGTGATAGGAGAGCTATGTCATCAGCAAAGTCAAATTCATCAAGTAGCTTGGTCAGTGACCACTGGATTCCATTTCTGTTGTTTTGAGTTATTTTATAATCCAATCTATGGCCAGTAGAAAGAGAAATGGAGAAATGAAGGCATCCCTACCTTACTCATGTTTTTATTTCAAATGCTTTTATAAGCTGTCCTTCATGCACCACACTACATTTCATTTCTTCATACATTGTTCTTATCAGATTAATCAATTTTGTGGGGATTCCGTAATGACTCAGCAACTTCCAAAGCATTCCTCTGTCTAAACTCTGAAATGCCTTTTCGTAATCTATGAATCCAATATAAAGTGGGGACTGTAGTTCTAAACTTTGTTCAATTATTATACATAGAATAGTTATTTTATCAGCACTCGATCTGTTTTTCCTAAAACCTGCTTGTTCATCTCTCAAATGTTTCTCTATGGCCTGTTTTAGTCTCTCCAGAATGATTCTGCTTAATATCTTTTCTGGCACTGATAGTAGCATAATTCCCCTATAATTTGTGCACTGGATGTAAACTTCCTTTCTTTGGAAGTTTGATCATATAACTTTCTTTCTAGTCTTTGGGTATTTCTTCCCTCTCCCAAATTTTATCTGATAGATTACGTAACATCTTGGTAGAGGTGTTAATATCTGCTTTGATGGCTTCTGAAGGAATTTCACCTGGTCCTGTGGATTTTCCATTTTTTAATAGCTTGATGGCTTTCATTATTTCTTCTTTACTTGGTTTTCCACAGTTAACATGTAACTCTTCTTCTGCTGGTAGTATATTTGGAGGGATATTTGAGCCGGGTCTGTTCAAAAGTTCTTCAAAGTGCTCTTTCCATCTCTCCATTAGTTCCCTTAAATAACTAAGCAGATTTCCTTTCTTATCTTTAATAAAGACATTATCTGTTTGTATTTTCCACTTAATTTCTTTGTGCTGTTGTACAGTTCTTTCATATTCCCTTTATTTGCTGCTTCCTCTGCCTCTTTAACTTGTTCATCTATATATTTCCTCTAAATTCATCTTCTCACTTCTTTGTTCACCTCTGTGTAAGCTTCCTGTGTCTTGGCTTTAGTACTTCACAATTTGCTTTTATTTATGTCTGCTTTCTTATTCTTTCTTTCTTTAATTTTATCCAGGGTCTCTGCTGTCATCCATGCCTTATTCTAGCATTCTCTTTTCCCTCAGCGTTTCTTCGCATGTCTCTTTCCATATATCCTTTACCTGTTTCCAATGATCTTCTATATTGATTGTATTTTCTAGTTGTTGGAGCACTTGGTATTTGTTTGATATTATGACTGCAAATTTATCTTTAATTCCTTGTTCTTTAATAAACCCTACATTGAAATACTTTCTGCCCTTATTTGTTGTAGTATCTTTTTAGTTTGGCTAGCAGAAAATGATGGTCTGAAGCCACATCTGCTCCTCTATATACTTTTACATCCTGTAAGGATGACTTCAACTTATTATTAATACATATGTGGGCAATTTGATTCTCCGTTCTATGATCTGGTGACACCCATGTAGCTTTATGTATTTTTATGTTGGAATATTGTTCCTCCTAGGCTCATTTGATTAAGAGCACAAAAATTCCCAAATATCTCTCTATTCTCGTTTATATCTCCAAGTCCATGTTTCCATAATCTCTTCGAAGCCTCTGTTGTCTGATCCTACTTTTGCATTTAGATCTCCCATCAAGATTATAATATCCTTGGCTCGTCTTTCATCATCTGACATTGCAACTGTTTACAGAATTCACCTTTAACTAAATCATCGTAACATGTGATGAGAAGAGATAATAACCGAATAGCAAAGCAAGCCCTCATATGGGAAACAACAGGTAAGAGAAAAGAGGAAGACCAAGGGAGACACTGAGAAGAACAATGATGAGAGAGGCAAGAGCAGCAGATTCAGCTCCCTCAATGAGATAGAGCTGCTTGCACAGAACAGAGACAAATGGTGAGATTTGATAAAATATCTTTAAAAGAAACTTCCTCTTCTTCTTCCTTTTAGCTCCCAGTGGAGCATAGGTCTTCAACAAACACTTTCCAAGTCGTTCTGTTTTTTGCAATTCTTTTAAGATCATTCCATGTCTTCCCCATCATCTTCATCTCTGCTTCGATCTGTCCTCTCCAAGAATTCCTTGGTCTTCCTCTTTGTCTTTTTCCCTGGGGATTCCAAAAAAGGGCCTGTTGTGTAATACTCTCAGTCGGCTTCCGTAGTGTGTGTCTTATCCATCGCCATCGTCTTCGCTGTATCTCTTTATCACTGGTATTTGACTGGTACATTTCCATAATTCCACGTTAGTGACTTTGTCCTGCCATTTCCATCCCTTTATTCTGCGCAAGCATCCATTAATGAAAGTCTGTACCTTCGTGATTGTCAATTTTGTTATTCTCCATGTTTCACAGCCATATAATAGGACGACTTAACATTTGAGTTGAAATTTTTATTTTTGTATTTAGCCTAATTTCTTTGGATTTCCATATGTTTCCCAGTGCAATGAAAGCTCCTCTTGCTTTTGATATCCTTATTTTGGTATCATTTTCTGTTCCTCCCTCTTTATCTATATTACTGCCCAGATATATAAGATTGTACGTCTAGTAGAGGTATTTCTCCTAGTTTTATTTGGTTATGCCAACTGCATTAATTCTCATAATGTTGGTCTTATCTCTATTAATCTTTAGTCCTAGCTTTGTGATCTCTCATCTAATATACTCATTTTATCCTGCATCTGTTGATGGCTGTGTGATAGGAGAGCTATGTCATCAGCAAAGTCTAAATCATCAAGTTGTTTGGTCAGTGACCACTGGATCCCATTTCTGTTGTTTTGAGTTATTTTCATAATCCAATCTATGGCCAGTAGAAAGAGAAATGGAGACAGAAGGCATCCTTGCCTTACTCCTGTTTTATTTCAAATGCTTCTGTAAGCTGTCCTTCATGCACCACACTACATTTTGTTCCTTCATACATTGTTTTTATCAGGTTAATAAACTTTATGGGGATTCCGTAATGACTCAGCAACTTCCAAAGCATTCTTCTGTCTAAACTATCAAATGCCTTTTCGTAATCTATGAATCCAATATAAAGTGGGGATTTTAGTTCTAAACTTTGTTCAACTATTATACGTAGAGTAGTTATTTGATCAGCACATGATCTGTTCTTCCTAAAACCTGCTTGTTCATCTCTCAAGTGTTTCTCTATAGCCTCTTTTAGTCTCTCCAGAATGATTCTGCCTAATATTTTTCCTGGCACTGATAGTAGCATAATTCCCCTATAATTTGTGCACTCCTGTAAACTTCCTTTCTTTGGTAGTTTGATCATATAACCTTCTTTCCAGTCTTTAGGTATTTCTTCCCTCTCCCAAATTTTATCCAATAGATCATGTAATATCTTGGTAGAGGTGTTAATATCTGCTTTGATGGCTTCCGAAGGAATTCGTCTGGTCCTGTGGCTTTACCATCTTTTAATAGTTTGATGGCTTTCATTATTTCTTCTTTGCTTGGTTTTCCGCAGTTAACGTGTAACTCTTCTTCTGCTGGTAGTATATCTGGAGGATTATTTGAGCCGGGTCTGTTCAAAAGTTCTTCAAAGTGCTCTTTCCATCTCTCCATTTGTTCCCTTATATTACTAAGCAGATTTCCTTTCTTATCTGTGATAAAGGCGTTGATCTGTTTGTATTTTCCACCTAATTTCTTTGTGCTGTTGTACAGTTCTTTCATATTCCCTTTATTTGCTGCTTCTTCTGCCTCTTTAGCTAGTTCATCTATATATTTCCTCTTATCCCTTTTAATACATCTTCTCACTTCTTTGTTCACCTCTGTGTAAGCTTCCTGTGTCTTGGCTTTAGTACTTCAATTTGCTTTTATTTATGTCTGCTTTCTTATTCTTTCTTTCTTTAATTTTATCCAGGGTCTCTGCTGTCATCCATGCCTTATCCTGGCGTTCTCTTTTCCCCAGTGTTCCTTCGCATGTCTTTTTCCATATATTTTTTACCTGTTTCCAATGATCTTCTATATTGATTGTATTTTCTAGTTGTTGGAGGACTTGGTATTTGTTTGCTATTGTGACTGCGAATTTATCTTTAATTCCTTGTTTAAAACAAGGAATTAAAAGAAAACTGCTAGAACAAAAATTCAGATAGGAGGTGTATCTTGGTCTAAGCCCTATGGGCCGGCTACGGCTCGAAAGGTCAATAGAATAGAATAGAAATCATCCTAATCATTGGTTGGTGCATAGCATTGGATTATGTGTATTTTTACTTTGTTTTTTGTTGTTTTAAATGTTGCTCTCATTAGTCTTGGCCCTACTGCTTCCCATTCTATCAGTGTCTTCTGTGCATTTCTTGATAACATTATGATAAATCCTTGACTATGTTGTGCTCCAGGTTCCCAGTGTCCTGATGATAAAATCACCTCTCCTGTATTTATCATTTCCTTCCTAGCCATCTTGTTTCACACAGCCCTAGAATATATATTTTGTAATTTCTAATTTCTGGTGCTACCTGTGCAGCTTTTTCTTGTTCATTTAAGGTACATACATTCCAGGTGCCAATTCTGGAGGATTTCCTAGTAGACAAAAGGTGAGTCAGCAACCCAGACTCCTTACGGCTTTCTCTGAATTGTGTCATACATCTCTTAGACAGAGAGCCTTTATCTTACCTGGATGGCAAATTTACTTCTTTGACTTGTCAATATTTGTGAAGCTTTTAGGCTTATTGTTTTACAGTACAGGTTAGTCAGTCCCAATCCAACTCTCCTTAGTCGCCTCTTACGAATAGGCATGGTAAGAAACAGCGCCACTATTCTTAACTCCCCTTTGTGCCTCGCAGTGCACAGGCACATTTAAATTATTAGTTATTGCAAAATCTAGCTTTCAGGTTCTTTTTTAAAATATGTTGTGATTTCTTTCTTTGTTAATAATGATATCATTTTGCCTAAAATTTGGCTTGCTTTTCTGCATCATAAGTCCTCTCTTCCATTGCTTGGAGATAGGGGACAAATATAAAATATACAACATATTGAATATCACGTGATGATGCAAGAGAGCTACAGAAAAGTAAATCTATAGAAAGATGAAACAAACTACAACATTTCAGCAAAAACCTTCATCAGCCACAAACCAACAGATAATATTATAAAAACAAACACAAAAAGCTGGCAAGTACAAATCTTAAAATGGATAAAGATGTCTAATTGTAGTGTATAACGTAATGTTCTTAATACCATTTAGTGTTTATTTTGCATATCTACTACTGCTTGCTTGTTGTCATGTCACATGACAGCAATGGTATTTGAGATCTTCTGCCACTAATTTCATTAATTATTTATTTGCCACTTATCAACTTGTTGAAATCATTTTTCTTATTTGAAATTTCACTGAACCATCTTAGAAGTAATCTTTTTTTTTAAATTATACTGTTTCATCTGATTGCTGTTGGATGCTCTTTTCTTTCTTTGCTGTTTCATATAACTGCAGTTGGATGCTTTTTCTGTTTCTGCTGATTCATCTGTTTGCTGTTTATTTTTTTTGCTGTTTCCTCTCATGCTTTGGATGCTATGTCAAAATTATTTAATTTCTTGTTTTTGAATGAAACTCAAAATTGGTCTGACATCTACTTTTGTTTTTAATTTTTAATATCTTTGCCATTGCATGTCATACCTTTTTGTTACATTCAGCATTCTTCTGTGATGGTTCATTCTAGTGGTTGTAAATCTTTCTTTTGTAGTCATATTTTCATTAAAAAAGACATTTAAATAAAGTAAATTGAATACATTGAAAGAGGATTATCAGTTATAAATCTCATGTAATATTTAATAACATTGCTGATGAAGAATGATGCATCTGGACAACCACTTTCAAAATGTATGGCGGAATGTTTCTAAAACAAAGATCATGCCATCTTCCACATTTAGCCTGCTTCTTTTTGTTTTTGCTATTGCTTTTGTTTTAATATGAAGAGGCGTTGAAAATCAACTCCTCAGAGAAATGTTTATGTAAATTAAAAGTAAAATATTTAGGGTGATCTTCTACAGTGTTAAAAGGGCACCTCAAAGAATTTCTCAATATTTCTTTGTTGAAAGTCTGAGTCTGAAACAATGGGATGCAAATTTAAAAATGCAATTTGATATTTAAGTTTGTTATTGTGAACATCTCTTACTTGTAACATATAATTTTATTGTAATAATAATGCAGAATTTGTATGTTATATTTGTTGAAGGATTGAATCAAGGTGTGATGAGGCAGATATAGAAATGAAATGATTAGTTAAAAATTTTCTAAATTAAAGAGTGTCATACATTTATTGAGAGACTGAGTGTAAGTGAGATACAGGAGAAGAAAGAAACATATAAGCTGGGGAAGGGGGGATAAAATACAGAGAGAAATATAGTTATTGAATTATTTATTTAAAAATTGGATGATTAGAAAATTAATAATTAATCTTTTTTGATATAGACACTATATGTATTTTTATGGTTTTTCTACTTAACTCATTAGTTGCAAGATGGGATTTGTTTGTCATGTCCAAAAGTGAATAAATGTGGATAAACAACTTATAGACCACATAGTTTCTTGCAGGATCAGCAACTCAAAATGGATCAAAACATCACTGTATTATTTCTATTAAGTTATATAGCAACAGTGTATGTCTATGGTGATTGGAACTTTGATATAGAATACCTATTGCATTATATTACCTTCTAGGACAGACAAGATGTACCCTTTCCACACCAATGAGAAAGATGCAGTCATCTATACAGACGAAACTGTAAGACGACACCAAAGAAGTGCATGGGCATTTACAGCACACTCAGCAGGCAGAATAGTCAAGGAAAACAGTGGTGCATACATTATGACCATGAGTAGCATGACGATAGAGGTGATGGCAGTGACCAAGGCATTCATCTGGTTAGAGTCACAAGACTACACCCACGTCTGTATACTGAGTGATTCGATGAGCATGATAAAAAAAGTGGAGGTGGGATCTGTATGTATGCAATGGGTAGTGTCATTACGGAAGTAAAAAATATGTATGTAAGGTCACCTTTGTCTGTCCCAGAACATGCGGAAGTACAAGGAAATGAAAGAGTGCACAGATTGGCTAGCTGTGCTATTGTTTATGATGGTCAACCAATGGATCAGGTGAACATTATCAGTGCCTTCTGGGAAATGAGAAGGACACAGGACTTCGACAAGAGTCCACATAACTCCTTCGGATAAAAGAGATGGGAGTTAAGATGGGCACCACCAGAAAAGAGAAACTTAGTGGGCATATAAGAAGACTAATCAACCAACACAGAACTGGAGTCGTCATTCGCATTTTACATTGCGAGACTTGCTGAGGAGGGGATCTAAGCACCTATGGACATGTTCAGAGCACAATGATGATGACCCGCTAATAACTCAATATCCACCAAAACCTATCCAAAATATGCTGACATACAGTTTTGCAAGTGGTTACACTTTTAAGGATTGTTTTATTCTATTTATTTGTAAATTACATTTTTACCCACTTGTACAAAATATATCTTTGTTTTTAGAAAAGACAATTTGTGAAATTATTGAATAAATTTGTAACAGCCATTAATGTCATCCTACAACTTTACCATTCACAAACTTATAAAAAAACTACTAGAATTTTTCATGAAAGAATACTCAACATCATAGACAGTTGTTTATCACTGACACTTTAGTTAATTTGCTCATTTGTGTCTTTGCTAGAAGTTAAAATACATTTCTTCTGTTATACATTCAAAATGATGAAGAAGTCATATCTTAAAATATAAATACTTTTGTCATTACAAATTGAACATTGCATCCCCCAAAACTCTCAGATTTACCATTCTTTGATCTTTTTGTTACAAGCATTAACTCCTAAAATATTATTTACACACAAATATTGACATTAGCTAAACATTTTTCATTTCGTATATGGTGTCACAAATTGAAACCACTCACATAAATATCTTTTGTAAGAATAAGGAGAATGTACTAGTATCAGGACATCTTCCTACATAAATGCTGTTAAATTTCAAGATTAGAACCAAAATACCACTTTGATATAGCAACTAGCAGCTGTCCAATTTAAAATGTAAAATACTTTAATACCCAGTGAAGCTGTGCTGTATATCTGATTTTGTTCAATTAATTGTTCATGCCTTGACATGGGCAATCAATGAGGCCCACAATTCTTGTTCATGCCTTGACATGGGCAATCAATGAGGCCCACTTCTTGTTCATGCCTTGACATGGGTAATCAATGAGGCCCACAATTCTTGTTCATGCCTTGACATGGGCAATCAATGAGGCCCACAATTCTTGTTCATGCCTTGACATGGGCAATCAATGAGGCCTACAATTCTTGTTCATGCCTTGACATGGGCAATCAATGAGGCCCACAATTCTTGTTCATAAACTTTATTGTTGAATAGCTTCCTTCATGCTATTATAAGTGATGTGATGTCACATTATATGATGTCACATTATATATGATTTTATTTATTTGTCATCCTATGCAATTTTTTGCAAGGAATTTTGTAAAAGGTTATCAAAACTTTTAGAAATTTAATTTTGAAAGTAAACAAAATGCGTGTATTTTTATCAAGTTCAAATATATAATTTAACAAAAGCAATTATTTGTTACTGACATCTGACAACCAGTTAGCACTCTTGTTATATGTGATGTTCTGTATTGTTACTAATGCTCTCAGAAATAATCTGTTTCATTAATTTGTATTAACTATTGTTAATTTATTTCTTTAATACAGAAAAGCATATATCAGGTGCAAAGTAGGTCTACTTGTTAAAAGGTGAAATTGGCTCTTTTTACACAAAGAGCCCAGGGTTTCAGATTGGGTTCATCAGTTATCTCATGAGAATAAAATAGATATCTGACCTGTAGTGAGGGAAGTAATGGCATAAAGAAGATAAACAATGTGACCAAGAGAGTGATGCCCCTTTACTCCACTCCTCAATGTTGGTAATGCTTGTGTTCATGTGATGACTAAAAGAGTATGCCTCTTCTACATCCACCCCTAGAAGAAAGTTAAGTGAGTGTGGTTGTATTGTGATGTGGTTTACAGTAAAATTTTGATATTTCCACTTTTGGCCCAAAACTTCAGTGCCTTATTTTTCAGTACTGGATTGTCTTCCCTAACCATTTGTCCAGATTAGACTAGTTACTGGGTAAAGGCATCAAGATGCATAGAAATCTGAAGCTGCTGTAAAGCTTATTATCATCATCATTTTGTGCCATACCAGTTGGCGTAGGTGATCATGTCCCTCCACAGTCTTCTATCTACAGTGCATCGTATCAGTTCTGTTGTTGACTGTTTTCCATGCCATGACACCAAGCTATCCAGTATTTTCTCTCTTTGTCGCCCGCGATCTCTCTCTCCTTTTATTTTGCCAATTGTAACCAAGTATTCCAACTTTCCTCTTCTCATGATGTGCCCGAAAAATGTTGATTGCTTCTTTCTGATGTTTTTTAAGAGCTCCCTTTTTGTGTTGGCCTCTTTGAGAACTTCTTCATTGATCTTTTTAGCTGTCCAGGGAACTTTCAACATTCTTCCGAGAAATCCCATCTCTGTGGCCTCTAATCGTCTTTTCATTTGTTTGTCTACTGTCCATGATTCACTTCCATAGGTCAGAAATGGTTCTATATAGCACCGATGAACTCTCATTTTTATTGACATAGATTTGTTGCATAAGATATTTTTTCATTTTCTGAAATGCCATTTTGACCTGATCTATTCTGCTTTTTATTTCTGTGGTGCATCTCCCATCTGATGTTATTATTGTGCCCAAGTATTTGAAACATAAACGTAAAAGCTGATTATAATAAAAATTTTAAAAAAAGGAAAAAGTGGTATGGTAATAGCTTTACGTAGTGAGAAACAAAACAAAAGTATAACATTTCAGCCAAGAAGGCCTTCAACTGGAACAATAAAGCTTTTAGTAAAGGCTGGCATAACCTTATACAAAAATACATTTTCTTAAAATAAAAGATTACTTACTGTCTTATGCACATGCACCCCCAAGAATTGTGAGGAGCTGCAATATTTTTGTTCTGAGTCTAAGTGTATTGTATTTGACAGTTATTAACCTTTACTGCTGCAAGGTTTTCTGTGACATTGTCTATCTTTATGACTTTTGGTCTTCCTTGAGCATTGAAACCAGTCTATCAACTCTTGCATCACAGCAAGTTACTGGTTCAGTGGTTTAATGCATAGAATTCAAAATCAAAAATTTGTTTGTGTCTCTATACATTTAGTTGTGATTTCAACAGTTCACCTGAATTTCACCATTTCTTATTCTGTATTTTGCAGTAACCAGTAATGTTTGTGACATTTCACATGTTATCTTTTTCTCTAATGCCTACCTTAACTATAGGACTATGTTTGATATAGTTAAATTAATAGAGTACTTGCAACTAAACTCGTGCTAAGTCAAATGTAAGACATTTATTACAGCGTTTGTAAAGCTAAATTTTAATGGAGGAAAACTTGATATATTTAAAACAGTATTTGTAACTTAAACTTTAACCTTTGGAAATGTAAAACAGTCGTTGAGTACATCAAACTAAACTTTAATCTTTGGAAATGTAAGCCCATTAATGCAGTACTTGAAACTAAACTTTAATCTTCAGAAATGTTAGACCATTATTGCAGTACTTCAAACTAAACTTTAATCTTTGGAAATTTAACAGCGTTAATACATTTCATAATTGAGTGCTGTCTCTGCATCGAAGGTTGGTTACCATGGAGCGCCATTCCACTCTGTCTCTTGCTTTGATGGTGCATTTTGTCATAGGCTAACTTGTCCATCTTTTGATGTTACTCGTCCATGTTAGTCTTGGTCTGCCTCTGCCTCTTTTACCTTGTATTTTCCCTCCAATATTAATATTGTGTATATATATATATAATATAATGTATTATTAATACATTACCTTAAACTAAATTTGAATGGTTGTAAATAAGACCGTTAATACAGTGCTTGCAATTAAAACTTAACAAAGGGGAATTCATGCTAGTTAAAACACAATCCATATCAAACGTCAGCAAAGATCTGTATGATACTTTCTCTTGTACAGTTCACTCAGAGGCAGGACTTAGTGAATGGTTTTAGATTGATGAAGGGGTTGAAGCAAGAGTGTACTTCATCTCCCTTGTTTTATGGAACTGCCATCAACTTCATACAGCAGTGATGCTTTACAGGTTCCAAAGGCATTGAATAATTACTTGAGTCTCATATAGGGGATCTTGACTTTGTAGACACAATAATTCTTATCAGTAGTTATGTGAAAACAGTGTAAGAAAAAAGAAATGTCATATCATCAGTTGGTAGCAGAATATTTACTGCTGCTTCACTGCCAAGTTCAAGACCTTGATCATCTACACTGATGGTTTGGTCACTAGAGATGTTCGGAGTGGTTTGTATTTTGTTGTGTAATCTAATGGAAAGATGATAAATAAAGGTGCAGAAGCCCACAAGACTATAACCTCCAGCAAATTTAAAGAGTTTGTGGCTTTGACGGGAGCTATCACTTAGCTGGTTAAGAGACCAACAACATATGTGGTCTCCGCGATTGATTTGACTGACTAAGGATGTTTCGTCGGGTTGACAAGAACACACTCCACATGTCTCCTGTTAGCAACTAAGCTTGGATATACTGCTCTGGACACTCAGATGTTCGTGGCAAGGAAATAACCGAGAAGTTGGTGGGGTCTGCAATTACGCAAGAAATATTACAAAATTGACATGTATCACATAATGATGGCTTTAAAAGAACACCTGTCACAGGGTGGCTACAAGAAAGCTGAGGATAACCCATGGATCAAAGGAATGGTGGAAATTGGCATCATGAAGGACGAAAGCAAGAAGGAACCCAACACGGTAAATCAATACAGGACATGAACCATCAGTGGATGAACATTTCTATGGTTGTTGGAACGGGCGGCGGAGCATATATGGGAATGCCCTGACTTCAGTGACGCCAGTTCGCACTAAAGACTAACATAATATGACTTGGAATCAACCACGAAAATTAAATAAATCCAGATAAAAATAAACCTAGAAGAAATAGCATTTGATGAAATAAATCACTAGCTATAACTCAGAAGCTGCATAGATTAAGAAGAAGACATAACTACATGCATTAGAATCGGAAGAGTAAAGGCAGCAATGAATTTCGAAAACTAGGGACAATATAGAATTCAAAATTACTCAGTACAAAAACAAAACTTAGAATTTTCAAAACAAATGTAGTGTTCACCCTTACTTATGTATACGAGAGCTGAAAAAACAAAAGTATTAAGAAATATAAAAGAAAGACAATTATCAAAATCTCGCATAAGGATAAAATGCCTGGAACAAAAAGACTCACTGTAGAGTTCTATAAACATTTTTTCCCCTTCATATGAACACTCCTGCTGAAAGTTTTTATGGATTCCTTCCACAAAGACCTTCAGGCTAACTAGATCAGTTCGACAGATTTGTTCCCTCTCTCCACTACTATACGTTCTGATCAAAGAACCGCTCCTTGAGTGCATTCGACAAAACAGTTCCATAAAGACCACATTCCCAACAGGGATAGTAGAGCAGAAAGTATTAGTATATGCTAACGATACAGTCTGATCTTCCCATCAAACACTAGATCAATAGATAACATCCTCAATACATTCACAGAACTTGGGAAGCGCAGCGGGGTACAGATAAACATACAGAAATCATTCATCAAGGGAGGTGGAAGAACAAAGTGGACTTCCCCTCTGCTCTAACACCTGTCACCAACACCAAATTGTATGGTATAACATATCCATGCAATCAAAACAGAACACACTAATCCACATGGCAGAACCTAATCACAAAGATAACAGACATGCTGCAGAGATACAAATACAAAACATCCACAGTTTTCAGTAGGAGCATCATCATAAACACCTAGATCATCTCAAAACTAACATTCATAGTCACAGTATCCCACAGTACTGCAATCAACAATAACAGAAATAAACAAACTGATTAGACATTTTGTTTTTCGACAAATTATACACAGCATACAACACAAAACACTGATACAGCACATACAACAAGGATGAATTTCACTACATACACACAAAAATGAAATCTCTTAGAATAAGTCATATGAGCCGCATCATCCAACAACCAGACAATCATACATTCACACAAAACTACAAGGGACTCAGATTATTCAAATTCAGAAAACTAAACAATTCAATACTCCATTACTTTGGTCCTACACCCATATTCTTCAATTTTTTTATTTCAGCCATCCATTGACACAACAACTTATTACATCAAAAGACAAACACCATTTACAAACACCTCATCAAACAGCAAACACCTCTACTATTGCTCAGAATCAAGAGAGGCCAAAATTACTTTCTCGCAGACTAAACCAGCACCTTCTAAAACATCCACAATCCACACGTCGCTCCCAAAGCAAGGGAAGTTACATACAGACTTATATACAGCATAACACCCACAACAGAAAGACAACCTCACAGACAACTAAGTACTAACTTTGTAGACGAAACATAAGAGAAACTGAAGAACACATATTCTACGAATGCAGCGCAATCATTCCAGCAAAAAGTGCACCACAACACACACTAGAAACCAACACCACACAACAGGTAGGCATATAAAGATATATTATATTCAACACAATACCAAAAACAACAACACTAGCATACTTCACAAAATCACTAATTCTAATATCTTCTTCTTCTTCTACCTTTTTAGCTCCCAGTGGAGCATAGGTCTTCAACAAACACTTTCCAAGTCATTCTGTCTTTTGCCATTCTCTTAAGATCATTCCATGTCTTCCCGATCATCTTCATCTCTGTTTCTATCTGTTTTCTCCAAGAATTCCTTGGTCTTCTTCTTTGTCTTTTCCCCTGGGAATTCCAAAAAAGGTCCTGTTGTGTAATACTCTCAGCTGGCTTCCGTAGTGTGCGTCCTTTCCAGCGCCATCGCCCTTGCTGTCTCCTTATCCACTGGTGCTCGACCGGTACATTTCCATAATTCTATGTTAATGATTCCGTCCTGCCACCTCCATCAATGAAAGTCTGTATCTTCGTGATTGTCAATTTTGTTGTTCTCCATGTTTCACAGCCATATAGTAGGACCGCCTTAACATTTGAGTTGAAAATTTTTATTTTGTATTTAGCCTAATTTCTTTGGATTTCTATATGTTTCCCAGTGCAATGAAAGCTCCTCTTGCTTTTGATATCCTTATTTTGGTATCATTTTCTGTTCCTCCCTCTTTATCTATATTACTGCCCAGATATATATAAGATTGTACGTCTAGTAGAGGTATTTCACCTAGTTTTATTTGGTTATTGCCAACTGCATTAATTCTCATAATGTTGGTCTTATATCTATTAATCTTCAGTCCTAGCTGTTGTGATCTCTCATCAAGTATGCTCATTTTATCCTGCATCTGTTGATGGCTGTGTGATAGGAGACCTATGTCATCAGCAAAATCTAAATCATCAAGTTGTTTGGTCAGTGACCACTGGATTCCATTTCTGTTGAAAGAATATCTGAATAAAAAAAGAAGAAAAGTGAAAGAAAAAAATAGTACTAAAGATTTTGGTAAACAGACGCCTAGTCTCTGAAAATAAAATCAAATGTCGGGATTCTTTTATATGTATTATTGCCTCTGGTACCCAGAATTTACAAATGGACTATAAGCACACTAATCGCACGACCAGCAGATTAAGCGATGTAATGTCCCTATTGACATACCTCTTGACTACACCAGAAATACACATAACGCTTATCATCTTTGACTTATAGGAATACAATCATCATTGTGTATTATAATTCTTTGCTATTTGAAGATGAAGTGAAGATTAATTTAAACAAAACAAATTTGCCACAAATTAAGCAACAAGGACATTCACTACAGCTACATAATCAAGAGATGCTAAAAAAAACCTTATCACAGACTACACAAGCACATTTTCAAACCTCCACAATTCACACATCACCCCCAAAGCATGGGAAGCTAACATACAGACTCATAAACAACATGACACCCACCACAGCAAAAACAGTTCAAATTCAGACAGACAGCCCGGTATCAACTTTGCAGACAAAATTTTCTAGAAACAGAAGACCACATATTCTGTAGGTGCAACACATTCACAGTGGCAAGAAGGGTACTGCAACACACACTAGAATCATGCTCCACACAAAAAGGTTGAACACACTGCCAAAAATATCAACACGTGATCTCTTTACAAAATTAGTCATAATACTATCAGAATACAGACGTCTAATATGGGCCTGCAGGAATGATGTCATTTTTAATGTAAGCTTTTTAAACCCCAATTTTTTTTTTACAAAAATCAATGTCTGTCCTAAAACAAACAAAAATAACACTGGAGAGAATGAGTGTATGTGAACTAGAGATAAACATTTCTATTTTATTTCTCATTGCCTTCATGTATGTGGAAAGTGAGAGGTCACACCTTGAATACACACACATATATGTATGCCCTTGTGTAATAAAGAAATAAATTAACAATAGTTAAAACAAATTAATGAAACATATTATTTATTTCTCAGAGTATAAGTAAACAATACAGAACATCACATCTAACAAGAGTGCTAACTGATTGTCAGATATCAGTAACAAATAACTGCTTTGTTAAATTATATATTTGCATTAGATAAACATACACGGATGTTGTTACTTTCAAAATTAAATGTCTAAAGTTTTGAGAACTTTTCACAAAATTCCTTGCAAAAAATGTCAGAGGATGACAAATAATTAAAGTCAAATATATTCTGACATCATAATAGCATGAAGGAAGGTCATCAACAATAAAGTTCATGAACAAGAATTGTGGGTCTCATTGATTGTCCATGTCAAAGCACGAAAAATAAAGTGAACAAAATCAAATATACAGCACAGCTTCACTGGGTATTAAAGTACTTTAACTTTTAAATTGCACAGCTGCTTGTTGCTATCTCATAATGGTATTTTAGTTTTAATCTTGGAAATTTAGCAGCATTTATGTATGAAGATGTCCTGAAACTAATACATTCTCCTCATTCTTATAATAAATATTTTATGTGAGTGGTTTCAATTTGTGACACCACATACACAATTTTAAATGTTTAGCTAATGTCAATATTTGTGTGTGAATGATATTTTAGGAGTTAATGCTTATAACAAAAAGATCAAAGAATGGTAAATCTGAGAGTTTTGGGGGATGCATTGTTTAAATCGTATGACAAAAGTATTTATATTTTAAGATACAACTTCTTCATCACTTTGAATGTTCTTTGGTTCTTTGGTTATGGAAGGCCCCGGTATCGCCTCAAACAAAATAAAATCCATAATTGCTCAACCACCCGTGCCAGTGGAATCATCCGAATTACTAACTCATCTCCCAAACAAAGAAAGGTAGCTATAGTCCCCATCATAGCAGTCTCAGCACACGCCAAAAGACATAAGGCGAAACCGCACAGAAAGTAAACACTTCTAACTGTTCCTTGTCATACAACATCATCATTCATAGTAAACAATTGGAATATCGAAACATGATCAAATCGGTTGAAACACTCAGCTCATGTTGTTCACAGAGCACCTAACTCAGTAGCTCCTGCAACAAGCTGGACTTGGAATATGAGGAAACTGCAACAGAGAACACTTTCATACATAGCCTTCAATGGTTCTGCCTATCCACCATATTGATCGGAAGTTCATGTCCTCCTGAAAATTATGATCGTCATATTTTTAAAACGTATAGCGCTTGATGATGTTTTAGAACATTATTTTTTACTCCAATTCTGAACATATAAAACACAGTTAGTCATTGGATTATCCCCGTCGCATATCAAACAACAGACCGTAAGATTAGCGTATGGCCGGTCTAGGGATATACAATGAGCCATTATGATGACGTAGCACACACAACAATGGCAGCGCCCATAGATTACTGATTACTCTAATGAATGCAACCTACAACAAACGAAACACAGTGCAAATTCCTAAAGAGATAAAACTTCGGCTGACTGGACGGAGCAGTCCACATTAATGAGTTGTAACATGTGAATAACTTGCGTCAAACAATTAGTTTAGGAGCGATGGTAACTCACTTTGAATGTATAAAAGAAGAAGCAAATGTATTTAAACTTCTAGCAAAGACACAAATGAGCACATTAACTAAAGTATCTGTGATAAACAACTGTAAATGATACTAAATATTCTTTCATGAAAAAATTCTAGCAGTCCTTTTTAAGTTTGTGAATGGTAAAGTTTTAGGCTGTCACAAATTCATTCAACAATTTAACCAATTTTTTTTCTAAGACAAAACAAAGATATATTTTTGTACAAGTGGGTGAAAATGTAATTTTCAAATAAATAGAACAAATCAATCCTTAAAGTGTAACCACTAGTGAAACTGCATGTTAGCAATTTTTAGATAGGTTTTGGTGATTAAGTTTGGAGAATGTTGTTATGGATCCAGAAGACAGTGAGCTGACACCCTTTGGCCAAATGCCATGTAATGATATCTGCAGGTATTTCTGAGTTGCCTTGTAGTTCCGTATAATGTGTTCATTTATCTGGTCTTTGATGAAGTAGAGTTGCTCTGATATTGGTTGAATTTTGGATGACGGGAATGAAAGTAGATCGACCACCAATAGAGAAATAGGAGATTAAATAAGCACAGAACTAGGCTACAATACAAATTCAGCTTGAGGGTACAGTAAAGTTTGTGACAGGCAGAGTTAAATAGGGTTGAACCACGCCATTAGCTCTTAGATCCTGTTGATGAAATGGGCTAGAGTGATTTTTAAATTTCAGATTTCTACTAGACAGGGTACATGTTGTCTGCCATAGAAGGTAATACAATGCAATAGATCATATATATCAATGTTCAAAAACAATTGACATACACTGTTGCTAGATAACTCAATAGAAATAATACAGTTATGTTTTGATCCACTTTGAGTTACTGAACATGCAAGAAAATCTGTGGTCTATAAGATACTTCTCCACATTTTTTCATTTTTGTATGGGACAAACATTGATGAACTCTGCCAGAGATCTAGCTGAAACATCATAAAGCACAGAGATCAACATAGTCTATAAAGCAGCCTCTGCCAAATACAGATGAGAGGTTAAGCTATCAGCAAGACAGAGTTGGAAAGACAAAACAGAGAGCCTCAATCTAGAAAAAAATGGACACAAACTGTGGAAACTTGCAAAAGCTCTGAGTGATGAAAACAACAGCTGACCTACAATAACATTAGCACACAATCAGAACATCCACACAGGCAAAAGGGCAGCAAACGTTCTGATAGAAATTTACAAAAACATAAGTAGAAGACCTACAACAATTGCTTAATGTGATAAACATAACAAGAAAAAAATATGGACTAGATAGGAATATCAAGAAGACTAAAACTATGATCATAAACAAAGAAAATTCTCAAGACCTATAATTAAATATCACAGTTGAGGGAATACATCTGGAGACAGTCCAGAGCTACAACTACCTTGGACATACTATAACCAATGATGGAAAATGTAAAATTGAAATAAACAAAACAATAGGTATGGCAAAAAGTAATTTTAATGCCATGAAAAATATACTAACAACAAAATAAATAACAGCAGGGCTGAAACTAAGAATAGCAAAATGTTACATCTTCTCAATATTTCTGTATGGTATAGAAACATGGACATTAGACAAGAAAACAGAACAGAAAATTGAAGCCTTTGAAATATGGATTTATGGAAGAATAGGTAGAATTGGATGGAAAGAAAAGAAAATAAACAATGAAGTTTAAAACAACTAAAAATAAAAGCGAACTACTAAATACAATTAAGACAAGACAAATGAAATTTTTGGGACACGTTAAAAGACACAACAGCCTACTAAAAGTAATATTTGAAGGGTAAATACAAGGTAAAAGAGGCAGAGGCAGACCAAGACTAACATGGACGAGTAACATCAAAAGATGGACAAGTCAATCTATGACAACCTGCACCATCAAAGAAAGAAACAGTAGAATTGTGAACCATGGTAGTCAACCTTCATTGCGGAAACTGCACTCGATGATGATAATGGTAAGTAGAATAAACATTCCAAATGACAACAGAAAACTGCAAGAAAGGAAAACCGAGATGCAAAACACATTCCTTTTAGCACTAGAAGAATACCAGACGACTGCCTTTACACTGAAAGAACTAGATGTAACACTCAAAGGATTGAAACTCAAGAGTTCTCCTGGAAAACATGGAATCATTAACAAAATGCTCATAAAACTGGGACAGAAAGCCAAAGGCCAGCTACTAAGGATAATAAATGCCAGCTGGAAGAGAGGATAAATGCTGGCAACCTGGAAAGAAGCCATTATGGTCCCTTATGTGGCATCGGAAACATAAAAACAAATCATACCACAACAAAGCGGGTTTCGTCAGCACAGATCAATTGAAGACCTGATTACATACATCACACAGGAAATAGAGGATGCCCTACAAGAAAAGAAACACACTTGACAGTGTGGGTTGACATGGAGAAGGCTTTTGATAGGGTATGGAGAGAAGGATGAAAGATCAAGCTTCTTAGACTTGGCATCTGAAGCCATTTATTAAATTGGATATCTCAATACCTACAAAACAGAATGGCCAGAGTACAAGTACATGAACAACTAAATAAGAAAGCCAGAATTGAACAAGGTGTCCCACAAGGCAGAGTACTATCCCCAACGCTCTTTTTAATCTTCATAAATGACATCATAATGCACATTCCACCAGCAACATATGCAGATGACCTGGCAATATGCACACGTGAAGAATCTATGTTAGTGGTTAGCTCCAGAATGCAAGATGCTCCAGGAAAACTTGAAAAATGGAGGAACACCTGGCTACTACTAATAAAAAAAAAAAAAATTACATACACAATTTTCAGCCTACCAAAAAACACAATCTGCAAAAGTGAAGATAAAAGACCATACACTTCCTATTGACTAAAAAACCCAACATATCACCATGAAGTCACCATGGACCACAGAATGACATGGATAAATCAGATAGACAAAGAAACAAAAGAGCCAGAAAACGAACAAATATTATGAAGAAATTAACAGGAACAGACTGGGGTGCAAACAGAAATATCTTGAAACGACTATAAATTGGAAGAGTAAGACCAGTCCTAGAGAGTGGAGTTACAACCTGGGCTACAGCTTCAAAATCACACCTTAGCAAAATTAACAGAAGACAAGAACCAGGCTGCCCGTATCATCACTGGTGCTATGAAATCTACATCTATCAAGTCTCTAGAAACAGTAACAGGCTTACAGCTTTTAGAAGACAGATAGAAAACTAAAGTAATGCAACAAGCGGTGAAATATAAAAGGGTCCCTAACCACCCCATGCACCAAAGAATAATCAGTTTTGGAAAAGGAAGACTAAAGAGGAGCAACTTCGCTGCAATCTCCAAAGAACTGACAACTAGTGATCCAGTACTGTTCCAAACAATGCCAAAACTCATAAGCCCATCTGGTATGACTCCTCATGGGAAACTTAAAATACCATAACTTAAGGAAGACATAAAAAGATTCATGAAAAAAGGAACCCAAACAGACACAGAGAGAAAGCACATAGCAGAAAAACACATAAATGACAACTACCTATAGGACTCCCCTGGTCACGTATACATGGAAGGTTCTGCTACAAATGCAACCAGAAATGGAGGAGGTGTGTTCTTGAGGCTGAATAACCAGAAAGAGATCACCAAGTCAATAGCTACTGGGAAATTCTCAAACAACTATAATGCAGAAACTGAAGTCCTTGAAGATGCTGCAAAACAGGCTATCCAACACAAAAATAATGTGCACAAGAAATTGGTGCATCAGTCCTAACAGCTCTAAAAACCCACAGGAATTACCTTCAAATCATCCATTTTAAAAATAAATAATTCAATTACTTTATTTCTCTCTGTCTTTTGTCTCCCCCTCCTCCTTTATTCTCTCTCTCTCTCTCATTCTTCCCCTGTATCTCACTTTCTCTCTTTCATTTATATTAGGAAATTGTTAACTAATCAGGGTTTCCCCTTGAGATCATTATAGATATTTTAAATCTATATCTGCTTCATCACACCTTGATTCAATCCTTCAACAAAAATAACATACAAATTCTGCATCATTATTTCAATAAAATTATATGTTACAAGTAAGAGATATTCACAATAACATAAACTTAAATATCAAATTGCATTTGTTATCTGCATCCCATTGTTTCAATAGCAGACTCAGACTTTCAACAAAGAAATATTGAGAAATGGTTGAGGTGCTCTCTTAACATTTGTAGAAGATCAACCTAAATAATTTACTTTCATTTGCCTCAAACATATCTCTGTAGAGTTGATTTTCAATGTCTCTTCATATTCAAACAAAAGCAACAGTAAAAACAACAACTTAAACATCAACATAATTAAATATTACATTAGATTTATAATTGATAATCCTCTTTCAATGTATTCAATTTACTTTATTAAAACTTCTTTTTTTAATGAAAATATGACTACAAAAGAAAGAGTCACAACCACTAGATTGAAATATCACAGAAGGATGCTGAATGTAACCAGAAGGTATTACATCAATAACAAAGATATTAAAAAGAAAAGTAGACATCAGACTAATTCTGAGTTTCATTCAGAAACAAGAAATTTAATAATTTTGACAAAACGTCCACAAATAATCAGATGAAACAGCAAAACAAAAAAGTTCATCCTAATGCAATCAAGTGAAACAGCAGAAAAAGAAAGGAGCATCCAACAGCAATCAGATTAAACAAAAAAAAAGAGCATCCAATAGCAATCAGATGAAACAGCAAAGAAGGAAAGAGCGTCCAACAGCAATCAGATGAAACAAAAAAAAGAGCACCCAACAGCAATCAGATGAAACAGCAAAGAAGGAAAGAGCATCCAACAGCAATCAGATGAAACAGCAAAGAAGGAAAGAGCATCCAACAGCAATCAGATGAAACAGCAGAAAAAGTAAAAGATGGTTCAGTGAAATTTAAAATAAGAAAAAAAATTATTTCAACAAGTTAATAAGTGGCAAATAATTCATGAAAATAAAAGATCTCCAATACCATTGCTGTCTTGTGACATGACAACAAGTAAGCAGTGGAAGATGTGTAAAATAAACAAAAAAAATGGTATTAAGACTAATTAGTCCTCTTTTTCCATTTTAAGATTAGTACTTGTCTGCTTTTTGTGTTTGTTTTTCTATAATATTATCTGTTGGTTTGTATCTGATGAAGGCTTTTGCTGAAATGTAGTAGTTTGTCTCATCTTTCTATAGATTTACTTATAGATTGTCTTCTACCTTTTAGCTCCCAGTGGAGCATAGGTGTTCAACAAACACTTTCCAAGTCGTTCTGTTTTTTGCAATTCTTTTAAGATCATTCCATGTCTTCCCCATCATCTTCATCTCTGCTTCTATCTGTTTTCTCCAAGAATTCCTTGGTCTTCTTCTTTGTCTTTTCCCCTGGGGATTCCAAAAAAGGTCCTGTTGTATAATACTCTCAGCTGGCTTCCGTAGTGTGTGTCCTTTCCAGCGCCATCGCCCTTGCTGTCTCCTTATCCACTGGTGCTCGACCGGTACATTTCCATAATTCTATGTTAATGATTCCGTCCTGCCACCTCCATCCTCCTATCCTGTGCAAGCATCCATTAATGAAAGTCTGTATCTTCGTGATTGTCAATTTTGTTGTTCTCCATGTTTCACAGCCATATAATAGGACCGTCTTAACATTTGAGTTGAAAATTTTTATTTTTGTATTTAACCTAATTTCTTTGGATTTCCATGTTTCCCAGTGCAATGAAAGCTCCTCTTGCTTTTGATATCCTTATTTTGGTATCATTTTCTGTTCCTCCCTCTTTATCTATATTACTGCCCAGATATATGTAAGATTGTACGTCTATCTATCTATCTATTGACCTTTCGAGCCGTAACCGGCCCATAGGGCGTAGACCAAGATACACCTTCTCCTATATGAATTTTTGTTCTAGCAGTTTTCTTTTAAAGATATTTTATTAAATCTCGCCATCTGTCTCTGTTCTGTGCAAGCAGTTCTATCTCATTGAGGGAGCCGATTCCTGCTGCTCTTGCCTCTCTCATCAATGTTCTTCTCAGTGTCTCCCTGGGTCTTCCTCTTTTTCTTTTACCTGTTGTTTCCCATATGAGGGCTTGCTTTGCTATTCGATTATTATCTCTTCTCATCACATGTCCAACGTATGACCATCGTCTTTTCTTTATTATACGTCTAGTAGAGGTATTTCTCCTAGTTTTATTTGGTTATTGCCAACTGCATTAATTTTCATAATGTTGGTCTTATCTCTATTAATCTTTAGACCTAGCTGTTGTGATCTCTCATCTAATATACTCATTTTATCCTGCATCTGTTGATGGCTGTGTGATAGAAGAGCTATGTCATCAGCAAAGTCTAAATCATCAAGTTGTTTGGTCAGTGACCACTGAGTCCCATTTCTGTTGTTTTGAGTTATTTTCATAATCCAATCTATGGCCAGTAGAAAGAGAAATGGGGACAGAAGGCATCCTTGCCTTACTCCTGTTTTTATTTCAAATGCTTCAGTAAGCTGTCCTTCATGCACCACTCTACATTTTGTTCCTTCATACATTGTTTTTATCAGGTTAATAAACTTTATGGGGATTCTGTAATGACTCAGCAACTTCCAAAGCATTCTTCTGTCCTTCTTCTGTATTCTCCTTATAGATTGTACTTAATACAATTTTTTGTTATTTTACATACTTTCTGTAGCTCTTCTTGCATCTGCATGTGATATTCAAAATATTGTATATTTTATATTTGTCCTCTATCTCCAAGTAATGAAAGAGTGGACTCATGATGCAGAAAACAGAGCCAAATCTTTGGCAAAATGGTATCAGTATTGACAAAGAAAGAAACCACAACATATTTAACAAAAAAAAAAAAAAAAAAAAAAAAAAAAAAACACTGGGCCACTGTGTCCAAGGCCACACCTACACGTGGTCCCTCTGTTATCGCAAAGTTGGTCTTGGGCGCGACCGAGTTCCCAGTGGTATAACTGGGTCGGGAGGAGGTGAGCCCCTATAGATGCAGGGCTAGAGCCAACCAACATGTGGTATACGCCATGGCCCTCATCTAATCACCCTCACTCTCCCTTGAGTGAGTGTCTTGTCTTCTATCTTATTACTATTTCTATAGGAACCCCCTGTGGACAGGGTGAGAGCTTCAGTGAAACCGCCTCGAGACCATCTACTGACGTACTTGAAGACAAATGACTATAGTACTGACTAGGAGTCCATCATGTTCCCTTCAACAGTCCTGTAGTACATCGCACAGACACAAGTGACCCAGGACGTGACGATCCTCTGTCGATACATTTGGCCCCCATGAGATACGCCTGAATGAACGGAGTAAGTGCCAGTGACAGTAGGTGGCGGGGAATGGGCTGTTGTGAATCCTGCTTGAATACAGGGCCTAGAAAGTGAACAAACGGATGGATGGTATGTCAGCAGAGACAGAGACACAATACATGCCATGGATGGAATTGAGGCGAGGATTTGCAAAACCTTCACCCTGGGGTAGGAAGATAGCCCACAGGTCCCCCAGTTTTAACAATGCCATGTACATCAAGAATATAAATCAATACGAGCTCGGATGCCGCCTCGGTCAACAAGGTCCGCGCCAGACAGTGAGCGACCAGGCTGGACTGTGCGATAAATTAGCTACTGGAAGAAATACAAACAACTCATACAAAAACCAGAAACCTCGGATCCAACAAAGTTCAATATATAAATATTTTAATGAAAGAAAGAGCATGAAGATTGGTCAGAGAGAAAAAACAAATAAATTAAACATACTACAACTTAATATTTCAGGCCTCAAAAACAAGAAAACAGAACTAACCAAAATCATGTACAAATACCAGATCCATATTGTTCTACTGCAGGAAACACTACACAAGAACATAGACACACATATAACAGGTTACACCAGCTATCCATGTAAGTGCACCAACAACTGCAGTGGTATAATCACCTACATCAAAAACAATATACAGGGAGATGTAGTGCCACTAAATAATGCAGAACTAACAGATGTTCAGAAAGCCACAATTTGGTTTGCATCCAGCAAATATAATATTTATAATGTTTACAACCCACCAGGCACAAATTGTAACATAACAGAACTTGATCACGTCAATTACCATAGAACTATCTTGGCTGGAGATTTTAATGGACATTCAACACAATGGGGATATTCTAACTCAAATCCCACAGGAAAATACATAGAAGATCTTTGCCAATCAACTAATCTTACAATCATGCAGGACACAGAATCAACACCAACTCTCCTACATAGAGCTCATCTCTCACTTAGTAGACCTGATCTGACCATTTGCTCTGCTGATCTCATAAGCTACTGCCACATTGAAGTTATTGATGACATAGGCAGTGATCACAGACCCATAGTCACCATAGTAGACACAAAAACAACAAAAATCCAAACAAAACAGAGAACGAGAAGAATTTCAAGAAAGCTGACTGGAAGCTATATCAATAAAAATCCGACCAACTCCTGAACAATCTGACAGACAACAGTGTAGAAAAATTAAACGAGATGTTCACACAAATAATACTCAACACTGCACAACAAACTATACCTAAAGGATGTAGAACACAATATCGACCATTTTGGAACACAGAAATGGAGACAGCAGTATCAGAAAGAAAGAAAGCCAGAACAATACTTGAGCAGAACCCAACTTTGAATAATAAAATAAGCTATAACAAGGCTAGTGCTAAGGTCAAACTAGTTACTAAAAAAGCAAAGAAAGAGAAATGGCAAGAAACATGCAGTAAACTCGATTTGCAACATGAAGGAAATAAAGCATGGAGACTTATGCAACATTTGTCTGGTGATAAAAGAGAACCAAATCTTAAACCAATCAAATTTAATAATGAAATCATCAGCTCTAAAAAAAATGTAGTTAAAAAATGTAATAGTTACTTTGCTTCAAACAACAGAGCGAACAAACTTACAGATAGCGATAAAATTCAGCTACATAATTTAAAATTAATTGAAAGAGCCCCAATAACAAATGCTGCAATATTTGAAGAAGATTTTAACATGAGGGAACTAGAAAAGGCATTAAGAAAATTAAAATGTAGAAAATCCCCAGGCCCTGACAAGGTACACAATGAGATGATAAATCATCTCAGCAAGTCAGGGAAAGAAACATTACTCAGACTGATCAACAAGTCATGGAAAGAAAGCAAAATTCCAAGATATGGAGAAATGCCTATATAGTGCCATTGCTCAAAAAGAACAAGCCTCCAGATGACCCTAGAAGCTATCGTCCCTTATCCTTAACATCATGCATAGGTAAAATAGCTGAGAGTATGGTCAATAGCAGACTATACTGGTATCTGGAAACCTCTAATACTCTGTGCTACGAACAAGCTGGTTTCAGGGCAGGCAAAACATAGAAGACCAAATCCTCAGGTTAATACAACAGGTCCAAGATGGATTTCAGAAGAGACAACATACTCTAGCCATCCTAGTAGACCTGCAGCAGACTTATGATAGAGTCTGGCGTAAGGGGCTTTTATTGAAGATGAGAGATGCCGGAATACATGGGAAACTGTACAAATGGGTCAATATTTCCTAGTTGACAGAACAATACAAACTAAATTAAATGAATCCATTTCAGACAAAGAGGTGCTAGAAGAAGGATTACCACAGGGATCACCACTCAGTTGTACCCTTTTTTGATATATATCAATGATCTGACCAAAACCTTGATAAATAAAAAAGCTCTATATGCGGACGATCTGGTCATGTGGAGTACTAACGAAAATATTAGAACAGCTGAAGCACAACTAAAGAAAGACCTGAGATACCTAGAAGAATACTGTAATACCTGGAAAATAAAAATAAATGTACAGAAAACAGTATATACAGTATTTACTAGAAGTAACAAAATAGCTACGGCAAACATCAAACTCAATCTCCAACACAATAGTCTTCAAAAAGAGGAACACCCTACATACTTAGGAATACAACTAGACCGGCAACTAACCTGAAGAAACACGTAGAGAATCTCACTAAGAAAGCAACACAAAGACTTCAATTAATGAAAAGGCTTTCCAGTACCTTATGGGGAGCAGATAAAGAAACACTTAGAAATATCTATCTGGAATATGTTCGCTCTGTTTTGGATCATGGTAGCTCGCTCCTAGTGACATGCAGCAAAACAACTAACATGGCACTGGACAAGATACAAAATAATGCATTACGACTCATCAGCGGTGCAATGAGGTCCACTCCAGTTGCAGCCTGCAAAATCCACTGCAATGTGGAACCTTTAGAGCTGAGGAGAAACAAAGCCGCTATGGTTCTCTATGAAAGACAAAAAAGAATGGTGAAGGACCACCCTAACAGAAAATTAGTAGATACATGGACTCCAAAACAAAGAATTAAGCAGGTGTCAGTATTACAACATGTTAGAAATATACAAAAGAAATTCCATCTACCTGAAAAACGGCTACAAACATCAAGAATCATCAAAGAAATGCCACCAAGTACGAATTATAAAAAACCTGAAATAAATGTAGAGATATGTAACAGAACAGGTAAAAAAGCAGACCCAGTATCAGTAACACTAGCAGCAAGGAAAACAATAGATACTTATCCAGATGACTGGATACATATATACACAGATGGTGCAGCCACAAACGCTACTTCAAAAGCTGGAAATGGAATACTAATACATTATCCAGATGGAACAGCAGAAGAAATGTGTGGCCCTTGTGGTGAAGTCTATAACAATTATGAAGCAGAAATAACAGCTATTGAAACAGCAATTTATCATTTAAATATGATTTTCGATACCACACCATCAAAGAAAAACACAGTTATATTTACGGATTCCAAATCGGCTCTGCAAGCACTGGAAAACAACACGAACAAAACAGAACTCACACAGCTTATCATAGACACAGACAAACTCATTGAACAGAACTCACACAGCTTATCAGAGACACAGACAAACTCATTGAAACACATAACATAAGATTGGTAATGCAATGGATCCCAGGACACTCAAATATACCAGGAAATGATAAGGCAGATACATTAGCTAAGAGAGGATCCAAACAGACACAGATACATACATCCATCACACTGGACACAGCCAAACAAGTCATAAACTCCAACAGTAAGGAGGAGTAGCTGAATGGATGGGCCTTAGGGAAAACAGGGAGAGAACTTTTTAAATATATGGCAAGACCAAATCCACAAGACAACATCAACAACCTAACAAGAAGAGACCAAACCACCATCTTCAGACTGAGAACAGGACATGTTATGCTGAATAACCACATTAATAGAATACAACAAAACCATACCCCAATATGTCCACTCTGTGATCACCCACAAGAAACTGTAGAACACCACCTGTTTCAATGTCCAGAGCTCACTGACATTAGAACAACACTACTTCCTCAAAGACCCTCCAAATGGAACATTCTGTACGGAACAACAGCAGAACTTAAAAATACCTGCAGATATTACTACATGGCATTGGGCCGAAGGGCATCAGCTCAAAGGTCACTGGATCCATAACAACAACAACAACAACAACAACAAACAATATCAATGTTGAGTTATTAATGTTTTACTTGAAAGCTACATTTTGGAACAACTAATAAGTTAAGTGCCACAGAAGTGAAATGTGTCAGATAAATAATGGGAGCCAGCTTGACAGACAAAATCAAAAGTGAAGAACTAAGAACTAGGTTTGGGAACACCTCCACAGAAGAATATATAAACAAAGAATTAAAAAGGCCATGAAACAAGACAGAAACAACCAAACACAACCCATACAGTTATCAACACATGCTATAAAAAAAAAAAAAAAAAAAAAAAAACCAAGAAGACACTCTAAAAAATAATGGATAGCTAGAATACTAAAACGAAATGTGAACACTGAAGAGGAAAGCAAAGAGCAAAACTCTGCAAACTATTTCTCAATTCAATCTGAAAAGCAAATAAGGAAGGAAGTAAGAAGCAGAAGAAACAAACCACTTACTATAAATGAAGCAATCTACAGATCTCTGTCAAGAACACTCCTTACCATCAACACTGTAAAATATAGGTAAAGAGGTACAGAACAGAGATGTATCAGAGAGTTGCAGGCTTGCTCTTTCCTTCCTGATTTTATTTAACCAATAAGGAAAGATACAGTTTGTGGCCACACAATTTTTATGCTATTGATTATTACAACAAAGTTATCATCATCAATAATACCAAGTAATATGTTTGCTGGGATAAGCAGTCATGTCTCTCCATAACCTTATATCTCTATAGTTTTTTTTTTTTTTATTTCATTTTGACAAGGAAAGCATTCTCTTGAAATGTCTTCATTTTTTTCTCCATTTCAGCTCTAATGACTACCTATAGCAATTGTTTAAGTTGTCTCAAAATATCCCAGCTGTAACAAAATACCTCTGTTGTCACAAAATGTTTCAGCTGTAACAAAATATCCAAGCTGTCACAAAATATCTCCATTGTGACAAAATATTTCAGCTGTAAAAAAATATCCTAGCTGTCACAAAATATCCCAACTGTAACAAAATATCTCCATTGTCACAAAATATACCAGCTGTAACAAGATATCTCCATTGTCACAAAATATCCCAGCTGTAAGAAAATATCCATTGTTACAAAATATTTCAGTTGCAACAAGATATCCCAGTTGTAAAGAAAATATCTCAGCTATCATAAAATATCCCACATGTCACAAAATATCCCAGTTGAAACAAAATATCAGAGCTGTAACAAAATACTCCAGTTGTCAAAAAATGTCTAAGCAGTCATAAAATATCCCATTTGTCAAAAAATTTCTCAGCTGTCACCATATATCCCAGCTGTCACAAAATATCCAAGATGTTATAAATACCACAGTTACTACAAAATATCCCACTGTAACAAAATATTACAATTGTCACCAAATATTCCAGCTGTCACAAAATATCTCAGTAAGTATCATAAAGTATCTCAGTTGTTACAATTTATTTCAGTTGTTACAATATTTCCCAATTGTCACAATATATTCCAACTGTCAGAGATATCTCAGTTGTCACATAATATCCCAGCTGTCACAAAATGTCCCAGCTGAAAAAATATTTCAGCTGTCATAAAATAATCTACATGTCACAAAATATACCATTGTCGCAAAATATCCTAGTTGCCAAATAATATTTCAGCTGTCACAAAATATTCCAGCTGTCACAGAATATCCCAGTTGTAACAAAATATCTCAGTTGCCAAAAGAGATCACAGCTGTCACAAACTATACCAGTTCTCATAAAGTATCTCAGTTGTTGCAATATATCCCAATTGTCACAAGATATCCCAATTGTCAGAGATATTTCAGTTGTCAAAAATATCTAAGTTGTTACAAAATATCCCAGCTGAAAAAAATATCCCAGATTAAACAAAAAAATTACAGCTGTCATAAATAACCCACATGTCACAAAATATCCCAGTTGTCACAAAATATCCCAGTTACCACAAAATATTCCAGCTGTCACATAACAATTCAGTTGTCACAAAATATTCCAGTTGTCACAAAATATTCCAGTTGTCCCAAAAATTATCAGCAATCATAATATATCCCAACTGTCACAAAATATCCCAGCTGTAACAAAATATTCCATATGTCACAATATATCCCAGCTGTCACAAAATACCACAGTTGTCACAAAATATCCCAGTTGCAACAAAATATCAGAGCTGTAACAAAATATTTCCATTGTCACAAAACATCTCTGCTGTCACAAAATATCCAATCTGTAAAAAAAAATATCTCGGCTATCATAAAATATCCCACAAGACACAAAATATCAGGGCTGTAACAAAATATTATAGCTGACCAAAAAAGTCCCAGCTGTGACAAAATGTCCCAGCTGTGATAAAATATCCCAACTGTGATAAAATATCCCAACTGTCACAAAATATCTCACCTGTCAAAATATATCCCAGCGGTCACAAAATATTCCAACTGTTATAAGAAAGCACAGCTGTCACAAACTATCCCATTTGTCACAAAGAATCTCAGTTGTTACAATATATCCTAATTGTCACAAGATATCCCCAATATATGTCCAACGAGCAAAGTCTTGAGCAGATTTGTGCCAGAAAATCTAAGCCAATGTCTGAGAAAGCCTCATAGCCCTGAACGTTGAGGTAGTATAGCTTGCTGTAGTTCTTAGTAATGTGGATGACCCCTTGGTCTGACACCTTGGTAAACAAAAAAATTTGTAAAAAGTTTATAACAGGCTTTTATGAGCAATTATATATGTAAATGTTTGTAAATAGTACTAACATACTTTCTAAAATGTGTAAATAATTAAAAACAATGGTAGATATATAAATATCTGTCAACAATTATAATATACTTCTGTAAATATTTAAACATTGTACATAAACATAACAACAATAGTAAACATGTATAAATTAAACACATCATTCTTTTGATATATGGAGGAATAATGGTGTTAGTGATTATATTTTTTTATGACCAACAGGACTTTTATAAAAGTCGTGGCCAGAATCAAGCAATGCTGCACTACCTGAAAACAGTTCAGAGCAACAACTACTTTGGACATACTAAAACCAGTGATGGAAAATGTACAACTAAAATAAACAAAAGAATAAGAATGGCAAAAATTTAATTTTAATACCATGACAAATATACTAACATAAAAAAAAAAAAATAAAACCAGGGCTAAAACTAAGAACACCAAATTATTATATCTTTTCAACATTCCTGTATGGTGCAGAAACATGGAAATTAGACAAGAAAACAGAACAGAAAATTGAAGTTTTTGAGATGTGGATTTATAGAAGAATAGGAAGAAATGGAAAGAAAGAAAAGAAAACAAATGATGGTCTTAAAACAACTAAAAATGAAAAAACTACTAAACACGATTCAAACAAGAGAAATGAGATTTTTTTGACACAGCAGTCTTTTAAAATTAATCTTAGGGAGGGAAAATGCAAGGTAAAAGAGGCAGAGGTAGACTATGGCTAATATAGACGAGTAACATCAAAGATGGACAAGTCAGCCTATGATAATCTGCATCATTGAAGCAAGAGACAGAGCGGAATGGTGCTCCTTGGTAGCCAACTTTAATGTGGAGACAGCACTCAATGAATGACATAAATAAAAATGTCAAATAAAGTTTACACTTAACTTTCTAAAGAAACAATTTTAAACTTATATGCTGTGAAAGTTTGTATCTGCATTGCACAAGTTTCATAAAATGTATTGTTTCCAATGTAAAGCAAGATTTTTTTTTTTTTTCACTTCCAAAAAAAATTTCCACAGTCTGGTGTCACATTCCTCCTTGTATTAGTTATCAAAAAGTTGGATGCACTCATTACGTGTCAGAAGCTATAAGCTGTGATTGAAATTCTCACAGTGGAAAGTTTTGAGCCTAAAGCAATTCACAATTCTCTGTGGAATTTGTTTGAAGAGGAAGTTTTCAATCTAAAGTTATGGCAGTCTTGACACAGAGAGGTTGTTAGTTCAAATCTGACTGTACAAGTTGGGATTTTTATTTGTGATTTCTCTCAGTGGCAACTACCCCTAGTCTCAACAGTGAGGCCCGGCTTGACATGTCAATTACACATCAACAGAAAAAAAATGAGTACCTCTGAAGATGGAGTTATCTGCCTTGGTGGCGAGGGGATCCTGTGCAAATGGCTACCAGGTAAAATTAATTAACATGCAAAATTTAGTTCCTAGGCTATAGGCAACACATAAAGGGAGTTCTTAAAAAACATCATAAAGAAGCAATCAACATTTTTCGGGCACATCATGAGCAGAGGAAAGTTAGAATACTTGGTTACAACTGGCAAAATAAAAGGAAAGAGAGATCACGGATGACAAAGAGAGAAAATACTGGATAGCTTGGTGTCATGGCATGGAAAACAGTCAACAACAGAACTGATATGATGCACTGTAGATAGAATATTGTTGAGGGACATGATCACCTATGCCAACCGGTAAGGCACATGATGATGATGATGATGATGATGATGAGGCTATAGGGACTTTCGCCTTCGGTGAAAGGTGGTGAATGCAGAAAAAAAAATATTAGTCTATACTGTACTTTTTGGGTTAATGTAATAAATCATTTCAAAGAAAACAAATGTTTGCTGCGATAAAAATAGCATAGTACACATTATACATAGATCAACATTTTTTATAACAAATATTTAGTTGTTAAACTTGTAAATGTAGGTGGTTGGTGAGCTGGTACAAGATGGCTGTTTACTCATATAGAATTCAGAATTAGTGGTTTTTTTCAAGGCGGTGTCTTTTCAATAATTGCTATACTACCTTGGCTTTACACTTTTCTTTAAAGTTGAGTAAGGTAGAATTTTAGTGAAAATTGAAAAGCTTGGCCAGAATAAGGACATATGACAAGGTACACCAAAAACCCTGTGTGGCATCTGATGGCAATGCGCGGCATTAGAGGTAAGACAGTCATAGAAATATATGGGTACTAACATACTTTCCCCAATACCTTACAATTTTAAAAAATAAAGAGGCATTAGAATGTATAATCCTCCATTACCTTTTTACATTTGGCCACACTGATGTAACATAGTGTCTCACGTAATTTGGCCGCTCTTGCATGCCTAGATCAGTTACACTTTTGCAAACACTCAGTCTCAGTTCACATAAGCTTGTTGAAGAAATAATTTTTAAATTGTTTAATAACCTGACATTAAGAAGCTTCAATTAAAATTACAAAGAAAACAAGTTTTAAACATTTAAACCAATGCACTGAATATTTATTTATTTTATGCTCCAGGTGAATGCAAATCTATATCAGGTGACATATACCAGATGGCCTATTAAAATCAATATTCAAAGCCTTACCAAAGAAATCTGGTGCAATTGAATGTGATGATCATCGCACAATAAGCCTTATGAGTCACACATCTAAGATATTACTAGGAATTATCATGCGAAGAGTGCAAAATAAAATCAGTCTAAAAATTAGTTTTGAACAGTGTGATTTTGAAGGAGGTAAATGTAAAAACAATGTTATATACATCATAAGATCTTTAATAGATAGAGCCACAGAAAACAGATCTATTTTTCATAAACTATACCAAAGTATTTGATAAAGTAAAGCACCATGAAATAATAACAATTTTAGAAGGCGTAAAAGTTGACAGCAAAGATTAGTAACTTAAGGTAAGTATTATTATTTGTAATATTAGAATGACATTATAATCATATTAATATATAATTTTTACCTGCTGGGAAACTTATTTAATTCTTATTTAATTAGAATCATGCCAATAAGACAATGAATGATAATTAATAAATATTAATTCATTTTCACTATTTGAAGTACATGTACCTTGATTTAAACTGTGGCAATACTATTTATTATACAGTAATGCATGAAGAACAGGCTGGGTTTAGAAAAAGGAGAAGCTGCCTTGACTACATTTTTACTCTACGACTTTTATTGGAGGAACACATTGAGAAGCAAAAACCTTTTGTACTTAACTTCATCGACTTCAAAAAAGCATTTGACATTATTCATCGAGATTCTTTGTTGAAAATTCTGAAGCAATATGGCTTACCATCAAAATCATAAATATTATTAAAGACATGTATGATGGTTACACATGTGCAGTTCTTAAAGGCAAATTTATTTATTGCATTAATTTTAATGTACATGCATCGCTAAACATGTCTAATGATTAACATTTTACAGAATATTATTAACTATTTAATAGGTTAAAGCAATTACCCCTATGAACAATAACTTGAAAAGACAAAAATAATTTGCAGTGACTTCATATAATAACCCCAAAAAATAATACTTTTAAAAACTGTCAAAAAAGATTTATACCTATGTTTTATAGATTATACCAAACCATTTGATAAAGTTAAGCACAAGAAATAATAAAAATTGTAGATGGCATAAACTGTGACAGCAAACATCAAAGAATAAATAGAACATGTGCTGGCAACAAACAGTGACCATAGAACTGGAAATCCAAGAAGACAACAACAATTACACATATGCTCAGTTTATGAAGCAAAAGTAACTTACGCTTTTAATTTTGGATGACAATTACGGTCTAATATATCCTGAAAGACTTCGGCTGAGGCTAAACGGATTGTGCTTGGCCAAGAAGTGGGCAAAACCTGCAAGACAAAAACAGTAACATTACACATAGTTTGCTGGGAATCTCTATCAGAGAGACAGACAGCCAGAGAGACATACACACATATATATTACTAATATTTGTAATAAATGAATGTGTAACACAGCAAAATTTATAGAATCACTAATTTGACATTCTTTAGAGTGAAATATAGCCTAAAGTTGTGAGAGATCATAGTAGCTTCTTCATCTCATCAACCAATTTTGAAGGCCCTTATATGATTTGAAATTAAAAGAAGATCATAAATGATGAGTGAAAATTTTACAGAAAAGAGATTATGAAAAGTACTACACAGTTCTTCAACAAAGCCGGTGATTAATTTTCTACAATTTCAGGATACTGTTTTTAGAAAGAGTATAAATGTACATACTGAACAATTTCTATAAATCATATGTAGAGCTCTTTTTCTCTTCAAATTAGCATAATTACATATATTTGTCCCTTTCAAATTCAACCTTTGCTTCCATTTATTTGCTCCTCACCACTGCTGTAAATCTACCATCAAAAGTTAACATTGTTCCCATGTATTTGAACTCTTTCATCTTTTAAACTGTCAATTTAATGTAATAGATGGCAGGCTGTTAATTCCACACACATATAGTGAAGGTTAAAACTTATATGTAACAGTTTGTATTATATCCTGTTTTAGATTCTACATGAAACACCTTTCTTGATTTTTATTTTATTTTTAATAATGATTTCATTAATCAATCCATTATGTGATTATCAAACTAAATATGAATGTGAGAAACTGTATAAAAAAACAAAGTTAGAATTAATAATTAAATTAACATACTGTGTGTTTTTTTTCGAACAAAGAGCACAGTTTGTTTTTTGTCTTGCACTAAAATAATTTTATCTAAATTTTTCAAGAAAGGTTTCTCTATTATATATACTATAACTTAATAAGAATGTCTATAAGATTCAAATTCTAATCCATTTTTATCCAGTAAAAAAAAAAGTAAAGTGCCCCTGTCATGCCAAGTGGCATATAGGGAATATGGTGTTTGTGACCATACATTTTACAGACTGTCATCACATTATTTTTGGGTAATGGTGTTGGTATTACGCCCATGCTGCTTTACTTTTCCAGACAAAACAGGTACCCATTAAAGGCTTGGTGAACCCGGAAGCCATCGGATGGGACTGAACCCTACCTCTTGTCCTTTGTAGCCCAGTTCACTAACCACTGAGCTATTGCGGCTCCCCATTTTTTATCCAGAACTGTACTTTATTATGACTGCAAAAAAAAATGAGTGTGTGAGAGAGCTATTAATATTACTTATTTAATTTAATTTGATTAATAATACAAATAACAATTGGTAGCTAAGGTAATTATTATTAATATTTGCAATATTAGAATGACACCATAATCATATTAATTTATATTAACATACTACCTGGCAAACTAAATTCTTTTTTAAGTTAGAATCATGACAAATAAACAAAGACTAATATTGAATGAATATTAATTCTTTTTCAATACCTTCAAAGTACCTTGAAACTGTTTGCTAGGAACCAGTATTTAAAAATCCATCTTAATCATAACTTGAAGATATTCCAGCACAACTTGAAGCTATTCAAGTTATTCTGTTAGAGAACCTAAAATCATATGCCATAGGATATGGCCTTCATGTTCCTGAAAATATTATTTGATTTTGATTACCCACTCTGCATGGAGCCATTTTAAGAACAATCGTTGATTTCATGTTGAATTGTAGGCATACTTGATCATTTTAAATTGCTACCATTTAAGCAAATTAATTTCATTTAATTTTACACAAACTTGAAGCACATTTATTATCGCATTAATTAAATCTATAGGCATTGCTAAATATGTTGATTAATATGTTGGATACAGAGGGCCTCATTGTGAGAAAATTTGTGGAGTGCTAATTGAATTGTATGCATACTGGATAATTGTAAATTGCTACCCATTAAAACAAATTAATTTGATTTAATTTTCACCAAACTTGAAGCACATTTATTTATAGCATTAATTTACACCCATAAGCATTACTAAACATGTCTAAAGATTAATATTTTATAGAATATTATAATCTGTCTAAAAAGCTAAAGGAATTACCCCTACGAACAATAACTTGTACTTTACGACTTTGCAGTGACTTCCCTTAGTAAACAAGGAAAATAATGCTTTTAAAAAATCATGCAAATAATATTTTCCATTTGCATCGTACATTAAAGGCACATAAACATGATTGATAAGATTTAATCTTAATGCATTGTACCTAATAAGTTTTTGTATATTTAAACTTACACATTTTTAGAAAATATACATTTTATTCTAATGATATACAAACTTGTGGCAGTCTTATAATATTGCAATAGCAAGTGTCTTATTTAATATATATAAAACAATTAGTTAAAATAATTTTTGCAGTGACTTCCCTTAGTAAACAAGGAAAATAATACTTAAAAAAATCATGTAAAATAATATTTCCTATTTGCATCGTAAATTAAAGGCACATAGACATTGATTGATAAGATTTAATCTTAGTGCATTGTAGACAGATTGCCTAATAAGTTTTTGTATATTTAAACTTACAAATTTTACAAATATTTTATTTTATTCTAGTTATATACAAACTTGTGGCACCCATAGAATATTACAATAGCAAGTGTCTTATATAATATTTATTAAATTAATGTACTTTCTAGTGCCGCTTTCTCAGAACTACTAGTGTAGATTTTGAGAAGGAACTGTCTGATTGTTGCCAATGATTAAGACGTGACTGCTCGTGTCATCCTAGGATCAGCTCCTGTGTTGCCTGCTCTAGCAGCACAGACTGTGTCATGTCGGCTACATGGCATAGTAGTCTTTGGGTACTGTGCTGATACCTCCCATTATGTCATTGTTTGAACGCAAACATCAGAGGGGTGGAAGATGCGTGGTCGGACCAAGGTAATACCTGATGTCCTTAGTGCCGAGATTGCAATCGCGCACGGCTGTGTGCTGTTGAATCTGGCTAGTTTCCACTAGCTAGGCAGCTCTACCTAGAGCATCAGTCCTAGTGAGGTGGGGATCCTGGGGACAGCAGCCCTTCCATTTACACAAATGACATGAATGGTTATCCCCTTAACTTCTGTTCCATCCATACATTTACTGTGGAGTGTGAAAATACACTAGAATGACTTACCCCTCCTGTATAACGTAAAAACTCCTCGCCTATCGTTGGTAAATTCACGAGCCAGTAGCCGAATGGAAAACTTATCCGAATCCAAATAACGAACGAGAAAGCGGTTTCGAATCACGACTGAGTCAAATAACGTGGGTGAATGTACCTGTTTTATTACATTTTTTTGTGAGCATGTGGGCGAATGTACCAATTATATCAAAATTATTGTGAGCATGTGGGTGAATGTACGGGTTTTATATTAACTTGTTGGGAGCACGTGCGTGAATATACATGTTTTATTATAATTATGTGTGACCATGTGGGTGAATGTACCAATTTTTCCAAATTATTTCCGAACACGTGGGTGAATGCATGTACAGGTCTGTGTGCAACTTATATTGTCAGAACTATTTCATTTACAAATACTCTTGCATGTATATATGTAAATATAATTTATTTTTATAAATCATTTGGCAAATGGCAGCAACCATAATCATCATAACATTAAACATTAGGGGCCTCAGATCCAAATTAGATCACATCACAAAACTCATACACAAACACAAGCCAGATTTCATTTTAGTACAGGAAACAAATATACACACAGACGACCACGCATCCCGCATCACAACACGGCTAGGCTAAAGGCACGCGTGCTTTACTCTAGCCACAAACAGAACAGGTTCAGGTGTGGCAATTCTACAAACGTCAGACAGGTGGATGATAATTAGAAAAGACAGAGATAGTGCCTGCAAGACAGCCATAGTTCAAGTAAAATACTACGACAAACACACATACACCATAGTTTGCATACACGCACCACCACATTACAGTCAGCAACCTATTTTCTATGACAGACTAGAGAGCCTGCTTGCAGGTTCATACAGGTCAGGAAGCAGATAAGGAAAAGAAGTAAAGAAGACAATCACTAACTGGATATTTTACAGACAATAATTGACACTCACGGTTTGACTGATGCATATAGACACACATACACACCCACACGGCATGGACATCACACACAAAAATCACTCCCACAACAGGGCAACACGTTTAGACAGGATTTATGTCCCGTCCACAAACTTCATCAGCCAGGCTACACATATCACAAAAACACTACATTTACAGACCACAAGGCAGTCATTGCAACAATTAACACCGCATACACTAACACTCATTTCAGGAGGTCACCTCACTGGAGATTCAACAACACCCTATTGCAGAACAAAACATATACAGAACATATTAAACAAATTATCCAGTTATACTCTGACGACAAAGACACAGACAACATACAGCAACATTGGGATCTCCTCAAAATCACTACACGGGAAAGAACACAAACTCTAGCACTACGGATAAACAAAGACAGATTAAGACAAAAAACATTGTTAGAAGAAGCCATCAAAAAAACAAAAAACAAATAGACAGACATGCACCCAACATCCTCACACTAGAGGAGGACTTGGAACAGCACAGACATCACCAATTTCACGGAGCACTCCTTCGCACAGACTTAAAAAACAGTCACACAGGAAATTCCCAGCAAACAATACATGGCAATAGAACAGAGCATACAACGAAACAGACAATATGGAAAATAATAGACGTAGACGGCAACACACAAACTGACACTTCTAATATAACGAAAGCATTTGAAAACTACTACAGGATCTTCTATACCGAAAGCAACACACATCCAAACATACAAGACAAATTCATGCAATACACAAGGAAACTACGAGACGCTGACAGGGAAAAACTAGCCGAAGAACTCACATTAGCTGATATAACAAACACAATACAATCAATGCAAAAGAACAAATCTCCGGACCTGACGGTCTCACAAGGAATTCTTCCAACATTTCTTTCCTCTCCTAGGCCCTCTTTTTCAAAATGTACACAGACTCATTCACAAATAAACAACTTCCTTCAAGCCTAAACATGTCTTACATCACATTACTCCGCAAAGACAACACAGACAAATCACTTCTTAAAAACTACAAACCCATTTCACTACTTAACACAGACTACACGATTCTAACAAAAGCATTAACAAACAACTCAAACCCTTCATGGCAACACTCATTCACAAAGATTAACAGTGCAGTGTACAGGGCAGAAACATCCACCAGCACACACACTTTATACGAGACATCATAACGTACACTCATGACAAAGACAGTCAGTCTTCCATTCTATCACTCGACCAAGAAAAAGCTTTCGACAGAGTAGCTCATTCTCTCCACAAGACACTACTGAACTGCAACATAGGAACAAGCTTCAGACAGTGGATACACATTCTGTATTCTAGACCCGAAAGTAAAGTCCTAGTGAACCATTCGTTCACAGAGGCCTTCGGACTAACCAGATCGGTTCGACAGGGTGTTTTCTCTCTCCTTTACTTTACGCCTTGACCATAGAACCGCTCTTAGAGAGCATCAGACAAGACAGTTCCATAAAAGGTATATTCACACCAGGGAAAGGAGAACAGAAATTGTTAGCCTCATCATCATCATCATGTGCCATACCGTTGGCGTAGGTGATCATGTCCCTCAACAATCTATCTATCTACAGTGCATCGTATCAGTTCTGTTGTTGACTGTTTTCCATGCCATGACACCAAGCTATCCAGTATTTTCTCCCTTTGTCGTCCGTGATCTCTCTTTCCTTTTATTTTGCCAGTTGTAACCAAGTATTCAAATTTTCTTCTTCTCATGATGTGCCCGAAAAATGTTGATTGCTTCTTTCTGATGTTTTTTTAAGAGATCCCTTTTGTGTGACCTCTTTGAGAACTTCCTCATTGGTCTTTTTAGCTGTCCAGGGAACTTTCAACATTCTTCTGAGAAATCCCATCTCGGTGGTCTCTAATCGTCTTTTCATTTGTTTGTCTACTGTCTATGATTCGCTTCCATAGGTCAGAATTTGTTCTATTTAGGCCGATGAACTCTCTTTCTCATTTCTTATTGACATAGATTTGTTGCGTAAGATATTTGTCATTTTCTGAAATGCTATTTTGGCCTGAGCTATTCTGCGTTTTATTTTTGTATTGCATCTTCCATCTGATGTTATTATTGTGCGCAAGTATTTCTGACGTTGCACTTGTTTCAGATTTGTCTTGTTTATTTTTATGCTGCATGATGGTGATGGTTGTTTCTTCGATATGACCATTACTTTTGTTTTCTTACTATTCAGACTGAGACATTTCTTGTTGCTTTCTTTTACTATTATATCTATCATTTCTTGTAGTTCGTTCTCTGTCTCTGCTATTAAGACTGTGTCACCCGCTTTCGCAAATTATTTATGGGGTGAACGTTGACTTTAGAATCACAAGAATATGGAAATTTAGTGTGGAGCTGCAGAAATGCCATTTACTGATTCCAAACATTTAGCCTTGATCTATTTCTACGGAAATATAATCAGAAATTAATGTCCATATAAAAAACAACATAATTTAATTTGTTAGAATGAATGGACGAATGTTAACGTCTACATATGTCTATCTATTAATATTTGGGGACTCGGGTCCAAAAGTGAACAAAATCACCCTATTTTCTCCTTGCTATTGTAGTGTCTGTTACCTCTTCGGTAATCAAGAAAAGACGATGACCATATGTGGGACATGTGATGAGGAGAGATAATAACCAAATAACAAAGCAAGCCCTCATGTGAGAAACAACAGGTAAGAGGACATGAAGCCGACCCAGAGAGACACTGAGAAGACCATTGATCAGAGAGGCAAGAGCACCAAGATTCGGCGCCCGAAGTGAGACAGAGTTGCTTGTACAAAATAAATGGCGAGATTTTATAAAAGATCTTTACAAGGATTGGAAACTGCTAGAATAAGAATTTAGATAAGAGAAAGAGTATCTGGATCTATGCTCTATGGGCCAGCTACGGCTCGAAAGGTCAATAGATAGATATCACCTCTACTGATCGTGCACTTACTGACTCCAAATTAGCGCCTCAACTTGTATTTCATTCTTACTTGTCTATATGCTGATTCTTTAATCACACTTACTTCGGCTCCATTGTCAACTAATGCTCTAAACTCATATCTATCTATCTTAACAATACACGAACTTGGGTCTCCCTTCATATTTTACTGTCAGGCCAATCATAATTTCTCTCACTCTTTGGGGCCTGAGTCCAAGAGCGATGTGTTAGTTTCCCTGTTTGATTGATTTCTTAGATTGTTTCCACTCTGCTCTTGTCTACATTCTCGAGCAATATGACCAAGTTTACCACAATTAAAACATCTATAAGAATCCTCCTATTCTTTGCTGTGGTCTTCTAACTCTTCTTCTATCCCAACTGTGTCTATTTCCATTGGTATATTGTTCTACTTCTCTATCTCTTCTATTCTGAACATGTCTGTCTAAATCTATCCCCATTGGCGGGTGACTCAATTCTCTTCTTCCTCTTCTATCTTGTTAGCTCCCAGTGGAGCATAGGTCTTCAACATACACTTTCCAAGTCATTCTGTTTTTTTGCCATTCTTTTAAGATCATTCCATGTCTTCCCCATCATCTTCTTCTCTGCTTCCGTCTGTCTTCTCCAAGAATTCCTTGGTCTTCCTCTTTGTCTTTTCCCCTGGGGATTCTAAAAAAGGGCCTGCTGTGTAATAGTCTCAGTTGGCTTCTGTAGTGTGTGTCCTATCCAGCGCCATCGTCTTCGCTGTATCTCTTTATCCACTGGTATTTGACTGGTACATTTCCATAATTCTATGTTAGTGATTTTGTCCTGCCATTTCCATCCTTTTATTCTGCGTAAGCATCCATTAATGGAGCTCTGTATCTTCGTGATTGTCAATTTTGTTGTTCTCCATGTTTCACAGCCATAATTCTCTTGTTGAATCTATATTCCTGTTTTCTTATGTCTTGTGCATCTTGGAATGTATGGGTTGTCTTCAATCGCACATCTTTTCAAATCCAATGTTTTATTGATTGTCTTCATCTCCTTTCCAAGCAAATACAATCTTAACCTCCTGTTGTTTAACTCTTCAATAAAGATAGTTATTATCTACATTTGGATATCCTCATTCCTTTCACCTGACACCGCGCAAATGCTCTTTCCGCTAAACTAATCAATCTATCTCATTCGCACACACGGCTTCCCTTCTTTTTTCGCTTCATCTGTGTAATTTTGTAAATAAATCTTGTTGACTTCTTTGTTCTGCATACCTGAAATGTAATATTGTTTCACACTCTCCCACGTTTTCCTTGGGTACTGATTCTAACATACTAAGAACGCTGACACTTCATGCGAACATGTCTGAAATTATATATTCCTTAGTTCTCTATTTTCGTTATGTGAGTTCATTTTTCTATATTTTCTATCCACTCTCTAAATTTCGATGGTTCTTTGAACGTTGCAATACTATTGCTAATATTTTTATGGTTCATTGCTAGCTTCAACTCACCAACCGTTTCAGTTACTAGTCTCTTCGCTTCATTGCCAAGATCTAAGGTTGTTGCCATGCTTAACTATGTCATCATTATCACTAATATAATTTCTCACTTCGATCGATTGACTCGGCTGTATACACGTTTTCTATCTTCTGCTAATAACTAAATGCTGATTATTCGTTCAAGAATTTGTTCCATTTTATTTTAAAATAATTATGCAATTAAGATTTGCCTTTTGCAAATTTTGTTCACCATTTGCATGAAACAATTGACAATTTAATATAATTGAACAACATATTGATTCATAATACCTAGGCCTTGATTCGTCTCTCTGGAAGGAAAACAAAGCTTAAATTAACTGCTGTGGACAAATTTCAATTCAGTTTATTAACTTAAAAATATATTTCAATTAAATACTATTTTATAACGCGTGTATTCAACTAAATAATAATTCAGTCATTTCCGTTCAACAATCAATTCAAAATGGCAATCAATCAATTCATAAATATAATGAACTAAGTAAGTAATTCATACTTGATGATCCTTAGAAAATGAAAGTACACACGCGATTTTTATGTTTCTTACAGAAGTAGGTTACACTCACACGGTCACGTGATTGCACGGGTGTCTCTCCAGACACCACGTTTTAAGTTCGACGATCTCACAATGTCACAATGTTCTCTAGTTAACCTGGATTTGTCGTACGCTAGTTGACGATTTAAATTCTTAAACGTGCTCTGTTGTCTTGCAATATTCGTGAGTTTCTCGTGACACGACGCGCTGAAGTAACTTGAATTCTTTAGTTGTGAACTTATTGTTGACATCAATTTGACTTGTCTCGACAACTTGAGCATGCTTTGTCTTGAGCTTTCATGATAACTTGCTATTTTGAGTTCTTGATCAGTTTACTTGAATATATATATATATATATATATATATATATATATATATATATATATATATATATATAACTTGCTTATTTCTTGCCACTTGATTTACAGCGTAAGTTAGATACAAAATGCTGGCTGAAATCGGATGCACTGGGCCACTGGCGCAGAACACAGTGCAACGTTTTAACGGGTGTTCGGTCAGAGTGGATCTAGCAGACTCTAATTTGATGTTCTGTCTGTGGGGGCGGTCAACACACTTAACCTGACAGCTGACTTCATGTGAGAGTCTGGAATCCTACTCTGATTGTGTCCTGATCGCAGAGAGAGAGAGAGAGATACAATACAATATCACTTTACTATTTACTATAATTTCATATTTTCTTGTACTTTGACAACACTGTTGAAATATTCTTGACAGCTGGCTTGATAAGTAACTACTACAGCGGCGATTTTTTTTCCAGTTCATCCACTTGCCTCTTTGACTTGTAAAAAATTAAATTGTTCAGCGTCCCGCTAAGCTACTTGACCCACTTTCAATTAAGTTAATTAGTTCATTCTTTTCACCTGCACCTGTTATAATACCCGTTGACAAGAATTCCAGTTCTCTTGCTGATTTATAACGTCTCTCTTACATAAAGACCCAGGATCTCGTAGATGACCTTATCTAAAGGTCACGGCATTAAAAATGATATTATAGATCACAGCAGATTATCGATCTTGTAATATCTGATCAGAATTTTGAATTCACCTAGATCATGTATCTTAGTTATTACTGTGTGGACACAGCGAACATTCAGCCGATGAAACAGTGTATGAGTTTATTGGACAACATCTTTCATGGTGTTGAACATTATACATGTTATATATACATAGGGACGACATAGTTGTAGACAATCAGCCGATGAAACAGTGTATGAGTTTATTGGACAACATCTTTCATGGCGTTGAACATCATATATGTTATATATACATAGGGACGACATAGTTGTAGACAATCAGCCGATGAAACAGTGTATGAGTTTATTGGACAACATCTTTCATGGCGTTGAACATCATATATGTTATATATACATGGAGACGACATATTTGTACACAGTCAGCGATCGGTCTATCATTCGCTCAATTCTACTTACTTGATATCATGTTAGCCTGATGATCAATTAGTGGTAGTACTGAAGATCATCATTTATGTTGGTATTGAGACAAAAGTTAACACTGATGGATAGTGAAATTATCTTCTAATGCTTACCTCCGCTGATTTACTGACACGATTCTGAACTGTTCCACCTATTACTTAACTACCATTGTAACTACACAATTCAACTACCATTGCAGCAATTATAGTCCGTTTCATAACTCGTGCCCACTTTTAAAATCGATATCTTTTTAACCCCTTTTTGTAAGTTCTTCAAAATTTGCATGTAAAGTTATAATGATTAGAACCCAACGGGGAATTAATTTCATTAAAAAAAACATTTGGTTATTATTGTTGCTTATTTGATTTATATAAATTTATAACGACCCATTGATGTAGTCAATACTTAATGTTTACAGTATTTTAAATTAAAAATAGCGAGTAAAAATCCATACACGGTCAAATTGACGTGTTTTCACGCTTTCAACGAGGGTTTTCTGACACAATTAGACACTTGTAAAAAACACGAGACATTGTGTGTTCCATTTCCGTTCATTCAGCGGTCGAGGCCGTGGAACGATAACATTTATCATGAGTCTTAAAAAGAAATTCTGCAGTTTACAAAACATCGCAATAAAAATGTATGGCTATTTTTGCAAAGAGGCTAAACGAGGAAGATTATTTCATTCTTTAGAAAACCATGAGAATAGGACAAGACACATTTTGGATTTATCTAAACGGTCATTTAATCGCTGGATTCAAGCACGTGACCGTCAATGTTCCAAATATACAAAATCACAAGGAAGAGCAAAAATGTTGGATAATTTCGACAGTGAACTTATTAGAAGTGAAATTCGCAAAATGTTGGGTATGAATGAAACTGTTACAATAAGAAAATTAAAAGTATCGCTGAAAAAGAACAACAGTATTGAAATATCAAGTCTACATTATGGAGGAATGTGAGAGCTGCAGGCTTTACATTCAGAAAGTATTCCAATGGACGAAACATCATCTGTGAGAAGCCACATATAGTAGTCATGAGAAGCAAGTACTTACGTGAAGTAAAAGAGGTGCGCAAGCAAGGTTATGATATTGTGTACTTGGATGAAACATGGATCAATGCTCACCGCACTAACTAAATGGAATGGCAGTCATCAGATGGAAAGATTAAGAGATTAATACCTAGCAGCAAAGGACAGCGCTTGATAATTGCTCATGCAGGTAGTCGACAACATGGACTAATACAGAATGCAGAGCTCATTTTTCTTTCAAAATCCATAGACAATCGGGATTATCACTCTGAGATGAATGGTCACATATTTAGACATTGGATTGAAAATTCTGTTCTCCCATCACTAGATCGACCATCTTGCCTAATAATGGACAATGCAGCGTACCACAACATTACCGGAATTACTATCTCTAGTAAAGCAAAAACAGAGGACAAAGATTTTTCAAATAGATAAGATTATCCAAGAGCACGGTCATATAAGTTTGAGGCTGCCACCTTACCATGCTCATTTAAATCCAATAGAACTAATCTGGGCAAAATTAAAAGGACAAGTGGCAGATGAAAATACAACATTCAAAATATGAGATGTAAAGACTCTTGCTAATCTCGCTTTATTAAATATAGACAAAGATTATTGGGCTAAATGTGAAGACCACGTCTTAAAACAGGAAGAGGAATATTGGAAAAATGATGGTTTGTGGAATGTTCAACCCCAAACAGTTATTAATCTTTTAGACTCGTCTGATTCAGAATGAAAGTATATAGCCCCCACAATGTTGGCCCCTATATTACCTTAAATTAGTTCAACAAACGGTCCTTATCAGGACCACACAACTATGAAAATTGGACATACAGGTATACCTTGATATTATCGTCCGTCCTCGAACTGAGCAGACAATAATTCTCCTGGTGTTTTGTCTTATCCAGTTATTTCCCCATTACGGCCACGCCTTTACCTAGTGAAAATTAATCATAGACCAGCAACTACGGTAATTTCTATTCTTTAGGGTTCACAATTTACAATTTTGACAAACATCAAAGAAATTCGCCGCTTTAAGAAAACTGCAGCTGCAAGATGTTTGTTAAATATACATTTAAAGGGTCTTTTGCATTCTAATAACATTTGGAAAATTTCAACAGTTTTTAACAAACGGTTAGAGAGTAATAGCGTTTTGAAGTTGGGCACATGATTTGAAACGAACTATAACTCTCACTACTAGCGATCTAAACTATTGTCAGTGCGCCCGGCCTTTATATCAGTCCTCAATCACATAACTCTAAAGCTGCTCTTCAAACTTGACTGCTGACTACATGTCGTCTCATTGTCTGCTCTTTTTTCGTGTAACAACATACAACAGTCAATATTCTTAATCTCCACATTGCTTGACAACATTCTTCATTCAACATTCTTCATTCAACATTCTTCATTCAACATTCTTCATTCAACATTCTTCATTCAACATTCTTCTAACACAATCAGCAAGGTTCTATCATTCTACAACTTGTTGCTGGGTTACTTTGTACAGCCAATCGGCGGTGTTTGTTGCAAGTAACTCCTTGGCCGTATTAACGTTTCTTTGACAATATATAGTGGTTAGCTTGCAATTCTATCTTCAATTCACACATTCTCTTCTCTTGTGGTCTGTAAGGACGTTATAGAATCTCTAAGAAAATCTCTCGTGCTGATAAATAACCTATTACAATAACTCCATTGAACAATCTCTAAAAAATATTAATTTCTATCCTAATGTTTCCACATTTTCACTGATGACTTCTCAAAACTATTCTAGCTCCTAACTCCACTGCCTGAGACATGTCTCTGAACTCGTCTACTACATTTTTGCTGGGGTTAATGCAAAGAAATGCAAGTGAATGCATAAAAATGCGAAGCTGCAGTAAAGCTGATAGCGAGGAAAAATGGAAAAAAAAGAAAAAAATGGTATGTTAGAAGCTATACGTGATTAGTAGACGACACAGATTCGAACAACGTTTCGGCTCAATAGGCCTTCAGCAGGAACAAACAAACAACATACACACACAGATATGTGACTAAATAAAACTAATCCTACATAGCTAACTAGTAATGAAACATAAAAAAACAAAATAATCGAAATATGTTGACTTCCCTGTGTGTCGTGGACTGTGGTCAGGCTAGGAAAGGAATTTCTCACGGGTGTAGCTGTAATTTATACCCTCTGGTCAGAGGTGAAGAGTTCTAAAAATACACGAGTGGGGGGAACGCTATCTAGGTACGTCGACTACAAAGGCATAGGCAATATCTGAAAGTATCTAAGGACCCATAAATACATGTATACACACACACAGATGCGTGTATACACATGTACACGTGCAAGAAGACGTGCACATACTAATACATATCAACATACACATGCATATACACACACATACATGTGTATGCATACAAGCAAGCACACATATACATGCATGTATATGCATATACATATATATACCAATACCCGTGCCTATGAACACATACATGCATGTGCACATCCATACGGGGACAATCATATGTGTGGAAGTGTGCGTATGACCCACAACCAACCAGAGGGGTTCACACCGGGGTCAGTGTGCAAACTCGAAGGAGAAAGAATTTTGGAATTTTTGTTAGTAATCTAAATTATCTAATCTAGTCTTATCTAATGTTAGTAACTTTAATAGCATTAATTAAATTACTTATAAGCTACATTTTTGCTGGTAGGTCCAAAAGCTTCGATGGTGAATCTCCATCTAACTACATCACTCCTATCTTCACTGCCTGTGGCAGGTCTGTGAACTCGTCTACTACATTTTTGCTGGTAGGTCCAAAAGCTTCGATGGTGAATATCCATCTAACTACATCACTCCTAACTCCACTGCCTGAATCAGTTTCCTAAAACTAGTCTGACTTTACATTGTTTATGTTACTTCCAAAATCTTATATTTTTTTCTTGGCTCCTTAATTGTTTTACCACTCAGTGATTTGTTCTTTTCCTCCTGCACTACTAGGATGCAGCGACGGGAGGATTTGAAAAAAAAAATGTGCCCGGGATCTCCACTAGAGCTGTGTATGATCCCGAGTTTGATTTTCCTTATAACTTTTACATCATCGTGGATTCCCTAGGCATTGTTTTTATTTTCTCTAATGTTAGTCATCTAAATTATCTAATCTAGTTTTATCTAATGTTAGTAATCTAAATTATCTAATCTAGTATTATCTAATGTTAGTAATCTAAATTATCTAATCTAGTTTTATCTAATGTTAGTAATCTAAATTATCTAATCTAGTTTTATCTAATGTTAGTAATCTAAATTATCTAATCTAGTTTTATCTAATGTTAGTAATCTAAATTATCTAATCTAGTTTTATCTAATGTTAGTAATCTAAATTATCTAATCTAGTTTTATCTAATGTTAGTAATCTAAATTATCTAATCTAGTTTTATCTAATGTTAGTAACTTTAATAGCATTAATTAAATTACTTATAAGCTACAATGGACATTGATTTTCTTTTACATTAAAATCTAATACTAAAGCACAATTTCAGCAATGCTTAAGGATCAATTAATTATATATGGAATATATACATGAGGTTAAATTTCATGCATTTCTTAAATGTAAATTATTCTAACAATGGAACAAAAGATACTACTTATGAAATTATACTAATTTATAATGAACATTTTCTTTTTTTTTGTAAATATACAAGAACATTGAAGCATATGTTCTCATACTTTACCGCAATACGACAAGTGTGCACTAAATATCTATACCAAACTAACAGTAGAATGAATTTATTGTGAATCTCTTGTTGTTGTAGGTATAGTGTTGATCATGATTGCTTTGAACATGTCTGTTGTCTGTTTTGTTTGAGCTTCTATTATGTGTTGTAATATCCTTATTGTTGGTCCTACTGTCGGGCATCTGTAGTAGATGTGTTCTGTTTCACGTGGTTTCCGCTGCACAGCTGGAATCGGCCCACGTATGGTTGTACCTGTGTCATGTTGTAAATCAGCCTGTAGGTGCCCTCCTTGGATCTTGGGTTGATGTCTGTTTCATGCAGGTCTTTAAAGGCTGTTTTGTAGTTTTTGTAGATGTAGATATAGCCCATTTGATTCTACTTTGGAATGATGGTTCCTGCTTCTTGTAGATGTCTCGTGTTTTGTGATGCATCAGGCGGTCGTTTTCTTCAAGGGCTTAGACACAGGACATGTAGAAGGACAGCATTATTCCGAAGTGGTGCGGTTTGTCTTTGCAGAGATTTTCATTTTTTTATTTTTTTTTAATTTTAATTTTTTTTTTTGCATTTTAATAATCTTAGGTCCATGTAGTAGTGGGCGAAAGTATAATGTTCCGGACGGTGGGTGATGAGACCCACATGGCTGATCCTGAGGGCTTTAACTTTTGTAGCGATGTCCTGAAGTGCAGTACCTCCTTCCTGTTTGTCTTTGATGAACATTGTGTGTTGTATGTATCTCGTGAAATGTGATCTGGAAGACGAATTTTCCAATTTGTTTGTTGATTTCCTTAATGACGTCATGGGGTGGATCAGAAACTGTGGCTGTGTAGATTAATTTAGGAATGATGTACGTGTTGACTATAACACTTCTTCCGAAGATGGTCGCCGTTTTGTGTTTGTATCGTTGGAGTGTATTGGTGATCTGTGCGATTAGAGTCCGCCATGTGAGTTTGCGTATTCCAGGGTGCTGATGGAAGATGATGCCGTACACTTTCATGACCGGGATCATTTCCAGGTGGAAATCCACTTTGGTCTTCCACCTGCCGACTCCCATGATGGACGATTTTTGGACATTGATGTTGACTCCGCTTCCGGTTCCGAAGTCCATGAACGTTTTGATGATGTTGCATATTGATTCGGTGTTCGTTGGGAAGAAAATTGTTTCATTCGCGTGCGCTATCAATTTCTTTTCGCCACCTCCTGGTGTGAAAGTCCTTATGATGGTGTCGTCCTGTCCGACTTTCTCCAGTAGAGGCTCAATGGCCATGACGTAGAGTAGCGGTGAGAGGGGGCATCCTTGTCTCTCTAATCGCGTCAGTGTGAAAACGTCCGTAAGCGTGTGGTTAACTAGGACTCTGATTTCTGGTCTGGAGTATAGGATGGTGATCCACCGCTGGAAGTTATCTCCTATATTGCAGCTGAAGAGTGTTTTGTGGAGATAGAAGCGCGATACCCTGTCGAAGGCTTTTTCTTGGTCCAAAGACAGATTAGACGACGGAATGTTACTTTCGTGTGTGTGTAGATGATGATATCCCGTATGAAATGGGTATGATTGTGTATATTTCTTCCTTGCACGCTACATTGTTGGTCGTCGTGGTCGAGTGATGGCATGACCGTTCTAAACTTTTTGGCTAAGGTCTTGGTCAGAATCTTGTTGTCGACATTTAGTAGCGATATGGGTCTGTAGTTTTTTAGCTGTGTCTTGTCGGTGTTGTTTTTGGGAAGAAGTGAAATGTATGACGTGTTCACGCTCGCAGGGAGCTGTCCTTTGGCGAACGATTCATCGACGATCTGCAGAAGTAGCGACCCTAGAGCGGGCAGGAAATGTAGGTAGAACTTTACTGTGAGTCCGTCCGGCCAAGACGTTTTGTTCTATGGCATGATTCTAATTGAGGTCGTCAAATCAGCGAGTGTTATCTCAGCGATCAATGATTGGTTGTCTGTTTCTGTCAGTTTTTTTGTGTATTGCATTTATTTGTCTTGTACGTCCTCCTGTGTGTCTTTTTGTGTATAAAGCATAAGGTAGTAATGCTCGAAAGCTTTGACGATCTCTGCTGTGTCCGTTTGTTTGTTCCCTTCCATGTCAACAATTTCTTGGATCTGTTTGCTGCGCTGCACGTGTTATTCGATTTGTAAGAACTGCTTGCTGGCTGTTTCTTAGGTGCACATGTCTTGTAGGGCACGTATCGATGCTCGTTGGTGTTTGTAGTTTTCATAATTTAGCAATTCGTCTTCGAGTGCTGATATGTTGGGGTCATTCCTGTCAGTCTGCTTTGTTAGTTTGATGGCTCTTTGTAGTATGTCTTCTTGCTTCCTTTTGTTGTATGTTTGTGATGCCAGCACCATTGTCCGATCCCTTATTGTGGTTATCTTGACCTCCCAGTGAGTTAGAGCGCCATGCATGTTTTCATCGCTGGTGTACGATTGGATCAGCTGTGTCATTTTCTGGACATAAACCCTATCCAGTTTGGCAACGTTGTATGGACTGGTTTTATGTGTAGTTTCCCGGCTTAGCGGGTGTGTGTCTGTAGGTGTCTAAAAGGGTGTTTGTCTATTAGAGCCCATAATATGTCGAGTTGATTGACTCTGTGTTTGTTGGTGTCTCTGACTTGTCTCTTAAAGTCTCCTCCCGTGATGTCCATAAAAAAAAAAAAAACATAGCTCAAATTGCCGGCCAGAATAATGTCTTGTCATGCGTATTTACCTGCTAGTCGATTCCCTAAATGTTCGTAGAAATGGGGCTGATCTCGTTGGTGAGATGGTGCATGAATGTTAACTATTGTGTATGTGTGTCGGTCGTCTTTAGCTTGCACTATGATCGCTCTGCTATCACTGCCCCTGTACATTTTCACAAGAATCCACCTGTCGGAGGTCTGGAGTATAGCGACACCGGACCCTAAGATTTGGACCGCCAAGCTGAAACAGGAGTGTTTTAGACCTAAAACTGTGTAGTTGTTTGTTGTGCATGGTAGTCTGAGTGTATGTTGGTTTCATGAACTGAAATGAAGTCTGGTTTGTACTGGTGTATTAGTGGAATGATATGCTGTGTTTTGGCCCTTAGGTCCCTAATGTTGATGGATACAATCTTAATGTTAGCCATGGTAAATACATTTACTAAAATTAAACATTCTGAATTTTATATGCATACGATTTATATATGTTTAACATCTAATCTAATCTAAAGTTTAATCTAAGGAATCATCATCATCATCGCGTGCCATCTCCGCAACGAAGGTTGGCTACTATGGAGCGCCATTCTGCTCTGTCTATTGCTTTGATGGTGCAGGTTGTCATAGGCTGAGATGTCCATCTTTTGATGTTACTCGTCCATGTTAGTCTTGGTCTGCCTCTGCCACTTATACTTTGTGTTTTCCCCTCCAAGATTACATTTATTAGGCTGTTGTGTCTTTTAACATGCCCCAAAAATCGCATTTGTCTTGTTTGAATTGTGTTTAGTAGTTCACTTTTCATTTTTTTAGTTGTTTTAAGACTTCATCATTTGTTTTCTTTTCTGTCAAACAAATCTAATCTGAGGAATAATCTAATTAATGGTTTTTTTTTTTTTTTTTTTTTGCGCCAAGCTCTTTTTTTCTGTGGCGATGTTATTTTTATCCATGCTGAAGATTGGAGCTCTTCTTCGTCCGTGTCAATCAACAGCTGACTGGTAGAATTAGCCACAAGAGAAGCTGCTCGACAAAAACAAACCCTCAACAACAAAAAAATACACAGTAGTCTCCATTAGACCGTCTGACAAGACGAAAAAGAAAACTGCTTACAATTCCAGAAACAAACGTAAATTACACGAGAGTTCCAGGAATACAAAAGAAGAGAATGTGTGTTGGTTTTCATTACATATTTATTCTCATATTATTGACAATAAAATGTTAGGAACACACATTAAATTCAATAACAAACTGTTTACCATTGTTAGATAGCTCATCAACCATTTCCCAGTTGTCTCTGTGTGTTGTCTCGTCTCGTCTCAGAGTATTTATTTTTCATGTCTTGGTCTCATCTTTGTTTAGATAGTCCAATTCTTGACTATAAAAGAATTATAGAACAATTTCTATTTCAAGGCCATTACGTTATGTTATATAGAATATGATCATCATCATCATGTGCCATACCGGTTGGCGTAGACAATCATGTCCTTCCACAATTCTCTATCCATAGTTTTAAAAAAAAAAAAGTAAAGTGCCCCTGTCCCGCCAAGTGGCGTATAGGAGGGTATAAGGTGTTAGTGACCATAATTTTAACAGACCTTTGGCAAATGATTTTTGGGGTAATGTGGTCGGTATTATGCCCGTGCCGCTTTACTTTCCCAGAAAAAAATCCAGTACCCATTTTTTAAGGCTGTGGGAACCCGGAAGACCTCGGTCAGGATAGAGCTCGATCTCTAGTCCTTGGTAGTCCAGTTCACTAATGAGTGAGCTATCGCGGCTCCTTCTATCCACCGTACATAGTATCAGTTCGATTGTTGACTGTTTTCCATGCCATGACACAAAGTTATCTAGTATATTCTCTCTTTGTCGTCTGTGATCTCTCTTTCCCTCAGTTTTACCAGGTGTAATCAAGTATTCCAAGTTTCCGAGGCGATAATTCAGCGATTCATAGGGGGAATGTATATGTATATTTTCTGAGTGCTGGAAAACAACGTCCTCCAATGATTCGCTGAGTTATCGCTTCGGAAGTTTCCCTCTATAATAATATTCATTTATTATTATTTGTCTCCAGTATAAAAACCACTGGAAACTACTGTTCGTGCAGTTTCGTCCTATAAATGTTTGTCTGCAACACAAGTATTCAACCTTACTGGGAGATACTTGCCTTAAAAGGAAAGTGCAGAAATAAAATGTATTCCTGAACTGCGATCGAAACCCTATGCTATAGTCATGAGCACACCGGCGTGAAAGACATTGTCCACAATAGCTAATTTTTGAGTTAGCTGAGTGGCAGTGCTCCCTAGCGTCCGGCTTCTCGTGGCAAGGCGCAGTGCCAAGGAGTAAGGGTTCGATCATGCTTCGGAAGATATATTGTTTTTGTATTTTTCTGTTGTTGTTTATTTGTCATTTTTTCTGAGTGCTGTAAAACGTACCTCTTCCTCCACTGATTCGACGCATTCCAAATTTCCCCTTCTGATCATGTGTCAAAACAATGTTTATTGTTTCTTAGGACCCCCCTTTTTGTATTTTCCTTTTGAGAATTTCCTCGTTGGTATTTTAACTGTCGAGGTAACTCTCTATTCATTATAGAACACGATATTCCCTTTTATTTGCTTAAACTCACTTGCCAGTTTGCACTTCGTTAATATTCAGTTTAACATGCATGCGTTTATTACTTTAGGCTCAGGTCAAAATTAATTTTGAGTTTAATTTATGGATGGCAATTGCTGTGTAAGCCTGGCAGACTTAGGCTGAGATTCAACGGATCGTGCTTCGCGAAGATGCATGGTAAGCAGACTTCTCCAGACAAAGATGGTTTTTAGTTGAAGTTTTTATAACCAGCACCATGTAGGATCATTTCATCTAAGGTTATTACCATGAAACATCAATTTACGTTCTCTCTTTCTTTCTCTTTTTTCATTCATTCATTCATTTTTTTCTTTCTTTCTTTCTTTCTTTCTTTCATTATCGCTTTCTTTCTTGTTGAAATTAAGAGTTTGGTAACTTTCTGTCTTTTTTCTTTGTTGTAAGGATGAGAATTGTAACTCTCCTCTACCCTCGTAGTGTCCTCGAGTTTTTGTTTCTGCCCCTGGACTAAATTGGACGTTGAAGTTATTGAAAACACATACACATTGGAAGCAAAAGTTTTTCCGGAATATAGACCCTCTTCCAGAACAGCATTTATCCGCATGCATTATTTCTTTGCGACAAGATGGCTCATGAGTCCGCAGTGACATTTTAAAAAAAGTGGTATGGTAACAGCTTTTTGTAGGTTAGTAACAAAACAAAAGTTGAACGACTTTTCAACCAAGTAGGTCTTCAGCTGGAACAACAAACAACACTACAAAAATATGTATTAGGATTTATACACAAATCTGGCATGCTTTATGGTTGAAGAAAAAATAGTCTCTTACTATGAAGGCGCATTTTATAATTCAATTCCCATTTCATCGCATTTTTGTTGTTGCAAAATAGAAGAGATCCCCGTGTGTTACCGGGGCCTCATTATGAGGGAAGTAAAGAGTAGTGACACTGTGACCTTCCATGCATGTCGTAAGAGGCGACTAAGGAGGCTGATTGATGGCTTGACAAACTGTTATTGTAAAAAAGTTATTGGTTATTGGTTATGGAAGGCCTCGGCATCACAGCAAACGAATTAAAATCCATAATTGCTCAACCGCCCGTGCCAGTGGAATCATCCGAATTACTAACTCATCTCCCAAACAAAGAAAGGTAACTGTAGTCCCCATCGTTGCAGTCTCAGCACACGCCAAAAGACATAAGGCGAAACCGCGCAGAAAAAAGTATTGTTATGGAAACAGAGCCATAGATTTTAGATGCAGTGATCTCTGCAATATGTGCCATTTTGGCACGCAAGGTTTCTGTTTTTGAGATTGTGGTTCTGTCCTATGTGCCGTCTTCGGCTCGAAAGGACAATAGATAGAAACTAGAAGAAGGGAAACTAAGTCAAACCAAGAAATAATCTGCTGAATACGGAGTGTGTGAGCCCACAGTTAACTATATATCTACCTAGCCTAAATTTAGTTCATTTAGAAGCTGACCACGCTCTGGAACACAGGGAAGTAACCTTTTTTTATTTCCTCTCTCGAGTATCTAGCATATTATCGCCATGTAGTTAGATTTGTGTACATACCCTTATATATATATTTTGTTCTTGTTGTTTGTTATTCCAACTGAAGGCCTACTTGGCCGAAACGTCGATTTTGTTTTGTTAATTACCACGTAAAGCTGTTACTATACCACCTTTCTTCTTCTTTTTTTTTTTAAAATCGTCATTACCATCAGCTTTGAGTTAAGTTGGGCACAGCCAGAAATGAGAAACTTAGTGGGCGTGTAAGAAGACTTATCAACCAACATAGAACTGGAGTCGTCAGTCGTTGGACACTGAGGGAATTGCTGAGAAGGGGATCTGAGCAGCTATGGACATGTTCGGAGTGCAATGATGATGACCCGCAAATAACTCAATACCATCAGCTTTACAGCAGCTTCGCATCTCTATGCATCTTGATGCCTTTACTCCTTATATATTTACCCAGACCTATGGGCAGATGAACAGAACCGGAAAACTGGATGAAACCCGACTGGGCTACCGACGTTCGGACAACCCATGTTCAATTCCCGCTAGAAGCAGTTTGAGTTGTTCTCGTGGTTGGAAAAAAACCGCGGTCGACCCAGCCGCTAGCAGAAATGAACAGCTCATCGCGTGTTCTGATATTGTCATTACTCCGCCATCAGGAAACAGGACACGGTGTAACATTATGTGAAAGTTGTATGGCATCGCCAATCATGTATTAATGTGTAACAACAGATGAATGTTGTATGGCATCGCCAATCATGTATTAATGTGTAACAAGAGATGAATGCAGTATGGCGTCGCCAATCATGTATTAATGTGTAACAAGAGATGAATGCAGTATGGCGTCGCCAATCATGTATTAATGTGTATCATTATGTGAATGTTGTATGGCATCGATAATCATGTATTAATGTGTAACAAGAGATGAATGCAGTATGGCGTCGCCAATCATGTATTAATGTGTAACAAGAGATGAATGCAGTATGGCGTCGCCAATCATGTATTAATGTGTAACAAGAGATGAATTTTGTATGGCATCGCCAATCACGTATTAATGTGTAACAAGAGATGAATGTTGTATGGCATCGCCAATCATGTATTGATGTGTAACAAGAGATGAATATTGTATGGCATCGCCAATCACGTATTAATGTGTAACAAGAGATGAATGTTGTATGGCATCGCCAATCACGTATTAATGTGTAACAAGAGATGAATGTTGTATGGCATCGCCAATCATGTATTGATGTGTAACAAGAGATGAATGTTGTATGGCATCGCCAATCATGTATTAATGTTTAACTATATGTGAATTTTGTATGACATCGCCAATCACGTATTATTGTGTAACAAGAGATGAATGTTGTATGGCATCGCCAATCACGAATTAATGTGTAACAAGAGATGGATGTTGTATGGCATCGGCAATCATGTATTAATATTTAACAAGAGATGAATGTTGTATGGCATCGCCAATCACGTATTAATGTGTATCAAGAGATGAATGTTGTATGGCATCGCCAATCACGTATTAATGTGTAACAAGAAATGTATGTTGTATGGCGTCGCCAATCATGTATTAATGTTTAACTATATGTGAATGTTGTATGGCATCGCCAATCACGTATTAATGTGTACCAAGAGATGAATTTTGTATGGCATCGCCAATCACGTATTAATGTGTAACAAGAGATGAATGTTGTGTGCCGTCGCCAATCACGTATTAATGTGTAACAAGAGATGAATGTTGTATGGCATAACCAATCACGTATTAATATGTTGTATGCCGTCGCCAATCACGTATTAATATGTAACAAGAGATGAATGTTGTATGCCGTCGCCAATCACGTATTAATGTGTAACATAATGTGAATGTTGTATGGCATCACAATTATGTATTAATGTGTAATAATATGTGAATGTTGTATGGTATCGCCAATCACGTATTAATGTGTAATAATATGTGAATGTTGTATGGCATCACCAATCACGTATTAATGTGTAATAATATGTGAATGTTGTATGGCATCGCCAATCATGCATTAGAGTGTAATAATATGTGAATGGTGTATGGCATCGCCAATCATGTATTAATGTGTAATAATATGTGAATGTTGTATGGCATCACCAATCACGTATTAATGTGTAATAATATGTGAATGTTGTATACCGTCGCCAATCACGTATTAATGTTTAACAATATGTGAATGTTGTATGGCATCGCCAATCATGTATTAATGTGTAATAATATGTGAATGTTGTATACCGTCGCCAATCACGTATTAATGTTTAACAATATGTGAATGTTGTATGGCATCGCCAATCACGTATTGATGTTAACAAGAGGTAAACGTAAGCTCATGGCATTGCCAACCACAACAATATCGATATGTCCATGACTATAAAATACCGCTATGCGATTGCAATGTGCATTTGTTTGTTCTTTTGCTGCTACTAAATTTTCCACTTATATATATTTCCACTTTCGTTTATTAGATACTACAAATTAAGCTACACACAGAAACAACAAATAAACTGGTTGGCTCATCTAATGAGTTTATCTCGCGATTGCTTACCATACAAAGCATATATATATATATATATATATATATATATATATATATATATATATATAAGAAATGCAAAAGAAGTACAGCATAGTGGTAGACTCAGAGTAGGATGAACAGACAACGTCAAAGACACGCTACAACATCAAATAGCATTGTTTGAACCCGCCAAAAAGGAGTGACCCATAACTTTCTAACTCTCTCGACACTCGAAAGGGTACAAGATGAAGTGAAGACAGAAGAAATACAATTATGAGATAGTTCATGAGCAGCTTGTGAGGCCGATTATATAGAGCAATGATCGTATAGCTTGTACTATTTAACGACTCAACAAAGCTTATCAAATCATTGGACAACTATCACCACTATTGTCCAATAAGGAAATAAACACTACAGGCAAAACGGGCACTCTACATTGCAATCTTCATCCCAACGTTGTGCTACCAATGCCAGACCTAGATCCTAGATGCAAGAACAATAAGAAAAATAACCTCTACTGAGATTAAATGTGTTAGACGCATGACACGAAACAGTCTGAGAGATAAGATCAGAAATGAAGAACTGAGAAAAAAGCTAGGAATAACTTCCGGCAGAGAATATATAAAGAAACAACAAATAAAATGGTTTGGCCACATGACAAAGCAGAAAGATCAAAACACAATTCATCGAGTTTTCAATAAACGTTGCGAGAACACCAGACCCAAGGACAGACTACGTAAAAATATGGATTGACGGAATATTAGAAACACTAGGAAACATAACAGCAGACGAGGCGAAAGAAGCAAAAAAGATCACAAATTATATCTCCCCTCAAAGTTGAAAGGTAAATGAGGAAAGAAAGAAGAAGAATTACTATTTAAATAACTATGCTGACATGCACGTTTCTTTCTATCTTACAGTAAAAATGTGTACCTGAGGTTGTTTACACATTTTGTGTGGCTTTAGTTTAGCAAGAAATGTTTAGTGCTGATATTGAAAGTTACAGGCCTAATTGAAACTTACTGAGACACTTGAGAAAAGTTTCCTGAAGCTGGCTCTATATTTGGAACTCATGCTGTAGTAAACAAAAAATGTTGACAGAACTATTAATAGCCTCCGCTGTGCTCACAATAGCCCAAGAGGCCTTGAATGAGTTATGGTAACGACCGTCGATGCTGTAGTCTGGTGTGTAATGAATTATCAATATCATATTGAGAGTACTTGGAAAGTAACAGATAATGAAGTTACAGGAGATAGAAGTTACCATTTTCATGACTCGTCTATCCCGCGAAGAAACAGAATCGTTCTTGGTCAATGAAGAAAGAGCAATGACATTATGACGCCAATACGATTTGACTCTTAAATTGTAAATCAAAATCACTGTACAAACTGTCACGATAATGCATGAAGAACATTGTGAAATAACATTAATCGTATAGGAAATGTTTTGTAAAATGGCTGAATCATTGGTGTAAGAGAATCCAATCATTGTTTTGTTGCGTTCATAGTTAAATGAAATTGAGAAATAAGCGGAGTAGAAAATGGGGGAAACATTAACAAACATAAGTAGGTAAATAACAGCAATTGAGATCAGTGTTCGTTTTGGGTAATGATGCCTTTAACTTTCATGGGAAGGGTTATGCAGACACATCTTTCGAAGGTGATGAAGGCTGTGATCCAACTTGTGATTCTGGTGAAACAAGCATTGGGCCATCCTTGGTAAAGTAAAGAAAACCAAAATTAATGATTAATTTCTACTCACATATACAAACGATGTGTTTTCTACAAGCGCTTACTATAAGGTGGTATTTGAATGCGTGTTATAATGTAAACTTGAATGAACTAGACGGTTGGTAGCAAGCAATTGTTTTAAGTCAGTAGTTTGATAAAACTATCAGTGTCTTATGCTGGATGTTGCTTTGCTGAACAAATTTTCTCGTGGCTGAATCTGCCAATATTGGTCAGACAGATCCATCCGCACAACGAATAAGATGTATGTGTGGTGCCTGGCCTCTTCTCCTTTCTCCTGCGCCTTTTGTCTTCTCATTTTAACATCAACACTACCTCGAAAGTTCCTGTGCCATTATTTATTTTTGTTCTCCGTGTGCTACGATCTGCAGCCAGACTTTCCCAATTTCTTTCAATTTATACAGAATTATCTCAAGGAAGCCCTGCAAACATCCTTATATCTCAGCACTGGTCTGCCCTTTAATTATGAAATGAATACTCTGCAATTACAAATATATTTTATTCAAATTATTTTGGTTTCTCTATTCCTTTCTTTATCACGACCGCAATTAGATTGCAACATTCTAATACTGAAATAATTTTTTTTTAAATTGATAGAAATATCGCTGAAGAATAGTTAAAATGACATACCTGCCGTTATGTGCTGGATTTGAACAGAATCGAATTGTATATCAGAATACTGAAACAGCGGATTGAAACAGAGACACATCCACATTGAGGTTAAGAGAACACACAGGTCAGAGACTGAAAGACATAGCAGGCTGGTGTTAACAAAATCGTTGAAGCGCTGAAATACAAAATATACGCATGATTTATTAACGTGCATTTTGTTCTCAAAGTGAAGAGAAATGTTACTGACGTACGTTACAGAGGAAACTAAAAAAAAAAAAAATACCTTAGTATCAGAAAATAAACTGATTAAAAGATTAAAAAATATAACGGTTTGCAATATACAGCATACTATACAAATCAAACGTACTATCAACGCTTACGTATGCGTGCGAGAGCTGGAAAACAATAAAAGACATATACACACAATTGAACGCATTTGAAAATAAATGTCTAAGGAAAATACTTGGTATAGCCTGGAACGAGTCCAAAACAAACGAGGAACTTAGAGAAATCGCCAATCAATGACTAACTTCTTCAGTAATCAAGAAAAGAAGAAGGACATATATTGGACATGTGATGAGAAGAGAATATTCTTTGTTTTCACATTAAGGGTTCACAATAAGGGTTCACAATCAGGGTTCATAATAAGCGTTCACAATCAGGGTTCATACTAGGGTTCATAATAAGGGTTCAGAATATGGGTTCATAATAAGGGTTCACAATAAGAGTTCATAATAGTGTTCACAATAAGGGTTTACAATAAGACTTCACAATAAGGGTTCACAATAGGATTCATAATAATTGTTCACAATAAGGGTTCATAATAGAGTTCACAATAAGGGTTCACATTAAGGGTTCACATTAAGGGTTCACATTAAGGGTTCACAATAAGGGTTCACAATCAGGGTTCATAATAAGGGTTCACAATCAGGGTTCACAATAGGGTTCACAATAGGGTTCATAATAAGTGTTCAGAATATGGGTTCATAATAAGGGTTCATAATAAGGGTTCACAATAGGGTTCATAAAAAGGGTTCACAATAATTGTTCACAATATGGGTTCACAATAAGGGTTCACAATAAGGGTTCGCAATAAGGGTTCTTAATAAGGGTTCACAATAAGGGTTTACAATAAGGGTTCACAATAAGGGTTCACAATAAAACTTCACAATAAGGGTACACAATAAGGGTACACAATAAGGGTTTATAATAATTGTTCACAATAAGGGTTCATAATAAGAGTTCACAATAAGGGTTGACATTATGGGTTCACAATAAGGGTTCATAATAGGGGTTCACAAAAAGTGTTTACAATAGGGTTCACAATAAGGGTTCACAATAAGGGTTCACATTAAGGTTCACAATAAGGTTTCACATTAAGGGTTCATAATAAGGGTTCACAATAAGGGTTCATATTAAAGGTTCACAATAATTTAGTACAATTCAATGTCACTCACAAAAATACAACAAATCAAACTTGCTTAAAGAATATGATGATGCTGATAATGTTGGTTGTTGATCCAACAACAGAGACTGTGAAACTGATAACGGCGTAGAAGATTATCTCCACCACTCGACAAGCCTCGTTGCTCATGAAAGGGTCAGATTCTTGATACGTCTCGTGTACGGATTTCCCATTTGAACTTCCATTGATCTCTATTAAAATATTATACGTTTCGATTATATGTGTCATCTTCGGAGAACGTGCCAATAACAAATACAATAAATATGCAATTTTACCGTCAACTATAGGGGCATATAATGCCCGCACTCACTTCAAAGAAGTTCAAACAATTTAAAGCTTGAAGTATACAGAAATATGACATGCAACATAATGCAGCTGACCTCAAACATTTTGTTTCGTTTTCAACGTTCACTATTTAAGAGATTTTAATAAACTGGTTTTTTTTTTTATTTATGGAAGATACCGTAGCGAAGTGGTTAGTGTACTAATCTGTAGACTGTGTTCAACTCCTCGCTTTAATGAGTTGTATTTAAATATTTAAATTTGGTGGGACAAACTATTTGAAGTTTTTGCCATATGGCGTTTTACTTCATTATTTATACACATCATGAAGATAAACAACTTCATGTTATAAAATCTAAAGGTCCGGGAAAATCTTAAACTGCACGCAAAACTGCACAGCAATTAATTAAGCATTTTCCGAGAAAATTGAATGACAAAGAAAATAAACATAAAATGGTATTGAGCAGCTAGACTAACAGAAAGACAAAACAACTACAACATTGAAGGACACCTTATTCACGAATTTATGAACGGACTATAGCAAAACATGGAGCCACGATAGCTCTGTGGTTTTTGAACTGGACTACAAAGGACAAGAGGTAGGGTTTCGATCCTAACCGACGGCTTCCGGGTTCACCCAGCCTTAAATGGGTACCAGATTTTTTACTGGGAAAGTAAAGCTGCACGGGCGTAATACCGACCACATTACCCCGAAAATCATGTGCTGAAGGTCTGTAAAATTTATGGTCACTAACACCATATTCCCTATACACCACTTACCGTGATGGGGGCTCTTCAATTTCTTTTTTTAATAGCAAAACATGGCCAGCTTGTCGCTAAGTCAGAGTGTTAACTCTAAAATACTAAAGTTATATAATTTTTCTGTAAAATTGTTACCTTAGTTAGAAAGGAAAAAGTAGTCTCATAACAAATGTCTTTGGGTTTGATGTGTTAGTGACGTCATTGTCCTAAATTTGAGCTTCTTCCGGTGGTGTGGCCAGTTCCCTTCCTTGTTACCTTGTCTTACCCATATAATGTCTCTGATATCCATTTAAAGCGAATAGTGGACCCTCAAAGCATTGTTTGTTTGGGGAAAACATTTGCCTCAACTGACATTCGAATCCTGAACCTTCAGGTCAGCAGATGAATGTTCTAACTAAATTGCCATCGGGCTCTCATAACATAAGAAAGGCAGAAAAATAATAAGACTTATGACTGTTTCTAAAAAAAGAAATGTCTGTGCGCTCATACTCTGTGTCAAACACATAAAACATGAACCGTTGTTTTGTTATTTTGTATCCTGAGATTACACTAAGACTAGCTTACAATTACAACCGACAACCTGATGCCATGGCTTGAGGAAGATCAAGACTCAGAATAATCTATTATCAATAATTCAACCACAGCCAACTATCAATTGACTAAGGCCCGCTGGCAGAGAATAAAACTAGAAAACCCATCAACAAAGCGTGTAGTATTCAACTATATAGGGCTAACTTCACTCTCATCATCATCGAGGGCCTTCTCCGCAACGAAGGTTGGCTACCATGGAGCGCCATTCTGCTCTGTCTCTTGCTTTGGTGGTGCAGGTTGTCATAGGCTGATTTGTCCATCTTTTGATGTTACTCGTCCATGTTAGTCTTGGTCTGCCTCTGCCTCTTTTACATTGTATTTTCCCCTCCAGGATTACTTTTAGTAGGCTGTTGTGTCTTTTAACATGCCCCAAAAATCGCATTTGTCTTGTTTGAATTGTGTTTAGTAGTTCTCTTTTAATTTTTAGTTCTTTTAAGACTTCTTCGTTTGTTTTATTTTCCTACCATCCAACTCTACCTAGACTCACTCTAGACAAATAATAATAAATGAACAATATTATAGAGGGAAACTTCTGAGTTTATAGATCAGAGAATCATTTCAGGGGAAGAGGTATGTTTACAGTACTCGGGAAAAAAATCAAAAATAATCAGCAACAGAAAAAAAAAATGGTCCAAGGCAGGATCAAACCCGTACTCCTTGGCACAGCGCTTTTCCACGAGAAACTCAGTTGTACGGGTTGGATCCTGCTTCGGATCGTCTATTGTTCTTTGTTTATTTCTCTTGTTGATTATTTGTGGCTTCTTTCCCTGGTGTTGTAAACATTCCACTTCGTCTGAAATAACTTCAATCTACCAATAAAAACCGCTGCTCGCAAAGTTGAAAACGTCAAGCCAGTTGGTGATTTACCGCAAATTCCCTCTCAGCCCGCAGGCCTAAGTAAATTTATAGTTGGTTGTGGTTTAACTCACCTCAGATCGTCAGACAAGTAAAGACACTTCTGATACAAGCTTGGAAAAACAGGAAGTGTTAAAAATATGAGCCTCAACATGTCACCCTCAACTAAGTTCTGCAGACACGAGCAGATGAATACCTTCAGATTCAGAGCTGACCATTGAGGCATCAGAACACACCTAGTCTAATCGGAGTCTGTGATAAAATGAACTATCAGGATAAACACTTTATTGATGGTGGAACGGGAGCTGAGCGGATATGGGAATACTTCGACTGCAGTAACGCCATTCCGTTCTAAATTGTAAAGTCCGAGTCTGTGTCACTCATCATCATCAAGTACCGGGCCTCGTGGCGTAGGTGATCATGTCTCTCCACAACATTCGATCTCGGCAGCTATTTATCATTTCTGTTGTTGACCTTCTGCCGAGCCATTCTCTTAAGCTGTCTGTTATTTTTTCTCTTTGCTTCCCTCTATCTCTTCGTCCCTCAATTTTTCCAGTTGTTACAATATATTCCAGTTGTTCTCTTCTCATTACATGGCCAAAAAATGATGATTGTCTCTTCCTAACATTGGAAATTAGCTCTCTTTTTGCTTTGACCTTTCTCAGAACCTCTTCATTACTCTTCTTAGCTGTCCATGGTATTCTCGACATTCTTCTGTAAAACCACATTTCTACAGACTCCAGTAATTTTCTTGTCTGTTGTCCTATTGTCCATGATTCGCAACCGTATGTTAAGACCGGCTCTACGTAACATTTAAGAACTCTTTTTCTTGTTTCTATTGTCAAAAATGGATTGCATAGTATTTTCCTCATTTTTTGGAACGCTGCTTTTGCCTGAGCCATTCTACGAGTACATCTCAACTCTTTTGTACATCTTCCGTCTGAGGTTAACAAAATTCCCAAATATTTAAATTCATTTATCTGTTTTAATATTGTTCCACTTGTCTTTATTTTGCACTGAGGTGATGTCTTTTTCTTTGTTGTTACCATTACCTCTGTTTCCTTTATTTTTGCTTTCCTTCACTACAATGTCCAACATTTCTTGTAACTCATTTTCACTCTTAGCGATTAATACTGTATCATCAGCATACCTTAGATTATTTATATTATGACCTCCAGTTGTTATTCCACGCATGCCCCTTATGGATCTTAAAATAATTTCACTATACATATTAAACAAATCTGATGACAGCACACAACCTTGTCTAACATCCTGTTTTATTTGTTGAAACATTCCCAATTGGTTTCCAGTTCTTATGCCCGCTGTTTGTTGCCAGTACAACATTAATCTGTTTGATCCCCGCAACATTAATCTGTTTGATCCCCGCAACATTAATCTGTTCGAGCTCCACAACAATAATAAACTGTTTGAATTCCACAACATTAATCTGTTCGAACTTCGCAGCATTAATCTGTTAATGATATTTCACTTTCCCTGTTCTGTGTTCATGTTCTGACCGTTTCTATCTCCACTTTTCCATTTCATCATTTTACATGACATTATAATAGTGTCAAGAAAAACAACAGGAAACAATATTCCGCATACCAGTATGTCTTCTTCTTCTTCTTTCCTTCCTCATCTGCCTTTCAGTGTCGAGGGGAGATATAATTTGTGGTCTTTTGTTCTTCTGTTAGCGTCTGATGCTATGTTTCCTAGTGCTTCTAATATTCCATCGACCCATCTTTTTCGTGGTCGACCCTTGGGTCTGGTGATCTCACAACGTTTGTTAAAGGCTCGTAGTATTGTGTTTTGCTCCTTCTGCCTGGTCACGTGGCCAAACCATGTTATCTGTTGTTTCCTTATATATTCTATGGCGGGGGCTATTCCTAGCTTTTTTTCTCAGTTCTTCATTTCTGATCTTATCTCTCAGACTGTTTCCTGTCATTCGTCTAACACATTTCATCTGTGTAGAGGTTATTTTACTTATTGTTCTTGTACCAATATGTGCTGACACGAAATACATAACAGATTCTCCGACTCATCGTTCGTCTAAATATTACTCCACCACAACGTTCGTCTAAATATTACTCCACCACAACGTTCGTCTAAATATTACTCCACCACAACGTTCGTCTAAATATTACTCCACCACAACGTTCGTCTAAATATTACTCCACCACATCGTTCGTCTAAATATTACTCCACCACATCGTTCGTTTAAATATTACTCCACCACATCGTTCGTTTAAATATTACTCCACCACATCGTTCGTCTAAATATTACTCCACCACATCGTTCGTTTAAATATTACCCCACCACATCGTTCGTCTAAATATTACTCCACCACATCGTTCATTTAAATATTACTCCACCACATCGTTAGTCTAAATATTACTCCACCACATCGTTCGCTTTCAAAATGCGCTAATTTTGTGCGATTTATGGTGTGTCGTAGTTTGTAGCAAATTATGATAATTGACCCTTTCAAACCAACACTTTTCTTCATCAAAAAAATATATAGAACAACAACAACTTAAATTGTTTGGCCACCTGGTCAGAATGAACCCTTACCAATCACCATCAAAGGCGTTCTTATCGAGAATGCTTGGAAAAAGACCAATAGGAAGACCCACAAGAAGATGGATAGATGCAGTGACAGAGACGTGTAACAAGATGGGAAAATCACTATTCAAGCAGCTCAAGAACGACATCTGATATAACCACGACACCTTTTAGGTATCAGTGAAAAGAGAAAAGAAGAATAAGAAACCAACAAATCCAACTTTAGCTTATCAAAAGTTATAACATTCAGCTTGCCTCTCTTTCTCCTTCCTTTTCTTTTTTCTTCTTCTTTCACCACTACTATCTCTCGTCATCGTCCGCCCTTTAAAAAAAACCGTTAACTGGGTGTAGATGCCTTGTGGTGGTAATTTAGATAACTCAGTATCTGCGTCTTTCCATCCGACACATCCTTCTTCGACATTACAGCTTTGGGTACCGAGTTTGCTTTCCTCTTCAATAGCTGCTCACTTTGCCAGACTGGTTAGTGTGTTTTTAAGGACCACCACAGGTAGGTGGAGTATGGTCTTTATCAGCTTTTTTGTTGTTCGTCAGTAATGGCGCAGGCATTCTGCTTTAGGTCGCCCACCGCTGTTATCCTATGTGTTGGTGTACTTCTTTACCGACCTTCTACAAAATCTATTCATTTCACCATCTAATTAGTCTATTCCCAGGGAATAGTGAGATCTTGATCAATTCGGGTTCGCTAACACTGCCAATAGAATTGTCTAAAAGTGTCTTATTTACGGTGACCAGGCGTCCCAGTTTGCCCGGGACATGTCCCGGAATTGAATCAGCCGTCCCGGCGTCCCCGAAAGGTTGGGTTTTGTCCCAGGTTGTGACCAGCCGTCCCATTTTGCCCGGGACATGTCCCGGAATCAGCCGTCCCCGAAAGGTTCGGTAACGTTTTCCGACGAACTGTGTACTTTTCCCGTACTAGATCCGTGCTGATAGCTTTGCGTGCATTTTATCAAGCGGTCCCGCAATTTGCCCGCAAATCGAGTCGGCAAGAAGAGGAAAATGTCGGAAATTTATTTTTTTTTCAGCAAAGAGTTCGCACTAGATAGACACTAGATTTGTGAATATTCATTCATTGTTGGTTGTTTGTTTAAAAAATGTTTATTTAAATTATTACTAACCAATTTTAATTTTAATTGAAAAGACTGAAACAGTTTATTTTATAACTTACTATTTTTTTAACTTTAACTATTATAAGAATTAGATACGTATTGCTGTACACATGCAGTATGTAGGCTATACATTACATTGTAGATGTTTGCCTCTGCCTCTTCCTTACACTTACAACTGAATTTTACTGCTATTTTCACAATTTGCCCTAGTCTGTCCCAGGTTCGGCCCAAATTGTCCCAGGTTCGGCCCAAAATAATCTGGTCACCGTAGTCTTATTGCTTTCAGTGCAACGATCTGTGGCATCTTGAGACTCTGTTTGACGTATCCATTCAAACATTTCTTATATCTTCCCTTGTTTGTACAATCTACTAAATCAGAGAAATGTGAAAGCTCAGAAATGAAAGCCGCCTTGGGGAGAGATAAAAAAGAACACAAATTGCAACGTTTGGCATTGATTTTTACTTTCCCTGGTGGGGTGGCTCGTCAATGTTCAAACAGACGGGACGACCATCTATTACTTTTGGTAAACAAAATGTTTGCTACTGGCCACGTCTGGCGACCAGAGCGATACCGTAAGTCCGTGCGATGTAATATGGATCTCGTGCCTTGAGCTTGGGAGGGTGAGGGGGGCGGTGGGGTATAGACTGTCCGCTTGGCGTTTTGTGGAGAGAAAGGTGAATGTTGTGTCATCATCCAGGGGCGGCGCTTGTTGTTGTTCTAGTTTAACTAATGAGTATTAACACATTAAGTAAATTCATCTGAAAAAAAAAAAAAAAAATCTCAAGCAACATAATTAGCGAAGGCCACAAATTAGACATTCTTCATACCTGCAGTCGCTACACGACGCAATCAATAGGATCAAAGAGCACAGAAGAAGCCTACTGACATTTACAGCAAGTTACGATATTTTGCTATTTTCGACCCAACACTTCCTATTTAATCTCAGTACTTTGATTACCAGATTGCCTTCCCTCTTAAATCCATACTGCCTTGACCAGACTGCTTAATATTTATCTGGTGTACGTCAGGGTATGTATTTAGATATTGACCAGTGTTCGCTCACTAATCCTAGCTCAAGTAGTCAATTATCATTCAGACTATTTTCAACTTAGCTACTGCTGAAAGTCTCAGTACACTAACCAGAAATATAACCCATGTTTCTGTGTTGTCTGTATCATCTGTTAACCAGAAATATAAACGTTGTTCCATCATTGTCTGTATCATCATTTAACCAGAAATATAAACGCTGTTCCATCGATGTCCGTATCATCATTTAACCAGAAATATAAATGCTGTTCCATCGTTGTCTGTATCATCTGTTAACTAGAAATATAAACGCTGTTCCATCGATGTCTGTATCATCATTTAACCAGAAATATAAACGGTGTTTCATAGTTGTCTGTATCATCTGTTAACCAGAAATATAAACGCTGTTCCATCATTGTCTGTATCATCATTTAACCAGAAATATAAACGCTGTTCCATCGTTGTCTGTATCATCTGTTAACTAGAAATATAAACGCTGTTCCATCGATATCTGTATTATCTGTTAACCAGAAATATAAACGCTGTTCCATCGATGTCTGTATCATCTGTTAACCAGAAATATAAACGCTGTTCCATCACTGTCTGTATAATCATTTAACCAGAAATATAAACGCTGTTCCATCATTGTCTGTATCATCATTTAACCAGAAATATAAACGCTGTTTCATCATTGTCTGTATCATCATTTAACCAGAAATATAAACGCTGTTTCATCGTTGTCTGTATCATATGTTAACCAGAAATATAAACGCTGTTTCATCGTTGTCTGTAGCATCTGTTAACCAGAAATATAAACACTGTTTCATCGTTGTCTGTAGCATCTGTTAACCAGAAATATAACCGCTGTTCCTGCGTTGCCTATATCATCTGTTAACCAGAAATATAAACGCTGTTCCTGTGTTGCCTATATCATCTGTTAACCAGAAATATAAACGCTGTTTCATCGTTGCCTGTATCATCTGTTAATCAGAAATATAAACGCTGTTTCATAGTTGTCTGTATCATCTGTTAACCAGAAATATAAACGCTGTTTCATCGTTGTCTGTATCATATGTTAACCAGAAATATAAACGCTGTTCCATCGTAGTCTGTATCATCTGTTAACCAGAAATATAACCGCTGTTCCATCGTAGTCTGTGTCATCTGTTAACCAGAAATATAACCGCTGTTCCTGTGTTGCCTATATCATCTGTTAACCAGAAATATAACCGCTGTTCCATCGTAGTCTGTATCATCTGTTAACCAGACATATAACCGTTGTTCCTGTGTTGTCTATATCATCTGTTAACCAGAAATATAACCGCTGTTCCTGTGTTGTCTTTATCATCTGTTAATTGGACATGTTTGTGCGTGTCTTATGACCCTAAGGTTTTTATTTGTTTTAAAGGGAAAAAAATAACATGATTTAGATTTTCTTTAACGGTAAGACTCACTATATCGTGGAACAGGGTTTAAATCTTAGTTCGGGCTGCATATTCTTTTCTGTGTTCTTTGATGTTGCTTATGGAAAATCTGTAATAATGCATGTTTTTATGCTTAATTTATTTTCTAAAAGAGCCCAAGACAATAATAAAAGTTCATTACTAAAGTTAGGACTAAATAATAAAAAAATATTGTGAAAACTGGAAAAAATTAAGGGCATAAAAGATAGAAAGAGACAGAGAATTTATGCCAGACAATTTAAATCAAGATAAAGATATTTCAGTAAGTCAACAGCATAAAGAAAGAACGACGGTAGCGTCAAAAGTGTGTAGTGTGTCATATACCATCAGAAACGACACTTATGTTTGGCGTAGTAAATGTAGTTATTTTGTGCCAAACATACTATATGAGCAACCGACGGCTTCCAGGTTCATCCAGCCTTTAATGGGTACCGGATTTTTTTCTGGGAAAGTAAAGCGGCACGGACGTAATACCGACCACATTACCCCAAAAATCATGTGCCGAAGGTCTGTAAAATTTATGGTCACTAACACCCTATACGCCACTTGGCGTGACGGAGGCACTTAAATTAACTTAATACTATATAAGCCTTAGAGGCAATGCAGCAGGAGGTCGACGCCTGGGAGTCATGACCCAGGCGGGCCCACCTCCCCTAGAGTGTCAAGAAGCTAAATGGCCGAAACGCTTGCACGACTGGGGTGCTTCTGATGATCAGATTGCCTCCTGCTGAGAAGCTCTGTACAAAGAGTTTCCCACTATTAATGATGATGATCGTGACGATAACAATGTTGCAAATGATGTCATTGTATACAAGCCTGGAATCAACGGAGGGAGGAAAGTAGTGATCTGGTCTACTGAAAATAAAATGCCTGGTTTAAACCATCGGCCATCGGTTTCTAGGTTCACTCAGATTATAAAGGATACCAGATATTTTTTCTCGGAAAGAAAAATTGTACTGTTTATATGGCGTGTGGAGGATCTTCTTTAAAAAAAACAAATTATAAATGAGACTAAAGATGGATTGTGTTCAATGTTGATCTATTAGAAGTGAACGGAACAAAAGCCACATCGGTCTAATCAATTATGGAACATACTTATTGAAAGTCAGTTTCTTTAACTATGTTGAAAGGTCAAGATTATGGTGATATGAATTATGATGATGCGGAGATCCACTAACAAAAAATAACACTTTGTGTTTTGAACCGATTCTGTCCTGTTCCTCAATGGGCGATTTGATATCAAGGAGAGGTTTAAATGCTTATCACGGAATATCATTAAAGCCATAAAATGTCAGCATTGCCAGATGACTTATATAGGCGAATCTGGTTGCAAGATTTTGTGAGCATTTTCGTGATGTTGAGCAGAAAACTGGCAGTCCGGTGCCGTCCCATTTCAACTCCCCAGGCCGTAGTGATAAACCCGCCATGCCAGTCAATGGCACTGTCTCATGTTCCTCCAGCAATCGTAGCCGGTTCGCTCTTGAGAATAGTCTCATAGTCCAGTTGGGTTCGCTGTCCCCACAAGATGTGAACATTTCGCTCTCAAACACATAAGATATCTGCTGCACATTTCTTATCCTCATCCGCACCTATACATGTGTGTATATTTGTGTGCATGTGTAAATTGCACATCTGGAGACTTTTGGATGTTTATGATGTGTTTTGTGGTAATATATACATACGTATGCGTTTTTGAAAGTATGGTTATGTACCTTTGTGTGTGCACATCTGTTCTATGTGCACACCAATAGTTGCAGATTTGACCTTATTTATTTGTTCGCTTTGGTACGTAAAAACAATCTCAATGTGGATAAACTTATTGGGAATCAACTCACAATAAACGTTTCCATTAATAGTAGAATCTGGGATCTTGTACCCACCCCCACATATTTTTAGAACCCTTCACTTCTACTGTATATCACACTAGCAACCACCCTGTCAGCCGGCCATATCAATTTCAGTGCAGTTGGTGCCTGACCAAGCTCCGGACTACAGGGACTACTTATTTTTCATTTTTTGAGAGCCTATATCTTTTGAGAGTCATATTATCGTTATGTAGTTTGATATCTGTGTATATCCTTATATTTGTTTATATTGTTTATTGTTCTAGCTGAAGGCCTCTTTGGCCGAAACGTCGCTCTACTTTTGTTTTGTTTCTCACCTACATAAAGCTGTAACCATACCACTTCTTCATTGCTTTTTTAAATTGTCATTATTTTCATCAATAGCATAAATAATTCTTGCCTTCAGCGGATGATGGCCGACCCGTGCCAATAGTAACTGGTGTCCAAATAAGCAGGAGTATACGTTTATAAGAAGTGGTGGCAGAATTGAGTAAGCAATGGTATTGTGTTTAATATTCTCTGACATTGAATCATTCGTAAAATTATGCGGTCATTTTACATGACCAAGAATCTGTGTAGCTCCTTTTCAAATGTTTGATAGCAAATGTTTTACTTCATAACGAGAATCTATACTAGGCCGCTATTGATTCCTCAATTTAAATGTATTTTTACACAATTTTATTGGAGGAAAATAAAAATTATTACATTCGAATTTACATATGTCGATTTCCTTTGAAACCCTACAATCCGGATTAGTGAACTGGCTTTCTTGGGAATTGTTTTTTTTTTTGACAGAATTATTTTCAATATCATATTTATGTTGTCCCTAACATCTGATAATCATAAAATTAATTCAACTGTGTATGTGCGTGCGCGCGCGCGACATCTCCTTTTTTGTCTTTCATGGTTTTGGTTGAAAAAAAAGTGGTTCTCAATAGAATTTCTCAGTAGCTCAGGTTAGCAAATAAATGTTCGCACCTCAAATGTTGATTAAAAATTGCGTGCAAACACAAAGAAGCGATTAACTCCTTGTTGAACTATTTAAAGATCATTACTTTGAAATGAAACTTGCATGGCGCTCCCTTATTAACTCTTTCAGTACGGAAGGTTATTTTCAATTTAACGGTAGAGATTTCAGAGACAAAAATGTTCACATTTTAAAAATATCAATCTACATGTTTATATTTGTCTAACCCTTAACATATTATATATGAATTTTTAGATAATTAAACAAGGAATTATATTTCACCAATACCAAGATGAAACAGGACATTTGAAAAGAATATGGTTTAATGACATTTTACACTAATCAAATTGAGAGTGACGCACTGTGCGGCTAAACGTACAAGACCGAAATCGGCATGACGCATGGTGCGTCGAAACGAACAGAAAGAGTTAAAGTAATAGCGTAATAGTTCACCTTCTTTGATGTGGTCGCTCTACGACCTGTACTCTTAAGAAATATTTTTAAATGACGTTAGACGATCGTAAATACGTTACGTGTGTTTACAGCAACTTTCGGCCCAGCACATCCGACCTCATCATGACATGTATTTTAGTAAGGGTTGCTTTCTCCTTCTTCAATCCTTACACGATTAGCAAGACTGATTAGTTTGTTTCCAAGTCCACTACCGGTTGGTGCAGCAGGGTGTTGGTTAGTTTTGATTCAATGATGAGAAAGCGGTAGGCCGGGTATGAGTCACTGACCACTTTTAGCTCAGGTTTCGCTTGGGCCTTTACAAAGTAACTGAAGTGCGTGTTCAAGTCTTTTTGTGGGGTAATGTTAAACTGTTTAGGCTATTTTTCCTAGTCTTCATTGTCTATTTTACAAACGTCCACAAGAATATTTCCAGGAAAGCTGTAGTCAATTCAAATGTTCCACTGTCAATAATCTAATATTGAAATTGTAACTCTTCTTTTTGCGAAATACACTATCATACCCTCATCCATATAAAGTAAGTAAAGTAAAGGTTCCCTTCACGCCTTGCTTTGAATACAAAGTATTCTAAGGAGTTTAGATTTTGCTCTTTATTTTTTACAGAAATATTCAAAGAGCTGAAAGCGGTTTCTATTAACTCACTAACTTCTGATTTCGTATGGCTTTTGAATAGAATTATTTTTCTTGAAGCTAAAAATGCCTAATGTCATTTTCTTAAACATTATTTATAAATTGTGGCCCAAGTTGTCAAAATATACAACAAATAAAAGAGAGAAATGTGACCAAGTTCTGAAGAGGCTAAATAATATTTCAACACAACACTTCCGATATACCGGCATGAGTGGCTACCTAGTTAAAGAATGATATTACTGATCGATCTTTAGTTAACATGGGTCTTTTATTTTAGTTCAATTGTTTTCAATTTCATACCGAGCTGATGATGTCTTCAGCACATTTATTTCTTGCTTAACATTGTGTTTATTAAGAATATGGTGATGAAATACTAAATAAATTGCTTTTATACCTTGAACCAATTTATGAGATCTGCGTTTCTTTTCATGTAAGCCTTGCAAGTGAAGAATTATGGCATTGCAAGTGAAGAATTATGGCATTGCAAGTGAAGAATTATGGCCCTGCAAGTGAAGAATTATGGCATTTCAAGTGAAGAATTATGGCCCTGCAAGTGAAGAATTATGGCATTGCAAGTGAAGAATTATGGCCCTGCAAGTCAAGAATTATGACATTGCAAGTGAGTCTTTTTTCCACACAGTGATCGCTCCTAGACTGGCGTTCATGAAGGTCATTACGCCTTTTCTTATTTTCTCCCATCTTGTATCCTACTCAGAAATTTGTTGAAAGTCATTGACAAAGATTGTTGGACATGTAATGAGAAGAGATAATAAACGAATAGCCAAGCAAGCCCTCATGTGAGAAACAACAGGTAAGAGGAAGAGTGGAAGACCCAGAGAGACACCGGGAAGAACACTGATGAGCGAGGCAAGAGCAGCTAGAATCGGCTCCCTCAATAAGATAGAACTGCTTGCACAGAACAGAGACAAATGGCGAGATTTGATAACATATCTTTAAAAGAATTGAAAACTGCTAGAATAAAAATTTACTTAAGAGAAGTAGTATCTTGGTCTAAGTCCTGTGGGCCGGCTACGGTTCGAAAGTTTAATAGATAGATAGAGATAGAATGGCAAGATGGCAAAAGAAGCAATATTACTGTTGATAGTGTTATAGTAGTATTTTTGTCTGTCTTTGTGTGTTTGCTCCTATAACCGATCAATGAAAACATTATAGGTTCATATTTTCTCTGTAAAATGAATCAAACATGCAAATGATACAGAATATGGACACACTGACTTTGGAAACAGCAACAGTGATTCTATCTTCTATCACAAACTTTATCTCCATATGTTAATCTTGACTCATTTCAGCACAATCTTAAATCGTTTTAACAATCTTAACTCGTTTTAACAATATAAATGAAGGAAAATAAACATCTTATTAACAAATTCATAGTCGCACTTCTGTCCGTACAAGTATAATTTCATGTTTTTTATTCCAACCATTTCTTGAGCAAAATATTGTTTCAGTTTTGTCGTTTTAACAGAAACTAAATTACTAACTGGTTTTTATTGCTAGACAGCTCTAAATTAAAGCTCTATATTATGAATTTAAATGGAAGTAAATCTAGACTGGACACAATTATTTCAAGGGAAATAATGAATTCAATATAAGAAGAGCATACATATTACGAGAATATTTAGGATGATTAAACGAATCGATAAAAAATAAGTTGTATAATTATTAAAGGATTAGGATGTGAAAATAGCTAGAATAGTAAAGGAAAGTATAGATTACATTTTGAAACCAAATAAATATAGATATAAATAATAACAAAATAATAATATTTTCAATTGTGGAAACTAAATATTGAAGTAAAATTATGTTTCTTGAAAATATATTTTTAAAAAGTTCTCTCATAAAACCATCAATGAGAACTAAGCACGAACACTGACAAGATTACTTCAGGAGTGATCTGAAAAAAAGCACTATCTGAGGTTCATCAAAATCGTAAGTATTAGATTCATGAAGATGACTAAGACTTTAATTTAATTCAAGGAAATAAGTATTTCTGGTTGATCGAGACCTCATTGGCTAACAGTGGGCAAAACGTGATAAAGAAACATTTTCCTTGCTTCTGTTTTAAGCCAACAATGTTATTGCTATTGTTGCATTTATCAAGTACACCATCAACACGAGAATACTAGACAGAATTGATGGATTTACAGAATATGGAAACAGCAGGAAACAACCAACAAAAGAATAAATTACAGCAAAACTATATCTCCCGTCGACTCTGCGCTGAAAGGCAAACGAGTAAGAAAAGGAAGGAAACAAAATCGAATACGGTATTAATACATCCATGGGGGGGGTGGTCTGCAGGATGGGAATGAGTGACGGGAAGAGAGGAAATGCCATGTGCCCAGTGTTATGTATTGTAAGGTTACTGTTATTATTTAGCTCCCATTAGAAAATAGAAAGATACAACACTTTGATCTAACAGGGAGGGAATCGAAATGACGTCCACCTGATTGGCAAAAGACCCATTTAATCTAGTCGGCCCACCCTCGAAATTATCATGCAGGTTAATTGAAAGATTCCCTTCGAAATGAGACTGGCACGTAACCAAACTCGAGGACAGACTATAAGGCAAATCTTGTTACTCTGTTAACTCCGTCAATAGTTGTCTTTCCTGGATGTCAGAATACACTCAGATCCAGAGATCAATGCTATTTAATCAATGTAAACTTGTGTAACATTCTCCTGTTAGATTTTCCTTAATTTGACAAGTTTGAGCAACAATTCTTACCGCGCTTTTCAGGACCTTCAGAGTTGTTCGCCCACCCTTGGTATTTACAAATCCCAGAGCCAAATTTTGACAGCAATAAGAAAATGCTGATTCAAGGAAATGCAGCCGCATTGCAGGCAAATTTAGCGGAGTGAAAGAACGTGTTCTTGTCACTTAATCCTATTATCCTAAAAGGAAAAGATAATTGGCAATATGTGTATTCATATAGCACTTCAGGGGAGCTGTTAGATGTTTATCAGAATACAGTTCAGACAAATGAAGCCGTGTAAAAATATATTTGTTATTATATTATATGTTATGTATTATTATATATGCAGTCGGGCACAAAGATTAGATTATTGTATTCGCCGAACTGCAATTTAGATTGTCGTATTCATTTAAATAACGATCGCATTGCCATCTCAGTTCATCTCGTGTCTGTGGATTTTTTTCTTTATATTTTTGCATTCACTCCCGATCAATCCTTTTTTCTTTCACTTCACAATGACATTAGATGTATATTCCTTGAGTTCTGTTGTGTTTATTTATTAACACGTCACCACGTGACGTTATTTATGCCTTTCGTCACAACACATCTTACTTTATTGCAACGTGTTGGGATACCAATTTTAATTTCACACGCGGATCTCTCTATTTGTGGCATGTGTCCTGTTTTTTCATTGAGGGAAGGCCGTATGTGAGACCCTAAACGTCATCGCATTTTACTTGTTCTCTCTTATTCTCTTTGTAAAGTGTAAAGTACTCCCGTCACGCCAAAGTGGCGTATAGGGAATATGGTGTTAGTGACCATACATTTTACAGACCCTCGGCACATGATTTTTGGGTAATGTGGTCGGTATTACGCCCGTACCACTTTACTTTCACAGAAAAAATCCGGTACCTATTAAACGCTGGGTGAACTGGAAGCCGTCGGTTGGGGATCGAACCCTACCTCTTGTCCTTTGTAGTCCAGTTCACTAACCACTGAGTTATCGCGGCTCCCTCTTATTCTCTTTGTTCGCTGAAAAAAATACAAATAAATACGATATGTTCGCTTCGTTTCCTTCTAACCATCTTAACCGCAACACCGCAATTCTGTGTCTGTTGTCGATCTCTGTACTTGCTTGACCTCCTCACCAGCTAGTATGTTTCCAAGGTTACCATGGAGAGGGAGATCCATTTGCTTCTGGTTCACTGATCCTGTCGTCATCTGCGAGTCGCACTCAACACCTTCTTTAGTCTCAACACTTTTTTTTCTAGAATCTTGTATCGAACTATAGATCTACTTTTCTTCATAATTTCTGTTTCAGATGTTTTTGATTTATGCTAAATCTTTCACATAATTAACAGAGCCAATTGTGTGGCAGGTTATCCTCATTTTTAGTTAATAAAAGTAGATCTTTTAGATTTACAGAATCTGAAATGATTTCCGGAGAATGTTTCTGAAAAAAAGATACATGTTATCCCGTGATATTCAATAATTATTTCACTGGTTGTCTTTGAGCGAGTATAAGTAGAGTTATCTCCCTTTGTGAATATAAACAAAGTCTGAGTTTAGAGACACCTGGAGAAGAATGCTCTTGATTCGAATCCCGCTACAAATGAACTTTTCTTTTAGAATTCGTGGTTTCTAAGCGGCTTTACCCTCCGCGAGTTTCTGGGTGGTGAGATCCGATGTCTTGGATAATGATGAAAAACAGGAAAATTCAAGTGTGCTCTATGCGTGCAAAAGAACCCTTGACGATTAAAAGTTATTAATAAAATAAAAAAAGTTAGCAGCCGTTAACCAAATACCATTGTTAAACAAAACGTATATCCAAAGACTATCAACGATACAAGTTTTAGAACCTTTGAAGTTAGTAGATGTATGTACGGCCAGGGACACATCAGCTGAAGACTGAAGATGCTAATGTGTACAAAGTACAAAACATGCATTCACACAAAAACAGGTCATTGAGAAAGTCCATGGGCCTACCGGGACTCCTTCTAAATGCTGATAACCGCAAAAAACAAACAACAAAGACAAACCCAAGCGCACTGTGCTGTACGTAACCCATGCCAGTCTAGAATTAAAAGTGTAGCAAAGATTGATGGCTGAAAAATAAGAAATCTAGCGAGACTTTCATCAGCTTTATGAATAAATAGTCTCGCTCATCACGGTGGTATCTTTATGAATAAATAGCCTCACTCATCACGGTGGTATCTTTATGAATAAATAGCTTCACTCATAACAGTGGTATCTTTATGAATAAATAGCTTCACTCATAACGGTGGTATCTTTATGAATAAATAGCCTCACTCATCACGGTGGTATCTTTATGAATAAATAGTCTCGCCCATCACGGTGGTATCTTTATGAATAAATATCCTCACTCATCACGGTGGTATCTTTATGAATAAATAGTCTCACTCATCACCGTGGTATCTTTATGAATAAATAGCCTCATCATCCCGGTGGTATCTTTATGAATAAATAGCCTCGCTCATCACGGTGGTATCTTTATGAATAAATAGCCTCGCTCATCACGTGGTATCTTTATGAATAAATCGCCTCACTCATCACGGTGGTATCTTTCCACACTATCTTAACAGTATAAAGTAGTAGTGATATTTTCTTATATTTTAATTACAAATTTTTTTCTAAGTTCGCCAGCTTTTACACCTGACGAAGTCCCTTGAGACTAGGAACTGAATTTTGCGTGTTAATCCATTTTTCCCTGGCAGCTGTGTGCACAGCGGTCCCTCGCCGCATAGGCAGATAACTTCGTCTTCGGAGGTACTCATATTTTTTTTTCTCCCGTCCTTGAGTAATTGACGTTTCAAGCCGGGAACGGCTGCTGAGACCAGGGGCGGTTGCCGCAGAGAGAAATCATAAATAAAAATCCCAACTGGTGCAGCCAGGATTTGAACCCACAACTTCTTTCTCGAGGACGGCGTCTTGCCTCGAGACCAACCACTCCCTGTAGTAGTGATATAATCTTTAATGCACCAACTAACCTTTATTATTATTCTCCTTCTTTTACCTTTTTAGCTCCCAGTGGAGCATAGGTCTTCAACAAACACTTTCCAAGTCGTTCTGTCTCTTGCCATTCTTTTAAGATCATTCCACGTCCTCCCCATCATCCTCATCTCTGCTTCTATCTGTCTTCTCCAAGAATTCCTTGGTCTTCCTCTCTGTCTTTTCCCCTGGGGATTCAAAAAAGGGCCTATTGTGTAATACTCTCAGTTGGCTTCCGTAGTGTAAAACCTTTATTATACTATTTATAAATTGATACTTATATGTCTTTTTGCCAGTATTATATTTTCTGTTTTCAATTCACTGCAAGACTTCCTCGCTAGAAACTCAATCCGTTCCTGGAGATTTGCATATACAACTTCTCAATCTTGAATGATGATAAAAGATTCTGTCAACTCATTGTATTTGTCAATGTTACTTTATTTGTATGGTAATTTTATTTGAGAATCTTCTAGTTTTTTTTTTAAGTTTCATCGAAAATAAACTGACGTCATCCTGTAGTAAGAAATGATGTAGTCTATCAGTTGACGCTTCAGTCGCAGTTACTGTAATTTATTCTTTATGTTGTTCAATCATAGTTTACTGTATAGATTATTCGACAGGTCATCATTAAACAACGGATAACTCCCCTGTGCTCAGATCTCCTCCTTAACCTGAGTCTCAGCATGAGGTTGGGAAATTATTTTTAGAGTGCACAGTCAAGATTAGAATGTCGTTGAAAGGTAATCGTTTTGGTAACTGGTAAATGGTAACTTCCTGTGCAGAGATGGCATATGATGCCTTTTTCTTTACACTCATTGAAGAGGGGAAAACATTTGAAGACTTCTCCTTTCCATTCTCCTCATTATTCTTGTAAATTGTTGATTATAAATACATCTGCTTTATCCACTAAGCACTCCGGATCGACCAGATCTTTTTTCCATCTTTAGACTCCTCACCCTCTCAATATATAACTCAAAGTTCAACCCATTCCCCTCCTCTTCTCTTAAAGAATGAAGAACAAACTTGGCGATGTCCTCTTCGCCTAGAGTAAGGCCACACTCAGTGTCAGAGCTGCCAGCGAGCTTTTCGACTATTTCATTACCGTGTACACCAGCGCGCCTTGGACAGTCATCATCATCAAGTACCGAGCCTACTGGCGTAGGTGATCATGTCTCTCCACAACTTTCGATCTCGGCAGCTATTTATCATTTCTGTTGTTGACCTTCTGCCAAGACATTCTCTTAAGCTGTCTGTTATTTTTCTCTTTGCTTCCCTCTATCTCTTCGTCCCTCAATTTTTCCAGTTGTTACAATATATTCCAGTTGTTCTCTTCTCATTACATGGCCACAAAATGATGATTGTTTCTTCCTAATATTGGAAATGAGCTATCTTTTTGCTTTGACCTCTCTCAGAACATTTTCATTAATCTTCTTAGCTGTCCATGGTACTCTCAACATTCTTCATGGTATTCTCAACATTCCCTGGACAGTACGCCCAGCTTAACACGTTCACTTTAGAGCCACCCAAGAGCTGCATCTACTCCTGCCGCAGACACTGTCTGTCAAATCTTCTACAACATACTTTGCGAGTCAGTTACCCAGACTCCGTGATCCACGTTCTGCGTATCCAACTTTGTTATCGTCGCCGATGCTGCTTCATTCTCCATTCTTATGCTGGACACTGCAATGCTATATATGTCAAATTCCCTAGCCATATCTCTGCCATGTTGATATACCACAAAACACCAAATACTGCGCTACCCGCGGGATACAGAACCATCCGTGTAGATGATCGAATCCTGAAGTGACAAAACTTTTTTTATGGGTTCCCTTATTGCGGTATCGGTAGTTCATAGGTCCAAATGCGACACTTCCTGCCGAGCTGAATGATTACTTTGGTTAGCCTCGTTTTCTCTGCTGTTACTTCTATCCATTGCTTGCCAGCCCGAATGTAATTCAAATCACATACTCTCATTATGGACTCAGCAGCCTCGGTTAGACATGATTTTCTACGCTTAAGATGCCTGCACTTTGTTGAAATGCAAGGGCTGATTCATGTTCCTTACAGCGTTCAAATACGACCGAACCTGAACAAACCTATGTCGCAATTTAATGCCCGGTAGGTCAAGTAAGTACCTCTCGAACGGAGAGGTGTATCTGGTGCATCAGAGAACTGCCCGAAGGCACTCATTGTGAACCCTTTCCAACGTTGCGATTTGAGTTGACGAGAGACTTATAATACCCAAACCCTAATCCAGTACCGACAGCAACTCAAACTGCATGAGCAAGAATAGTATTGATTGTTGGAGGCTCACCCTAGCCATGACCTCGATCGCGCTGAGATCTGTCCTTGCCCTTTGAATGACATTCCTCACGTGTTGATTGAAAGAAAGGGACCTATCAAATGTTATTCCGAAACACTAATAGTCGGACTCCACGCCATTGCAGTTTAAATGGCGGCTAGTTCGCGGGTGTTTTTTTTTTTTTTAATTGTAGGGCTTTATTTATATTTTGAACTGTTGGAAAAGATGAACACAAAAAAACAGAGAAACAAATTATGAAGAGAGTTTGTTGTGTGCAATAGATATATTAGAAAAGATTAAGAAAAGTAGGACTGAAATGATTGGTTTAAGTACAAAAAATAAAGCACAGACTATAATTTGCTTGGAGATTTGTTTTCCACAAGAAACCGATAGGATAGCGATGATGATTTATTTCTCGGTTTGGTTCTCATTACGGCACTCATATTCGTTCGTTTTAGGTGGACAATACATGTTTACATTTGATTATAAGAACAAATATATGCCTACCATTTACTATAAATTCATGTTGTAATTTAAATGAACGTAATTTAAGTCAACAGCGATACCGGAAATTTAAAATGTAAACATTAAATAATGATAATACTACTAATAATAGTAAGAATAAATAAATAATGTTAAAATGAAGTGTTCGTTGTTTGCCAAGATTTCCACAATTTCTTACCAGTATAATTTGATCCAATTTATGTAAGTATGAATACACATATCATCATCATCATCAAGTATTGGGCCTGTTGGCGTAGATGATCATGTCTCTCCACAACTTTCGATCTCGGCAATTATGTATCATTTCTGTTGTTGGCCTTCTGCCAAGCCATTCTCTAAAACTCTCTGTTATTTTTTCTCTTTGCTTCCCTCTATCTCTTCGTCCCTCAATTTTTCCAGTTGTTACAATATATTCCAGTTGTTCTCTTTTCATTACATGACCAAAAGTTGATGATTGTTTCTTCCTAATATTGGAAATTAGTTCTCTTTTCGCTTTGACCTCTTTCAGAACATTTTCATTACTCTTCTTAGCTGTCCATGGTATTCTCAATATTCTTTTGTAAAACCACATTTCTACAGAAAAACACATTTCTACAGAGCCATGCTGGCTCTACATAACATTTAAGATATCTTTTTCTTGTTTCTATTATCAAAAATGGATTGCATAGTATCTTCCTCATTTTTTTGGAAAGCTGCTTTTGCCTGAGCTATTCTGCATCTCACCTCTTTTGTACATCTTCCGTCGAACATACACATATAGAAACACAAAAATGACTGTATTTGCCTCTTTGCCATTTTGAGGAAAATAATAAATTGGTTTCATAATGTTCGATAGCAAACATACTTAAAGAAAGTTAAGCTTAATTCATATAAAAATGCAATGTATAGATGTAATATGGAGAAAAGAAAAAACAGACATATAAATATAAATAATTAGCATAACAGAGATAGGAGCTGTTCTAGAATTACAAAAATGCAAACTTCATATATCTCCAAAATAAGAAAGACACAAAACGAAACACAACCAATATAGTTGTATATTTTTCTTGATCGAAATCTCGTCCTTGACTTGTCAAGGACGATCATAAATTGCCATAGCCCACAATTTTGGGAGTAGCCGAAAGCACAAGGATTCTTATTCTTGGCATCTTATACCACTTCCGGTGGTAGTTATATCTCCATTTTGTAGACATGTTCAGGCCGTCTTAGTTGGTGCCAGATTAGAAGAGAAATGCTAGGCTAACAACTTGGCAATAACAAGGTCTTCCGTCAAGACAGAGCTAGCAGATTGATATCTCGACAAATCGAAAATAGCAAAAGTGGCCGAGAAAACAAGAACGGCAACCATTTGAGATCGAAAAACGAAAGATATAATTTACGTCAATTTTTTTATTGTGTCATATTTAGAACATAACATAAGCAGGGTGAGGTTTTTTCGGGAAAGAGATGGCTTATACCATAAGATATTAATAAATAAAAAAGGAGAAAATACCAGCATAACAGCACCCATAAAACTGTTACCTTTCTTTAGCTTATTTTCCCTATCGATTGGAGTCGTTGAAGTGCGACTAACTATAACCAACAGTCAACATCACTCTCTGTCTTCAGCAATTGTCGTAAACAACAATACAAGGCAGGTTACTACATGCACTAATTTTGTAACTTTGAAATAAGACTGTCGACACCAGGATCAGACAACTAGAATTGATGAAGACCCCACTCTATTTCCCACTTCACGAAAATAAATTAACCAGTCAGACCAATTTTGTTATTTTATACAATTAGCTTTTTAGAAATTTCAGATTATTTTGGGGAAAATAGAATCAGCAGTAAAGAGTACTCTCAAGTGTAGCCAACGAAGATGTATACTGCAATAACAGACAAACTATAGGGCTTGATGTCACGTGTGAACATGAGAAATCCAGAAACAATAACAACAATTGTCATGTAATGGACCCCAGGTTTAAAGCGAAAGGGTGGCATAGGACGGACAATCTGGCTGAAGACAATTGAAACGAACATGAAAAGCGTGGACCAGATATGAGGTTACCCACATTGGATGGTCTCTGGCAAGTGAAGTTGAAGGACTTTGTTGTTGCCGCAAAAGGCGTCACACAATATAAGTGACGCTAACTACGTGGATGGTTGTATCAGTGACGGAACTAGTAGACTGTTGCTAGGTGCGCCCATGATAAGTAAAGAAAGTAATGAGCCCCCGTAACGCCAAGTGCCGTATAGAGAATATGGTGTTAGTGACCATACATTTTACAGACCTTCAGCACATGATTTTGGGGTAATGTGGTCGGTATTACGCCCGTGCCGCTTTACTTTCCCAGAAAAAATCCGGTACCCATTTAAGAATGGGTGAACCCGGAAGTTGTCGTTTGGGATCGAACACTACCTCTTGTCCTTTGTAGTCCAGTTCATTAACCACTGAGCTATCGCGGCTCCATGTGCGCCCATGGTAGTGAAGATATAAAAGCCCACAAACAACTTGTTGAACCTCATCAACTACCGTGTGTTAGAAAACAACAAGAGATATAACAACAAAGTTGAACGCATTTGAAAATAAATGTCTAAGGAGAATACTTGGTATAGAGTGGAACGCATTCAAAACAAACAAGGAAATTAGAGAAATCGTTAATAACCACTAATATCATCAGTAATTAAGAAAACACGATGGACATATGTTGGACATGTGATGAGAAGAGTTAATAACCGAATAGTGGGAAACAACAGGCAGGGGGAAAACAGGCGTCCCGGAGAGACGCTGAAAAGAAAATTGATCAGAGAGGCAAAAGCAGCAGTAATCAGCTCCCTCAAAGAGATCGAGATGCTCGCACAGAACAGAGACAAATGGCGAGATTTGATAAATGTTTTTTTTTTTTGCAAAGATTGAGACTGCTAGAAAGAAAATTTAGAAAAAGATAAAGAGTATCTGGGTCAACGCCCTATGGGCTGTCCACGGCTCGAAGGTCAATAGATAGATAGATAGATAGATAGATAGATAGATAGATAGATAGATAGATAGATAGATAGATAGATAGATAGATAGATAGATAGATAGACAGACAGATTAATAGATAGATAGATAGATAGATAGATAGACAGACAGACAGACAGACAGACAGACAGACAGACAGACAGATAGACAGATAGATAGATAGATAGATAGATAGATAGATAGATAGATAGATAGATAGATAGATAGATAGATAGATAGATAGATAGATAGATAGATAGATAGATAGATAGATAGATAGATAGATAGATAGATAGATAGATAGATAGATAGAGAGACAGACAGACAGACAGACAGACAGACAGACAGACAGACAGACAGACAGACAGACAGACAGACAGACAGACAGACAGATAGACAGATAGATAGATAGATAGATAGATAGATAGATAGATAGATAGATAGATAGATAGATAGATAGATAGATAGATAGATAGATAGATAGATAGAGATAGATAGATAGATAGATAGATAGATAGATAGATAGATAGATAGATAGATAGATAGATAGATAGATAGATAGACAGACACAGATAGATAGATAGATAGATAGATAGATAGATAGATAGATAGATAGATAGATAGATAGATAGATAGATAGATAGATAGATAGATAGATAGATAGATAGATAGATAGATAGATAGATAGATAGATAGATAGATAGATAGATAGATAGATAGATAGATAGATAGATAGATAGATAGATAGATAGATAGATAGATAGATAGATAGATGTTACTACTTTATTTAAAAACTGAGCTGTCCTTTATTGCCATCCGTCGTTGCGTATAGACCGTAACATATTAAATCATGTAAGGTTTACTGTATCTGGACTGAGCATAAAATATATCTAGCCCCAGCTCAGCCACTTTGTTACACCTACTTAATTGATAATGATTTCTTACTAAGCTTGGATTCGATTTTTTTTTGTTTAATTGTCAAGTTGTTAAACATAATGACAACTATTATGTTTCTTTATCATGAACACACCTTGAGATAAATCAACGTCATTTGTACTCGTCATTATATTAAATCTCTCAACCTGTCCTCGTTATCATAATAGATCTTTTAAATAAACCTCGTCACGTTATGTCTCTCACCTAGTCTTTGTCATATAAGATTTATCAACTAGTCCATGTCACATTAGATCTCTCAAACAATCCTTGCCACATTAGATCTCATAGTTAGTCTGTTCTACATTATATCTGTCAACTAGACCATGTCACATAGAATCTCTCAGCTAGTCTTTGTCACGCTAGATCCCTCAACTTGTCCTTGTCACACAACATGTCTCACCCAATCCGTGTCACTTTAGATCTCTACTAATTTTAAAATTAGATCTCTCATCAAGTCCTTGTTACATTAGTTTTCTCAACTAGTCATTTTCGCATTAGATCTCTAAGCTAGTCCTTGTCACATTCAATCTCCCAACTACTCCTCATCAAATTAGATATCTCAACTAGTCTGTGTCACGCTAAAATGACTAGTGATGAAGACTTGATAGTCAAAACGTTATGTTATTTATTCTATCTTGTATTCATAAACCTGCAGCATGTAACTTGTAATATGATTAATTTTTCTGAAAATGCTGTCTCATTCGTCTAATTTGTTTTATAAAGTTCTATCCTTCCTGTTTCGTCCCAAAGAACTTTGAATTATCTATTTACAGACCACTCTCGGACTGGGCTCAGGAACTAACCGTCTTCTTCTTCCTCTTTCCTTTCTCATCTGCCTTTCAGCGTCGAGGGGAGATATAATTTGCGGTCTTTTGCTCTTCTGTTCGCCTCTGTTGCTGTTATGTGTCCTAGTGCTTCTAATATTCCATCGACCCATCTTTTTCGTGGTCGACCCTTGAGTCTGGTGTTCTCACAACGTTTGTTGAAGGCTCGTTGTGTTGTGTTTTGTTCTTTCTGCCTTGTCACGTGGCTAAACCATTTTATCTGTTGTTTCCTTATATATTTTATGGCGGGGGCTATTCCTAGCTTTTTTCTCAGTTCTTCATTTCTGATCTTATCTTTCAGACTGTTTTCTGTCATTCGTCTAACACATTTCATCTCTGTAGAGGTTATTTTTCTTATTGTTCTTGGATCTAGGGTCCAGGTCTGGCATTGGTAGCACAACGTTGGGATGAAGATTGTATTGTATATTCCAGAACTGGCATTGGTAGCACAACGTTGGGATGAAGATTGTATTGTATAGTCCAGAACTGGCATTGGTAGCATAACGTTGGGATGAAGATTGTATTGTATAGTCCAGAACTGGCATTGGTAGCACAACGTTGGGATGAAGATTGTATTGTATAGTCCAGAACTGGCATTGGTAGCACAACGTTGGGATGAAGATTGTATTGTATAGTCCAGAACTGGCATTGGTAGCACAACGTTGGGATGAAGATTGTATTGTAGAGTCCAGAACTGGCATTGGTAGCACAACGTTGGAATGAAGATTGTTTTGAAGAGTCCAGGACTGGCATTGGTAGCACAACGTTGGGATGAAGATTGTATTGTATAGTGCTCGTTTTGCCTCTAGAGTTATTTCCTTCTAAGAATAACCGTTTCATGTGGAAATAAACACACATCCTGGTTAATATAGCGCTAATTAAGGATGTTGTTGGTTATTGATAGCAAATTATTTTTTCGAGCTCAACTAAAGTTTACAAACGACAACAAGGTAGAAAACAGGTTTGAGAAACACAAGGAAATATTATGATTGACGAATGACATAAAATGTCTTCACTACTAAACTTGACACATGGAAAAATGTGGAACATGAAAGAACTACTTGACGCACCTCTCTTGAAAGTGGTTCTGTATCTTGTAAGACAAACTAAAGAGATTAGTTGACCAACAGACACAGTATGAAAGACCCACGAAAGGAATCCACTACTAACAGCTGCTTTAATGTCCATGCTGTCCAAGATTATACCGGGTCCATATCTGGCTTTCTAGTCATATAAAAACATCATAGAGATGCCAGGGCAACAAATTAATGGAAAGATAATCAATAACCTAAGATATGCTGACGATACTGTACTACTAGCAGAAAATCCTAAAGATCTACAACAATTACTTAATGAAATAAACATGACAAGCAAAAAATATGGACTAAATATGAATATCAAAAAGACTAAAACTATGATCATAAACAAAGAAAATACTCAAAACCCACAAGTGAATATCAAAATTGAAGGAATAGACATGGAGACAGTTTAGAACTACAGCTACCTTGGACATATTATAACCAGTGATGGAAAATGTATAACTGAAATAAACAAAAGAATAGGAATGGCAAAAAGTAATTTTAATGTCATGAAGAACCTACTAACATCAAAACAAATAACACCAGGGCTAAAACTAAGAATAGCAGAATGTTACATCTTCTCAATATTCCCATATGGTGCTGAAACAAGGACATTAGACAAGAAAACAGAACAGAGAATCGAAGACATTGAAGTGTGGATATATAGAAGAATAGGCAGAATTGGATGGAAGGAAAAGAAAACAAACGATGCAGTCTTAAAACAACTAAAAATGAAAAGAAAACTACTAAACACAATTAGAACAAGACAAATTTGATTCTTGGGCCATGTTAAAAGACACAATAGCCTACTGAAAGTAATCTTGGAGGGGAAAATACAAGGTAAAAGAGGCAGACCAAGATTAACATGGACGAGTAACATCAAAAGATGGACAAATCAGCCTATGACAATCTGCACCACCAAAGCAAGAGACAGAGCAGTATGGCGTTCCATGGTAGCCAACCTTCGTTGCGGAGACGGCACTCGATGATGATGATGATGATGATGATGAGTTATATTCGGTCACACAAACTAATCTAACAAGTGAATAATATGCATGGTCTTCATCACCCATGGTGGACGAGCAACAAAGAGTGAATGAAGCAATGCGTGTAGTTCCTTTTCTGACACTAAAGCTGTGGTTTTTGATAATACTGAAATCGTTATCACGATTAATTATCTGCACCACACTATACCCCCCAGGGAGCCGCGATAGATCAGTGGTTAGTGAACTGGACTACAAAGGATAAGAGGTAGGGTTCGATCCCAACCGACGGCTTCCGAGTTCACCCAGCCTTAAATGGGTACCGGATTTTTCTGGGAAAGTATAGCGGCACGGGCGTAATACCGACCACATTACCCCAAAAATCATGTGCTGATAGTCTGTTAAATTTATGGTCACTAACACCATATTTCTCTATACGCCACTTGACGTGTCGGGGGCTCTTTACTTGCTTTACTTTTTACACTATGTTCTTCAATTGATTTAGCCTATAAATTATTATTTTCAGTAGCCCCGTTAGTACCTCCAGCACCTGATATTGCAAATAGTTAGCTTCCTATATATTTTAGAGTTCCATTCTATTGACTGAAAGTTTCCTTTTGTCAAAGAGTCCATCTTTCAATGGGTCAATCATCCCTTTCTCCTTCTCTCAAAGAGCCAACCATCCCCTTACCCTTCTATCAAAGAGCCATTTGTTCCCATCTACCGATGGGTCATTAATCACTTTCCCCTTCAATCAAAGAGCATGTCATCCCATTCAATCAAAGAACCAATCATCCCCTTCTATCAAAGAGCCAATCATCCCCTTCTATCAAAGAGCCAATCATCCTCTTCTATAAAAGTGCAATCATCCTCTTCTATAAAAGAGCCAATCATCCTCTTCTATCAAAGAGCCAATCATCCTCTTCTATCAAAGAGCCAATCATCCCCTTCTATCAAAGAGCCAATCATCCCCTTCTATCAAAGAACCAATCATCCCCTTCTATCAAAGAGTCATTCATCCTCTTCTATCAAAGAGTCAATCATCCTCTTCTATCAAAGAGCCAGTCATCCCCTTCTATCAAAGAGTCAATCATCCTCTTCTATCAAAGAGCCAATCATTATCTTCTATCAAATTGCCAATCATCCTCTTCTGTTAAAGAGCCAGTCATCCTCTTCTATCAAATTGCCAATCATCCTCTTCTAGAAGAGCCAATAATTCCCTTCTATCAAAGAACCAATCATCCTCCTCTATAAAAGAGCCAATCATCCTCTTTTATAAAAGAGCCAATCATCCTCTTATAACAAAGAGCCAATCATCCTCTTCTATCAAAGAGCCAATCATTTTCTTCTAGCAGAGCCAATCATCCCCTTCTATTAAAGAGCCAATCATCCTCTTCTATCAGGGCCAATCATATAAATAACCCCCTTCTATCAAAGAGCCAATAATCCACTTCTATCAAAGAGCCAATCATCCTCTTCTAGCAGAGCCAATCATCCCCTTGTATCAAAGAGCCAATAATTCCCTTCTATCAAAGAGCCAATCATTCTCCTCTATAAAAGAGCCAATCATCCTCTTATAACAAAGAGCCCATCATCATCTTCTATCAAAGAGCCAATCATCCCCATCTATCAAAGAGCCAATCATCCCCTTCTATCAAAGAGCCAATCATCCCCTTCCATCAAAGAGCCAATCATCCACTTCTATCAAAGAGCCAGTCATCCCCTTCTATCAAAGAGTCAATCGTCCTCTTCTATCAAAGAGCCAATCATCCTCTTCTATCAAAGAGTCAATCATCCTCTTCTCTCAAAGAGCCAGTCATCCCCTTCTATCAAAGAGTCAATCATCCTCTTCTATCAAAGAGCCAGTCATCCCCTTCTATCAAAGAGCCAGTCATCCCCTTCTATCAAAGAGCCAATCATCCTCTTCTATCAAAGAGTCAATCATCCTCTTCTATCAAAGAGCCAGTCATCCCCTTCTATCAAAGAGTCAATCATCCTCTTCTATCAAAGAGTCAATCGTCCTCTTCTATCAAAGAGCCAATCATCCCCTTCTTTCAAAGAACCAATCATCCTCTTGTATCAAAGAGCCAATCATCCTCTTCTATCAAAGAGCCAATCATTCTCTTCTATTAAAGAGCCAATTGTCCTCTTCTATCAAAGAGCCAATCGTCCTCTTCTATCAAAGAGCCAATCATCCACTTCTATCAAAGAGCCAATCATCCCCTTCTATCAAAGAGCGAATCATCTCATTCTATCAAAGAACCAATCATCCCCTTCTATCAAAGAGTAAATCATCCTCTTCTATCAAAGAGCCAATCATCCCTTTCTATCAAAGAGCCAGTCATCCCCTTCTGTCAAAGAGTCAATCATCCTCTTCTATCAAAGAGCCAGTCATCCCCTTCTATCAAAGAGTCAATCGTCCTCTTCTATCAAAGAGCCAATCATCCTCTTCTATCAAAGAGTCAATCTTCCTCTTCTATCAAAGAGCCAGTCATCCCCTTCTATCAAAGAGTCAATCATCCTCTTCTATCAAAGAGCCAGTCATCCCCTTCTATCAAGAGTCAATCGTCCTCTTCTATCAAAGAGCCAATCATCCTCTACTATTAAAGAGTCAATCATCCTCTTCTATCAGGGCCAACCATCCCCTTCTATCCAAGAGTCAATCATCCTCTTCTATTAAAGAGCCAATCGTCCTTTTCTATAAAAGAGCCAATCATCCTCTTCTATCAAAGAGCCAATCATCCACTTCTATCAAAGAGCCAATCATCCTCTTCTATCAAAGAGCCAATCATCCTCTTCTATCAAAGAGCCAATCATCCCCTTCTATTAAAGAGCCAATCATCCTCTTCTATCAAAGAGCCAATCGTCCCCTTCTATCAAAGAGCCAATCATCCTCTTCTATCAAGAGCCAATCATCCTCTTCTATCAAAGAGCCAATCATCCTCTTCTATTAAAGAGCCAATCATCCCTTTCTATCAAAGATCCAATCATCCTCTTCTATCAAAGAGCCAATCATCCCCTTCTTTCAAAGAACCAATCATCCCCTTGTATCAAAGAGCCAATCATCCTCTTCTATCAAAGAGCCAATCATCCTCTTTTATCAAATACTCATTCTCCCCATCAATAAACATATCGTTCTTTAAATTCTCACCAACGCCCCGTTGATAACACTACTGTCCCTAAGCGTGGTTTGATATCGCCCGCATTTGAGAGCATCTGTAGTGAATATATCAAATAATGTCAGGTGACGTATATTATTTCAGTGGGGAGTGCTCGATAAGTAAAATAGGTACCTGATTGAACAGATAGGGGTATCTCTGGTACATCCGACAACTGCACGTAGGCACTGATTGAAAACATTTTCCAGCCGTGCGGTATGAGTTGGCGTTAAAGTGGCATACCCAATCCATAACAGGACTTCGATAAACACAGATCCACGTCACTTCTTCGGATGATGGAAATGGGAGTTAAGATGGGCACAGCCAGAAATGAGAAACTTAATGGCCGTATAAGAAGACTTATCAACCAACATAGAACTGGAGTCGTCAGTCGCTGGACACTGCGGGAATTGCTGAGGACGGGATCTGAGCACCTATTGACTTGTTCCGAGTGCAATGATGATGACCCGCAAATAACTCAATAAGTAAAGTAAGTAAAGTACCCCCGTCACGCTAAGTGGCGTATAGTGAAATATGATGTTAGTAACCCTATATTTTACAGACCTTCAGTACATGATTTTTGGGGAAATGTGGTCGGTATTACGCCCGTGTTGCTTTACTTTCCCAGAAAAAATCTGGTACCCATTTAAGGCTGGGTGAACCCGGAAGCCGTCGGTTGGGATCGAAACCTACCCCTTGTCCTTTGTAGTCCAGTTCACTAACCACTAAGCTATCGCGGCTCAATAACTCAATAACCCAATAACCCAAACCATAAATCAGCACTTAAAGCACAATAGCCTGTATAAACCAGAATAGTAATGATTGCTGAGGTTTACCATGGCCATGATCTTGATCGCGCTGACACCTCTCATTGACATGACATTGCTAACCAGGCTGAAAGTGGTGAAATGGGTCTGGCCGATTTGGAGTGCTTAGTGGGAAAAGCAGATTTATAAAACATGAACACCCTTCAGGAACAATCGGTGTGCATGTACTTCGAGAAATGTTGGGATCGGTGGTGAAGGGAGCATGGGAATGCCCGAACGGGAATGAACAAATTTCCATAAATAGAATAGGGGAGTACGAATAAGGGAATGAAACTGATTTCAAGAAAAGAATCGAATCGAATAGGGGAGTGTGTATAAGGCTACAGCCTTTGAAAGTGAGGTTGCCAGTGCTATTATTCGACCATTACCTGCCATCCCCCTCACCCCGTCTGTGAAGCAAGAGCACATTCCATTGTTTAGATGGATCGACCGTCGAGAGTAAAGCTGCGTTTGAACCCACGACAGCACATACCACCACGCTACTGTCGCCCCCCCCCATATTGATGATACTACGTAAAAGATCAGTTAAATTTAATTCGTTTGTCCATCCAGTAACTGCTACTGGTGCTTGTCTTAATCCAGCATCTAAAACCCGCTCTAATTCAATCCATTGTCTGTAAAGTCAAGAGTGGGAAAACTATCATTGCGCCATTTGTCGCATTTCTAGTGTCCGACCTGGGAGGTTATATCATCATCAAGTACCGGGCCTACTGGCATAGGTGATCATGTCTCTCCACAACTTCCGATCTCGGCAGCTATTTATCATTTCTGTTGTTGACCTCCTGCCAAGCCATTCTCTTAAGCTGTCTGTTATTGTTGTGGTGATTAATGATTGTACAAAGAATAATCAGGTTGTATGGATGGAAAATAAAGACCGCATATCGAGTGTAGTCGCTACAAAATGTTCAAGTAAGAGTTGTTACTTCATTCCCACTACAAAGAAAAAAAAAATGTTGACCCTACCGAGATTGAGACCCGCATCCACCTGGTTCGGAGAACGACATTGGTTTTTATCCATGGTGAAACCCTTTAAAGCTATACATTCTTCTATATGTTTCATGTTTCAGCTTTTCCTTGCGCAATTTGCTTTTTGTTCTTAATGTGCTAACCAGTGGTCTGTCCATCCACGCGCCAGTCTCTTTCTATCTGTAACCGTTAGAAAGTCCATCTGGTCAGACTCAATAAATTTCCCTAATTTCTCATTTTAAAAAAATAAAGTTCATTATTTATTATTTTATATTTACTATGTTTACATTACCCCAAAAATCATGTGCCGAAGGTTTGTAAAATTTATGGTCACTAACACCATATTCCCTATACGCCACTTGGCGTGACGGGGGTACTTTACTACTTTACTATGTTTAGTTTTTGTATGTATAGCAAATATATATATATATATATATATATATATATATATAAGTAAATTGCCCCATCACACTTAGTGGCATATAGCGAATATGGTATTAGTGGCCATAAGTTTTATAGACCGTCGGCACATGAATTTTGGGGTAATGTGGGCGGTATTACACCCGTGGCGCTTTACTTTCCCAGAAAAAAATCCGGTACCCATTTTAAGGTTGGGTGAACTCGGAAGCCGTCAATCATGATCTAACCGGATCACTTGTCCTTTGTAGTCCAGTTCCCTAACCACTGAGCTATCGCGGCTCCTTATATGTATATGTAAAGTTCGCTGAGTTTCAATAACGACAACCTTGATTTTTAAGTAGCTCAACACTGGTTTTTTTTCAGAAAAGTTCGTGAACATATCTATAGACATTTACTGATGGAAATACATTAAATGTATGCATACACAATTGAACGTCTAGTTTTGGAACAGGTGTATGTTCACGATGTACATCTTGAGCGCGCGCGTTACACATGTCTGATATAAATTCGCAGGATATTTCATGTTTTTTACAGTTGAGCACAAATTTGTTATAAATGTACTCGCAATATATCCTTTTAATTGAGAACCTTGAATAAACGGACTAGAAGTTTACACATGCGGGTTGTTGTAAGACTGGCAGACAAGTAAACTAGGAGATGGCAGAGTTCATTCACTAATGGGAAAAATGAATTACGATCAAGGAAACAAAAAATAATTAAGTAATCCTGAAGAAATACGTGCGGAAAACAGATGTACTGATAGATACAACTTTTTTATCCTTTCGAGAGTCGAACTCAACGTTCACTAGAAACAAACAGTACGTTAGTCCACCCGGCAACCCGAATTCACGGGTATGTAAATGCAAACCGCTCACACAAAGGCAATGGGGATTTTGCATCGGCTACGTGTACCTTCCAACATCTTATGTAAAAGTGAGTTTACAATGTCCACGAATAATATGAAGTATTTAAGAAATGTATGCGCTTGTATTTGTCGCCTCAGTGACTGTTTGCAGCAGATCGGGTTTAGTTGCTCGCCCTGTAATAATGCAGAAAATAAAATAGCAGGTTTATGATGTCTGCTGACATTAAAATGAACTGCCAAGATCGGGTTCCGGTTTGGTGACATGATTAGATAACGATAATCAAAGTCTCAGAGCTAACCTACGCCATGATGTTGATAAATCTCACATAAAATTCCTTTTCCATACGAGTCAATTTGCTTAAAATAAATCGAGAAAAGGTCATTGTAAAATGCTAACAAAAATAAATAAATAAACTGGTTCAGTATATCCCACTCCAGCAAATATCCGTGCTGTGTGAACATGAACATGTTAATTAATAAAGGTATAGATAATTTCTTTTTTTGTTTCAATCGAAACGAGAAAAAATGTTATGTAGAGTCAGTCTTAATATATGGATGTGAATCATGGACAATAATAGGACAAAAAACAAGAAAATTTTCACTGGAGTCTGTAGAATTGTGGTTTTACAGAAGAATGTTGAGAATGTCATGGACGGCTAAGAAGAGTAATGAAAACGTTCTGAAAGAGGCCAAAGCAAAAAGAGAGCTAATTTCCAATATTAGGAAGAAACAATCATCATTTTTTGGACACGTAAAGAGAAGAGAACAACTGGAATATATTGTAACAGCTTGGAAAATTGAGGGACGAAGAGATCAAGGAAAGCAAATAGAAAAAATACCAAACAGCTTAAGAGAATGGCTTGGCAGAAGGTCAACAACAGAGATGATAAATAGCTGTCGAGATGGAAAATTGTGTGGAGACATGATCACCTACACCAGCAGGCCCGGCACTTCATGGTGATAGATAACTTCAAGGAACAAAGGAGTCATACCTGAACAACAAACATGGGATTAATTACAAGCTATAGAAGCCGCAGCATATACACAGAGTCATAACTGCTTGATTTATTATTAAAGCAGCATTTTACAAGTAGCTCTCACCCTAGACATCTTGACGCATTCATTGATCAAGCTACCATGAGTCCACAACATTCTGTTTATTCTTATAATTTATCATTTTATGAAGTGGTTCGAGTTTATGACAATCCGTGAAAGAAGAATAATGTAAATTTATTAATTTTTGTGTGTTATTTTAGTACAATAATAATTATGACTAGGAATATTTTATATATTTATTAATTTGATCAGAAATGAAGAAGTATGCAACAATCTACAGATATATTATACATGCAAGCTTCTGCGTCGCTTCAAGGTAAAAACAGATGTTTAAAAGAAAGAGAAAATGAAGAAATGCGAGAAAAAGCCAGAAATAATCGCTGAAAGTTTAAAGAAACACAAGGTAACATGACTTAGTCACGCCATAAGACAAAGATCAAAATACATACAACACATACGATTTTAACAAACAGTACAAGAAAACCAGACCCAAGGGTCGACCAAGAGAAATGTGGATTGCTAAACACTAGAATATTAGAAACACTAGGAAATATAAACGCAGGAGAAATCAACGGTAGAGCAAGAGGCCGAAAACTATATCTCCCCACGACGTCGATAAGCAAATGGGGAAGAACAGAAGAGAAAATATAATTTGGCACTTTTTGGTATTTCAGATTAAATGTATAACAATCAAAAGTTATTAAATCTATTATGCTCTTAGAAATTATAAAGCCAAAATGACCGTGCCATATAACAATCATACAACATTATATTTATTTTTAAAAAAAACTACATGTACGGCATTTTGTCATTACTGGAGTTTGCCTGGTGGAGATATAAGGCAGGATAATGTAGGCCGCTTGTCCGGTCGCCGCGAGGTGGTCGTGTCTGAGTTTTTATTTCACTCTCGATAGAAAAAATACAATTTTTTTTTACCCTGCAATGATTCGATTCGACGCTTTCCTAGTTTGGAGAACAACATGTTATCAGCCACTCGTTGTAATAATTGTATGAAATAAGCACTTGTCTAGACAATTATAATTTAATTAGCAAACAACTGAACAGTATGTCCTGACGATATGTCTATTCAGTCAGTTTAGTATTCCTGAATGTCAATGATGACTTCAAATATATATTTCTCATTCTTGTAGTGAATATTTTCTTGTAAAATCGTGCTGACTTCTCTAGAAATGGATATTACACGACAATCCGCTATCTTTCTTGACCATCAGTTGTTGTGTGGCTGACAAATGTGGGACTTGAAGCGAGACCAAACAGGGTTAACGGTATTGGAACACGGGAAGCTCTCTTTTAACTCAATGCTGGATTGATTCGGGTGATAAATCTGTCATAAACTGTGGCAATGTTAAGGATGTTAAGTTTAGTAGACAACGTAAGGATATGCATAGTGATAACCGTGGTGGCGCATTGTTGTACTACACCTCAGTCTATCACTTATGTATGTGTTTTACTGTATTCTTTCTCTTCATCCTCTTTGATTTTCTTATTCTTCTTATTTTTGTTTTCTCTTTCCTTCTCTTTGTCTTCATCTTCTACTAATTCCTTATCTCACACGTATTAGAGAATTGCATTGCACTGTCTCATACTGTGCGGTCTGTGCGTCAGTCTCATCCAATCATTACATGAGTTAATAAAGTCAAACATGCCTAATTTTCAATGTTCAACAGATGTTATCCAAGTATTATGAAACAATAACTGTAGTCCTATCCTCCTATAATCGTGCTCATAATGTCCTTCACTATCTCTATACTATCCATGGTCAATGTACGACAACTAAGATAAGATCAGCTCAACACCTATTTCATTTTCACAAACTCTGGCACGTTTAGGGCAACATATCCAAACTTGTCACGGAAGTTTTGAGGCCTCTATTTATGCCTTCCACTTATGCATCCATGTTTAACTTTTGTTAGATATGGCAAGTTCGTTTTAACCGCATAATGAATGTAATTATAATTAATCTTAACATAATCCTATATCTGGTAAGATAAGAATGATGGCCGAATGAAGCAGCTCTGCCATTTCCGTGAAGGCATCTACATGTTACAAGTTGACAGTTGTGTCTGGGAACTTCGATAAGAGAACTGTCGTGTCTGATGACATTCATTAGCTAGTAGTAGAAGTAAGTTGCAAAGGTAAGTTTGAGCAAAATAAAAAAAAATGAGAAAAACTCATTTGTGAGAGCAAAATTAAAGAAAAACACACACACAGACACACACACACACACACACACACACACACACACACACACACACACACACACACACACACACACACACACACACACACAGAGTGCATCCGATTTCAGCCAGCATTTTATTCAGGTTAGCATTCCTTAGCCTTTGATTGTCCCCAATCTTCCTGCAAGGCAGCAGATGATCCTTTCTGTAGGGGGATTCTGCCCTTAGATGGTCGGCCCTCCCAGGTTTACGAGCACCATCTGCCCGAGTCACTAGAGGTGACTAACACAGACATGCACACAACAAGATATGAGATGTGACCAACACAGACATGCATACAGCGATACGAGGCATGACTAACACTGATATACATCAAGATATATGACACATAAAAGTAAAAAAAAGTAAAGTACCCCCCGTCACGCCAAGTGGCGTATAGGGAAATATGGTGTTAGTGACCCTATATTTTACAGACCTTCAGCACATGATTTTTGGGGTAATGTGGTCGGTATTACGCCCGTGCTGCTTTTACTTTCCCAGAAAAAATCCGGTACCCATTTAAGGCTGGGTGAACCCGGAGCCGTCGGTTGGGATCGAACCCTACCCCTTGTCCGTAGTAGTCCAGTTCACTAACCACTGAGCTATCGCGGCTCCTACTAATTTTTAGGGAATTAGTAAAACCCAGGTGTCCTCGCCAGGATTACGAACCCCGGCTGTTGCCGTGGTAAGCCAACCGCCTATCGATTGCGCTAACCGGACACCCCATATATGACACATGACTAACATAAATATGCACATAAAGATATGAGATATGACTGACATAGACATGCACACACAAAGATATGACACATGCCTAACATAGACATGCACACAAATATATGAGATATGACCAACATAGACATGCACACGCAAAGATATGAGATGTGATTAACATAGCAATGCACACACATGGATATGAGATGTGACATACACAGACATGCACACACAAAGATATGAGATATGACTAACATAAACATGCACGCAAAGATATGAGATATCAATAACCCAAACATGCACACACAAAGATATGACACATGACTAACACAGATACACACTAAGATTTGAGATATGACTAAACACATACACACATAAAGATATGAGACATGATTAACACGGACACACCAAGATTTGACATATGACTAACATGACACACACCAGGATATGAGCCATGGCCTGCACAAACACACACACATACACACACACACACACACACACACACACACAAGCTAAGATATGAGCCATGGCTTCACGGAGAAACACCAAGAAATGAACCATGGCTTCACGGAAAAACACCAAGAAATGAACCATGTCCAGCACAGAAACACATTAAGGTATCCATATTTTGGGTTTGTTGTAGTCGGCAGACTCTTCTTAACGTGGGAATCATCGACATACGAGACGCAAGCCCCGATTAACTGTTCACAGGTGTCGTTGAAACAGTTGTCCGGACATTTGTGAGTGCAGTCTGATCCGTAGTACGTTTCCTTGCACGTACAGTCTGTACTTTCCGGGTCACATATGATGTCACAGCCATCAGAGCACGTCTGTTTGCACTGTGGCCTAAAATTACCATCGGGACAAGTGTCATTACAGGTGTAGCCAGGACATTTACATTGTAGGCATTTTCCGGATTTTTCCTTACATAAAGGACAGACACTGAGACAAGTCCGGGAGCAGTCGTGTCCATAGATCCCATGTGAAAAATTGCCGTGACACGTACCGATAATGACGTTGTAGCCTTTGCAGCACCCACTACACACTGCACAAAACGACCAAGAATGCCCGTACAGACAATAGGTGTCTGTAAATGTTTGCACCTCACACACCGTCAGTGCACTGTCGGCCTGTGAAATAGTCGGTGAGAACTCAATCTTAATGTGTGCCATTGTCGCTTGTGTGGTGACTACAATAGTGTTCACAGAAATGTTTGGGTATGATATATCATTATACTCTAATACTACACCGCCACTATCAGAGAAAGCCTTTAGAGTGGCATTCTTTACCCGAATCATAGTGCTAGCTCGATGATAAATTCGAATGGTGTGAGTCTTCTGAGGCGTGGCAAAGTTCAGATACCAGTAAACAGAATTGGTTCCACTTCTCAATTGTGTGTGGTGTGCAGTAATTGTCATAGAGATTGGTCTTTGTTTTGCCATTAACTGCGGTCTCTGGTCCACATCCGTCTCCTGTATAGCAAGCATTAAATGTGTCGGTCTGGTTTGTGTTTTGTTTGAGAGCCACATTCCGACCCCCGCCAATGTAGATGGAGCAGATACTTGCAAATATCGCCCCTTCAATCCGTAACTTGATCAGACCAGCCCAGAGCAAAAGACATCAATCTCGTGCGAACTAACTACAAACCGTGATTCATTGTTACATCAGGCAGAACCATTTAGTTTTACCGTGAAACTGTCCGGATAGGTTAAGTGATTCACATAAATCCTAAACCAGGAGAACAGCAAAGATTGATTGAGAGTTGCCTCAACTGATGTAGAATCCGTGTCCGGATTACATGTGGTGTCGTTGTTATGAAACAGGAAAGTAGATTCAGAAATATTTCAAATACGTTTATATTTTAACCAGTGAGGTAAATAATTGGTACACATATCATAAACACCATGATTTAACAGTTATAAACCAATTGTTAAAAATGTGGTTACTTTATGACGTAAACCTTCCCTGATCTCGTGGGCAGTGAGATCTGATGTCGTCCTCTTGAGTAACGACAATACACAAGAGGCCCAGTGTGTACTAACGCATGTTTAAAAAAAAACATTAGCAGGATTCCAGGCTGAGCTATGGAGTTCGTGCATGTGGGCTATAAATCTATTAGGATTTTCTCGAAATTCAGGAGGGAGGTATCGGAGCACCTATGAGTTCTTTCGGTGTGCAGTGATCATGGTCCGAACAAGAAATAAGCTTTTAATATTGTTGGTGAGTAAATTGTTTCATTTCACTCTACGAGGTCACATCATCTGGAGGTAAGGAGTCAATGTGTTTCCTCGCTTTTATTGCTCTCTCCAAATGAGTGATGAACACTCATGACAGAAGAACCCATTGATTCATTTGTTTGATGGAGCAGATAAACATTTCACATATTCATCTTATTGTGATGGTGAATAACGAAGATGTCTACCTATTCCTTAAGTCGTATGGTGAGTACATACACAAAGATTGAGACAAGAGGAGAACGGACAGAAAGAGAATTAGTTAAATATGTCTATTGCACATCGAACTATAAGTGATCGGACCGTCTCCTCAGTATACCCATCCAAGTGTAACTACTGACATCTTCAGTACTGTGCTATTTTACCAGTCTTCGTTTGCTTCTCTGCATAGCGCTCGCTTTATCTTATTTACAATTTCTAGCTCTGTGATGTCATGTTTGAAAGATTGCACACTTGGTATGTTTTTTCTGGACTTGCCTTTCTCTATCAGTAAGCCACAGGAAACAAATTGTCACTGCCATGGTGTTATTGGACGCCTCACCTGCATGATGCAGTGTGTGTAGGAGATTCCAGTGTCAGAACATTAACATTGTCATGGTACCCTGATAGGCTTGCTTTTATGGTGACACAGCGAATGTTGATGCAAATAGATCGATGTTCTAAGTGCATCTTTGAGCTCCACACTTTCTTGTTGGATGAAATGTTTCCTTGATTTATCTTTAACATTAAAATTAGCACTGAAAACAACATTACTCTAAAGGATGGTAAATTCGCTAAAGAACTGCTATATCTGTAAGATACTTTTCGCATTACCGATATACATATTAACCAATATAAACAGGTTTTCGGAGTACACATCAGCACGTTGCTGCTTCACCGAGACGAGTCCACATCTGGCGCTATAATTCTGAGGCGTGCGAGGATTGCCATCCCTAGATGTTGCCTGCTGTAATAAAACGTCACCCATGCGTATTTTCTGATAACATCTGTTCTGATAAAACTTCCAAGAAAGATAGATAAACAGGTGGACTGAGAGAGATACAAAGGCAAGGAAGAAGAAATCTCAATAATATACATAGTCTGACGCGACAGCAACATCATTTGTGTAATTAATTTAAATCGGGAAAGAAAATTTTTAAAAAGTTCTGTGACTTATAAGAAATATGTAGTTAGGGGCTATATTTGTTTTATCATCGACTCTTTTCATAATTATATAGGCCAAAATTACACAAGAGCCGTATTTCTTTAACAAATCAGCAAAAACATGTACTCAGGACTTAGTGAACCGTCGATTGGGATATTAAAAAGAACTGACGTTATGTCCTCTGTTGACTAGTTCAATAACACGTTGCTCTACCTCACCTCCCTTGAATATCGAAGATCACTTTTATTATAAAATACATTCACAAAAACGAAAATATAAGAAACAAAAGTAATTAGTGTAGATGATGCACCGTACTATTTATTACCTAGGGAATATAGAACAAAGAAGTATGTGTTAGCACTCGGAAAAATTGACAGACAAACAACAACAGAAAAAAACGAAGAACAATATATGGTCCGAAGCGGGATCGAACCCGTACTCCCTGGCACCGCGCCTTGCCACAAGAAGCCGAACGCTTGGCACACTGCCACGCAGCTAACTAAAAAATTAGCTATTGTAGCAGTGTCTTACACGAAGGCGTTCTCAATGACTATAGCATAGGGTAACGATCACAGACCGGAAATAAATTGTATATTTGTACTTTCCTATTAATGCAAGTATCTCCCAGTAGGGCTGAATACTTGTGTTGCAGACAAACATTTATTGGACGAAACAGAACAAATAGTAGTTTCCAGTGGTTATATACTGGATACAAATAATAATAAATTTATTATTATTTGTATCCAGTATTTATTACCTACCTTGTGGTAAAGTGAAACAATCCACTAGAATGATCAAAATATGATAGCCTGAGAGTAAAAGTAATACAACATTTGCCTTTTGCCTCCTCTACAAAGTGTACCCGCTTCTAGACTTCATATTCCCAAGCAAAGACCGGACAACACTAGCACCACTTCACTGCTCCAACAACGGCGTTATGTGCAGTGCTTGAAAGATCACTATTCTGAAATATCCTCTTGCAGATTAGGAAAGTACAGACCTGTTCACGCTTGGCAGAAAGATTCGCAGAAGCGAATATTTAAAGCTATCGTGGGTGTAGGTTATAAATATATACGTGTGTTCACATGCTATATCGCTTACATAATTAGAAACACAAAAAACCCAGTATTATAACGATCCTGTGTGTTACCGGGGCCTCATTATGAGGGAAGTAAAGAATAGTGACACTGTGACCTTCCAGGCATGTCGTAAGAGGCGACTAAGGAGGTTGATCGATAGCTTGACAAGCTGTCATTGTAAAAAGTATTGTTATAGAAACAGCACCATATATTTTAGAGCAGTGATCTCTGCAATATGTGCCACTTTGGCATGCAAGGTTTCTGGTTTTGAGATTGTGGTTCTGCCCTATGTGCCGTCTTCGGCTCGAAAGGACAATAGATAGATAGATAGATAGATAGATAGATAGATAGATAGATAGATAGATAGATAGATAGATAGATAGATAGATAGATAGATAGATAGATAGATAGATAGATAGATAGATAGATAGATAGATAGATAGATAGATAGATAGATAGATAGATAGATAGATAGATAGATAGATAGATTATAACAGAGTCATGCTAGATGAGACTGAAAAGAAATGTTTTATAGTATTACTCATTTTCTAATCTACCACTATTTAAATCGAGGGAAGGATCAAGGGAGAAGGAAAAAAGGTGCAAGGAGTGGCTAAACTGAAGGGTTAGTTACAAGAACAGCATGCACAGTGTTGTTACTACATAGTATACAGGTTAGGAATTTTAGACAACAATTCTGGAATTGTATCTACAGACATAGCTGTGTTATGTATTTTCTATTAACAAGTATAATTATAACACAGATATAGTGAAAATACTTGCGTTACAGACATATAGCAAGAGATTATGAGATATTGTCCATACCTTAAGCTCAAGTCGCTGGAGCGTTTAGGTTATGTCTAGTAACATCTACCCTTTGTTAATTTTCTGACCTAGCAGTGTGATGAATGCAAGGCTCTCGTGACAAGGCGCTTTCTCCAGGAATGGATGTTATTTCCTTATTCAAGCTGTTTATAGTTCTCTGTTGTAGTTTATTTGTACGGTTTTTTTTTAAGTGCTGTAAAAAAAATATCAGTGTCTCTATGTACCTTCTCTATTGTTTTTTCCCTCCGAAAATCAACCATAATACTACAATATAATGTAATGAAAAGAAAAGTAAAGTACCCCCGTCACGCCAAGTGGGGACGTATAGGGAATATGGTGTTTGTGACCATACAATTTTACAGACCTTCGACACATGATTTTTGGGGTAATGTGGTCGGTATTACGCCCGTGCCGCTTTACTTTCCCAGAAAAAAAATCCTGTACTCATTTAAGGCTGGGTGAACCCGGAAGCGGTCGGTTGGGATCGAACCCTACCACTTGTCCTTTGTAGTCCAGTTCACTGACCACTGAGCTATCGCGACTCCAATGTAATGAAAGCTGTCTCTTTAATCTCGAGAAAGCTATCTAAATTGATGTTGATTTCTTGTATCGCTTATTATTTGTGTCTTGCTTATTATTAATTTTTAGATCTATCGTTTATTAAATATATATATATATAATATTTTTTTAGAACGAGTGGATACATATATACCGTCATTAAAATAAAATTAACACAACGATATAGTCATATGTTTTTTTCCTGCATTTATGAATGGTGTATAATCCTAATCTCTGCAAAACTTGTCCAGCGTACTTGCGGCTTATATTCTCAAGTTCCTATAAACACCCGCGGTAGGCTCCCAAAATAAGAATAAATGACATTAAAAAAAAAGATTTAAAAAAAGAAAAGGAGTAATGCCAGTTCTGAGATAAACAAATTAAATCGCTTGGGCATATCTCTTTGTCACTAGCAAGCGATACCCCATAACAAGCAACAGATGCAACAATAAACAGTGGAATGTTTGGAAATATTTAACTCGACATAAGGTACCACGTATGAAGCGAAACAGAGAGTACTGTTAACAACACTCCATTTTTCCTAGACGCCTGTTAACAACACTCCATTTTTCCTAGGCACCTGTTAACAACGAGCCGCGATAGCTCAGTGGTTAGTGAACTGGACTACAAAGGACAAGGGGTAGGGTTCGATCCCAACCGACGGCTTCCGGGTTCACCCAGCCTTAAATGGGTACCGGATTTTTTTCTGGGAAAGTAAAGCAGCACGGGCGTAATGCTGACCACATTACCCCAAAAATCATGTGCTGAAGGTCTGTAAAATATAGGGTCACTAACACCATATTTCCCTATACGCCACTTGGCGTGACGGGGGTACTTTACTTTTACTTACTACCTGTTAACAACACTCGATTTTTCCTAGACGACTGTTAACAACACTCGATTTTTCCTAGACGCCTGTTAACAACACTCCATTTTTCCTAGACGCCTGTTAACAACACTCCATTTTTCCTAGACGCCTGTTAACAACACTCCATTTTTCTAGGTGCCGTAAAGCAAATGAGGATGAACAAGAAGACAAGACACCTGAAACCGTGAAAGGCAGTTAAAAAAATAGTTATAGTCATTCGAAGGCCCCGGTATCACTGCAAACGAATGGGAATCCAAAATTGCTCAACCGCCCGTGCCAGTGGAATCATCCGAATTAACATCTCATCGAATATCCAAACATGGAAGGGGCAGCTGCAGTCCTGATTCTAGAAAACACAACACACATCAAAAGACATAAGACGTATTAGTACTGACAGTGAACACAAGTGAACTATCCTTTGTAGCTGTCCTTACGTTATCACCTTTCATCATAAGCAATCTGAATAGAAACACCATCCGGATGGAACACATAGCTCACAGTGTGCACAGAGCACTGGTTTCAGTAGCTTCGGCAGTAAACCGGACTTGGAATATGAGGAAACTGCAACAAACGAACCCTTTCAGACAATGTCTCAACGGCTCCTTGCCGCATATCCGCCATATTGACCACAAGTCCAGTTCTTTAAAAAAAAATGTATTAATTTAGCAATTGTTTATGTTTGTGTTGTTCTGTTTTCATGGTAAAAAACCTTCAAGTCGTAGTATAGGTAGGATAAGAGTGTTTAGAAAATAGCAACAAATGTGAAAATCGAAATCGAAATTGATAACAGATACACCAATAAAATTAAATAATTATACACATAAAACAAACTATTTAAAAATGCGAATGACGATGGGTACAAAAATAATAATGCACAGCTCGTTAGTTCTGTCAAAGATGTGCTACACGACCAAACGTGGATAGTAACTCATCATCATCACTGTGTGCCGTCTCCGAATGGAAGGTTGGCCACCATGGAGCGCCATTCCGCTCTGTCTCTTGATTTGATAGTACGGGTTGTGCTGACTCGTCTATCTTTTGATGTTATTCGTCAATGTTAGTTTTAGTCTCTCTCTGCCTCTTTTACCTTGTATTTTCTTTTCCAAGATTACTTTTAGTAGGCAGCTTTTTTCTTTACATTCAATTATTCCTATTCTTCTATAAATCAATATTTCAAAGACTACAATTTTCTGATTTGTTTTCTTGTCTAATGTCAATGTTTCTGCGCCATACAGGCATGTTGAAAGGAAATAACATTTTGCTATTCTTAGTGTTAGCCCTGGTGTTATTTTTTTAATGTTAGTATATTTTTCATGGCATTACAATTACTTTTCGCCATTCCTATTTATTTGTTCATTTCTGTATTACATTTTCAATCACTGGTAGTATGTCCATGTTAGTTGTAGCTCTGAACTGTCTCCAGACCTGCTCCTTGAAATTTGATATCCACTTGTAAGTTTCGAGTATTATCGCTGTTTATGATTATAGTTTTAGTCTTTTTGATATCCATACCTAATCCATTTTTTGCTTGTCATGTTTATTTGGTTAAGTAAATGTTGTGGATCTTTTGAATTTTCTGCTAGTAATTCAGTGTCATCAACATATCTTCAATTATTTATTATCTTTTCATTAATGTTTAAATCTGACATCGCTGTTTAGCTCAGTGGTTAGTGAACTGGACTACAAAAGACAAGGGGTAGGGTTCGATCCCAACCGACGGCTTCCGGCTGACTCAGCCTTAAAATGGGTACCGGATTTTTTCTGGGAAAGTAAAGCAGCACGGGCGTAATACCGACCACATTACCCCAAAAATCATGTTCTGAAGGTCTGTAAAATATAGGGTCACTAACACCATATTTCCAAAAACGCCACTTGGCGTTACGGGGGTACTTTACTTTTTTTTTTTTTTTACCGACATCGCTGTTATGTTTATTAAGATTTGCTCAGTGTATAGAATGAACAAGCTTGGTGATAGGATGCATCCCTGTCTTACTCCTCTTTTTATATCAATGGGTGTAGAGGACATTATGTATGTAGGATATTAACTGCAGAGGAATATTCAGTGTGACAATAAGTGAGACAATAGGGATAGAAAAAAATCAGTAGAAGACAGGCATTAACAACAGTCTTGCGGTTCATCTAGATTTCAAATTTGGATGTAATCCTGGAAGCAACATTCATTTGCAAGCACTAACAATTAGATGCAACATTCCATTGCAAGCATTAACAATTAGATGCAACATTCCATTGCAAGCATTGGCAATTAGATGCAACATTCCATTGCAATCATTAACAATTTGATACGACATTCCATTGCAAGCTTTAACAATTAGATGCAACATTCCATTGGAAGCATTATCAATCAGATGCAACATTCCATTGCAAGCATTAACAATTTGATGCGACATTCCATTGCAAGCTTTAACAATTAGATGCAATATTCCATTGCAAGCTTTAACAAATAGATGCAACATTCCATTGCAAGCATTAACAATTTGATGCGACATTCCAATGCAAGCATTGACAATTAGAAGCAACATTCCATTGCACGCATTGGCAATTAGATGCAACATTTAATTGCAAGCATTGGCAATTAGCTGCAACATTCCATTGCAAGCATTGACAATTAAATGCAACATTCCATTGCAAGCATTGGCAATTAGATGCAACATTCCATTGCAAGCATTGACAATTAGATGCAGCATACCATTGCAAGCATTGGCAATTAGATGCAACATTCCATTGCAAGCATTGGCAATTAGATGCAACATTCCATTGCAAGCATTGGCAATTAGATGCAACATTCTATTGCAAGCATTGACACTTAGATGCAACATTCCATTGCAAGCATTGACAATTTGATGCAACATTCCATTGCAAGCATTGACAATTAAATGCAACATTCGATTGCATGCATTGACAATTAGATGCAACATTCCATTGCAAGAATTGACAATTTGATGCAACATTCCATTGCAAGCATTGACAATTTGATGCAACATTACATTGCAAGCATTAACAGTTAGATGCAACATTCCATTGCAAGCATTAGCAATCAGATTTAACGGCAGAAGAGAAACAATCCTCCAAGAGAAGTTCACTACAAATCTGATGTTACACAAGACACCATGTATGAAGGGAACCATAAAGAGCTGTCAAAAGCTCCTCCTTTATCTAAAGTAAAGGTAAAGTACGAGACTTGAATCGGTGTCTTAGCACGCGAGTTTTCACCCACATGTGCTCGGCCGCCTATCCAAAACTGTGTTCGGAGACTTCTGGATAGTGTCGCTTCAAGCATCGAGACTCACTATGAGGGGCGGCATTTCTCATCTTCCCAGAGTATTATCCATGTACCAATTTCTGCCAGCGGCTGGGTCGACCGCGGGGGTATACTTTTTTTTTTCCAACCACGAGTACAGTTAACACTGGTTCCAGGGAGAATCGAACACGGGTTGTCCGAAGGTCGGTAGCCCAGTCGGGTGGTTTTCCTCCTTTATCTCGCTCGCTGAAAGTCACAATTGGACAGAAAACAAGCCTGACACTCTGCCCCCAGTGTTTTTCTCTTTACTAGCCGAAACAATTTATCCATGTTTTTTTTTTATCACGACAGAACGTATTTCTAACTGATTTCCGCACGAAATGCGAACCTTCTGGGACAACGACTATGTTTTCCCATCCTCATACGGTATTGATATTAATGAATTCACAAAATAGACTGGATGTATGTAAAACCAGGAAGCGAGTTCTTGTTTCTGAGGATAAATGCCATTTTAACATAGTTTTAATACGCAAATGCAACATTACGAAAGGCTTGTCATAAAAGAGCTCGTTTTTATCATGCAAATTTGCCAAGCTAGATGTTCTTTATTATTACAGATAACGGATGAATGCACAGCTCAAGATCACATAACATCGACAAATGAAATGCAGCTGTAATGTATTTCTTTCCTTGTACAAAATGAAGTTCACACCAGGCTTTTTTTTTTCAAACATTCTTAAAAATTCACCTCCTTTATTTTGTAAAAACTGTTATCAACGGCGGTATCATTGATATGTTATCAGAACAATTTCTAAAAGCCGAACCTCATAGTGAGCACGAAAAATTTATAATCAGAAGCAATTTCATAAGAGCAATAATGATGTGATACATAAAGCACATACATCCTTATGAATGCGCTAAACTGCTTTAAATAATTTTAGACAGGTGAACAACAAAAACAAAACTTAATAACCTGTGGGGTATTTAACACGGTCACAAACATAATACAGCAAAACACAAAGAATGACGCGGTTCCTGCTTTACCAATTTGTCCAAATTTCAGGTTCTACCGAGTGGGATGGAGTTCAATGTTGTTTATGAGGAGGTTGGATATATATCCAAATGCAGTTACCACGTGGTGTACAGTGAATTGTTTGTTCTCCCCTTCCGAAAATAAAACACGAGCCATTTATTTATGGGTTATGCCGAGAGATTTTTGAAATCGTGCACCTCTGTAACTCTTTATCTATAACCTTCCATAACCCTCTATAACCATCTATAACACTTCGTCTTGTACACTGTACAACATTGTCATTGTTGAGTTTTTCCCGTGCCACACTCTTAAAGGGCTGACAACTTTTTCGTTTTGTGTGCTCTATCTCACCTACCTTCTATGTTTCCTGCCCTATACAACTGGACTTCTTTCCCTATATAATTTTTATAACAATCCTATTTTCCCCTGCCTAGTTTTTTGCTTAGTATCCATTATTCACATCAATAAAGCAAAACTAGCTGAATACAGTACTGTAATACGATAGTTCAGACTCCCGATGATAATACCTTGTTGCACAACATATTTCTCAGTTTATTTAAAAGATTTTCTTATACTTTGCTATTATACACTTCACTTGCATAAGACATCTAGCGTCTGATGCTAACAGTGTACTCAAGTACTGAAACTTGGCTAACGTCATGGGACGCACCAAAATGGACGCTTCTTGCGTCCAAGCCATGTAAACAATGTTGACTTTCCTTGTCTTCAACGGTTTATCTCATTCTGTTAGAGAATTTCACGCTATCTGTTACCACAGTGAGATGGCGGATTTTTTAAAAATCTAAACACGGGTTTGATAATAAATGTGTGTACACAGTTCGTTAACCATCGCTGTAGATCAAGTCTTTATTCCCTGGCTTCGTTAGCAACAATAGAAGCTAATGACCTTACTTGTGCAGCGGGTTGGTTTGGGACAAATTGTACGTTACAATGTCACTGCTATAATGGCTTAGTTTGTGACAAAACTACAGGGACATGCCCAAACAATGACAGTTGTCAGTACACAATTTTCGGACCCCAGTGTCAGTACTTGGATTTTATTTGCAAATATGCCCAAAAATCTGAACCTACTTTCCTGTTTGATGGCAACGACACCTCATGTAATCCGGACACAGATTCTACATCAGTTGAGGCAACTCTCAATCAATCTTTGCCGTGCTCCTGGTTTAGGATTTATGCGAATGACTTAAAATATCCGGACAGTTTCACGGTAAAACTGAATGGTTCTACCTCATGTAACAATGTATCAAGGTTTGTAGTTAGTTCGCACGGGATTGATGCCTTCTGCCCTGGGGCTGGTCTGATCAACAAGTTACGGATTGAAAGGGCGATAGTTGCAAATATCTGCTCCAACTACATTGGCGGGGGTCGGAAACTTGCTCTCAAACAGAACACAAACCAGACCGTTTTAATGCACAAAACATTTGATGCTTGTTATACAGGAGACGGATGTGGACCAGAGGCCGCAGTTAATAGCAAAACAAAGACCAATCTCTATGACAATGACTGCACACACACACACAATGGAGAAGTGGAACCAATTCTGTTTACTGGTATCTGAACTTTGCAACGCCCCAGAAGACTCACATCATTCGAATCTATCATCGAGCTAGCACTATGATTCGGGTAAAGAATGACACTCTAAGGGCTTTCTCTGACAGTGGCGAAGTAGTGTTCCAGTATAATGATATATCCTACCCTAATTTATCTGTGAACACTATTGTAGTCAAAACACAAACGTCAATGGCACACATTAAGATTGAGTTCTCACCGACCATTTCGCAGGCCGACAGTGCACTGACGGTATGTGAGGTGCAAACATTTACAGACACCTATTGTCTGGACGAGCAGTCTTGTCGTTTTGTGCAGTGTGTAGTGGGTGTAGTAAAGGCTGCAATGTCATCATCGGTACTTGCCACGGCTACTGTTCACATGGGATCTATGGACACGACTGTTCCGGGTCTTGTCTCAGTGTCTGTCCTTTATTTGAGGAAAAATCTGGAAAATGCCTACATTGTAAACATCTTGGCTATACCTGTAATGACACTTGTCCAGATGGTAATTTTGGGCTACAGTGCGAACAGATGTGTTCTGATGGCTGTGACATCATATGTACTCTCAAATGTCCGGACAACTGTTTCAACGACACCTGTCAACAGTCGATCGGGAATCTGTACATGCAAGAGAACGTTCTATGGGTCAGACTGCACTCTCAAAACTCCGGACAACTGTTTAACGAAACCTGTGATTCTCACGTTCAGAAGAGTCTGCCGACTACAACAAGCCCAAGCATATGGACACTTTAATGTGTTTCTGTGCTAGACATGGTTCATTTTTTGTTTTTTTTTTGGTGAAGCCATGGCTCATATCTTGCTGTGTTTCTGTCCTAGCCATGGCTCATATCTTAGCTTGTGTGTGCTGGCCATGGCTCATATCTTGGTGTGTGTCATGTTAGTCATATCTCATATCTCGGTGTGTCCGTGTTAATCATGTCTCATATCTTTATGTGTGTCTGTGTTTAGTCATATCTCATATCTTAGTGTGTACCAGTGTTAGTCATATGTCATATCTTTGTGTGTGCATGTCTGGGTTAGTGATATCTCATATCTTTGTGTGCATGTTTATGTTAGTCATATCTCATATCTTTGTGTGTGCATGTCTGTGTTTGTCACATCTCATATCCTTGTGTGTGCATGGCTATGTTAGTCCCATCTCATATCTTTGTGTGTGCATATCTATGTTAGTCATATCTCTTATCTTTGTGTGCATGTCTATGTTAGGCATGTGTCATATCTTTGTGTGTGCATGTCAATGTCATTTATATCTCATATCTTTATGAGCATGTTTATGTTAGTCATGTGTCATATATCTTGGTGTGTATCTGTGTTAGTCATGTGTCATATCTTTTTGTGTGTATGTCTGTGTTAGTCACATCTCACATCTTTGTGTGTGTATGTCTGTGTTAGTCATATCTCACATCTTTGTGTGTCCCTGTCTGTGTTAGTCACCTCTAGTGACTCGGGCAGATGGTGCTCGTAAACCTGGGAGGGCCTACCATCTAAGGGCAGAATCCCCCTACAGAAAAGATCATCTGCTGCCTTGCAGGAAGATTGGGGACAATCAAAGGCTAGGGAAAGCAAACCCGAATAAAATGCTGGCTGAAATCGGATGCACTGGGCCACTGGCGCAGAACACAGTGCAACGTATTAACGGGTGTTCAGTCAGAGTGGATCTGACAGACTCTAATTATGATGTTCTGTCTGTGGGGGCGATCAACACACTTAGCCTGACAGCTGACTTCATATGAGAGTCTGGAGTCATTACTCTGATTGAGTCCTGAACGCAGAGAGAGAGAGAGAAGTACTGAAAACGTGCATTCGCCAACTATTTTACCACTTGCATAATTATTGGAGGAAAAATAAAAAAATAAAAAAATGGTATGTAAGAAGCTTTACGTGATAAGTGGACGACACAGACTAAACAACGTTTCGGCCCAATAGGCCTTCATCGGGAACAAACAAAAAAAAACACACACACAAACTAATTACGAAACAACCAAAACAAAAACGATCGAAATGTGTTAAAGAAAACAAAATTAACTATCCTGTCAAAACAAAAGAAAATAGCAACCAATTGCGGCTATCGTGAACGTTGAGAAACGTGCCAAAATGTGCGTAAATGCACACAGAACCAGAGGAGTTCACACAGGGGTCAATGTGCAAACACAAAGGACTGCAATACAATCGAATAGTAGACTAACAGGTGTTCAAAAGTAAGAGTGAGATGTCTGAGAGTGGGGTACAATAAAAACAAATGAGGGGTAAGGAGCACAGGTATAGAGGAGAACACCGAAGTGTTTCATAAGGTACTAGAGGAGAAGAACTATAAATAGCATGGCATAGTAAGTAGACCAAAGAACCCAAATATGTGCAGTAGAGAAGGCTATGCAAAAGGGAAGGAGCAACCAAAAGGAAACTATGCGTATGAGTGTGATACATTCATACCTCTCGGGGTCAGCGAACCATACTGGACTATGAGGCGGTTTTCCAAAGTATAGCGGCTGCGGTCGCCAGAGTGACAAAGGACAATACCAGTGACACGGATGTCGTCTTTGCCCTTGTGATCAGGGAAGTTGAAGTGGGAAGACACCGGAGTACCAGTATTTTGTTGGACATCACGTAGATGTTCACAAAATCTTTCCGCTAATCTTCTTCCAGACTCACCAATATAGGTCATGTGGCATCGTTGGCATATGTTCCCGCAACATTATTTATGCCATCCATTTTCTTTAACACATTTCGATCGTTTTTGTTTTGGTTGTTTCGTTAATAGTTTTGTGTGCTTATTTTTGTTTGTTTGTTCCTGATGAAGGCCTATTGGGCCGAAACGTTGTTTAGTCTGTGTCGTCCACTTATCACGTAAAGCTTCTTACATACCATTTTTTATTTTTTAATTTTTCCTCACATTCAGCTTTACTGCAGCTTCGCATTTTTATGCCTTAACCCTTTGCATAATTATTGCACGCAAATGAAACCTTTTAATTTGAGACAACCATTTTCTCTGTTTTATTTTTATTTATACTGTCATTTTCTCTCACTTTATTTAATAATTGTATCGATTAAGGACTGAAGTTCTTTTTTATTTCATGCATATCATGCGTATTGTTACATACTTCAGTTTATCTTAAGCTGCTAAAGCTTTAAGATCCAACTACTGTTATCCCAGGCATTTACTCTGTGTGTCTAATGATGTTTTTTCTGCTCAACGAGAAGAGATTTGGTAGCAGGACGTTTTTCCCTCCTATGCATATTTTATATCCTAGTATACTCATTTTTGATTATCCATTTTAACTGCTGCTCTTGTTCTCAGTAATTTATTTAATAATTCTGAATTCTTTTCTATCAACATTTTTGTTTTCAACATTTGTATTACTTATAGAAACAAGAAAAAGAGTTCTTAAATGTTACGTAGAGCCAGTCTTAACATACGGATGCGAATCATGGACAATAGGACAAAAGACAGAAAATCACTGGAGAAATGTGGTTTTACAGAAGAATGTTGAGAATGCCGTGGACAGCTAAGAAGAGTAATGAAGAGGTTATGGGAAAGGTAAAAGCATAAAAGAGAGCTAATTTCCAATGTTAGGAAGAGACAATCATCATTTTTTGGCCATGTAATGAGAAGAAAACAACTTGAATATATTGTAACAACTGGAAAAATTGAGGGACGAAGAGATAGAGGGAAGCAAAGAGAAAAAATAACAAACAGCTTAAGAGAATAGCTTGGCAGAAGGTCAACAACAGAAATGATAAATAGCCGCCGAGATCGAAAGTTGTGGAGAGACATGATCACCTACGCCACTAGGCCCGGTACTTGATGATGATGATGATTACTTATGTGCGTTTTACTTTGTCGAATGCCTTACTTTAGTTAATGAAACATAAGTGCATATTTGTTGTAGCTTAAATAACTCTTTTCTTCAATATGTTTATCGCGTGTGCATACCTGTCCCTTCGACAAAACCACTTTGTTCTGGAATATTGTATTTCTGACACTTTTCGTTATTATATGCAGCAGTATCGTGGTAACATGATTCACGAGACTAGTTGCTCTCTGATTCTCACATTCAATAACTTCATGTTTCTTTGTAGAGCAATAAAGACGCATTCCAAGAAATCATCACGTATATAGACCTTATTGTAAGCGTCACTCTCCAGTATTGTTATTATTCTGATTCCACATTCCCCTAATGCTTCTAGTTCTTCCTTAAGCACATCACCGGGGCCTGGAGCGTTGTCATTTTTCATGTTTTTAATGGCTTCCTCTACTTCACTAATTAGTAAACTTTGTCCTTAGCAATGATCACCAAAATCTATGCCATCTCTCACATTGTGATATGGTTCTTATATACATTCGTTCCATTTCTTCCCTATTTTCTCATATCTCCATAATTATGTTTTTCCCCTTGTTTTTAGATGTCCTATCATTTGATGTGCTTTTCTGTTAATGAGTTAATCTTTATGTTCGTATATATTACATTATATATACTAAATGTATATAATATACATTAATATTTATGTGATGTTTTTAAATTTCCCAACATCTATTGTTTAGCCATTCCTCTTTAGTACTATTGCTTTTAGCATGCACGCCCTTCTAATAGTATAAAGAATGTAGTAGAAAGATCTATATATCTACATTCATCATGCTTCCATAATCTTATTTCTTCCATGAGTCCAGGAGTCCCTGTCATCCACGTTTGTCTAGCGTCACTGGTAGTATTTGTTTCGATGTTTGTTGTACGGCTTCTTTAAGCACTGTCAATTGCTCATACATTGTTTCTATCTTTTTAATTGCGTTGTATTTGTTACACATACAAATAATATACGAGTATTGTTCCGTAATGATTGCATCATATTTAGTACATTTTCCTTTATTCTTTTTGTTGTCAATTAATTTTTTGCTTCATAGCTTATAAAACATATTTTAAGTTTGCATTATATTGGTGCATGGTCACTGTTACAGTCAGCACTAGATATTGCTTTCACAGAGAGTAAGTGAATTCCTGAATCATTTCTTTGTTATGATAGAATATGTTTAATATGAGTGGTCTTGTTATCAGAACGTCTCTATTCACGCAACGTACTAGGCCGCTGTTCGTACCAGATATTTTCAATAATCACAACGTTAACCTAGCCCAATCTGGTAGCAATTTTCCTCTTGAGTTAACTTTCCCTAGACCAACAACATAATCATACAACTGGAACATTTATATAAAGAATTCTGACAATTTTAGAGAAACAGTTAATAAGGAAATACAAGAGATTCTGCAAACTAAACCAGAGTTTAAAGTTGATTTTCTCAAAATAAAAAAAACCCACAAAAAAAAAAACCAGAGACAGTTGTAGAAAACAAATTATTAAAACAACTACACCAATTCCAATTACGGAACTGAGAGCAGAAACGCTTTATATATATATATATATATATATATATATATATATATATATACATATATATGGCCTTTGGCCTCTTGACAGACGGTTGGTAGCAAGCAATCATGATAAGTCAGTAGTTTGGTAAATCATTAGTGTCTCATACTGGGTGCTGTTTTACTGAACATCTTCTCTCGTGGCTGAATTTGCCAATCTTGGGCAGTCAGATCCATCCACAGAACGAGCAAGGTGTATTTGCAGTACCTGGTCTTGTCTCTTTTCTCTTGCGCCCTTTATCTTCTGAATTTGATATCAGCACTGTCTCGAAAGTTGATGTGTCATTTGTTATCTTTGCTCTCCATGCTCTACAATCCGCAGTCACATTTTCCCAGTTTCTTTCACTGATAGAAAATTCACTGAAGGAAGCCCTGCAAACATCCTTATATCTCAGCACTGGTCTGCCCTTTGGTCTCTTTCCGTCCTTAAGTTCGCCATACAATATTTGTTTGGGAATACGATTGCTTGCCATTCTTCTTATATGGCCCAGCCACCTTAGTTTACAAATCCTAAGTGTCGCCATGATCGATAGGAGTTTTGGCTAGTTTTAAGACATTAGAGTTAGTTACTTTGTCCTGCCATTTGATGTTAATAATCTTGTGAAGGCAACATACATGAAAGCTGTTTAACCTTTTCTCCTGCCCTGCATAGGTAGTCCAAGTTTCTGAAAAGACTGAATAGAAGTGTACTAAGCACACAACTTTGGTAAATTTGAATCTTAGTCCTGAGTGTTAAATTGGTGTTGGCCCTTGCTCTATCTTTAAGTTTACCAAATGTTTAAGCTGCCTTTCCGATTCAGGAATTAATTTCGTATTTAAGGGAGACATTGGTTGAGACCATAGAACCGAGAAAGGTGAACTTTCTCACAGATTCAATAAGTATGTTATTTAATGATGTAGCTGACCCTACATCTTGTTGATGTACCACAGTCTTCTGGATACTTATTGGTAAGGAGAATAATTCACATGATCTAGCTAGATTGTCAATCATTGAATGCAGGATGATTCATCGTGTGCTACCAGTGCTGCATCATCTATTTATATATATATATATATATATATATATATATATATATATATATATATATAATACAGAACTGAAATGTCATCTTCGAATCACTTGTAACATGAGTTTTTCATTAAGGAACGAAAGTACACCGATCGAATTGGCTAAAAAATATTGCAAATTAACAAAAACAGAAGCCTAACAAATAAAACAGGAAAATGAATGATTCTACTCTCTTTACCTATACACAGTTTTCCATAGCTATAGACTAGAAATGAGAAAAGAAGTAGAAAGGTTTAAGTAAGAACATACTCAACATACGAGAACACATACAAAGCCAGCTTAAGTCTCTGAAAGTTAATAGTGCTGTGCTCAGAATGACAAATACTCATCTATCTATGTTTTGTTCGATTTTGAGTAAAAGGCTTTTCACAAAAAGTGCAGATAATGTTTGAGAAAAATACTGAAACCTACAGATTTTACCAAAACTTGTAACAAATGTTTTTCAAATTGTTTCAATTCCTACGCGCTTCTTCCGCGACAGAAATTTTTGAAAGAGAACAACAAAAACAGGGGGGAACTATTAAGAAACAACAGAAAGAAACAGCAGTTTTGGGACACATCAAGAGAAGCGGACAGTTGGAATACTTGGTTGCAACTGACAGAATAGAGGGAAAGAGATCGCGAACAACAAAGAGAGAAGATACTGGATAGCGTGGTGTCAGGACACGGAAAACAGTCAACAACAGAATTGAAACTGTGGGTAGAGAATTGTGGAAGGATATGGTCGCCTTCACCAATCGGTATGGCACATTATGATGACAAAATTTGTCAAATCATTCTTCTTTTTATCTAAGATTTATCTGGAATAGTATAGAAAACATTGAAGCTCTCTTCTTGTCTTGAATAGTCTAGAATACATTGAAACTCTCTTCTTATCTACAATAGTCTAGAATACATTGAACCTCTCTTCTTGTCTAGAATAGTCTAGGATACATTGAAACTCTCTTCTTATCTACAATAGTCTAGAATACATTGAACCTCTTTTCTTGTCTAGAATAGACTAGAAAGCATTCAAAATTAAAACTCTGACCCAAACACTTCGTGAAGACTGCACGGGAAAAGCGGCCGTTAGTTGCCCCGGTAGAACCCAGAAATTAATGTCATAAATATAGTTGTAATTTTTCTGACACTGTTAAATTTGACAGTTGTTGAGATAAAATCTCTGACAAGAACATTTCGTTGCGACTTCACTACGCATGCGACCTTTATTCTCATTTACTATATATAATTCCCGATGCATCAAAGAAAAACAACGGAGTAAAAGCCGTAATAATAGCTGAAGCTTTTTAAAATATGATTCCATATGACAACCATTATTAAGACTTCCAGCTGATTGAGACTGAATGAGCACCAGCAGCATCGGTGCGATTAATTCTCTGAAACTTGTCACTGGTATCGTCCATTACTTGTCACTGGTATCGTCCATTACTTGTCACTGGTATCGTCCATTACTTGTCGCAGGGATTTATCCCACTATAAGGAGAGGAGAGCCTGCGAACTGCATCTACCGTCTAGGCCATCTGGTTTGAGACCTGTGCAGCCTGCTTCCGAATGCTCCTGTATAATGATCCACCTATAAGCTGTGTCGCTCATGTTGTGATAACCGACTGACTTGGCGTTGTTCGAAGGTAAAAATATAGCTTTGGGGCTCTCTCCCTGTTAACTTAATAATAAAGGATTGACTACCGGACTAAACAATTAAAAAATAAAAGGTAATGACAACAAGAAAGATCACTGGCTCCCTCATTTCCAAATGCTGTGGCCCGGTGCGGTGTAATATTATTTCACTCTCCTACAACAAGGGCGTGTCTCGGAACTTGAGTTTTGACATGTTGTAGTAGGGAAAAGACGTGTAGTGCCCGATGGGTGTGAAAGAATACAAGTTCCTTTATTGTAGCATTAAGCGGCGCAGAAACCAACATGTTTTTGTGAATGCACTGAACTCGGACACTTATTTTGGAATAGATTTTTGTCTTTAATGTGTACCTTGATACTTAGAATATAGAAAATAAATATATCTGGTGTTAGAACAGTGAATGGCGATGTGCAAGCCACACTTTAACATATCCAGAACAATGACATCTCATTCCTCAGACCTTTCATCTTAATCGCAAGCGACAAATGTCTGTTGTACTCTAAATGTGAATAATAAATACTGAGTTATCTAGGTGGGGAACATCTGACATGGAATCCGGTTAACGTGTTTGGGAAGTTCAACCTTAGTGAGTATGCTACCTCTGAGCTAATTGGACATGGTGGCAACAGAAGACGAGTACAAACTAGATCCAGTACATTTATTACTATATTGTTTGATGTATGTAGCCAAGAATTGATCGATGTGCGATAGGTTTTGATAAATTAATCAATGTGAGCAGAAATAAAGTTCTTGTCTACTTCTCTGAAGTATCCACGACTGTTTGAAGATTTGATAGTGGCAACACATGCTTTGAGAACCTTCTTTTCAATGTCTGCTTCAGCTTGTTTCAACAATGGAATTATAAATCTGATCTAATTTATTATTTTCTCTGCCAACATAAGATTGTTGCTGATCCGTGATCTCGCCAGATATCATGTTCGTTCATGTCCAAGTCTACATTCTCTCAACTATAGTATCTAGCGTAGGTTGCTGCACATACTTTACCAAACAGCTATCATGAAGCATGGAAGTTGAGTTTGTTCTATTAGAAGAACGCCAACGAAGACAACATCAAAAGAATTAGAACTAAAGAAATACATTTCCAAAACACCCATTTAGCCTGAATTATTCTGTAGCTAGGTAGGCGCAACTCTTGCTCGTTGGCAACCTCAAAAAATGTGGCCGCCCTCGGCAATAGCTTGTCGTTTTTTTCGCTTTTAATGCTTGCCATTTTTATATCAAGCCGGTTATAAATAAACCTTTTTCACAAAATGCTTTTACAACACATGTACAAAAATGAATAAAGGACCAGCAGAGACGCCAATGTTTCGGATAAAAAACGCGAGGAAATAAAACCCTGTTAAAAGACAGAAGTAGTCTAACCTTTGTGTTATGGGCTGCTCCACTTTCCCCCCTTATTCTATTCAACAAAAATGTATGTCACCTACCAGGGTATGCATGCACACCATGCGGTGAAAACGTGAAATATATTAATCATAAGAAAGTTTATGCCACACGTTTTGACCAAAAAAGACCCTCGGACTTTGACTCATATTGTTAACATGTAGTTCATTGCTGTATGTAATTTATGTTATCCAGATTAATTTTTTTACGATTAGAAATACCTGTAATAAAATTCGAGTAAAGTAAAGTAAAGTACCCCCGTCACGCCAAGTGGCGTATAGGGAAATATGGTGTTAGTGACCCTATATTTTACAGACCTTCAGCACATGATTTTTGGGGTAATGTGGTCAGTATTACGCCCGTGCTGCTTTACTTTCCCAGAAAAAAATCCGGTACCCATTTAAGGCTGGGTGAACCCGGAAGCCGTCGGTTGGGATCGAACCCTACCCCTTGTCCGTGGTAGTCCAGTTCACTAACCACTGAGCTATCGCGGCTCCCTAATAAAATTCGAGAATATTTCTATTTATCTATCTATTGTCCTTTCGAGCCGAAGACGGCACATAGGGCAGAACCACAATCTCATAAATAGAAACCTTGCGTGCCAAAATGGCACATATTGCAGAGATCACTGCTTCGAAAATATTTATTTTGAATTAAGTAGGTTTTGGCACTATGCCCAGGGGAGCAGAATAGGCCCACGTTTCTTTAATTTCTTACAACAGTATAGTCTTTCCAAGGAAAATTGATTACTAAGGTCAAAGCATTATCTTCTACTTATGCACGATACTGATCGCGGTGCTTGATATTTGATCAGCACATACTTGTTCTTGATCTGCCTTTTCTGCTTCTCCCGTTGACTCTTGACGCTAATGTCTTAGGATAAGACGCACTCTGGTGGTGATCGTGTTACATGATTAAACCTTATGATTTATTGTCTGCTGATATGATTCATGCATTCTTTAAAAATAATAATTACAGATATATGCGGTGATATATACAACACAGGTTATATAAACCACCATACAATATGCAAACATCAGCGTTTAGAGTCGTGTCTAAGAGGACTGGTGATGTAAATTGTTATGATTGTAAACAATAATGTTTGATGAGTCATACCGAATAATATTAACGTTATGCAAAGAAGAATCCAAAATAAAATCAATATGGAGTTAGAATATAACAAATTAGGATTCAGGAAAAAAAAACTGCAAGAGAAGAGATTTTTTTTTTTCTGCACAATGATGCTAATTAAAAAGTATACACAAGTAAACAAGGCAATTTATAATTATAATCATAGATTACGCCAAAGCTTTTTAACAGAGTACAACATAAACCAAATGTGTAATGTCTAAAGGATACATATCTTGATAGTGTAGACTAAGAGCAGATGATGACCAGGCTAAGTCGAATATGTAACTTATACTGGGAATAGACAGTAGTTTGCTGATAATAACTTAAGATTATGGTTTTGTTGTTTGACCTGTAAAGCTGCAACATACACTTTTCCATTATTATTATCACTGAGGTATAGAGATAAAGAAGGATCTACGCATGTGCTTCATAGACTACACGAAATCATTTGACAACGTAAAGCATGCGAACATAATCAACATACAGGAGAAACTAAACATTGATAGCGAAGATATGAGAATAGTTTTTAAAAAAATATGCGTTCACAACCAAACAGCAGCCATAAGAACTGGCAACCGTACTACACAGTTCTAATATATAGAACAGGGAGTCAGACAAGGTTGAGTTCTGTTTCTGGATTTGTTCTCACTTTATAGAGAAAATATTATGAGACCAATAGTAATAAAAAAAAAAAAAGAAATTAAAAGTCAACAACCCGCGATAAGCGATGACAGAGTCTTAATAACATAGACGGAGAATGGACTACAAGAAATAATAAACATGATAGTGAAAGAAAGCAACAACAAAAAAAAGACTTCAGCTTAAACAGTAAGAAAACAAAAACACTTTTTATATAAAAAAAAAACAACCCTCAGCAGCTTGACAAATACAAATAAGTGGGACAAATATGAAACAAGTGCAGAGCGTGAAATCTTTGGTCACAATAATATCAGATGGAAGATACAACAGAGAAATAAGAAGCAGGGTAGCCCCGCCCAAATTAGCATAATAGAACATGAAAAACTTTAATAAACGCAAATAATACCTAAAACACACTATAACATAAGAAAACACCACAATATTAAAAAACACGGCAAAATCTAATAAGAGCAACACTCAATGTATAACAAATGAGGTCAGTCATATTGTAATTTTGTTCCAGTTTTTCATTTGCTTCTTGCCTTGACTTTGTTATCAATAATCATTTTTATTTCCAATTTTTTACAATTTACCAAAACTACTATTCTAAGTCGCGATGATGAATGGTTAGTGTTTTTGTTTACTATTCAGACGGGTCCGGGTTTGATTCCCCAAATGTAAATATGTTTTCCTCACTGAGACGTCTTTGGATGTTTATCCTCTGAAAATGGGTACCAGAGGTTTCCTCTGGGAAAGTGACGCCGTCCACACCATTCATGAAATGCGCAGATGGTATATGCAATATGTTTGTTGTGCAATGGTTTAACAACATTGAGGATAACGCCCCATGAACGCCACGTGGCGAAATCGGAACCCTTCCGTCCTCTTGGGAATCTGTCTACTCGTTTCCTTAAAATAAGTTAGACCCTCCAGGAACCTTCTTCTTCTTCTACCTTTTAGCTCCCAGTGGAGCATAGGTCTTCAACAAACACTTTCCAAGTCGTTCTGTTTTTTGCAATTCTTTTAAGATCATTCCATGTCTTCCCCATCATCTTCAAATGTGCTTCGATTTGTCTTCTCGAAGAATTCCTTGGTCTTCCTCTTTGTCTTTTTCCCTGGGGATTCCAAAAAAGGGCCTGTTGTGTAATACTCTCAGTTGGCTTCAGTAGTGTGTGTCCTATCTATCGCCATCGTCTTCGCTGTATCTCTTTATCCACTGGTATTTGACTGGTACATTTCCATAATTCCACGTTAGTGACTTTGTCCTGCCATTTCAATCCCTTTATTCTGCATAAGCATCCATTAATGAAAGTCTCTACCTTTGTGATTGTCAATTTTGTTATTCTCCATGTTTCACAGCCATATAATAGGACCGACTTAACATTTGAATTTAAAATTTTTATTTTAGTATTTAACCTAATTTCTTTGGATTTCCATATGTTTCCTGCAATGAAAGCTCCTCTTGCTTTTGATATTCCCTCCGGGAACGTTAAAGTATTAAAACAATGAGTTATTCTTTATAAATACTTTCTTGCTTTATAATTAAAGTAAAGAGCCCCGTCACGCCAAGTGGTGTATGCGGAATATTTTGTTAGTGACCATAATTTTTATAGACCTTCGGCACATGTTTTTTAGGGTAATGTGGTCGGTATTACGCCCGTGCCTATTTACTTTCCCAGAATAAATACGGTACCTATTTAAGACTGGGTGAACCCGGAGGCCGTTGGTCAGGATCGAACCAGACCTCTTGTCCTTTGTAGTCCAGTTCACTAACCACTGAGCTATCGTGGCTCCTTTCTTGTTTTAAGTACATACAAATATACTTACACTTTAAAATACAAATTTCAAAATCTAATTATTTTCTTTATTTGTTATATACAACTATATAAAGAAAAAGGTTATGACTGAAGCTAAGTAGAAATCTGTCGTCCTGCATGTGCTTATTATTGTGTCATACTGACAAAGGCCTGTGGTCCAAATGTTTACAATTGTGAACTAATCATTTTTTAATAGTAAATCTGTTATATATAATTTTATATTTATTTGCCTTTCATTCAGCTTGAAATTGGCCTCACACGATAGTATGTAATGGTGACTGTCTTCTTCCTTTTATACACAATGACGTTTTTATATTATTTTGGATAATTATTGTTCTTCTGACTAAATGATGTGGTTCGCATCTTCTGTGAAATTGTTGATTCATAAATGTGATGTGCTGAGGTGTACTTGTATCTGAACGTATATGTAAGTAATGTTATTATAATTTATAATATTTAAATTATTTTAAGGGGGTTCAATTTCTGAAACCACTTGAGTGTTGAAAGATAATTTTCGCTTACTTTGACTCTACGATAGTTATTTCTATTTTGTTATTAAATATAAGTATGTGATAATACTATACTATTTATAATATAAATAATCGAAGGTATGCTGATGCTACAGTCGTAATTGCTAAGAGTAAAAATGAGTTACAAAAAAATGTTATTCAGCCGGTTGAATTTTGAATTATAGTGAAGGAAAACAAAAATAAAGGACTCAGCCTTAATAGTAAAAAGACAGATGTAATGGTAGCAACAAAGAAAAAAATACTCCATCACAATGCACAATAAAGAAAAAAAAATGGAAAAAAATATTAAAACAGGCAAATTAATTTAAATATCAGGGAACATTGTTAACCTCAGATAGTAGATGTACAACAGAGGTGGAACGTAGAATAGCTCAGACAAAAGCAGCTTTCCAAATAATGAGGAAGATATTGTGCAATCCATTTTTGACAATAGAAACAAGAAAAAGAGTTCTTAAACGCTATGTAGAGCCAGTCTTAATATATGGATGTGGATCATAGACAATAGAACAACAGACAAGAAAATCACTGGAGGCTGTAAAAAATGTGGTCTTACAGAAGAATGTTGAGAATGCAATGGACATCTAAGAAGAGTAATGAAAATGTTCTGAAAGAGGCCAAAGCAGAAAGAGAGCTAATTTCCAATATTAGGAAGAAACAATAATCTTTTGGCCATGTAATGAGAATGGAACAGCTGGAACATATTGTAACAACTGGGGAAATTGAGGGACGAAGAGATAGAGAGAAGTAAAGAGAAAATATACCAGACAGCTTAAGAGAATGGCTTGACAGAATGTCAACAATAAAAATGATAGCTGTTGAGATCGAAAGTTGTGGAGAGACATGATCACCTACGCCAGCAGGCATGATGAGAGAATAAATATTTCAACCAATGTTGTATAATTCAAAGACTTCAAAAATGGGGTTCGTGTAACCATGATGGCCTATATTCTTATATTGAAGTGAGACTCCAGTAAAGTAAGCCTCGGTGGCTGAATGAATAGTGCGCTCGTATCCTGATCAGACTGCTATGGTTCAATTCCTTGAAGTGGCGAATTTTATTTTCTGATCGACAAAGTTCCGGGGTTTACCCAGTTTCTAAAAATAGGTAGCAGATATATCTCGCGGTCTGCCCTGACACCAAGCACATCACTCAAACAACATGCCGTGGTCAAAGAAAAATATGCTCACCAGCACCATATTCTGCATACACATCAGTGTTAGCAAGGCGGGAACCTTTACATGACAGCTAAACGAGAAACAAATTATGGAAGGAAGGAAAATATTGTAACCGAATTTCATGAGGAATTCAAGTGAAAGGGATGAGATTGTGAAATCGCTTTCGTGCGTGTATATTATTCAGGCGAGTCTTTGTTCAATTCTCAAACGTGTCTTTTTTTCTCTTTGGACCAACACTAATTAAGATTTACACATCCATGATTGGTATCAGAGACTATCTATGGGAGCCTACGACGGTCTAAAATAAAGTTGACAACACCTCTCATCATTATGTTGATGATCATCATGTAATATGAGCACACACATCACATTTACCGCTAGACCGTTTACACTTTACTCTTGTAGAACATTATAATTCTACAGGCTCTAGAAATGTAAAAGTAAATTTAAAAAAAGTTACGAACTGCCGTATCAGTTTTATATTTCTTTGAGTCCCTCCAATTATCCACAATCATGTTCTTATGTTTACTATCAGCTTGCACAGCTAATCTCCTTTTATGATATTGTTCTCTTTAAAAAGCACTCATTTTGTGTACAATTGTTTTCCTTAATTAAAACAATAATTAATTGCATTTAAATTCATCGAATATATGACAGGAAATCTACATAGAAATTCACGAATTTTATTGAGTATCTAATCAACATTGCAAATTCGACAGATTATATTGAAACATTGTCATGCGTAGACTATTGCAGAGGAGACTGTATAAATGGTAAAGCAAACATTTTGTATTCACAAAACAACTTTACTATTATTTTTTCAAATCAAAGTAAATAAAACCAAATAAAACAATATATAAGAGCAATATAATTTTGCATTTTTGTAAAATTTTTCGAATTTAAATCTAATTTTGCTGTATTAGCAGCAGTCCACATTATTTATACCCTGGCAAATACAGCTCAGATAACGATCTACATGAGACGACAGATGTGTAAGACAGCGTTGTTATTTGAATGACGTACATCTCAAACTGTTGGACACTTGTCTATTATAATGTCTTGGTGCTCGCTAACGCTTTGTATGTGTTAAATGGAGCGGGACCTGGGGGTTGATGTAAATATGAGGAACTATTCATATTTTTATTAGCAGTAAATTCATTATCATTATGTGCCATACCGGATGGCGTAAACTATCATGTTCTACCACAACTCTTTATCTTCAGTACATCGTATCAATTATGTTGTTTCTGCTTACCATACCACGACACCTCGATGTCTTTTCTTTTTGTAATCCGTAATATTCCTTTTCTTTGAATTGTGCTAGTTATAACCACCAAGTTATAACCAGCCGCGATAGCTCAGTAGTTAGTTAACTGGACTACAAAAGAGAAGAGGTCGGGCTCGATGCTGATCGATGGCTTCCAGGTTCGCCAAGTCTTAAACGGGTACTGGATTTTTTATGAGCCGAAGGTCTATAAAAATGATGGCCAATAACACCATATTCCCTATGCGCCAACTTGGCGTGAAGGACTCTTTACTGACTTTTTACTTGGTTGAAAATGTCCTCGTTGATCTGTTTTGCTGTCCATGGAACTCTCAACATCTAGAAATTCATCTCGTCTCTATGGCCATTAATCATATTTTTATTTGTTTGTTTATTTTCCATGATTCATTTCCATAGATCATAAAATAAAGTACCCCCGTCACGCCAAGTGGCGTTTAGGGAATATGGTGTTAGTGACCATACGTTTTAAAGACCTTTGGCACATGATTTCTGGGGTAATGTGGTCGGTATTACGCCCGTGCCGCTTTACTTTCCCAGAAAAAAAGTCCGGTACCCATTTAAGGCTTGGTGAACCTGAAGCCGTCGGTTGGGATCGAACCCTACCTCTTGTCCTTTGTTATTGGTCATAATTAACTATATATAACACCTGATGAATTCCTTCTAACTTCTGTTGTCTTAGACAATATTGTTGTACAAGATGTTTTTCATTTTCTGAAATGTTACTTTGGCCTGTGTCTATCTGCTTTTTATTTCTTTGGTGAATCTTTCGTCTGATGCTATAACTGTAGCAGGCAAAATCTTCAAAATGTGTAAATGAAATTACATCTTCTTTTTCCTCTTCTTTCCTTCCTTTTTTGCCTTTCTGCGTCAAGTGGATATATAATTTGTGGTCTTTTGCTCTTCTTATAGTATCCGCTGCTGTTGTTTCCTAGTGTTTCTAATATTCTATTAATCCTTCATTTTCGTGATTGGCCCTTGGGTCTGGTGTTCTCGCAAGGTTTGTTATATGCTTCTTGTGTTTTGGTTTGATATTTATGTCTTATCAAGTGGCCAAGCCATTATAGCTGTTGTTTCTTTATGCATTCTATAACGGGAATCATTCATAGTTGTTTTTTCACTTCTTCATTTCTGAACTTATCTCTCAGGCTGTCATTCACCTAACACACTTAATTTTGATAGTGATTATTTTTCTTATTATTCTGACATCTATGGTCCAGATCTGGCATTGGTAGCACAAAGATGAAATGAAGATTGCATTGTAGAGTGCCCGTTTTGTCTCTATAATTATTTCCTTGTTGGGCAATAGTGGTGATAGTTGTCGGATGATTTGACAAGCTGTTTAGCATCTTGAGTCTATTTCTGCTGTTTGTTAAATGTCGTTAGTCACTAGACTTCCTAGGTATTTCAATTTCTCTATACTTGTTTTAGTTGTCTGCCGTCTGTAGTTATGTTGATGTTCTGCTTCTCTTTTACGGTATTCATGACCTCTGTTTTGTTGAAGTTGATCTTCATGTTGTATTGATTACTTGTGCTTTTAAGTCTATTTAGTGTTCCTGTGGGTCTTCTGTTTTCCCATGCAGTTGTGCTTGATCGTCTGTAAATAGAAGTTCATTAATCTCCTCTGTCTTCGATTGGTACTTACACATGTAATCCAAGTAAATAATAGATGAGATTGTACGCAACCCTCCCTGTCTTACTCCTGATCTAACTGCGAGGTTGTCTGTATAGTCTGCTGCTGCTGCAAATTTACATGCACAGACAAATTATTTTTAAAAAGTGATCTATAGTGATTATGAACAATTATATAGTAATGTTTGTAAATAGTATTGTGACACATTATGGAGAAGTGTGATTAGATGTTTTTGTGATAAACTAAACAGTACGATCAGTGGTTTTTGTAATAAATGAAATAATAGAATTGATTAGAAGGACCACAAGACAAAAGTCAAGGAATTTTGTAAACACTGTGGGACCAAGTGGAGAACTTGGTTTTTTGGGATGACATTACACTCCTAGAAAACAATTTCGTCAGAAGAAAGATAAGCTACGGGTACTGTGCGTCAATTCTGCTATGACGGTTTCACTAATTACAATCGATAAAACAAACATTTATGAAATCTAACAACGCACAGTATATACAATGAAAACAAATGGAGATCTAATCGAAGAAGTGGATGACATTACAAACTTAGGCAGCATTAATTATATGTGAGGAGGAACGAAGAGAGAAATTATGCAAATATTAAATAAGACAAAAACATCTTTTATCAAGTTGAACAAAATATGGCTGGAAAGAACATAAATAACAAGTACAAAACTTAAGTTATTAAATACAAACATAAAGATAGTTCTATTACGTCGCTTACATATTTGGATTGAGTAATATAAGTGAGCAAAGATTGCAGATATATATGTACGAACAGTTATCAGAGGACATTGACATCAGATGATGCGAAAAAAGGACATCGCAGAAAGAGCATAAAAAAAGTTAATCAAACAACAGATTTTGGATATAAATGGAGATGAAGTGGACAAAAATGGTGAGAACATTATAGCAAGACAAACGTTGTTATGAAGCCCACATGAAGAAGAAACACGGAGGTCCTAGAAAAGCATGGATGAAAGAAACCATGGAAACTCTTAAGAACGCTGACCGTGACCGGAAGGAAATGAAGACAAATTCCAGGAATCAGGAATAATGGAGAGGCTCTCTATGTGGCCTTTGCTCCCTAGAGAGGTCTGAAGAGCTTTGATTGATTGGCAAAAGTGCGATACATTAGGAAACGGTGTGAAGAGTTATATATCATTGTCACACATTTTATAATTTCTATTTAGGTAGATGTTATAGAATTGATAAGAGTTTGTGATACTTTTGTCATATTTTAGAAGAAAATGCATTGTGATAAATCAGTTAGAATTGTATGAAATGGTATTGTAATAAAATAAATAACAGTGCATGCGTATGTCGTGGTACTTATAGTACATTTAAACAAGATTGTGCGGAGTCTTTGTAAACAAAGTGGTTACACACAACCATAACAAAGTGAACATAACATTTAACTCCTTTGTTTATAAGACAAATTAACAATTGAGCATTATGTTATACTCTAAAACGTATACTCTTGCTAGTTATTATCATTTATATCGATGACTTTTCTATGTCATGATGCTTTTTAATTGTGTGCCCTTTTTCCCTCTCTGAATTTCCTCTCTCAACTGTTATTGTCAACATACAATCTAGACAAACACAATCTTTAACATGTTAAAAGATATGTTTTAAATTTAAACATTTTAACTGTACAATGTTTGCTTAATGTGGCAGTTGTTCTGCTTTTAAAATGTTGTCTATTATAAACATCTCAATACAGGATGATGAGAAACGGTATACATGGATATCAATAGAAATATGAATCATCCTATGCTAATAAAATCTTTCATGAAACAAGTTCAAACTACGTTCTAAAAGTGCATATATGCAAAAGTAAGAATACATTTACTTTTTCCATACGTAGAAACTATATAAAGATTTAGTTCAGGTGAACACGGAATAACTCTGTCTTGTGTTGATTGACGCAAATGTGTTGCATAGAGTGTTCGTCATTTCCTCGAATGCTGATTAAATTTGCGTCAATGTATTCTTTACTTTTGAGATACATATCCCATATTGTGCTTTCATTATATAAGAGGTTTCACTCGCTACTCGACATTTCTTGAATGGGTTTTACCACTTGTTCCAGCAACACATGTTCCAGCTATCCTATGTGAACTCACACGTAGTATACACTAGCAGCCACATCAATAACCCTATATGCACCCTCAGTTAAATGACTGAGATCATCAGAGAGGCGCGTCAGGCAGGCTGCGGTACCCAGTGTCGCAGCAATTAAACACCACTCACTTACACACCACAAACACATTTCTTGTTATTCCACACACTGTGAATGTACTGCTGTTCAAATATGATTATAATATCTTCATTGGTGTTCGAATTTTTGAGAAAATTGCGGGCTTTGTAGCCATGGACTCCCTGTATCTCCTGTATATTTTTTGTCACTACACATTTTAATGCAATTTAATTCTTTGTCGAAATTGCAGCAGTAAAGCTTTCCTTCCATCGTTTGGTATTTAAATTATAATCGATTTACTATTTGAATCTGCTGTTAACTACCAGCAAAAGTCGTGCTAACACTAGCACACAGACAATATATACAAAACAGGTTAGATAGAACAATTCTAAGTGGCTCCATCAACTGTAGAAATCTTCCAGCAACGTTTACAGTGCGCACACGGAGACCTGCTCCTTGCTTCTTCTTAAGAGTTTTCTGTTGATGAAAGAGTAGGAATTTGCCCAGAAATATTTAAATAAGAAAAATTGGCAACTTTGAATAACACAATTTTCCAATCAGCGCCTTGGATATGTATTAAAAAATATAAATTAATGTATAGATGTCCTCTTTCAATTCAGCTGTCAGAGCATCAGCAGCGATGGTTTGGCTTCAATTCCAGCACAACGGTCTTTAGTCGAATAGTGAAAAAGGAATGGGTTCCTGGCTCATTCTTCTTCTTTATTTTCTACCTTTGTAGAAAATGTCCCTGTGGAGCATATGTCTTCAACAAACATTTTCTAAGTCGTTCTATTTCTTGCCATTCTTTTAAGATCATTCCATGTCTTCCACACCATCTTCGTCTCTGCTTCTATCTGTCTTCTCCAAGAATTCTTTGGTCTTCCTCTTTGTCTTTTCCCCTGGTGATTCCAAAAAAAGAGTCTGTTGTGTAATACTCTCAGTTGGCTTCCGCAGTGTGTCCTATCCAGCGCCATCGTCTTCGCTGTATCTCTTTATCCACTGGTATTTGATTGGTACGTTTCCATAATTCTATGTTAGTGATTTTGTCCTGCCATTTCCATCCTTTTATTCTGTGTAAGCATCCATTAATGAAATGACTCATTAGGTTGCAAAAAAATGGTAACATTGGGGAGGGGCATTGGTCTAGTCACTTCCAAATGATGTCGCCTTGCATGGTGAAGTGCACAACTTCACTCCCAATGACACTGCTTGCTACAGCACCTCCTTTGCACATGTAATGCCGTTAAACTGATATCCAATGCCTTTAATTAAAAAAACGCACACAAGTTTCACTGACATAAAATTATGTGTTCAATATAAAACATATTGTTTAAGAAGTTCATCTTCGATGCTTATGCATGTATAGTTGTATAACTAACTTTGTGTGTAAAGGAATATATGTATCTGGATAAATAAGTACAATTTATGATTGTACGTAAAAGCACATTAAACCAGATTTAATTTAGCGCAGTGAACTCCTTGAAAACAATGCGGGAAAATCCGTTGAAAGTAAACAATATAAGTGAGATTTGTTATAAATTATTGCAGGTACCAGGCAATTATTCTCCAGCAGAAATATTTTATATTTGAATTTGATATAAAAACCAGTTTCGGTTCTCACCACGATATATTTACATTTCATGGGGAAACATTCACAAAATGCAAACGTAATTTGATTTCTATTGTATTACTTGCAAAGCCTTCAACTCGCAAACTTATTCCATCGACTCTGCTGATTCCTACACGACCTCAAGATATAAAATAGCGAATGAAATATGTGCACAAATCACAAACTGTGATATTTCAAATTTAAACAGTCATAAAGTACTCTGTTGTCGAGTTTTCTGTTTAAATTAAAAAAAAAAAACAGAATCAACATTGCCATGTTTTTTTGCTCAAACAGTGACAGATGCAGGCGACACAAACAGCACGACACCGGTTATAGTTAGCGTCACACAAACAAAACAAGTCAGCAGTAGTCTGTCTGTGATCTGTGCCACCTGCTGCCATTCTAATTTGATGCCTTCCCTCCTATCCTGAGACGCTAGTCTGATATCGTTTCTCTCTATAGTCTGATATACTTTCTGAAGAACTCTCGAAAAATAAACTTCAAACCCAGCAGTGTCGGCGTTTTGATCAGATGACGAGGCATTTCCGTTGGAGCGCCTGCAACCGAGAAACATTCGGGGAACCGTCCCATTCCCCTGGTAATCATCAAGATCTGGCGGAGGAATATCCACTCGGCTAGGGTGACTTATATCATGTGTAGGCTTCAGTTCCTGTTGAGGAAATGAAAAGTGAACACGCTTTTAATACAGTTCAATGAACTGAATATTTTAAGAGATTGCTTATTAAAAGGTGTGGGAGGATCTAGAAATATCTAACTAATGACAAAAATTAGTATTTATGAGAAGAGTTGATATGTGGTAAGAAGTGGCTATGAGGGGAGTTGCTATGTGGTAAGAAGTGGCTATAAGAAGAGTTGCTATGTGATAACGGGTGGCTATGAGGGAAGTTACTATGTGGTAAGAAGTGTCTATGAGGGGAGTTGCTATGTGGTATGGGGTGGCTATGAGGGGAGTTGATATGTGGTATGGGGTGGCTATGAGGGGAGTTGCTATGTGGTATGGGGTGGCTATGAGGGGAGTTGCTATGTGGTATGGGGTGGCTATGAGGGGAGTTGATATGTGGTAAGGAGTGACTATGAAGTGGCTATGAAGTGGCTATGGGAAGAGTTGATTTGTGGTAACGCGTGGCTATGAGGGGAGTTACTATGTGGTAAGAAGTGGCTATGAGAAGAGTTGCTATGTGATAACGGGTGGCTATGAGGGAAGTTACTATGTGGTAAGAAGTGTCTATGAGGGGAGTTGCTATGTGGTATGGGGTGACTATGAAAAGAATTGCTATGTGGTAAGAAGTAGCTATGAGAAGAGTTGCTATGTGGTAAGGGGTAGCTATGAGAAGTGTTGCTATGTGATAGGATGTGGCTATGAGGGGAGTTACTGTGTGGTAAGAAGTGGCTATGAAGGGAGTTGCTATGTGGTATGGGGTGGCTATGATGGGAGTTGATATGGGTTAAGGAGTGATTATGAAGTGGCTATGAGAAGAGTTGCTTTGTGGTAACGGGTGGCTATAAGGGGAGTTGCTATGTAGTAAGAAGTGGCTATGAGAAGAGTTGCTATGTCGTAAGGGCTGACTATTAAACGAATTGCTATGTGGTAAGCAGTAGCTATGAGAAGAGTTGCTATGTGGTAAGCAGTGGCTATGAGAAGAGTTGCTATGTGGTAACGGTTGGCTATGAGAAGAGTTGCTATGTTGTAAGCAGTGGCTATGAGAAAAGTTGCTATGTGATAATGGGTGGCTATTAGGGGAGTTGCTATGTGGTAAGAAGTGGCTATGAGAAGAGTTGCTATGTGGTAAGAAGTGGCTATAAGGGGAGTTGCTATGTGGTAAGCAGTGGCTATGAGGGGAGTTGCTATGTTGTAAGAAGTGGCTATGAGGGGAGTTGCTATGTGGTAAGAAGTGGCTATGGGGGGAGTTGATATGTGGTAAGAAGTGGCTATGAGGGGAGTTGATATGTGGTAAGGGGTGGCTATAAGGGGAGTTGCTATGTGGTAAGAAGTGGCTATGGGGGGAGTTGCTATGTGGTAAGAAGTGGCTATGAGGGGAGTTGATATGTGGTCAGGGGTGGCTATAAGGGGAGTTGCTATGTGGTAAGAAGGGCCATGAGGGGAGTTGCTATGTGGTAAGAGGTGGCTATGAAAAGAGTTGCTATGTGGTAAGAAGTGGCTATGAGAAGAGTTCCTATGTGGTAAGAAGTGGCTATGAGAAGAGTTCCTATGTGGTAAGAAGTGGCTATGAGAAGAGTTCCTATGTGGTAAGAAGTGGCTATGAGAAGAGTTCCTATGTGGTAAGAGGTGGCTATGAAAAGAGTTGCTATGTGGTAAGAGGTGGCTATGAGAAGAGTTCCTATGTGGTAAGAAGTGGCTATGAGAAGAGTTGCTATGTGGTAAGAGGTGGCTATGAGAAGTGTTCCTATGTGGTAAGAAGTGGCTATGAGAAGAGTTGCTATGTGGTAAGAGGTGGCTATGAAAAGAGTTGCTATGTGGTAAGAGGTGGCTATGAGAAGAGTTGCTATGTGGTAAGAAGTGGCTATGAGAAGAGTTGCTATGTGGTAAGAGGTGGCTATGAAAAGAGTTGCTATGTGGTAAGAGGTGGCTATGAGAAGAGTTGCTATGTGGTAAGAGGTGGCTATGAAAAGAGTTGCTATGTGGTAAGAAGTGGCTATGAGAAGAGTTGCTATGTGGTAAGAAGTGGCTATAAGGGGAGTTGCTATGTGGTAAGCAGTGGCTATGAGGGGAGTTGCTATGTTGTAAGAAGTGGCTATGAGGGGAGTTGCTATGTGGTAAGAAGTGGCTATGGGGGGAGTTGATATGTGGTAAGAAGTGGCTATGAGGGGAGTTGATATGTGGTAAGGGGTGGCTATAAGGGGAGTTGCTATGTGGTAAGAAGTGGCTATGGGGGAGTTGCTATGTGGTAAGAAGTGGCTATGAGGGGAGTTGATATGTGGTCAGGGGTGGCTATAAGGGGAGTTGCTATGTGGTAAGAAGGGGCCATGAGGGGAGTTGCTATGTGGTAAGAGGTGGCTATGAAAAGAGTTGCTATGTGGTAAGAAGTGGCTATGAGAAGAGTTCCTATGTGGTAAGAAGTGGCTATGAGAAGAGTTCCTATGTGGTAAGAAGTGGCTATGAGAAGAGTTCCTATGTGGTAAGAAGTGGCTATGAGAAGAGTTCCTATGTGGTAAGAAGTGGCTATGAGAAGAGTTCCTATGTGGTAAGAGGTGGCTATGAAAAGAGTTGCTATGTGGTAAGAGGTGGCTATGAGAAGAGTTCCTATGTGGTAAGAAGTGGCTATGAGAAGAGTTGCTATGTGGTAAGAGGTGGCTATGATAAGTGTTCCTATGTGGTAAGAAGTGGCTATGAGAAGAGTTGCTATGTGGTAAGAGGTGGCTATGAAAAGAGTTGCTATGTGGTAAGAGGTGGCTATGAGAAGAGTTGCTATGTGGTAAGAAGTGGCTATGAGAAGAGTTGCTATGTGGTAAGAGGTGGCTATGAAAAGAGTTGCTATGTGGTAAGAGGTGGCTATGAGAAGAGTTGCTATGTGGTAAGAGGTGGCTATGAAAAGAGTTGCTATGTGGTAAGAAGTGGCTATGAGAAGAGTTCCTATGTGGTAAGAAGTGGCTATAAGGACAGTAGCTATGTGGTAAAGAGTGGTTATTTGGGGACTTGTTATTTGGTAAGAAGTGGCTACGTGAATAATTACTAAGGTCTGATGATCTAAAATAGTTGTCTGCCAAAAGATTGATAAGAAAATCCACATTTTGGTCATAGATCGACAAAGCAGCCAATAGTCAGTACGCTTATGTTGGTTTGTTTGGCAACAACCAGAGTTAACGCTCTCTTCACTGTCTGTAGTCGACTCTCGCAACGCGCCGTTCCTTATCAGCTCCATACGTTTATCTCTACTTTCACGGACCTTCCACATACTTTAGTGCGACCTTCCACAGTCCTTAGTTTGCCTCCAACCACGAGAACGTGGGTTCGAATCCCGGCAGTGTCAAAGTTTTTTTTTTTCTGTCACAGGTGAATTAAAAATTCATACCTGCACACCTCGTGACGACTACACTGGCCAAGCGTACTTTTTCCCAAACTTATTAGTTCTCCCGGTTGACTCCAGTAGTGGGAAAATTGCAGTAAAGATAGTTTTTTTTTTTAAAAAGCGTATACGTTATAAACGAGTACAAACCTCCAATACTTAACAAGACAGCATCGGTTGTAAAATGATTAGTGCGCTCGTTTCCTGATCAGAAGGGTTTGGGTTTGATTCCCAATTATGGAACATTTTTCGGACTGACAAAGCTCCGAGATGCACCATGCTTCTAAAAATGGGTGTTATATATTTTCTAGGAAGTCTGGATTGATATCGACCACATAACATAAAAAATTAAAAAATGTGCCATTCTTCTTCTTCTCTTCTTTTTCTTCTTCTATCCTTCATCTATTGCCGTTGGCGTCGAGGGGAGATACAATCTGCGATTCTTTACTCTTTTGTTGGCCTCTTCTGGTGTTATCCCTCCAAGTGACTCTAGTATTCCCTTTATCCTTCTCTTTCTTGGTCTTCCTTTTAATCTGGCGTTTTCGTAGCGTTTTTTTATAGCTCTTTGAGTCGTTGTTAGTTCTTTTTGTCTTGTTATGTGGCCGAACCAATTTATCTGTTGTTTCTTTATGTATTCGATGGTTGGTTCAATTTCGAATTTCTTCCTCAGGTCGGTGTTTCTTACTCTGTCCCTTAAAGCTGTTTCCTGTCATTCTTCTGACACATTTAATTTCGGTGGTCGTTATCTTTCTTATTGTTGGTCTAGAGTCCAGCGACCAATTCTGGCACTGATAGCACAAATATTGATGGTTGCAATTTTATTTACGTTATGTCTGTACGATCGCGATTGTTTCTCCATTTTTTTGTCTCTGAGCACTGTTGTGTATATGTTACGTTGTCCTCTGAGCACTGTTGTGTGTATGTTACGTTGTCCTCTGAGCACTGTTGTGTGTATGTTACGTTGTCATCTGAGCACTGTTGTGTGTATGTTACATTGTCCTCTCAGCACTGTTGTGTGTATATTACATTGTCCTCTGAGCACTGTAGTGTGTATGTTACATTGTCCTCTGAGCACTGTTGTGTGTATGTTGTATTGTCCTCTGAGCACTGTTGTGTGTATGTTACATTGTCCTCTGCCGCTGTGCTAGTTCTGTCGCAGAGTAAGGGCTGTTGTTTATGTTATCAGTGCTGGCCCGTGCACTGTGATCACTGCTGTCCGTGACCCGTCTTCCAATCGTGTTGTTTCTCTACATTTGTGTTGAATTTACACACAAACTGTTATTATACACTCTTAAAAAACAAAATTCAATGTCTATCCTGCTTAATGATATTTGAGATCGCATTATATCATTCTCTGGAATTGGAAACTTGACACATAATCCATATAGAATAGAAATATTTGATGTTCCACTGAATCAAAATAAACACCGGCACAGTCATTCCGCCATTTAATATCCTCTGATAGCCATTGATCATGGAAAAAAATCGGTCATTAACATCTTCCATATACGTCTAGCGAGAAGTGGAGATTACTTAACGTCTACTTTTGTAATACTTAAAAAAGTAAGAAACAAACGGACAGTATTTCCGTTTAATAAAATACAAACAAGAACTATCAGAAGAGCAGTGGTTAATGAACTATCTACTGAGGACAAGAGGTTGTGTTATATTTTGATTCTTCCTCCCAACCGACTTCTAGATTCTCACAGACTTAATGTGGTACTAATAACATTATGTGGTATAGCAGGGAAGACGGTCTGGCGCAGTGTTGACCACATTATTCCCGAACGTGCCACATGTTAAACTATATTGACGTTCACACGTAAACCTCAAGCGCGTGATCGAGGCATGGCGAGGTTCTTTCTCATCTTTCTTTTTTCAATATAAATTGATTAAGTGCATTGTTTAGCATGTATTGATATCAGTGGTAGCGAATCTGAATTGATAAAGTCGCTATTCCACCCTTGTGTAATGGTTCGGGAGACAGAATACTCAATACAGCAAGTGAATATGAATGAAAGAGAGAAAACAGATCTAATCCAAATAGAAACTCTAATATTTTTAGCCGAATGAGACAATTAACGTTCTTTCAGTATAAATTACCATGATCCCTTTTATTCAAGGAGAATGGTGAAGAAAGAAGAAGACAGAAAAGAATAAATGTTGTGCTTTGTTTGCGTCATTACATAGCTGAGGTTAGTTTAATCGTCAGACAAATCCTCATTTCACACTGCACATGTCCATAAGTACTCATGTCTCTGCTTAGTGTGTGCAGACGGATGACTCCAGTTCTGTGTTAATTTGTTACTCTCCTGTCCTCCCTCATAGCGCTCGTTTCTGACCTCTCCAGTTCTGTGTTAATTTGTTACTCTCCTGTCCTCCCTCATAGCGCTCGTTTCTGACCTCTCCAGTTCTGTGTTAATTTGTTACTCTCCTGTCCTCCCTCATAGCGCTCGTTTCTGACCTCTCCAGTTCTGTGTTAATTTGTTACTCTCCTGTCCTCCCTCATAGCGCTCGTTTCTGACCTCTCCAGTTCTGTGTTAATTTGTTACTCTCCTGTCCTCCCTCATAGCGCTCGTTTCTGACCTCTCCAGTTCTGTGTTAATTTGTTACTCTCCTGTCCTCCCTCATAGCGCTCGTTTCTGACCTCTCCAGTTCTGACCTGATATTTGTGCAGCCTGGACAAGGTTATAAGTTCATGATCATTGTTTGAATCATTAGCTGGCCTTATTTCACTGAGGGGAATCATGATATCAATGCGGTACATTTCTCGTTCTCTTTTAACGGCAGCCGTTCCAGCAAGTCTGTCAGCTCGTTTGCTTCCTAGATAGACATTAGATGTTGCTGACAGCAACGACACAGTCAGTATGTTTGGAATATGCTTATTATCAGGAGAATTCGAATATTTATTACTTTTGTACATATTCCTTTTTCGATCTTCATGGTATTACCTACGTTATCTAGTGTGACTGTGTGTACGACTAAACCATACTCAATGATCAATCTAATCAGCACGCTGGGCTCTTTTCAATTCGTTTATTTCTGTTGCTCGTTTCATGCTGTCCTTTATCTCACTTAATGGAGATGAAATGTTTTGTCAAAAATAAGTGAGAGAGCGTAAGATTTAAAAAGGTGGGGATGGGGCGCATAAAAAGGACTAACCTGGGAAGATAAACAGTCTAGGTCTGCTCCTGAAATCACCTTAAAGGTAATTTACAACACTCATTTGGAGGTTATATCGTTTTCATCAATTTAATAAATGTTCACTTCCAGTATTACCCTCATTCTAAGTTTCAAGGAAAATCTTTTGAATAGTATAACATGAAAAAAAATATTTTGTTGAATGATGGGAAGGTTAAAAGAATTACGTCACATCACCTGGCGTATAGAGAACGTGGTGTTAGAGACCATATATCGTTTAGTTATTTACGCACTTTTTTTGGTATATGGTCAGCACATCACCAGAACCGCATTTCTTTACTAGAAATAAATCACTAGCATCAGTTTAGAGCTCATTTATTAAACGAATAATAAAATACTTAGTTAAAAAATATACCATCTAAATAGGAGTGGAGGGGGAGGATAGAAACGATTCAAAATCAGAGGTAATAACATTCTAAAATAGCAGTAAGTGTTGCATGCATACTTTCATGACGTTAATAACTAACTGCCATAATAAATTAATGAAAATTAAAACCTTCAGCTCGTTAAGTTTAAAATGAGAAAACGGCCATAGGCCGAAATATGTTTTTCCCCTTGTCACAAAACTGGCTCTCCAAAATGCATGTAATGTTTGTGGCAAATAAATTTTTGGTGAAAAATTCGGCCTGTGGGACTAGCAATTGAAATTAATGTCAGTGGCAGACATTTATGACTTTTTTCTCATTGAATTTTCTTAAAGTGTCTAAGGGATATATAATTTGCGCTTTTTGTTCTTTGGTTTTCTTTTCCGTTGGCACTTTCCCGAGAATTTCTAGTGTTTTGTTTATCCACCTTTTGTGAAGACGCGACTTAAGTACATTGTTTTTGAAGCAATGCTCTTTGATCGCTACTTGGACTTTGTTTAGATTATTTTTATTGTATAATGTGGTCAAGCCGTTCATTGTATTGTTCCTTTAAACTTTCTACTGCTGAGGTAGTCCTTAATTATTTTCTTATTTTTTACTTCTGAATTTATTTTACAATATGTCCAATAAGTGTCTGATGCACTTCATGTATCTGGTATTTAAAGACTTCTAGAATATCGCATTCTTTGGTAGCACAGCGGTGAAGAGAGATCTTCTTAATTCTGGTGTCATTTCATTATTGACCAGTAATGACGTTGTTTAATGAGCTTCCGTCTTTCTCCAAAACGTTTCTATTATATAAAAAAGAACCTCGTTTGTGTTGTGTTGTGTTGTTTGTGCCACAATTCTATATTTCTCGATGCAATCTCTCATCCATTCTCTAAAGATTAGATAAATAGAGTCTACACATTACACGTCTTTGACTAAGATATATTATCACCATGTAGCATCGAAAGCCACGATGCCGTACTCTCTTGACCACCAACCATTGATACTTTTTTTCCACTTTAAATAACTATTTTTATTGCCTCCACTCTCCTTTATTTTTCTTTGCTATGAGGTCTCTTATGGCTCTCACTTTCACACAGTGCTGAAAATCACAACTCGTTTAATAAAACATATTTCTTATTTGATTATTCTTTCTTTGACTGTAGAAAGAGGAAAATAGCACTTCGTCTCTGCTTATGACGGATGGAAATATGATGTAAGTGTCCATAATTTTCATGACCGTCTGCACGTTTAGAGATGATGTGCTGTGCATCACGCTAGGTCGCAGTATGTTCCAGGAGAAAACTTATGCTTTTCAAGTTTAGAGAGTAGGTGAACGCCAAAACCGTAACGGACCGATAATGTTATGTTATGTTATGGAAGGCCCTGGTATCACTGCAAACGAATTAAAATAGACAATTGCTCAACGGCCCGTGCCAGTGGAATCATCCGAATTACTATCTCATCTCCCAAACAAAGAAAAGGTAGCAGTTGTCCCCATCATAGCAGTCTCAGCACACGGACCGATAATGTTTCGTCATAATTTGGAATATGAATCTGAATCCAATTTGTTGGTAAACAAGCGAACAAACCACATCACTACCATGATTTATATTTCTTTAACTAAATGTTTTTTTTCTTATCTACTACCCCTTTTGCATGTGTGGTATTTTTCATGTTACAAATACCGTTATATCCTTAAACATTTCAAGCTTTGAAGTATTTAGCTTTCTGGCGCAGATTTAGTTTATGACTTATGTTGTGTGCAATTCCTTTCGGGCGTTATATATTTCAAAGTTCATTATTGCTAAGATATGCTGTGACGCTTTTACGGTTCTCTTATCTTTGCAAAAATGATTTGTGACAAAGATGTTTGAATCCACGAAATAACTGATAACCCTCATGCTGAAGTATAACCACGAACAATCATCCCGTGATCTCGCTGTTTATTTGCAGGTCAGCAGCTGCAATTTCATTTTTAATTTATTTAAACCGTTCATCCATTTTGTGCCGTTCATCCATTTTGTGTTTTTTCATTTTCTTGTTTTACCATTTTCTTGGAAATTTCTTGTTTTATTAATTGATTGAATATAGTGTATGTTTTACTAATTTCATGGAGATTTCTTGTTTTACTAATTTCCTGGAGATATTTCTTGTTTGATTAATTTATTGGTTATTTCTTGTTTTGCCAATTTCCTAGAGATTTCCTGTGTTTTACTAATGTCCTGGAGAATTCTTGTTCATGTAGAACTCTATGATGCTGTACTTAAGTAATATATGAGTCGTATGGCGGACAACAATAGCCCAGTGACTAGTAAACTGGACAACAAAGGACAAGAGGTAGGGTTCAATTCTAACCGACGGCTTCCGGTTCACCGAGCCTTATCAAGCTCAATGAATTTACATCTTTGTGATTATTTACAAACTCCGTTTATTGCTGGATACTTTTCTCTAGGGGTCAGATAATAAAACATATACCACCACTTCTACTGTTGCATGTTCATGATACAAATACCCATTTTGAGGCCTCCATTTCGGGGGCCTCGGTAGCCTAGTTGGGAAAACCACCCGACTGGACTACCGACGTTCGGACAACCCGTGTTCGATTTCCGCTGGGAGCAGTGTGAGTTGTACTCGTGGTTGGGAAAAATAAAATACCCCCACGGCCGACCCAGCCGTTGGCAGAAATGGGTACCAGGGTATTACCATGGGAAGGTGAGGAATGTTGCTTCGCATCTGAGTTTCGATGCTTGAGGCGACACTATACAGGGGTCTCCGAACATTTCTGAATAGGCGGCCGAGCACATATGGGACTCGTGTACTAAGACGCCGGTTCAAGTCTCGTACTTTACCTTTACATATACCCAGTACGGGAGTGTGTGTTGTGCGTGTGTTTATATTTATTGAATTTCTACCATTACATCTCAATTAGCGAGAACATCGCCATAATCCAGACTTCTGAATGTCTGCTGTACATTTGTTTGTGTAGCTGTCAGTGTTCATATCATGAGAATGTATACTGACGGCAAATATAATTTTCACTTACTAAAATAATGTATATGAGCTTAACCGAATGCGTGCTTGACAATTCCGCCTTAGTGTACCAACGATGACGATATAATTGGTATCAAGTAGATCATTGGATACCATTGCGAACGAGCGTTGGTGGAACTGTGCTCGCTAGATTCTCTAATTTTTCAACAAAAAGGTTTGCTATTCTGGAGTTTTCCTACACGTTCAGTAGACATCCACCCTTGGAAAACGGTAATAATAGATTTAGTCTTATGTTGTTACATCTGTCTTGTTGTATGTGCTATATGAAGTGCCGTTAAGCCTGTCTTGTATGTGCTATATGAAGTGCCCTTATATTGTTACACTGTCTTGTGTGTGCTGTATAAAGTGTCTTATATCGTTACACTATCTTGTGTGTGCTGTATGAAGTGTCTTATATCGTTACACTATCTTGTGTGTGCTGTATGAAGTGTCTTATATTGTTACACTGTCTTGTGTGTGCTGTATGATGTGATTTAAAGTCAGTATAGCCCTGCATCTCGGATATATAAAAATGTATACTTTGTAAGATTTAGAAAAACTGCCCTGGAATCTATTTTGGTCTGTAATAATTAAATGTGCTTATTTTTCTTTTCTTTCTCATTTGTATTTTAGCCTCGAGTGGAGATATAGTTTGCAGTCTTTTGCTCTTGTGTTGACTTTTCTACAATGTACTGTTATGTTTCGTTTCCCAGTTTTTCTAATATTCCTTCAATTCTCTTTTTTTGTGGTCGACCCTTGGATCTGCTGTTCTCGCAGCGTTTATTGAACGTTCGTTATATTTTAATCTTTCTGCCTTTTAGCGTGGCCAAACCATTTAATTTGTTATTTCTTTAAGATTCAATGATGGAAATTTTTTCTCAGTTCTTCATTTCTGACATTATATCTTAGGCTGTTTCCTGCCATGCGTCTAACACATTCCACTTCATTAGTAGTTACTTTTATTATTGTATAGTGTCTAGGGGTGGCATTGGGCAGTGCTAATTTCTCGCAAAAACTTAATTCAATCTGCTGACAAAAGAGCTCTGCAACGAAGGGTGGTCACCAAACACACAGCAGCACTTTCACCATTGAGTGTTTTCCTATCCATTCTCACTACTTCACCTGCAGGTGACATCTTCTATGTCTTATTTTAGATCGATTTGCCAGTTCTTCGTGTCCTATTGAGTAAATAGAGGATTCCAGTTACATCCAATGATGTTTACAGAACCTCATATAGTAGTTATGCCCATACCTTTCACGTCCACTCACACATATTATGTGTGATGTGGCCGGCTACACCAGTGTGCCCAACCTTCACAAACAATTATCATGGAACTATTTTACAGAGACATAGTCAATCATGACCGGCGTGGATCAGAAAATAAAATCAGAATTTGCAGTAGGACTTTCCAAGTCATTAGTGAGCGCATCCGTCACTCAGCCACTTATGCATCCAACACATTAACGGGCTATATTACTCCAGATTACTTACAAAATATTTTGTATAGATAACTATCTTTAACAAAATATTACTAATATCACATTTAATTAAGTAAATTTGTGATATTGTTCAACGTGTAGCTGATGAAATTAAAATGTCGTAATGCCACTATTACTTAACTTTGCGTAAACACGTGAGTACATATAAGTACAAATACACATTAGTAAGACCATCTGAATATCTCAAATATGTGTCATTTGAATATCTTCAACAATTTATCAACTTAATTGACTCATTTATCAATTTGTTAATGTTTATGAATATAGAAAAAAAAAATAACAATTAAAACTTCCTAGCAAACTAACCCAAACATTAATTGTAAAATAAATGAAATGTAATTTACAATATCAAACATAAACAACTAAAATGTGTCCACATTTCAATTTTGACATTGTGAGATCATCAGACGAATTTGTCTATCACTTTATTCCTACCAATCAGAATTCCTCAAAATAAAAATAATAGCATTGGTATTTATCAGTCACATGCATGTCGATAAGGGGGGATGGGGAGGGTATGGTGTGTGGAAGAGATTTAATGTGGGAAATGAGGTATTGGGAATGTCCCAACAGGCAAGCCGTTGTTATGGCGACATACCATGTTTACGAGATCAGTTTCTTGTTGATTTGCGAGTTTGAAACGGATGTAGTTTGAGGAACGCCAGGGACACCGTTGCAGTCAGGTGTGAACTGAAACAAAATGGAAACAAATAAACTTAGGGTGGCGTTGCAAAGGAAAAAAAGCAAAACATTGTCCGCGTCGGAGATAAACTGACATCGTTCCCAGCATGCATACATAACAGTGAAGTCAAGACTGTGAGGTCAGGGTCAAACAGAAAAAAGAATTTATGTGGAGTCCTCTTTATTTATTTTTTGCAAAATCGGACAGCAAGAAATAATAATAGAAGTTGTGGAGTCGGATTTATTTTTGGATGTAGTCGAGAGGTGAAAAAAAAATAGAAAGAAAAGATGAAGAGAAAGAAAAGATGAAGACCGATTTTTTTTTTATTATAAAAGATTCAAAAGTCTTGGAGTCGGATACAAATTTGATCGGAAACGGATGACACAAAGAACAAAGAAGAGGACTAGGACTTACTGAGTTCAGTCATAGAGGAGTCTCAAATCTAAAAAAAAAAAAGAAAAAAAAATCTAAGTCTGAAAGTAAATATAACAAATACAGTCACGGAGGCAATAACTGAGTTGTAGAGAATGACGAATGCACTTTTCTGAATAGTTGGAGTGAATGTTTTAGGAACAACATTTTAGAAATGGGAGACGTCATTATAATATGGGAGATTGCAGACTGTCCTTAAAATATGGGAGATTGCATGTCGTCATTATAATATGGGAGATTGCATGCCGTCATTATAATATGGGAGATTGCATGCCGTCATTATAATATGGGAGATTGCATGCCGTCATTATAATATGGGAGATTGCATGTCGTCATTATAATATGGGAGATTGCATGTCGTTATTATAATATGGGAGATTGCATGTCGTCATTATAATATTCGACACAGTAAACAGAGATGGTCTCTACAAGGTGTTAGAAGGCATAGGCTGCCCTCCTAAATTACTTAGGCTGATAATTTCCTTCCATGAAGACATGAATGGCAAAGTCCATTTTGATGGGAGTCCATCAGAGAATTTCAAAGTCAACAAAGGAGTGAAACAGGGATGTGTCCTCGCCCCCACCCTTTTTGGTATATTTTTTGCTGTCCTCCTAAATTACACCTTCGAAAACAGCTCAGGAGATATTTACATTCGCACTAGACCAGATGGCTCACTGTTCAACCTAGCACGACTAAGAGCAAAAACCAAAACAAATGTTGCCCTACTTAAAGAATTTTTATTTGCTGACGATGCAGCCCTAGTCGCTCATAGTGAGGCCACCCTACAGTCGCTGATCAACAACCTGGATAAAGCATGCGACCTTTTTTCACTGTCAATTAATGTTCAGAAGACAGTAATACTAAATCAAGGTGACTTCAAACCTATATCTATTACTCTAAAAGACTGCCCACTAGAATCAGTACAGAAATTTACATATCTTGGATCCACAGTTACGCAAACCATCTCTCTTGATGAAGAAATAAACTGTCGAATTGGTAAGGCAGCTACGACCTTCGGCAAACTCACAAAAAGGGCATGGAACAACACGAAACTAACTCAAAAGACTAAACTCTTAATATATCAAACTTGTGTGCTTAGCACACTACTATATGGATCCGAAACCTGGACAACATACTCAAACCAGGAAAAAAGACTAAATATCTTCCACATGCGATGTCTCCGCAAAATAATGCACATCAAATGGCAGGACAAAATAACCAACTTAACTGTCCTGCAACGTGCTAAGACCCTAACAATCATGTCGATGCTCAGAAGTCGAAGGCTAAGATGGCTGGGGCATGTCCAACGGATGGAAGAAAAACGCATTCCTAGGCAAATACTATATGGCGAGCTAAAACACGGAAAACGACAAATCGGCAGACCTAAACTACGATATAGAGATATCTGCAAATCATCTCCGAAAGACTTCTCCATCTGTGAAACGACTGGCAACATCTGGCAAGTGATCGCACATCATGGAGAGCACGTATAAGGAACGGTATAACAACATTTGAGACTGTTCTAAGACAGGACTTAGAAGAGAAGAGACTCATGAAAAAGGATGGTAAACCCTGTGGACCAGCGAGCCTGACCTGTTCATTATGTGACCGCGTGTGTTTGTCAAACATTGGTAGAATTAGCCACGAGAGAAGCTGTTCGGCAAAAACAATACCTCAAAAAAATACGCAATAGCCTCCACTAGACCGTCTGACAAGACGAAAAGGGCCATATATACATATATATATTATAATATGGGAGATTGCATGCTGTCATTATAATATGGGAGATTGCATGTCCTCATTATAATATGGGAGATTGCATGCCGTCATTATAATATGGGAGATTGCATGTCGTCATTATAATATGGGCAAGTCCAAGTCTGATTGTGCTCTCAGTCAAAGTTTGTCAGTAACAATAAATGTAATCAGATTCAAAGTCCTGACGTTCCGACTACACAGTCCTTGTTTCCCAGGTATTGTAATAGAGGAGGGAATTGGTCTCGTTTCTGTCAGGAATGGCAAGGTCAAGTGAATTAAACTTATAAGAAATATTTTTTTTTCTACAGTGAACGTAAAAAGTAAAACAAACGTTGGTTACACACGAATTTAATTACAATTTTTTTTTTTTAATTTTCGAAAATAAAACTACAACCAGCAACCAGTAATTGTATCCAAACCAAATCAGACTGAGCTCATATTTGATTTAATTATTAAAAAGGCTGAAGTAAATAAAACTTACATCGCAATTTCTTGTAATAATACTCACTTGTTTATTTCATGTAAAAGTAAAGAGCCCAGTCACACAAATTAGTGTATAGGAAATATGGTGTTAGTGACCATAAGTTATATAGACCTTCGGGACATGATTTTTGGGGTAATGTGATTACTCCCTTGCCGCTTTACTTTCCCATAAAAGATCCGGTACCCATTTAAGGCTAGGTGAGCCCGGAAGCCGTCGATCAGGATCGTTCTTGTCCTTTGTATTCCAGTTCACTAACCACTGAGCTATCGCGGCGTCCACCCATTTGTTTATTTCATGTGAATATCTCAAGTTAAACTCAGTTGCTCATTCGATGAAATCACCTGATGTTCAACCCAGTTGTTCATTTAATAAGATCACCTCATGTCCACAAACAACATTGCCAATTTATGTAGGATGAACATGTTGAAACGATACAATATCACAATATGCAACTTGTATAACTCTGGTTTCCCATATCTCTTTGTTGAATGTTTTTTTAAAGAACTGAATTTATGTGCTTGTTATTACATTATTATTTCGTTTTCGCCGGCCAGGAAATTGGTATAGCAACCGCCGTGATTTTTAAATGATTAATCTATGTCATTGGAGGCTAGAGCACTGGGTGGGGAAAGGGGTAGTAATATATTTTTTTTTTATATTTAAATACATTAATTGATATACTTTTAAAGGAGCTCAGAAAAAATCCTTAGGATACATTGATTAATGAAAAAACAGCAATTGAAAAACATGTTAAAAGACCTAGATATTGAAATAAACTGGCTCATAAACATCAATGAGATTAACAATTTATTTTTTGAGGAGAGAAAAGTGGCACGGGCGTAATGTAGACCACATTAACTCAAACATAATGAACTGAAAGTCCATACAAATATGGGCACTAACACTACATTCCATATATGCCTCGTGGTGTGACAGGAGTATTTTCTTTTACTTCTTATATACATGCATATATATGAAATTGACCATAAGCGCAGATATACACGGAAGATTTGAACCGTTTGAGATTATGTTTATGTACTACAAAAAGACATAGCACAGAAATAGAGGGAACAAACATCAATGTAATGATCACATTAACATCACGATGGAAGGAAAGGATATACTTCATACTGTCAGGCGACAAGCACCATACTAGAATATCGCCTACATCCTGCCTACCTGCCAACTGTCTGTATATCACCTACTTGCCTGCCTACCACCTACCTGCCTGTCTACACTTATCTGCCAGTCCACTTCTTACCTGTCGGCCTACCACTATCTGCCAGTCCACTTCCTACTTGCCTGCCTACTACTTATCTGCCAGTCTACTTCTTACTTGCCTGCCTACTACTTATCTGCCAGTCTACTTCTTACTTGCCTGCCTACTACTTATCTGCCAGTCTACTTCTTACTTGCCTGCCTACTGCTTATCTACCAGTCTTCTTCTTACTTGCCTGCCTACTACTTATCTGCCAGTCCACTTCCTACTTGCCTGCCTAATACTTATCTGCCAGTCCACTTCCTACTTGCCTGCCTACTACTTATCTGCCAGTCTACTTCTTACTTGCCTGCCTACTACTTATCTGCCAGTATACTTCTTACTTGCCTACCTACTGCTTATCTGCCAGTCTAATTCAACCTGCCTGCCTACCACTTATCTGCCAGTCCACTTCCTACTTGTCAGCCTACCACTTATCTGCCAGTATACTTCTTACTTCTCTGCCTACTACTTATCTGCCAGTCTACTTTCTACCTGCCTGTCTACCACCTACCTGCCTACCCACCTGCCTACCAGCTGTCTGCCTACCACCTACTTGACTACAACCTGCCTGTCTACCTACAACCTGCCTGTCTACCACCTACCTGCCCACCTTCCTACCACCTAAATGTCTACAACCTGCCAGGCTGGCTGCTTAGCGCCACCCTCCTTTTCTCTTGGAAGCCACTGAGGCACTAACAATATATTCTGTTTCGTGATCTTTTATCACTTTTCACCTTTTTGCACGTTTCTGCATTTCTACGAATATTTTTTTCCCTGCGGCCAGCCTTTGATTCATCAATTCATGTTCATTCCTGTCTACCTTCTACGTCACTCTATATCACCCTGTCCTGTGATATAATATTTTTGTCAGGCCGTTAGATCATTTGGCATGCCTTACCCCAAAAAAAATTGTTTCACTCTTACCAATGAATAACGCTCTTCATGTGAGTCTGTTTATAGTGATGGTTCTATGACCTTTCTTGTTTGTGACATGGTTTCTGTAAAATATTCTTGTTATCTTACAGCAAAATTTCACTTCTATATGTGCTAAATTGTTTTTTTCTAATTCTGCATTAGGATCTATTTTATTGCAACCATCTAAATGTATTAATATTGATTGTTTAAATGCTGTCGTTGCTTGCATATTCTAGTTTTATTTCTGTTTTGAAACAACAAACAATCGTTATCAACGGCAGATTCAAGTATTTGAACTTGTTCTATTTGCCTTGAACTGACTAGATCGCTTAAAACAGAGAGAAGTAAAGAGCCCCGGTCACGCCAAGTGGCGTATAGGGAACATGGTGTTAGTGACCATAAATTTTACAGACCTTCAGCACATGATTTTTTGTGTAAAGTGGTCGGTTTTACGCCGGTGCCGCTTTACTTTCCCAGAAAAAAAGTCCGGTACCCATTTAAGGCTGGGTGAACCCGGAAGCCGTCGGTTGGGATCGAACCCTACCTCTTGTCCTCTGTAGTCCAGTTCACTAACTACTGAACTATCGCGGCTTCATTAGATTCCTTAGCTGTGAGCTAATTGCTCTCTACAGCGTGTTGCTTGTCGCAGAAAGTTACATATCTGTTAAATGCTATCGATCCATGTCTTTAGATTACCTTCATAGCATGATTGAAACAAATCTATAACTATTAGACAATTTTTGTCTGGCTTTTCAGCAAAGATAACTATTCGTATTCTATGAGCATGTGAGTGTGTAGACTTCTGCATTAAAAAGTAATACCATTTCTAGCTATGGATTGCTAAAGCAGTCACTCTGTTACGACAGTTCAATTAGAAACGACTTTTCAAGATTAGCGACAAATTGTTACGACAATCCAATTAGCAACGACTTTTCAAGATTAACAAGCTCCGCCTTTTTAGCTACCGCTTCGTCTAAGTAACAAACATCAACGTTTGCACTCTACAGCAATCTTTACAAACATTTATCTCCATGTGTGTTACATCATTACACAATCCTACAATGGAATGAATTAACTGGACTGTCAATGCAATACACTGGCTCAGGACAGAAATAAAACTGCAAGTTCACACAGTTCTACAATGCACAGAAGTGAACTATATTTTTATTAAAAGTTTAAAAATTGTCACTTTTGTCTTAATATTGTTCTTAATATTGTTCTTAATATTGTTCTTAATATTGTTCTTCATATAAATGTATTACTTTAAAGAAAATAAACCGACTATGTAGTTTAAAGTGCGGTACACGAACTATGCTTACACGTTTTTGTAAGCTATTAACAAATGTCTATTTAGTAGACCATTTGTAATTTGTAACTCGAGAACGTCGACATAAAGATACTGGCCTTACGCTAAGATTCATTTATTTCTATTATAAATTACAATTTGTAATGGTGAACTGTGTGTTACATTTGAAAGTCCAATGTGCTTACATCAACTCATAAGGTACCATGTAATATATTAACGGCCCAACTTCTAATGAATAGATTATTGAGTTCTAATGAATAGATTCTCGACTTCTAATGAATAAATTCTCGACTTCTGATGAATAAATTCTCGACTTCTAATGAATAAATTCTCGACTTCTAATGAATAAATTCTCGACTTCTAATGAATAAATTCTCGACTTCTAATGAATAAATTCTCAACACGTAATGTTTATTTGTTTCTTCATTAAAAAAAACACGTGTGATGTATACATAACTGGTAGTTAAATGATGGACATACTTACTATATTAGTTTGTTCTTCACTCCACGTATCGACTTTCATACAGAACATCTTGGCCAGCATATCAAAGCAGACCTTCTTGATAATGCCTGGGACCGGTTTTCCTGCGGCTCCCTTATGATGAATGTTAAGTGTGAATACAGTCATGGCTGTGGCAAACGAGACTATAAATATCGTCATTCCATAGTAGATACCTGATGAAAATATCAAAGAATAAAGATTACGGTCTGATATTGTTTTTGCAATCATCATTCAATATATTGGAATTTCAGATTTTCTTATGAAGTCTTTTGCCTGTTTAAGAGTTGTGTCTCGTCATGCAACAAAAAAAAAACTATTCTGCAACAAAAGAAAAATAATTAAAAGAAAGAAGTATACTATAGTTTGCTTAGAAATTTAAGTTTTTTTTTTTTTTAAAGAACAAATGAGAAGTTGGTATTACTTAGTCAATTTTGTATGCTGAATGTCAGTGTATAGTTCATGAAGGCTTTTGATGGAGTTTTCTCATTCTTCAGCGTTTCAGCATTGAAGGAAAATGAAGTGTTCCGTAACAAGCTTTGTAGTTTCTCTGTAGTGGATAATAAAATGATGAATGTTGGAAAATGGTTGCTTTGCGATCAACATTCAAATTGACTGTTGTCTGTATCAGGATTATAGTTCCACATTACTGCTCGTATTGAAGGGAGTTGAACGTTGGCCTCATTCTATCCTAGAGTCCAAATATTAGATAGTCTTTAAGAACATGTTTTATCGTAATATTTGCTACACGGCAATGATACAGACACTTTAAGTGCGTATACAATGGCACTTTAGCGAAAGTGATAACTGAGAAACCGTTTTTGCTGTAGGGTGGGCGGCCAGTAATACTCACAAGAGAGAGAGAGAGAGAGGAGGGGTGGGAGAGCCGAGGAGAGAAAGATCAAGAAGAACGTGGATGCAAGATTTTACAGACGAGCTGGAATTCGCTGCAACAGACAGCTGAACATCTCACGCAGGACATAAAACTTCAGAGTAGCTGTTATGGGGTTCCAACAAGGACAAGCTGTACGAGGATGATTATAATAGTGATTACGATGATTATGATGCTGATGATTATGATGGTGATTATAATGGTGATTACGATGATAATGATTAAAATGATGATGATAACTGATATGTAATCCTTTAAGATTTCATGACTGGCAGTGCGAAAGCCGAGATGAAGTCATTGCCATGCCTACGGATGCCCTAACTCCAAAACATGAGCATGTATAGACTCCGGAGCGAAGTGAATGAGGCAGAGAGAGTACAACATAGAGGGGGGTCAGTAGAAGCAAAGATTATAGTGTAGTGCAAGACATGGGGCACTCTGCAAGTGTGGCAAGGGATCACACGAACAGGAGAAACTTTGTTGTTAGCTCACAAGACGTCACAAATCATATAATCACTAACTACTTTATCGGTCTGTGGGCAAGGACAAGATGTAGTTGTTTTCCATTCAGGTGGTAATACAATTCAAGTGCAATAAAAGTGGAATCTTATTTTTCTGTAACCAGTAGATTGTTTGTTAATTGTGTCCTTTTTGAACAATTCTAACATCATTTTTTTTTCACGGTAACTATTATATAACGAAGTTTGAAATAACCCCCTAGGATTTTAGGTAATACATACATGCTACCTAACTTTTTAATGAAGTTTCGAAAGAGCAATAGGCTAGCAATGGCTACATACAAGCAGGTAATTAGGCAGAAAGGTAATATTTATATTACTGGAAAGATGAAGCAAGTGATGATTCTTATAATAATAATTAGGAATTTAGTCCCGGAAATTAGTTGTAGTAATAATAATAATTATTATGTGTAAAATGTTTCTATCTTTTTACAGTGATTGTTATGATGGAAAAGTTATTAGTGATAATGTGTATGATACTCATAATAAAAATAATGATAAACATATTATTAATGTGGTTGACGTTAACAATAATGAGGGACTATAATTATTTTTAAAATGAATATTAAGAGGGCGATATTGTTAAAGATCTCTATTATATTAACAATGCTGACAACCAACGCCAAAATGCTCATGCATTTCACCTCTCTAAATACCTATCTCCTTTCCTTGGTCTCCCTTTCATTCCTCTATCATTTCTCTACTGTATTATCAACTCCACCCCAAACCGCCTTCCCGACAACACCAGCAAGACACAGTAAAACAGGCTGTACAAACCTATAAGAGGGAGGACATCTGAGGTAGGGGGCATATTCTCAGTTACCAACATCATGAAGACTGTCATGGACAACAATGTTGTGATGCCCATGGTAACCTTCTCCCCAGAGTCTGAGGGAATGTAGAAGCCGAGGAGGGCGACGAGGGTGATCAATATACACGGCAGGATCATGTTAAAGATGTAAAACAAGGGACGCCTCTGGGGACGGAAGTTAATATTTTGCTTAAATAGCGGATTAATATAACATTTTTATTTTCTTCCATAGATTGCTGCTTGTTATTGTTTTTATTTGTTTTCTTCTTCTTCTACTACATGTTATTTTAATATCCGATGATTTTTCAATACTTAAAAATTTCCTCTTCATTTTTTTCATATCCTCTGTGTAAAACTCTTATATCCGACAGAAATCTTACTAGTTCAGTGCCTTGTTTTATACTCTTTCATCGTATTCCTGCTCATTTCACAAAATATTGCTTGGTTTTCTTTTCTAAATATTTTCCAGTGGAATTGTTATCCAGTTATTACTTCAATATACGTATTTGTACCACATCATAATTGTGTCACATATCGAAGTTGTGTAAATCATGTGTCACAAAAGTTATCGTTTACTGCCACTGCCATAAATTAACTTTATGATGATAAATAAACACATATGTCATCACTACAAATTAACTTTCATTAACAAAATAAAATCGCACACTTTTACTTTTAAATTTGAGCAATTACAAATGTATTTGCAAAGGCAGACGTTCATATCATCTGTTAAGTGGTAACATATAAGATATCATGAGAATTAACGGAAAAAATGTTGTCACAATTGTCAAAATAAAATATTGTCGTCAGTCGAGCAACACGAAACAAACATGACATATTTAAAAAGATTGCATTATACACATAAGCTTCTTTATCATAATTTGCTACACCGGCTGGCGTAGGCAATCATGTCCTTCCACAACTCTCTGTCCTCAATGCATCGTCTCAAAATAAATTCTGTTGATTGTTTACCCTGTCACGCCACTAAACTATCTAGTATCTTCTTTATTTGTCACTCTCGACATCTCTTTTCCTGTATTTTACTAGTTGTATTCACGTATTTCTTTTACTTTCCTGTTATCATTATGTCCCCGATATATGTCGATTGTTTTTATTTTTATGCTTTTAGGAGCCTCTCTTTTTGTGTTGGCCTCACTGGGAATTTCCTCGTTGGTTTCTTTAGCTGTCTAGGGAACTCAACATTTTTCTGAGAAAAGCCATCTCTGTAGCTTTTATCCATTTCTTTGTCAGGATTCATGATCACACGAGCTTAAGACATGAAAAGTAATCTTAGTGCGTGATGTTTAACACGAAAGAAAAGTTGGTGGAAAGTAATGATTAATACAGCAACGTGAGCCTTACACTCACAGTAGATGAATGTAAACATGTACTGTGCACTACGCATGGGATCAGGAAATGATAGGGGAAGTAAAGAACACACTTCAAGTACAATGACGATGATTCCATACACAAGAACAATAAAAAAATGTATCATAGTTTTTCATATTCACCAATTCCTAATAATAACAATATAATAAGAATACTTATAATAATAATAATGATGTTGGTGATGATAATGGTCGTACTAATATTTAACAGTCGCTACTCAAATGATTTTATCAAAACTGACAAATGAACAAATATTTCTCACAAAGTCAAAGAAACAGGTAACCAAGCCATCAAAACAACATAGTATTTTGTGGAGACATACTTTTAAAGAATTTCAGAAAGATCAAAGGCTAGTCGCTAATCAAACTACGAGAGAGACTGATGAATGGATAGTATCAAACTACGAAGGAGGCTGATGAATGGATAGTAATTCCTTCTCATAAGCCTCCACACCTGACAATTTATGAAAGAAAAAAAAATATGAAATTCTTCTATAGTACGCAGATAACGGAATTCGATAGTCTATAATCGTGAGATTATCATTGAAGAGTTAAATATTAAATAGCCATGTACTTCAGCAAATAACATCAGAACTAAAACTACGAAAATGCTATGTTTACTCAACATTCCTGTATGGTGCAGAAACATGGACCTGAAAAACGAAAACAGAGAAAAAGAATTAGGTCTTTGAAATGTGGATCTATAGGAAAATGGGGAGAATTGGGTGGGACAAAAAGAGGACAGATAATGAAGTTGTGAATCAGCTAAAAATGGAAAAAAGAACTGCTTCTAAAGAGAAAAAGGACATATTTTAGATATGTGAAGAGACACAATACCCTTCTGGAAGTCTTCTTGGAAGGGAAGGTACAGGGTAGATGAGGCAGAGGCAGACCAAGTCTAAAGTCAAAATGGGGACAGGTGAACATATGACAAAGTGCACCATGAAGACATGTAGAGAAAACGACACCCAATGATTGAATGGCGCTACATGGTAGCCAACTCTTGATGTAGAGAAGACGTCACCCAATGATTGAATGGCGCTCTATGGTAGCCAACCCTCGATGTAGAGAAGACGTCACCCAATGATTGAATGGCTCTCCATGTTAGCCAACCCTCGATGTAGAGAAGACGAACCCAATAATTGAATGGCACTCCATGGTAGCCAACCCTTTATGTAGAGAAGACGACACCCAATGATTGAATGGCTCTCCATGGTAGCCAAACCTCTATGTAGAGAAGACGACACCAAATGATTGAATGGCTCTCCATGGTAGCCAACCCTCATTGTAGAGAAGACGCACCCAATGATTGAATGGTGCTCAATGGTAGCCAACCCTCTATGTAGAGAAAACGACACCCAATGATTGAATGGCTTTCCATGGTAGCCAACCCTCGATGTAGAGAAGATGTCACCCAATGTTTGAATGGCTCTCCATGGTAGCCAACTCTCGATGTGGAGGAGACGACATCCAATGGAATGAATGGCGCTCCATGGTAGCCAAACCTCAATGTAGAGAAGACGACACCCACTGATTGAATGGCGCTCCATGGTAGCCAACCCTCGATGTGGAGGAGACGACACCCAATGAATAAATGTACTTATTAAACGAGCGTGGGTGCGTTGTACTGACGGTTTACCGCAAAGCTGCGATATCAGTGCCTTTCACTTCGGCACGTCATTCTTCACCATAGGTAGATTTGCATAAAAATTGTTTTCCAGGACAATGATCATTTGTGTTTTACTCTTTAAACTGTTAATTACCAAGTGTTATTTAACATGCACGAGTACAGACGGAACCTCCTAAGTTTGTTCATTGTTATCCGAGAAGAATTATTGGATCTCTATACCCAGAGGCCCAGGAAGTTTACAGGAGTGCACAAATTATAGGGGAATTATGCTACTATCAGTGCCAGGAAAAATATTAAGCAGAATAATTCTGGAGAGATTAAAAGAGGTCATAGAGAAACATTTGAGAGATGAACAAGCAGGTTTTAGGAAGAACAGATCATGTGCTGATCAAATAACTACTCTACGTATAATAGTTGAACAAAGTTTAGAACTAAAATCCCCACTTTATATTGGATTCATAGATTACGAAAAGGCATTTGATAGTTTAGACAGAAGAATGTTTTTGAAGTTGCTGAGTCATTACGGAATCCACATAAAGTTTATATACCTGATAAAAACAATGTATGAAGGAACGAAATGTAGTGTGGTGCATGAAGGGCAGCTTACAGAAGCATTTGAAATAAGAACAGGAGTAAGGCAGGGATGCCTTCTGTCTCCATTTCTTTTTCTACTGGCCATAGATTGGATTATGAAAATAACTCAAAACAACAGAAATGGGATCCAGTGGTCACTGACCAAGCAACTTGATGATTTAGACTTTGCTGATGACATAGCTCTCCTATCACACAGCCATCAACAGATGCAGGATAAAATGGCATACTTGATGAGAGATCACAACATCTGGGACTGAAGATTAATAGAGATAAAACCAACATTATGAGAATTAATACAGTTGGCAATAACCAAATAAAACTAGGAGAAATACCTCTACTAGACGTACAATCTTACATATATCTGGGCATAAATATAGATAAAGAGGGAGGAACAGAAAATCATACCAAAATAAGGATATCAAAAGCAAGAGGAGCTTTCATTGCAACATTGGGAAACATATGGAAATCCAAAGAAATTAGGTTAAATACAAAAATAAAAATGTTTAACTCAAATGTTAAGTCGGTCCTATTATATGGCTGTGAAACATGAAGAACAACAAAATTGACAATCACGAAGATACAGACTTTCATTAATGGATGCTTACGCAGAATAAAAGGATGGAAATGGCAGGACAGAATCACTAACATAGAATTATGGAAATGTACCAGTCAAATACCCGTGGATAAAGAGATACAGCGAAGTCGATGGCGCTGGATAGGACACACACTACGGAAGCCAACTGAGAGTATTACACAACAGGCCCTTTTTTAGAATCGCCAAGGAAAAGACAAAGAGGAAGACCAAGGAATTCTTGGAGAAGACAGATAGAAGCAGAGATGAAGATGATGGGGAAAACATGGAATGATCTTAAAAGAATGCCAAAAAAAAGAATGACTTGGAAAGTGTTGTTGAAGACCTATGCTCCACTGGGAGCTAAAAAGGTAGAAGATGAAGAAGAAGAAGATACCCAGAGACCAGGGGAAGTAAAGCTAAGAAGAAGCCACGGATTCGAAGTCAAAATTCATGGGCCTCTATGGCGGGATTTGAACCCCGGGACTTTCCTGTGTAGAGGCTGATTTCTTCCCCCAGACAATACAATCCCTTTAAAAAATATACCGGAACATAAACTGTCTAAAAGAGATTAAGTATGAATCTTCACCGTACCAAAATATCACATTTGAGTTAAATGAGGGTAGTGTTCTTTCTGTGATCCAAGTATCGGTTTCTTTTACTTCCGCTGGGTTGATTGAACTCACGTACACTTCATGGCCAAGCTAGCACGTTGCTACAAGACCAGACACGTTCATTTACATATCTGCTGATATGTGAGAGAGGTGAACCATTGCTCTTTCTCGATGTTAATATTTTTACCAAGAATTGAGCGGGAATGGCATTCTTTAATTACTCAACGATTGGATTGTAAAATATCGTGCTGGAATTGAACTTTCTGATTTGCATCGCATAGCGAATACACTAACTACTACGCAGAAAATTATTGAGATTATCATGGACAGTTAGAGGAATAACGATGATGTATTGAGTAAAACATGTGCACAAAGTGAGATCTTGAAGCTATTTAGGAAATTGTTCAGTTAAAAACGTTGTGATCGGTGATACGGTAGGAAGAATGAGAGAACAGAAAGATAGCGACAGAAAAGCACAAAGCAGCTTAACAATCTGTCATGGTAAAACAAAGAACATTGAAAATAATATGTAAAAACAGAACAGGGATATGTAAATGACATAATCGTCGTCGATCATGGCAAGTGGTGATGATAATGAACGTCGTGGAAATACAAACTAAGCCTGATAACCAACAACAACAACACATTTAATGCAAATACAGTACCCTAATTATAATATGTAGGTTAATATCTGGGTACGGCTCTTCACAACATGAGAAGTATCGAACTGTTCGCTCCACTAGAAGGCTGATGAGCTCCCACTCGCTGTTGGGAATGTAGTTGCTGGTGTCACCCTTGTCTGAATTCATTATCAGATTCAACTAAAGCCACGTTGGAATATAAATGTTGAAACATTTAAGGCAAATAACGTGGGATTTGTTTTCTTTCATAACATTTTCAAGTTATATTAATCGTTTTATTTTATTTGTATCTGTTATGTTTTACCATTATCAAACTTTAATAGTCAGAAGAACAAGAAAACACTTTCGATAACGAGGAAAATCTACATCTTCCTTAATTCTCATATAAAAACACTTGTAACCCTTTCATAACTTTAACCTTTTGTTCAAGACTTCTCTCATAGAACTATATGAAATTTTTAGGTCTTTTTCAAGCATTTCTAATGTAGCCATTTTAAATTCTTGAGTCTTTCTCAAACGACAGAATTTATAACCACCATGCATTCTTGGATCTTTCTCAAACGCCATAATTTATAACCATCATAAATTCTTGGACCTTACTCTAGCTTCATACATAACCACATTCAATTCTTGGGTCTCTCTCTAATGTTATCATATATAACTGTAATTTATTATTACTACATTTTTGGCTAACAGAAAATTAGTCGATGCATGGATTTCAAAACAGAGAATCAAATAGACCTCGAATTTGCAGTATGTCAAGTACATACAAGAGAAATACGCAGGAGAAACGTAAACAAATATCAGGAGTCGCCAAAGAACTGTCACCAAATGCAAATTACAACAAAAAAAAACCCAGAAATCTGTACAGAAATATATGACAGAAGAGATACATGAAGAGATAAAAATGGTAACCCAGTAACAATAACAACCCCCGCAAGATAAACCATTAATACGTTCCAAGATCACTGGATACATGTATACACTGATGGGGCAACCACAAAACCAACTATCAAAGCTAGATATGAAATTCTGGTACATTATCCAGATGGAACAGCAGAAAAAAATATGTGGTCCGTGTAGTGAGTCTGCAACAATTGCGAAGCAGAATTAATAGTCATAGAAACAACAGTGAACCATCTGAATATTGTTTTTGATACTATATTATCAACGAAAAGAAATACAGTCACCATTACATATTCCAAATCAGCTCTGCAGGCGCGAGGAATTAACATAAATAAACCAGAACTCATACAACTCACCATTGACATGGATAACCTCATTAACACACATGAAATAATGCTAATGATGCAATGGATCCCAGGACACTCCAGCACACCCAGAAATAATAAAGTAGCTACATTAGCCAAGAGAGGATCAAGATAGATACAATTTCACACTGGCATCTCGTTAAACACAGCCAAACAAATTATAGACTCCAACAGTAGAAAAGATTGCCTGAATGGATGGGCCATTGAAAAAAAAAACAGAGAGAAAACATTTTAAATACATGACATGGCCAAACCTCCATGACAACATTAACAACCTAAAACGAAGTGATGAATCTAGCCTCTTCAAAATGAGAACTGGCCATGTACCATTGTAGAACAACATCAATAGAATACAACGAAACTCATCTCCAGCATGTCCACTCTGTGAACACCGACATGAAACAGTAGAACATCACCTTATTAACTGTCTATAGCTCACTGACATCAGAGCGATTCTAATTCCTCAAAGACATGACAAATCTATCACCTTGCACGGAACTACAGGGGAACTCATAAATACCTGCAGATATTGGATGACATGACATTCGGTCGAAAGGCGTCAGCTGACAAGCTTTTGGATCCATAACAACAACAACAACAACAACAACAACAACAACAACAACAACAACAACAAATTATTTGGTCTTTCACAATATTCAAAATATATAACCACATTAAATTTCTTGCTCTTTCTCTAATTGTATACATCATCATCATCAAGTGCCTTCTCCGCAACGAAGGTTGACTACCATGGAACGCCATTTCGCTCTGTCTCTTCTTTTGATTGTGCCGGTTGTCGTATCCTGATTTGTCCATCTTTTGATGTTACTCGTCCATGGTAGTCGTGGTCTGTCTATAACTCTTTTACCTTGTATTTTCCCTAACAAAATTACTTTGCGTAGGCTGCTGAGTCTTTTAGCATGCTCAAAAATTATCATTTTTTTCCCCATCCTGCGCTGTAATCTTCACATAGTATGTCAACATGTTAGTAGTAGGTCAATGTTTTTCAACATTGGTTATATCGCAGGATCATTAAAGTGAATGCTATACATTCCGGCATTTACCAATTTGTAAATAGAAATAATAATGTTCCACTAAATATTATTCTGGGCCGATCTTCAGCACTTAGAAAGTAATAGTTAATGTTCCCTCCACGCTCTTCTAGGGGTATGGAAATATGATGTTAGTGACTGTAATTTTCATTGACCACGGTATTTTTTTAGTTGTATTGTCAGCATCACGACGGGTTGCCTTTATTTCCATGAATATTCTCTGACACCCATATATAGGGCTGGATGAACTCCAGAGTTTTGTCAATCCGAAAAAATTGTCCACCAAATTCTATTAATGGGGCGGAACTCTTCTGAACAAGAAGCGAATTAACCACACAGCCACCGATGTTTATTGCATCGATCGTAGAGTGAGTGTTTGGTACGATTTCCCTCTATTTATGTTACCACATTTCTTCATTTGAACATACATCAAGTTATAATCTTATCAAATTTTACCTAAAATACTTGGCACTTAGTCGAGTTCTTTTGTAGATTGTTTAAATGTGTTCCTCGCTTCATCATTTTTACAAACCAATATGAATGTTTATATTTTACAAGAGGATGATCTAGTTAACGGATTTACGGTTGATTAATCTACTATCTCTCCCTATATTATTGTTAACTTTATTTCATTGTTGGTTATTTATTTCACCATCTTTCAGTTTTCACTCATGGTGGATCCTGCCGCCTTTAGTTAGTACCCTACATCACACATTGATCCAGTGCCAGTTATTTCGCAACAAAATTGAAGAACATTTGTATGAAGATATAGTTAATTTTGAATATATTGATGCCTTTTATTCCTTTTAAAAATATCAGAATTAATGTCTAATGATAAACAAAAGAAATAAATTGCAATGAAAATACAAAATAAAAGGCTGCAGGAAATGTTCTTCTCATATATATATAACATCTTTTCCCAAAAGTAATATATTTTTTAATAAAAGTAAAAATGTAAAGTACCCCTGTCACGCCAAGTGGTGTATAGGGAATATGGTGTTGGTGACCATATATTTTACAGACCTTCGGCACATGATTTTTGGGCTAATGTGGTCGGTATTACGCCCGTGCCGCTTCACTTTCCCAGAAAAAATGCGGTACCCATTAAAGACTGGGTGAACCCGGAAGCCGTCGGTTGGGATCGAACCCTACCCCTTGTCCTTTGTAGTCACTAACCACTGAGCTATCGCGGCCCCCATATTTTTTAATAGGAAATTTAAAATTACAGAAACTGTAAGTGAACAACATAAAATGGACTGTAAGTTATAAATGAATGTACTTATTATTATTTTTCCAACAAATTATAAACTATATCTTTCCTTTACAAATCTACCCAAGAACGTCGAACCGTGCTGGGCTAAAAGGTTTATAACTTATCGTATATTAACTTATCGTAAACCACAACACTACTTATCTGCCCCCATTTAACGTGATTTTCAAGAAGGACAGAAAATGAACAAAATATACTTCCTCCAGTCATGGCACCTGCCAGCTAATATGCACATTTATCCCATGGTTATGTAAGCCATTCTTTACCATTCTATTATCGAGGGAAATTATGTCTCCTGAAAATATCTTGAGCGAAATAGTGCAGTTTTGCTGTCATTTTAAAAATCATTTAACATGAAGGGAACAACATTTTTATAAACTTTTTTTTCCGAACTAGATTGTGAATTTGTCAATAAAAATAAATAAAAAATAAGCAAGGCCGGGCTTAATCAATAAGTCAACGGACGTTCGCTTCTCAATCTGACACAGGGTCTTGTTTTTTATATCTATGGTAATTGAATTCGCATTTCTGTGAGCATCCTCTGATCTGCTTGAACATGTTTATCTTTGATCTTGTCGCCAATTAATATGGTGGCTATTTTGGAATGAGAGGGTGGACATTACGTGTGCGGTTGATGTATACTTCGTTTTGTCGCCATTTTGTTGGATCACGGGAAAAGGTTATAAATGCGTGTCCTAATGATATTGTGTATGGTACATTTCCCTAACAGAAACAAAGACATCAATGGTAACCTGCATGCTGCAAATTCCATTTACTATTTGTTTTGTTTTTGTTTTAACAACCCCAATGAATGCGTTAAAAGAACGTGCCTTTTGCCATTGTTAACTGAAACTTCACTAAATAGATCGCCCACCCAGTGCAGTCGCCTGCATTTATATCATAGGTTTTATCATCTCCGATAGAAAGAAAATAAAACTTGGTTTGCGTTCAACTTATACTAATACTTGAATTGTATATTTAAACGATGACTCTTCTATTATTATCTAAAATTTCAACTAAATATGTAAGTAATGCTCATAATATTACATACAACTTTTACAAAGTATGTTGTTAATACTTCTATTGCTGCTTTAAATTGTAACCAAACGTATATGTGATACTCATACTAAAATATGTAAGCGATGATAACACTATGACCTAAACTTTAGAGAAACTACCGATGTCAAAGAAAACTAGTTCAGGAGCAGATTGCAATAGTAACCATGTACTAGTCACAGGCATACTCGGAATAAAATAAAAACAACTAAAAGAGCTGTAGTTTGGTTGCGGTTAATTTCAGATTTACTGAAATAAGACATAGGATAATAACAGAACTTGGATATGCTGATAACACGGTTCTCACTTCAGAAAATATAAAGCGGCTAGAAGAGACAAGTGAGTCTTCAGTTTTAAAAAAAAACTAAGTGAAGAGCAAAACCTTTATCTACAAGTACAGAACACTGAGATAATGTCCACCGACAAAGCAAAAAGCCAACCAAAAATCATCATAGACAACAAAGAATTGTAAAAATTGTACAAATTATGAATATTTGGAAACTATAATAGCTGTCAATGAGGTTCCCTGAAGGAGGTCAAAAGAAAACTAACACAAGCAATGCAACAATCAAATGCCATGAAGAACATATGAAACAATATCAACAATGCAGTGAAAGTAAATTTTAGGGTGAGTGTCTTCTTGGTAGCATCGTGTAATTGCAAATTATGGGCAATCTCGCAAACAATAATGAAGCAAAATTGGGTCATTAAAAAAAACTGCAAATAAAATCCTTAAAATACATTGAATGAAGAAAAGGTGAAATGAAGGCATGTTGAAAGACTGAAACTTTGAAAAGAACTGACTTATAAACAATTTACAGATGGAATGACAATACTACGGCCACGTAAAAATACACAATGGACTGGATAGTACTATATAAGGGAGGCATAGTTGCAGAAAATTAGACGGCATTTTCATCAATAATTTCACAACCTAGTTCGGAAAAAAGCTTATTAAAAATATTTTTCTCTTCATGATAAATGATTCTTAAAGTGATAGCAGATCAGCAATATTTCGCTCCAAATATTTTCAGGAGACATAATTTCACTCCATAATAGAATGGTAAAGAATGACTCACATAACAAATGAAGTGTATTATTTATTAAAAGTTTCATGTATAAATCACAGTTGCGAAAAGATTTAAATGCAACACAGAAAAGGTCAAAATGCGATGCCAAACAAATAGACAAAATAACAGGAACAAAGTGAACACTAAACACTAGCCGTTGGAAAATAAAAATAAGAAAAATTGTTAGATCAGCTGGGCATTAGGAAAAAAATAGATTACTTCAAGCAACTCTAAGAAAATGGATTACTATAAGTCAATATTCAAGATCATGGTGGGATGGACCGCAGATAATGGCAAAGGAAATGCAGAATAAGGTACGAAATAGGAATATTGGTAACCTCGTTTGGATCTGGTAAGATAACCAATGAAAATATTGAAACTTTTAGAATTAATTAATTAATTATATATATATATATATATATATATATATATATGTGTGTGTGTGTGTGTTTGTGTGTGTGTGTGTGTGTGTGTGTGTTTGCGTATATTTATATGTATATATGTATAGGTGGTTAATGAACTACAAGAAATGATAGACATAAAAGAAAAATAAACAGGACACATTTAAAACAGGTGCAGCGCGTCAAATACTTGGGCACAATAACAACATCAGATGGAAGTGCCACACATAAATAAAAAGCAGAATAGCTGAAGTCAAAATAGCTTTTCAGAAATAAAAAACGTCTTGTGCAACAAGTCTATGTCAATAAAAGTGAGAAAGAGATGTGGCCGAAAAATGTTGATTGTTTCTTTCTGATGTTATTTAGGAGCTCCTTTTTTGTGTTGGCCTCTTTGAGAATGTCCTCATTGATCTTCTTAGCTGTCCAGGGAATTTTCAACATTCTTCTGAGAAATTCCATCTCTGTGGCCTATAATCCTCTTTTCATTCGTTTGTCTACTGCCCATGATTCGTTTTCATAGGTCAGAATTAGCTCTATATATCACCGATGCACTCTCTTTCTTACATCTATTTATAGATACTTGTATCATAAGACGTTTTTCATTTACTGAAATGCTATTTTGGCCTGAGCTGTTCTGCTTTTTATTTCTGTGATTCAATAACTACTGTAATATTACATAAAACCCCTAGAATACATAAATCTCAGTTAGTGATCATAATATAAACAACCCGAAATATGCTGACGACACTGTCTTAATCGCTAAGAGTGATAATGAGTTACAGAAAATGATTTACGTTTATGCTAATGTAAATTTGAAAGCAGGCCTTAAACTCAATAGAAAAAAAACAGACGTGATGGTTGCTTCAAAGGAAAAGACATCACTTCATAGGCCAGTTAAGTTAACAACCTAAAACACCGTCAAGTAAACCAAATAACTTTCAGCGATGTTAACATCAGAAGGGAGGTTTGCTACACAGGCGTGGTAGGAAAAAGTTTCATCTCCGTCAATGGAGATAAGGGAGATAGCTCAGTGGTTTGTGTACTGGACTACCAAAGTCAAGAGGTCGGGTTCGATCCTAATCGACGGGATTCACGTTCACACAGCCTTATATGAGTACTGAATTTTTTTTTCAGGGAAAGTAAAGCGGCACGGGCGTAATACCAACTACATTACCCCAAAAATGATGTGCCGAAGGTCTGCAAAAATTATTATCACTAACACCATATTCCCTATGTGCCACTTGTCGTGATGTGGCTCTTTACTTTCTTTTTTTTTAACAATGGATATAAGGAAAACAGTTCTTTAGTGTTTTATAGAGTGAGTCTTTAATACGGAAATGAGTCCTTGTTGATTAGAAAACAGCGAAGAAAAACAATTGGTTCCATAGAAATGTGGTTTTACTGGAGAAATAATTATAGTGCTAGGACAGCTAAACGCCGTAACGAAGTTCTGAGTGAGGACAGAGCAAAGACAACATTCAAAAAATCACTATTTTTGAATATGTAATGAGAAAGGAACGACTTGAGTATATTGTGACAACTGGAAAGTTTGAGAGAGGAAGAGAAAGATGGGTAAGAATAAGAGAACCATTTAATTTTAAGAGATATCGTTCCACTACAACAAATAAAAGTGTCAATTTTGAGATGTCGTTCCACTACAACAGATAAAAGTGTCAATTTTCTATCATTAGTAAATGTTGCGTTAGGGATCTCTCATTAAGTTAATGCTGACGAAAGAAACATTTCAAATTTGAATTAATGTTAATTTGCGTCTTTCTAGTTTTAAATATTTAGAATTCTACCACGTATGTTATTACACTTTGAGTTTTAGCTTCCTCAATATCAAATCCATAATGTCCATTACCGAACTGGAACATTCGAGCGACGAAGAGATATAGAGGGAAGCAAAGAGAAAAGATACCAGACAGCTTAAGAGAATGACTTGGCAGAACGTTAACAACCGAAATGATAAATAACTGTCGAGATTGAAAGTTGTGGCGAGACATTATCACCTGCACCAGCAGGCACGGTACTTGATGATGATGATGATACCAAATCTAGAATAGCTGTGTCTTGAACTGTTTTATTTGTGTTTACGAAATGACAAAATGAGTGAGTCAACTAAAAAATTAGTGACAAACAGCCGTGATAAATAAAGGAATATTTTCTGACAGTTTCCATTTTTGGCTTCACCAGAAAATGTAATTTTACAAAAATGTCCTTGACCTTCTGTATCAGTGGTGCTTGTGGAGGTAAAATCAAAGCCAACAATAAATTTACTATCCTTGGCTGTGAGATATACACGAGAAAGAATGGCAGCAATATTGTCGTGTTTGTTTAGTTAAAGGACGGACTATTTCCCCAACAATAACATTAATTCAAAAATGAAACTTTCACTTCTCCCATTCAAGCTTGGCGTAGACAATCATTTCCAAGTAATATTTCTGAAATGAATAATGTAATATGTAAATAAAACACGAGCAAAAAGACATCTATCGTCCCTCTATCTATCGTTAACGGGCGACTAGTTTCATTTATAAAAAGCTTTACATTAGCATGGTGTGCCTTGTTTAGTTCTTGGAAGATAATAAATTTAGATAAAATCCCAAATGGAAACCTTAGCTTTAACATTTATCTTCTTTTGCACAGAATATTTTCACCATTAGCCTTGTGCATTAATAATTACTGAATATTGATATTGCAAAAGAGAGTTGGTTACTTAAAACAATATTTTAACTTCATGACAGCTAATAACTCACTTTTGCATTATAAAACAACACACACACATATGTATGTTCGTCATTCCCTAACTCTAGGCGTACTGAATTTACAGACTTCGCCAACAATCTCCATTTCTATCTTCGGTCATTCATTGACAGCGCAAAATCAATTCCTTTCCGTTCTTTGATGTTATCTTCCCATCTCTATTTCTCGCCCCATTCACGGTTCCTTCTGTGTGGTCTTTGCTAGACCAGACGGTTGAGATACACGGCCAAATTATTTACTTGTATACTTCTTCATAATGGTCTAAAGATTATCATCTACTCCCGTTGATTGTTGTATCTTTTTGCGAACTCTTTCATTTGTGATGTGATCTAAATAACAAATAGCAAAAATCTTACATCTCAATGGCTTGTATTTTCTATAAATGTTTATTTAACAAAGTAGTCAGAGGTAAACACATTAAAACAGCAATCAATATAATTGTTTTACGAACAGCGGGGACGATCAAAACAGGTTATGAGCTCTGTTGTTCAGTAGATAGATCCGTAGGACTCGAGATGAAATTTGCGGTTTGTCGAATCTATCGATGTTTTATGTCTCAAAAGTAAATGAAGAAAAACAAAAAAGAAAGCACGTGCAAGTCTGTATAATTAATAAATGGATGCCATTAATACAATAAATGATTAATTGAAAATTTATGTCAAAAATGGCGAGATCAAAACAAACTGGACGTATTAAAAATAAATTTAAAACGTTTTTAAATCTAGCCATTTTTGACATAAATTTTCAAGTAATTATTTATTTTATCAATGGCATCCATTTATTAATTATACATACTTTCACGTGTTTTCTTCTTCGTTTTTCCTCATTCACTTATAAGACATAAAACATCGACAGATTCAACGAACCGCATATTTCATCTTGAGTCCTACATAGATCCTCACGTACACGAGAGCATAGTTTCAACATACGAGGGAGTATGATTAAGATAAGCCATTAATATAATGAGAGGAGACACAATGAAAAATGATAATACAAGTAATATTTGTCAACCTTATTTTTGCATTGAACAAATAAATGAGGAAGATATAGCCTCGTGAGAAATAAAAACTATGGCGTCTGTGCCCGTAAATTCTGTTACCGTCTGTACATTTTTTGGAGTAGAATAGTCAGTATTACGCCAGAGCTGCCTTTCACTTCCAGAAAACAATAATTCCTTCATTTCAGACTTGGTGAACTTAGAAGTTGTCGATCAGGATCGAACGTGAGCTCTTGTCTTCAGTAAAGTAGTACATTAACCACTACTCTACTGTGGCTGAAAGGACGGAAGTGAAGTGTCGGCCATTTTTTATTAAAGTGGGATATAGCTACCCACATGTTTTCAGCAATCATTGATCTAACCTCTGACTGAGAAGACGATCAAAGGTCAGATGGTTCGACCATCACCATCTATAGTAGTAAGCCTGAGTAACAAGGGAAAGAAAAGAAAGCTGAAAGGAAAACCACGAAATCCTCAACTGGTATGACGATTTCAACTTTGCGAGAAGGGCTGGTTATGAGGGGAAAGATAACATCAGCCTTATAAACCTGTTATAGCTGAAAAGGTCACGCGGGTAAGGGTGTTTGGGATATCCCTTTTGTCTTCAGGGCTACTTCTATAGATATCAATCTCTGTAGTTGAGAAAACCACCTCACTAGCTATCGACGTTCGGACAAACTGTGTTCGATTCCCGCTGGAAGCAGTTTGTGAATTGTACTCATGATTCGAAAAATCGTGGTCGACTCAGCCGCTGATAGAAATGGGTTATAGGGTAGCACCCTGGGAAGGGGAGGAATGGCGCCTCATTCGTGTATTGCGATGCTTGAGGCGACACTAGACAGGGGTCTCCGAACACTTCGTAGAGGCGGCCGAATACATATAGACCCACGTGCTAAGACGCCTGATTGAAGTCTCGTACCTTTACCCTGCAACGGCATAAACCCTAAGTAGTTAACTAATATTTTGACTCTGGACATAAATCTAGTTTCCAACGATGATTCAAATCGTGAATACTCATAGTCAGGCACTTCATATTTTCAGTATAGTGTAACACAGTACAGTACAAATGTATTTGCCAAGAAACGTTCACTGAAAGCAGTAAATAATACTAACGAAACAAGTAAGTGAATATTAGTTCTAAGAGTTAAAATTACCTGAAACCCGTCGTAAGACCAGGATGCAAACTGCATAGAACAGTTCTGTGCGTCAAATGGGAAGTAACGAACGTTGATGGAGCATGAACTCTTGAAGATAACCATGGAGAACCACGTGACATTACCATCGTTGCTGACTATCAGGTTGGATGATATGGATGACTCGTAAGTGGAAACATCCGCGCTGACATAAACAAATATGACAAGGTAGGATGATCTTATGGCTTTGTATCATTATAAAATGTGTGGTTGATACTTATTGCATTTAGTATAAACACAATTACAAATAATTGCCAGTAAAGATATAAGGGGAAAATATTAAGTAATTTATTTGTCTTAGTTAAAGAGCAACCATTAATTCCCCAGACGCTGTATTTGTGTCTAATTAGCAAAGTATGAAATACAATTATTAATGATGTTTAGCAGAAAATCGTGCAAAAGTAATATGTGTTTTTATTAGACTATAAATAAAACTAATAATAATCTTATAAAACAGAACAAAACAAATGAAAGTGTATGTACCATTAATTCTTTTAGTAATTTGTGCCTTTTTAAATAGTAGGGCATACAACAAACTACCTTTAAACCTGCGTCATAATAAAATATCTTAATTAAAGGTTTACGTCTGTAAAGTGCGTGAATAATTATATAAATTAGCCTTACGCAGAAGGTTTTGACCTTTCAACACCTTTTCATAAAACTATGAAATAATGATTAAGACTGAATAAAAATGGTTAAAATGTGTTAAATGTAAAAAGCATTAGATTAAAAACGAGACAAAAATTAATTTTTTCTCATTAAAAATGAAAAAAAAATTAATTAAAATGGTGCAACGCCTGAAAAATATGAAAAAAATAATCGGTGTTGTCCAGTTCAAACGGAACGTATAGTCAGATTATCTAAAATAAAATAGACAGCAACAGGAATACATGGGCAATGAGAAAAATGCAGAAGATTAAAATGGGTTTATATTATCAAGGAGTGAATTGAAGAATTGAATATGGTAGACCAACTGTTTTATTAATGTTTTGGCTTCCGTTTATACCTTGTTGTCATGGATACGAAAAACGTGGCCAGAGGAAGAACTGAACTGTTTGCACGAGAGACAATACACCTACACACATTCTCTGTTATGTTAATATCATCATGTTACATTCTGCACATCCGTAGGTGATTTTCTAAAAGACAACAGAGAACTTCATAGAAGACTCACTGCACGCTCACCGTTGCATGGCCTATATCTATAAGTTATACCAGTGGGCTACTGGTAAAATATCGATGTATGAATGCTAACTTTACTTCTTGTATTTTTAATACAAGAAATATGTATGAGTAACATCATCTATTGAGTTATATTTCCGCAGTCTGTCACGTCTGTTAAATCATGGAAGAAACCGTGCGAGCTACCTCATGCTCCTACACCCATTGGAGTCTCTTATAGAGAATAAATGATAGGAACTGATGCTACTCTTTCTCCATTCATCTACCTTAACCTTTGGACTGAACAAAGTTGTGTGATGTCTGTTGGCAAAACAACACAGTTTCTTCACATGGCGAGGTCAATGACCATCCTTCGCAGGCTGCTCCAGATATTCCCCATGGTGGTATCTGCATCCACTACTTTCCCTGATGTTTTCACTGATTTGTCACGTGTTCACTCTTCGACCAAAGTCCGCTGCATTGCACTTCTTGTTTTGATCAACAGATTTCGTTTAAGGACATGGCCTATTCAGCTCAAGGTTCAACCTATTATCACCATGTGAATGTGTTCTTGTTAAACAGTTTTTAGCTGATCATTACTTCGTTTGACCAATATTCGTGTAGAAACCTCCTCAGGCATCAAGGTTGTATGATATGATGGCTTAAAACATGTCTTGTTTTCTATTAGTTCTCCAGCATTCAGATCTTAGTATAGTCTCAGTTCAGCTTGTAATGAACTGAATGAAATTAGATTCTTAATGGTCGCCCTCTAGGCATGAACATGATAATTAAAGACAAGTATAATCTTGTAAGTTGATAAGTTTTTAATGAAACGTGGCTCAGGATTATTTCCCATTTTCAATCTATTTCTCTGCTCACTTTACTATTTCTCTGCTCATTTTACTATTTCTCTGCTCACTTTACTATTTCTCTGCTCACTTTACTATATTTTCATCACTTTTCTCTCTCTGTTCACATGAATGAATCTGTTTCTCCCTCATTCTCACATCTGTTAATATTGTATTTCCTTTTCTCTTCTCTAGCCATCACTATAATATATCTTCACATTTATTATTAGCTTCACTGCATCTTCGCATTTGACGCACTGATGTAGATTACTTTTCCTTGACCTTACTATAATGTCTGTCCGTTTCTATTTTGTCAGCCTGCTTGTTTCTTTCGTTTATCTTTACGTTTTTTTTAATTATCTGCCCGTCTCTTGGTTTTTGCATGGATCTATTACTTCATATTATCTCAATCAATCATGATTGTATTTCTCCTCACGCCTCTCTCGCATATAACTCACTCACTCTCGTTTTTATGATTCGTTGATCCTTTATGTATTTGCTTATATAACATTTTTCATCCTCCAAAACGCTTTCGTCGGCTGCAAACCTCCGACAGCATTGAGTAAACAACGTACTGAATGATACATGAATCATTTCAGGGATACATCTCACTTACTTATTGTGCAAAAGTATATCTGGTTTCCACACTTCATCATAAGGCAAGCGTAAGACTTTAATTCCGCCATATTTGGCAGGGTCCCAGCGCAGATTAAAATCTGTCCAAATCTGAAAGGGAATTTAACAGTTAAAACAGTTTCTAGTATGTTGGAGGTACCCCCACCCCCATTTCTCCCGTTCTCTTTTTAAAATCAATTATGCAATGTGGGGCACAATAACACTTCCTGATTTCGATTTGTTCAAAGTCAAAACTCATTGGACTATGTTTATATATATGGTGACAGTCGATACATTATGTCAACACATTTTATTGTTTATGACTTGCTTTCTTTTTGGACTATGTGAAGGACATAGTGTATGTACCTCCATTATCATCAACCATGAATGATCTGCAGGAACACCTCCCTGAAGCTTCAAACTCCATAATGCCTGATATGCTGCAGAGAGTCTGGTCCGAGCTAGATTATCGCATCAATGTTTGTCCGGTACGTGTAATAGTAACGGATACCACATGAAACTGTATGAGTTGATGTAACTGAAGCCATACAAGTGGGATACCACATGGAACTGTATGAGTTGATGTAACTGAAGCCATACAAGTGGGATACCACATGGAACTGTATGAGTTGATGTAACTGAAGCCATACAAGTGGGATACCACATGGAACTGTATGAGTTGATGTAACTGAAGCCATACAAGTGGGATACCACATGGAACTGTATGAGTTGATGTAACTGAAGCCATACAAGTGGGATACCACATGGAACTGTATGAGTTGATGTAACTGAAGCCATAAAAGTGTAAGAATGCATCAATACAGTTACATTTTCTGGAAACCAAGACCTGTTTTTGTGTTCATAATATATCCTAATCCAAAGGACATCCTGGTTGAGGACAGTGAAAGCAAAGAGTGGCAGTGTGGACCAGACCTGGGATCCTGCAAGCAATGGTCACCGTGATCATGAGAAGAGAAAAGTTAGGGTTCTTGGTTATAACTGGCAACATACAAAGAAAGAGATACCGCAGGCGACAAACAGGAAGGTGCTGTTACACAGCAAACAGTCAACAGCAGAATTGATACGATGCAATGAGGACAGAGATTTGTGGAGTGAATGATCGCCTACGCCAGCCAGTATGGCACATAATTATGATGATGACTAAGTCAGAAGAAGAAAACACTGTTTCAGGGAAGTGCTAATTGTATACATAGGAAATTAGCACTTGAAGCAGAGCCCAGTACTAACTGTCAATGACAACAAGTATAGACTCTGATAATTCTTATTGATACCAGTTAACTCAACTAAATTTAATAAACGTTAATGGCTACGTAATATTTTTGAAGGCCGCAGAATTATCATTTTAGAGAAGAATGAATTGAGTGCCACGAATATAACCACCATATATGTCACGATAAGAGTTTTGAGAGAAGCCAAAACAATAAGGATGGTTTTTATCAACACTAGTAGTGAACAATCATTGTTAAGCTATGCGATGAGAAAGGAACAAACATTTGTATTAAGCTAAGTAATGGGGCAATGAACAAAATCATTATTAAGCTATGTAATGGAAAGTAATAAACATTATTAAGCTATGTAATGGAGTAATGAACAAAAATTATTATTAAGCTATGGAATGGGAAATGAACAAACGATTTTTTATTAAGCTATGTAATGCGAAAGGAACACACATTATTAAGTTCTGTAATGGTGCAAAGAAGAAACACATTTTTAAGCTATGTAATGAGACGGGAACAAACTTCATTATTAAGCTATGTAATGGGAAGGGAATAAACATCATTATTAAGCTATGTAATGGGAATGGAACAAACTTCATTATTTAGCTATGTAATGATAAGGGAACAATTGGAATATCTTTTGACAACAGTAAACATTTAGAAAACAAAAGAGATGCAGGAAAACATATCAGACAGATTAAGAGAACGATTTGGTACAAGGTAAATAGCACGCATTGTTTGCAAAGTGTTGTGATAGAAAGTTGTAGTAGGCACATTCCCCTATAGCAGCAGGCTCTTTACTTACTAATGATGAAAGGGCACATGTTTAACTCATACCAACAAATCCATATTTGTTCAAATGTGAACATTGACAAGAGGGTTAAACCTGTTGATATGAGGATTATCTCCCTTGTTTTCAAACTTTCCAGGGTTTCGACTCTGATGGTCACACTGAAGGTGACTCATATAAGTTCTCACTTTTCTGTGTTGATAATCTAGTTTTTATTTATTGTTTTCCTGTTGCGTTAGATATGAGTTATTGTTGTGTGTTTGTATTGACTGTACTCCTGAAGAAAGCCATCACAGAGGAGCAATGTGGAAACGTTTTTTTTTTCTATCGTCTTAGCAGTAGTAGTAGTAGTAGTAGTAGTAGTAGTAGTAGTAGTATTAGTAGTAGTAGTAATAGTAGTAGTAGTAGTAAGTCGAAGACCCAGGTCCAATGCAAACGAATTAAAATCCATAATTGCTCAACCGCCCGTGACTGTGGAATGTTCCGAATTAACATCTCATTTCAATGAAAGATCCAAAGGCAGCTGCAGTCCACATCCCAACAGCTACATCACACGCCAAAAGATATAAGGCATAGCCGCACCGTATGTGAACGCAGCTGAACTGTCCTTCATCATACGATATCATCATTCATCGTAAGCAATCGAATATCGAAACAAGATCCGGGTGAAAAACACAGCTCACGATGTGCACAGGGCACTAAACTCAGTAGCTCCGGAAACAAGCCGAATATGGAATAATAGGAAACTGCAACAAGGAACACTTTTCAATCAGAGCCTCAGCGGTCACTGCCGCCTATCTGCCATATTGAGCGGACGTCCTTGTCAATGTTTCTAGCGGGGGCAACGTGCGTGATCCGTGAACTCTACGTAGCATGTGACGAGTTGAAAACATTTTCTCGATTACTCGGATTTTACTGCAGAAGTTGGAATTTGTCCTGCCTGGAGGTACTAGGTCTTGTATATCAGTAAACCGCATCACTAGGGAAACATGACAATCCTTGCCTGGAGGTACTAGGTCTTGTATATCAGTAAACCACATCACTAGGGAAACATGACAATCCTTGCCTGGAGGTTCTAGGTCTTGTATATCAGTAAACCACATTACTAGGGAAACATGACAATCCTTGCCTGGAGGTTCTAGGTCTTGTATATCAGTAAACCACATCACTAGGGAAACATGACAATCCTTGCCTGGAGGTTCTAGGTCTTGTATATCAGTAAACCACATCACTAGGGAAACATGACAATCCTTGCCTGGAGGTTCTAGGTCTTGTATATCAGTAAACCACATCACTAGGGAAACATGACAATCCTTGCCTGGAGGTTCTAGGTCTTGTATATCAGTAAACCACATCACTAGGGAAACATGACAATCCTTGCCTGCGTGTTAACGGAAGCTGTTTCCACGAAGACCATCTATGTGATCGAGGTCAGGTCTTGGCCAGATAATTTGGCCAGCGACCCTCCTAAAGCGACCTTTAGTCGCAGGCGTTTCATGCACTCTTTGTGACGGTCAAGCTGTGACCATACATTCTACTCGATTTCTTATAATCTTAACCCCCAAAAAAGACTAGAAAAATAAAAGACCATGATCCTTCAATGAGATGAATTTGGATGATTCCACTGACACTGGCGGTTGAGCAATTATGGATTATAATTCGTTTTCAGTGATACCGGGGCCGTCTACTAACCATAACCATAATAAAAGGCCAGAAGAAATCCCAGAAATAAGCCGATGCACGAGAACATGACAGTTTTGATGATAGCGTCATATAAGTAGGAACAGTTAAGACCTGGTAGATACGAATATGGTTAGTCCTGTAAGGCTGATTTTCAAAAGAGATAACCGTGATTATATACAAAGTGATTTTTATTTAAATAATATCAAGGAAAACCAACAGAATATGGAAACATTCTCATAAATCGCTTAAATAGGACGCAATCAACCTCAAGGTCCAGAATATGTATTATGAAACTCGATATGCAACTGACAGATCCACAACACTATCGGTCTCCTACACAATTTTTCTTTCATAAGACACTCCGAATGAGCTATATATTTGTTGAAAATTTCAAGCAATTTTCTCTTGACACTGCTTTACTATTTGCCTCAACAATTTCTTTATAAAGTGCACAATTATTTCGGCGACACACACACACACGAATGTAGATGTGTTAGAGTGCTCGTGCTAATTTACAATTTAATGAAAGTTATTATCACCACAGCCACTGTAACAGTGACCTCTATTTTTGCTGTAACAAACAATCTCTCTCTCTCTCTCTCTCTCTCTCTATATATATATATATATATATATATATATATATATATATATATATATATATATGTATATAATTCATTTTTTCCTATCTATCTATCTATCTATCTATCTATCTATCTATCTATCTATCTATCTATCTATCTATCTATCTATCTATCTATCTATCTATCTATCTATCTATCTATCTATCTATCTATCTATCTATCTATCTATCTATCTATCTATCTATCTATCTATCTATCTATCTATCTATCTATCTATCTGTCTGTCTGTCTATCTATCTATCTATCTATCTATCTATCTATCTATCTATCTATCTATCTATCTATCTATCTATCTATCTATCTATCTATCTATCTATCTATCTATCTATCTATCTATCTATCTATCTATCTATCTAATTATCTGTCTGTCTGTCTGTCTGTGTCTGCCTGTAAGTCTCTGTCTGTCTGTCTCTATCTGTCCGTCCGTGTGACCAACCGCCCGTTTGTCTGTCTGTCTGCCTGGTAGTCTGTCATTTAGTCTGCCTGCCTGGCTTCCTACCTATCTGTCTGATTGTATGTCTACCTGTCTGTCTAACTGTCTGCCTGTCTACCAGTCTGTCCATCCGTCCTCCCTGCCCCGTCCGTCTGTCCGTCCGCTCGTGAGTCTCTTCCTCTCTCTCTATGACCCCTCTGCCAGTCTGTTTGCTGTAAGTGCACACATATCGCTATTCCGTGAGTTAAACGTTCCCCCTACATTTAGTCTCAGTAAAGTCGTATTCTCCATTACCTGATTTAGCCAGCAATTTGTTGTCAGAATCTGGTTCTTCTCATCCTGTGGGATAGATGTTGACAATTACAGAAAAAAAAAACTGCAGAGAGAAATATCGTTGTTCACAATTACGACAGCACAGCAACTAAATGGAATAATATTATGTAATGCGAACAAAACAGTTTAAAAATTGCCGAGTACAATACTTTTAAAATATAAAAACATGCATGTAAATATATAGTAGACATTAATAAATTGCTAGGTTACTGTAAACTTTAAAAAATGTTTAGGTAAATTTAATATAATATTTATAATGTGTATGCTTTAATAGAGTTCAATGAATTACTGAATAGCGATTTATTTGTGTGCACAAAACACTTTGCATTATCTATTGACAGTCCCAAATAATTCATTACATAATAGGAAGAGAAAGCGATCAGAAATACCACAGCCTCAACAGTAAGAAAATAGAAGTATGGTGATATAAGGGGAAAAAAACCTCCTAATCATACTGCATACATTTAAGCGTGTCATTTCTGAAGCAGGTGCAGAGCCTCAAATATGTGGGCACAATAGAAGCATCAGACTGAAGATACACTACAGAGAATTAAAAAAAAACAGAGTAGCACTGCCAAAAGTTGACGTTTCAAAAAATAAAAACATCTTGCGCGACAATTCTATGTCACTAGAAGTGAGAATGAGAGTTGATTTGTGCTAAATAGAGAAAAGCTTGACCAGTTGAAGCAATCTGAGGACAGTAGAAAGATGAAGCGACGATTAGAGGCACTGATTTAGGGTTTCTCCGAAGAATGTTGAGAATTCCCTGGATAGTCAGAAAGACCAACGAGAAAAAGCCAAAAGTAACGAACACATAAAAGGAGTGTATAAAACATAATAAAGAAGCGATCGACATTTTCTGAGCACATCATGAGAAGTTGAAAGTTGAAACAATTGGCTACCACTGGAAAAATACAATGATAGTGATACCGCAGCAGACAACAAAGGGAGAAGATATCAAATATGACAGTGTCGTGACACGGTAAAGATCAAAAGCATAATTCATATGATACACTGATATGACAATTACTTCTATATGTTTACTATTCAGACTGAGACCGTTCTTGTAGCTTTCTTTTACATTACTCCAAAAATCATGTGCTGAAGGTCTGTAAAATATATGGTCACTAACACCATATTCCCTATACGCCACTTGGCGTGACGGGGGTACTTTACTTTTTTTTACTATATTTTCTTTTATTTCATTTTGTCTCTGCTATTAAGACTGTGTCATCCGTATGTCGCAAATTGTTTATGTTGTGACCGTTGACTTCAATTACTTTTATATCTACTATTGATCTCATAATATATTTTCTGTAAAGTAAAAACAAATTCGGCGACAGAACACAGCCTTGTCTGACTTTTTAAAAAATATATATTGAAACCATCCTGTTAGATTGCTAATTCTAGGGGCTTCTGTTAGTTACCAGTACATGTTTTTTTATGATTCTCAGATTCTTGCCATCAATGTTTAATTTCTCCAGCATAATGATTATTTCCAGATGTTTTACTTTGTCAACATGCATTTTGTGTAGTCTATAAAAAACATATGTAGATCTTTCTTTACCTCTATAGTTCTTTCTATCAATGGACTCACGATGTATATTCAGTTTGTAACGATAGATCTAAATGTTTAGAGCGTCAGAAAAGAGAACGTCAATACTGCCATAATTTCATACAGATTGTCCCTGTGGAAGATTCTCGATGATGATGTTCAAAAAGTAGGCAATCAAGAACTGCTAAAAAATGCACCAATCAGGAAGTGCACACAGTGATAACAGGAGGCTATAGAGCTAGATAGGTCATGTGCTTGAAAGGAATTATAATGCAGTTCAATAACTGGCAAGCATTGGCCTGCTCATAAAAGATTGAAGATAGACAACTACGTAGAGAATGGCAATGGTAGCAGGGATGAATAGTGAGGATATGGGACATCCTGCAAAGAATGGCAACGGACCGCAATTTAGTGGAAGAACTTTGTTTCTGTCAAACAAGATACAAGAAGACTTACCCCTCACCGATTGATGTATCAGAATTTGCCCAATAAAAGTAAACAAAGAAAAATGTCTAACGATCCACACAAACTGGTCCGATATAAATGAGTCATCATAAAGAAAAAAAGGGCACTGGTTATTTTTGTTCTTTTTCACATGTTGGCTGCATTGAGCATTATTCCCACATCAGTTTAACCTCTTATTACAATATCATTAACCCGTCAACCGTCCATTCCTCATAATGCGCATATTAGTATGCATATCTTGACAACAATCAGCTTATGTTATGTTAGTATTATCACCTTCGTGTTGATGTGCAATATACATAAGGATCATAAGTCAGTCACTCTGAGACGCGCAGAAAGGGAATAAGAAAAGCAACGTATGCAACTTTTTAGAAAATGAAAATAATGCAACTACATCATTTTGGGTAGTTACAAATGATCAGATAAGATCAATGATAAGAGAAGATACTAGATAACTTAGTGTCATGGCACGGAAAACAGTCAACAATAGAACGGATACGATACTTTGTGGATAGAAAAGTGTGGAAGAACATGATCGCTTACGTCAATCTGTACAGCACATGATGATGATAATGAATTATACAATATTTTCTTTCTACTTATTTTAAGATTATTTAGTACATTCAATATATATCATATAATCATATATAATCAGAGATATATAAATAAATGTATAAAAAAGATTGTCTCATATTTGAAACAGCAAAAATTAGAAATAGATAATTGCGCAGTAAGTACATCCCAGGCTGCGACCGATCCGGTTGGCATTACAGGATCTGTCTGCCACTTGTGTCTAACGGGTTGAGATAATTGGTCGAATTATCTCCAGGACGTCAGTAATTATGCTAGTCGAAGATCGAAACCTTGGTGTCTATGTCTCTATGCTTTTCAACTGTGATCTTCTGCCTGCCATTACATAGTAAAAAAAGAAGTAAAGTACCCCCCCCCCGTCAAGGTAAGTGGAGTATAGGGAATATGGTGTTAGTGACCAAACATTTTACAGATTCTCGGCACATGATTTTTGGATAATGTGGTCGTTATTACGCCATGCCGCTTTATTTTTCCAGAAACAAATCCGGTACCTATTAAAGGCTGGGTGAACCGGTGCCGTCGGTTGGGGTCGAACCCTACCTCTTGGCCTTTGTAGTCCAGTTCACTAACCACTGAGTTATCGCGGATCCCTTGCCACTTCATATAGTAGATCTTAATCGTCAGGTGCTTATTGGTTGTTTCCACAGCCACCAATCACCACCTGTTCCCATGGCTACACGCATACCATACTGGGGTGGGGGTGGGGGGTGTGGGAGAGTTGGTCTAGTGAGTGAGGGCTACACAAGAAATCCACCTTGCCCAAGTGTGTTCCATAAACTAGCGGTGGAAGTGAGCCGTCGTATGTCTCCTTTGATAGGAGATACTTATAAAGGAAGATATGGGAAGATGATATCAAAGACAAGTCTCGACTTCACAAAGAATGCCTGAATACAGAGAAAAAGGGAGAAGATTGACGAATTCAGTCAGCAGTGACTCAACAATACCATGGTTTATGGGAAAAAAGAAAGAGAGAGAGAGAGAGAGAGAGAGAGAGAGAAAGAGAGGTACAACCAAGACGAAATGCAAACACTGATAACAGGCAGGCTGGCATGTATGACATATAGTCAGTGAATATCCAGAAACCATTACTGGAACTCGTATACAGTAAACACATAGATGGAAGACGAAGGAGGGAGGGAAAAGTTGAACGACAATTGAACTGAATCCACAGACAATTGACTTGAAAACAGTTGCAGCCTGATCATTAATGTGGATAAGAGCTGAGGTTCTGCGGCATACGACAACTGACAAAGAACAGCTATGAAATGTCTTTGCTGCTCAACAAGATGCCACATGGAATAACATTTCATAGCGCTTTATCATAACTAAGAAGAAAGGAGAAGTAATGAACTAAAGAAAGATACCGCAGGTTACAGTAAATTGTATTTGATACTAAACAAAGCGTGTCTGAGTTATTATTTCACAGTAAATAACATTTTAAAAAAAATCACAAATCTTATATTTCCATTTTATTTTACTTCGTTTGTCGATTATTATTCCATGTCGTTGTCCCCCTGTAAAATGTTGTTAAATGGGCACACTTGCGTTGTGTTGTCGTTTACTGCCGGTATTTATGTGTACAACATTTGATCCAATGTACACAATTTAATCAGATTTCTATTATGTAAGGGGTTTACCTTCCTTCTTCGGTCCATATTCGATTAGTTAGACTAGTTAGTTTGTAATACGTGTTCAGTGTAAATCAGATCTCAGTCACTGGTCATGACAGTATCAGTCAACTATGAATCGATGATCGCTTAAAGTCCATGTGTACCAGAGTTGGATAAGTTTGATTCTTAATTATATCTAGACTAGACTACTGCTACTTATTTATATCAGAGCACGGGCGTAATACCGACCACATTACACCAAACATCATGTGCTGAAGGTCTGTAAAATGTATGGTCGCTGCCACCATATTCCCTATACGCCACTTGGTGAGACGGGGCTGTTTACTTACTTTCACATAGATCACAGCACAACGTATTGATAATGTCTTGTTGTAGTCAACAATCACAGACTATGAATAGTGTTTATTCAAGTTTATTAATCATCAAATGTACACGTGAAAGTACATTGTGGAGTACTTAAAATTCTAAGATCAATGTTCTTGGTTGGATACGCACACGAGGTTACCACCCATGTTTACGGACCTATCTCTTAGTACTTATTGTCTGTGTATCTCTTATAAATTATTTCATTCACAACTTGTCTTGGCAATACTTGTATTCTACTTCTATGTCTTAACTCTTAATCTACTAATAACTACTTACTATTGTTCTCTGGTGCACAAAACTTCTGAATACAACTCGAAACACTTGTATACTAAACTATATATTCATGACTGACTTATCTTTGGATCTTCTTTCTACATCTCTATTTGATAACAACTGACCAACTTTGTGGAAGTCCATAACTATCACTTCTGCCTCCATGCAATTTCGGCCGAAGCCGGACTAAGCTCGAACAGGTTACATTTCTGAATCTTTTCTCGTCCTTGTGCTTCTCTCTGACTTTTAGTTCCTTGTACGCATGATGTTAAGTATCCCTGTCTCATTTGCATACGTTCTTGGCTCAATCTCCGCGCGGCCAACACTCAGCCAATGAATGACTGCCAAGTTGAATTCTAGATGACTTCTGCGTCAGAATTGTCAAAACAAAACACCATCTTGAGATCTAGTTAACCTCTGAGTTTCAAAAACAACGCTGCTATTAACTCCGAGAGTGACATCTCTCTCATAAACTTGACCTGTCCACGAGTTTGTTTGTCAACCTAATTTCTGGACAGGTGACGGTCAAGTCATGTTAAATCTAAGCCTACGCCTTTTCAAATAACAGCTAGGAAATATCAATTGCCTCAAAATCCTTCAAACTGGCTAATTTTATTCTGTCTGAGTTAATTCGGTTGCTGCTATCAATTCTGATTTAAGGGCAACAACTAAGAAATCCGACCCAAGCTATATCCTTATCTCCAATTATGTGATATATTTCATTCCAGTTTATACACTATTACACATGCGTAGACCAACGTCTGGTCAACATTTGTACAAAAAAGCGAGCATTGACGTGTCAACAGCTACATAAATTAGTGACATGGCGGGTGAGGGCGCTAGCTAGATTTAATCATATTTTTTTCTTCGCTTAGCGAGCCACAATACGAACTGCATTGTGCACTTCAGTAGTCAGTGCATCCGCCTTCTGAACATATCCATCAGTTTGTTTCCTTAGTCTGATATTTATTATAACATGTTAAATGAGTTAAATACCTCCGTTATTGAACAAAACTTAGTTAATGTGATAATTTAAACTTATTATGTCTCAAAATTTGTGTTCCTGTTTTGCATGCCAATGAAGAGTAGAAATCGCATAAGTCAAATACTGAGATACTCAAAGAAACGAAAAATATAATGGGTTGCCCACATAGAAAGAACTCTTTCTATCATTCCTTGACTTCATAACGAACAAGCCAGTGCTCGAAAGGGAAGTAAAGTATCTTGTGCTGTCCCCTACCAAGCATGTCTTAAACTAGGGCAATGAAGGTTTGCGATTGTCTAACCCATACTGTAAAAGAAAACCACGAAAATTTCGCGAACAAATCAAATCAGGGAAAAAGGGTAATCTCATCATCCAGGAATTGTAATGGATCCCTATCTGAGAGATACATGACGCGATCAGGAGAAAACCGAGACTTACGAGAAAATCAAAATATACGGGGAAAAAGACAAATGGAATCATAAATGAAGAGGATGGAAAAGGTATGGATCTATTTTAAGAGAATGACACCACGCAGGAAGGCTAGAAAGTGTGGCTGAAGGCCTATGCTCCAAAGGGAGTTGATAGGATTAGGAAGAAGACAATACAGAACACGGAAGATATAAAAAGAGAAAGGAGGTGTGGACCTTTAGGCCAACCCGGAATAAAATGGAGTGACACTCTCAGGAAAACTCTACATCAGCGTCAAATACCAAAGGTTGAGGCTCCAGAGGTAAAAAAAAAAAGGTTAGAAAATGACATCTCCATCGCAATCGAAAGGGTACACAGACATTTAAAAGAGAAACAAGAGCAGACAAGTATAACTCACATAGTAACGTTAACTCCAATAACAGAAAGTATGAAATGACAACGACAAAAATCACAATGAACTTTCTGTGAGCAGAAAAATTGAAGCGTGTCCAGATTTATGCGTTCCGGGTTTTTATTTTTAATAAAACGTCACTGACATTTCCATGAAGATATAATTTTTTTTATATTTATTTTAAGAACGATCGGAGGAATTGATGACTGCCGCATAAAAATGGTATGCAACCCAATCTTGGTTGTTGTCTTCCGCATAGAATTAAGGAATTTAACGCAGTGGAATCGCATGAATAATTCATGGCAGACACCAAACAAGAAGAGATCCGTTTTCGAAACTGCATGTAACACTCTCAAGCAGACGAGTGTGCACGTCTAGGCAAACGAGAAGCATAAGCTAATATTGTCCAGTCCAAGATACCTGCCTTGAGACTGGCCCTGGAAATAGTACGAGAAGAAGTAGAAGTTAGAAGGTATAACAATTCACATTTGTTTAAAAAGGAATGTTGATATACTTTTCTTCTACACGTCTTTTAATTAAGTGCCTAGAGAGTTATGAAGTTTTAGTTCCAGCCACTCAGACAGACTCACCATTATCATGTGGTAATGTTTAATTGATGCTGAACTTCCATGTTATTCTGGGTCTGTGTCGATTTATGCGCTAATTTTTGTCATGCACACGCTTTGTATGGTAGAAAGTCACAAAGCGTTCTCTCCAGTTGTAGAAACCACTGTCTTTTCTATTGCTGTACATGACATAATACTGATTCTTCCTCTTATTTTGCTTCTTACAGCCATTCCATTTGTTTCATGTACCATCTCACTTCTGTGTTGACATTTAGGTTTCTGTCTTCTTGTCAGTGGCCATACTTACCTTTGGTAGCATGTGATGAGAATAAAAATGTTTTGTAGAAGATGTTTTTTTGTGACGCATAACAAATGTTTTGTATACAATTATTCATTGTGTTTTTTTTTCTTCTTAAAAGCCACCCGTTAAGTGCTTGTGGATTCAATGTGTCGCCAGTTAACGACATAGCTCCGACATCTGCTCCATTTGGTTCGACACATTCTTCTTCTGCGTGGATGGTTAGAATTCCTTAATAATTGTTACCCGGCTAGTGCCAATTTTTGGACTATTCTTTTTTAATTTAAGCTACCAAGAGTAGATTAACAGTGCACAAGGTTTCTCGTCATTTCCCGAGAGAACTTGACACGGGGTCTCACTTCCCAGAGACCTCAGGATTGAAGAATCTCTAAGAAGCCATGAGTTAGATTTTTTAAAATATTTCCTTACGCTTGAGATAGGAATCGAACCCTGCACCTTCCTATCAAGAGGTTGACGTCTCGCCTCTAGATTACCCGTTCTCCAATTCTTTGTGATGAAACACCAGTGTTTTGTATAAGATGATTCTTTGTAATAAAACACCAGTGTTTTGTATAAGATGATTCTTTGTAATAAAACACCAGTGTTTTGTATAAGATAATTCTTTGTAATAAAACACCAGTGTTTTGTATAAGATGATTCTTTGTAATAAAACACCAGTGTTTTGTATAAGATAATTCTTTGTAATAAAACACCAGTGTTTTGTATAAGATGATTCTTTGTAATAAAACACCAGTGTTTTGTATAAGATGATTCTTTGTAATAAAACATCAGTGTTTTGTATAAGATGATTCTTTGTAATAAAACACCAGTGTGTTGTATAAGATGATTCTTTGTAATAAAACACCAGTGTTTTGTATAAGATAATTCTCTGTTGTGATTCACACATTGTTTATGTTGATGGGGGAGCTGTGTGACCTAGTGTTTGCTTTAGCATTCTCACATCCTGTACTTATTTCTTTATCCATTTTATTATTTAAAAAAAAAAAATTGGCAGATTTTCACCACAATTATGCCGTGTGCATATTATACATTAATTTTGACTCATTAAAACATATTAATCACGTATCCGTTTTTACATGTACAGTCACAACTTGCTTTATTCTTTGTTAACTATATCCATAGAGCTCAAAAATTAATTCCCCACACACTCAGAAACAAACAGGATTCAATGGTGTGGCAGCAAATATCTGATTTGTATTGAAATGTTTGAGTATTTTCCTCACAGCAGACAGAAAGTTACACTAAAACTAACTGTAGTTAATTACCCGCGTTATATGTCGTTTGACGGTATATCGAGTTTACTTTTGAATGTCATTATCTGTGCAACTTTTTAAATACTTACTTAGGGCTTCTCGTGTTTCAAATTATGTTCTTTGATTATTTACCATACTAGAAAAAATGCGTCATCGTATTTACATTGTAAACAGGGCTGTCATTATTGTACTTGTCAGTTTTAAATTAAAAAAAAAAAAACGAATTTTCCTTAATAAGAAAAGAGCAGAGCAAAATAAACGCGGAGAAGACAAATGGAAAGAGAAGTGAAGAAGATGGAAAAGGTATATATTTATTTTAAGAGAATGACACCAAACCGGAAGATTTTTAAAGTGGTTTGTTGAAGGCCTATGCTCCAAAGGGAGTTATATGAAAAGAAGAAGAACTTCCAGATACTTCATGACTAATATGTCTCAGGATAGTAAAGAAGTTAACTTCACAGCATTAGGTTACATCATATGGAAGTAGCGGATCATTAACCGTCTTGGATGTGTCTTTCACCTTTCCTAACACTGCTCTGTGACAAATGTGCCTGTTATTTGTCTCTGCTCTGTTAGTAGTTTAATCTTTTTTTCTTCATATTTATCTTTTCTTCTTTTTATCGCAAAATTCATCAATGGAAAATTCATCGCCGGGAAAATTCATCGCAGAAAAATTTATCTCTGAGAAAATCTATCACGGGGGAAATTCATAGTCTTCAGAGGATTGATGTCAATGGAATAAATGATACTATTTGATGGTGCAATGGTAGCAAGAGCAAGGGGCTATAATATGCCGGCGTACTCGCGTGAACCAAGTACACCAATATTATGATTCGTGTTACCACATTTTAGCAATGCAAAGTAACCATAAATGTACGAAATCGGCACAGTGTGTTGATCAAATGAAGTATGACTGAAAGAACTAGAATCACTAGCACAGAAATATTAGAAGAAAACCTAATGAATAAACTGCATATATCAAAAACACCTATCCATGCTGAGTTTTGCGTGGATCACCTCGCCCATACAATTTAACAGATTCAACGGGACAGCAGGAAAACATGAGTTTAAAGTTAGCTCGGACTTGAATTAACATCGGTGGAACTTTGGGTGTAGACAGTTTATAACGAGAATTGCAATATTTTATCATTTATTAATAGGAAAGCTAATTGTTTAAAAGTCATAAATACCAACAATGTAACAATCAACAACCTATATAAAGAAGCGACCATTATCTTTTAATTTTAGTTGATTTTTGTTGGCTAAATATACATTTGATCGTCATGGACAATCAGACAACAGACAAGAAAATCACTGGAGACTATAGAAATGTGGTTTTACAGAAGAATGTTAGAATTCTGTGGACAGGTAAGTAGAGTAATGAAAGCGTTCTGAAAGAGGCCAAAGCAAAAAAAAAATAGCTAATTTCCAATATTAGGAAGAAACAAACAACTGGAAAAATCGAGAGACGAAGAGATAGAGGGAAGCAAAGAGAAAATATACCAGACAGCTTAAGAGAATGGCTTGACAGAAGGTCAACAACAGAAATGATAAATAACTGTCGAGATCGAAAGTTGGGGAGAGACATGATCATCTACGCCAGCAGGCACGGTACTTGATGATACATCTTAGTGCCATTTCCAAATATGTATCCTATTTGCAAAAATGAATCCTCATTTGCAGCTGAAATGATAAATATACAAATATTGTTTTTCTTATTAAAAAAAAAGTTTTCTTCATTAAATGTAGAAAACATTGTAAAATAAGCAATCTAATATTTGTAATGTTTTCGTAAAATATCATATTTTTGAGTTGCTGGCGCAAGTGCTACAAACGCTTTAATATGTTTAATCTGGGCTCTAATCGTTTCAGAGTAAAAGTTCAGCAATAAACTGCAGATATCAGGAATACATAACAGGGAGGCAATGCATGATAAAAATGTTTGACTTATCGGTGGAAGTCCTACAAGGGTTTTAATTCTGTTTTGTTAGTACCCTGATCGATTCAGGGGAAAAGCGAAGTAATAAGCTGTAGATAATATGTGAGGCATGATTATAATATTTGAATTGTCGGAAGAAAACCTACAAACGCTCTTTTCGTTTCACCCACTTTTTCCATTTCTGCAATTTCCATTCCTGCGATGAATTTTCCCAACGATGAATTTTCCCGGAGATGAATTTTCCTGCGACGAATTTTCTTGCAATAAATTTTAAGCGATGAAATCTCCCAGCGATATTTTTTCTTTTGATGAATTTTCCACTATATTTGTTTCAGTCTCCGCAAAGCCTGTTACCAGAGCAACGGAGGTGTGGTGGTCAGCAAGTGGTGGATTGTATATGCACTCCTACAAAGTATTATTTTATTTGTCATTATTTATAGATGTTAGTAAACGTGACAAAAAGACTCCAAACATAAACACTGCAGCCTGGAATGATATAGCTACAGACTATCAAACTCAAGCAAGAAGCAGACAGATGCACAGAAACAATACACGGCGAGTGAAAAGAAACAAATAATATTTCCTAGTGACGCTGCAAAACTCATAGTCAGCTAAATCTGACGGAGGCTACTACCACTGCAATGTCTTATGCTACTATTACATTACACTCAACCTCTTACTTCCTGCTTACCAATTCTACCGCAGCACTTTAATTATTTGTCTGTTCCCCGAAGCACAGATCAACTGAAGACCTGATTACCTACATCACACAGGAATAGAAGATGCTCTAGAAGAAAAAAACAACACACTGACAGTGTGGGTCGACATGGAGAAGGCTTTTGATAGGGTATGGAGAGAAGGATTAAAGAACAAGCTTCCCAGACTTGGCGTCCAAGGTCATTTATTAAATTAGATATTCCAATACCTACATGAGGGAACGGCCAAAGTACAAATACATGGACAACTAAGTAAGAAATCCAGAATCGAACAAGGTGTCCCACAAGGTGGAGGCCTATCCCCAACACTCTTTTTAATTTTCATAAATGACATCGTAATGGACATTCCACCCAGAATACACTTAGCAAAGTACGCAGACGACCTGGCGATATGGGCACGTGAAGAATCTATGTCAGTGGCTAGCTCCAGAATGCAAGATGTCGTAGGAAAACTTGAAAAGTGGACGAACACCTGGTTACTACCAATTAACGAAAAAAAACTACATACACAATTTTCAGCATATCAAAAAGCGCACTCTCTGCAAAATTGAAGATTAAAGACCATACACTTCCTATTGACCAAAAACGCAAAATATCTTGGCATCACCATGGATCGCAGAATAACATGGATAAATCAGATAGACAACGAAAAACAAAAAGGATGACAACGAACAGATATTATGAAGAAATTAGCAGGAACTGAGTGGGGAGCAGACAGCAATATCTTGAAACGACTATAGGTAGGAAGAGTAAGACCAGTCCTAGAGTATGGAGTCACAGCCTGGGCTACAGCTTCCTAATCACAGCTTAGCAAAATTAATAGAACACAAAACCAGCTGCCCGTATCAACACTGGTGCTATGAAATCTACACCTATCGAGACTCTAGAAACAGTAACAGGTTTACAACTCCTAGAAGACAGACGGAAACTAAAGTAATGCAACAAGCGGAGAAATATAAAAGGCTCCCTAACCACCCATGCACGAACGAATAACTGGTTTCGGAAAAGGAAGTCTAAAGTGGAGCAACTTCGCTGCAATCTCCAAAGAACTGGCAACTAGTAATCCAGTACTGTCCCAAACAATGCCGAAACCAATAAGCCCATCTGATATGACTTCTCATGGGAAACACAAAATATCAGAACTTATGGAAGACATAATAAATTATGAAAAAAGGCACCCAGACACAGAGAGAAAATACATAGCAGAAAAATACATAAACGGCCACTACCCAAAGGACTCTTGGTCACACCTATAAACAGATGGATCTGCTGCAAATGCCACCAGAAATGGAGGAGGAGGTGTTTTCTTGAGGCTGAATAACCGGGAAGAGATCACCAAGTCAATAGCTACTGGGAAATTCTCAAACAACTATAAAGCAGAAACTTAAGCCCTCAAAGACGCTACAAAACTGGCTATCCAACACAAAATAACATGCACAAGAAATTGGTGATACTGACTGATGCTCTGTTAGTCCTAACAGCTCTAAAACCTCCAGGAACAGTGAGCTAGCTGACTTGAGAATAACTCTAGACCAACTGTGCAATAACTTCCAGAGAGTGGTCTTCCAGTGGATACCATCACACTGTAATATACACGGAAACAAACGCGCAGACAAATTAGCTAAGGAAGGAGGGAGATTATCACAAAAGAACCATCTGGTCAGCTACGATGAAGCCAAATCCATCATCAAAGGCCAGTACCATGAAAAATGTAAACAAGAACACCCAAAGTATAACGAGAGGGACGGATGCCCCAGCAATCTGGAGGGATCAAGTCATCAAACTTCGCCTACGCACTGACCACAACAGAACGAAAAACCATATGTTCACCAAACTCAAAATATGAACTACCAGTCTATGCCACTATGCACTGGATAACATGATAATAAAGCATGTTCGACAGGATTGCCCCAAGTACACAGACCTGAGAAGGAAACGTGGTCCACACCCACCTCCCTGGAAGAGAAACTATACGGGGCAACCAAATCACTTAAACAGGCAGCTTCATAAGAGAGTCCGGAATCCTAGTCTGAATGACGTCATGATCGAAGAAGAAGATGAAATTCCCCAAAGTGAAGTAGGACCTGATAAATTATTGCCGCTGACCCAAACGTACATAATCAATCAAAACAACGTTCAGGTCAAGCACTCCTAAAGATCGTGCTCCATGAGTAAACGAACAAATTGGTAACAAAACAATAAACTATAATTAATACCTTCTATCCGACCTTAACTTATCAGTGTGAAACACTAAACCTAATCAAGCGGCTAAAAACAAAAAATGCCGTAACGTCATGTGATCTGCTTGAGATAGAGGACAAAAATAAAGTAAATACGTCGCGTCATGTGACAGATAGTAAATATGTATGTATTTAGTCCATATTTTTAGAACCGTCGACGTATTTCAAACCGAACTTTTCTCAATAGCCAAGTTCCCGATTCCTTGACTACTTTAGTTTTCTGAAGTGGTTTGACAGACACAAAAATGACAGACATAATAAAATCACCAGAAGCGATAAGTGGGATTTGAGTGAGGATGTTGTAACCCGCGTCAAAGACACACAAAATACAGGCAATAACGAGTCTCGGCCATCTCATAAAAATAGAGATAGGTAAACTACAATCATGCATCCACATCAGTGATAAACTAGTTGCAGAGCTTGACAATATCTCGAATCTTACCCCATCAGAGAAATACTTCAGTGATAAGAACTAACATCTGCCAAACGACACATTTCTTCCTCTTCTTCTACCTTTCAGCTCCCTGTGGAGCATAGGTCTTCAACAAACACTTTCCAAGTGGTTCTGTTTCTTGCCATTCTTTTAAGATGCCATGTCTTCCTCATCATCTTCATCTCTGCTTCTGTCTGTCTTCTTCAAAATTGTCTTGGTCTTCCTCTTTGTCTTTCCCCCTGGAGTTTTTCCAAAAAAGGGCCTGTTGTGTAATACTCTCAGTTGGCTTCCGCAGTGTGTCTCGACAGTTTTGGTTAGGATTAAAACTCAAACTCTACAGTGTAGACCGGAACGTTGTTATTGAAGGCGGGGCATTCCATTTCCGCTCATCCCTTGTTCCAGCAACCAACAAAGTGTTCATCCTGATCGTTCATAGTGTTCTAGTGAACGTGTTGCGTTCTGAAAAAATGTGCGCAGTACATGGTGCAGGCTGCTGGTTCAATGTTACGTCGCCACGGGCAGCACAGCTTCATGTGTTCGTGTCGAATCCGTGTAGACTCCGTGGTGAATGAATGTGTTCCACGAATCGTTGTCCTAAAAATAAAATTGAAGGCATGTCTACACTTCGATGAAATACTCGATCCAACCGCAAATTTCAAGCTGGTGGCGAATGCAGATCTCATATCCCATCCCAGGGTCAGGTACAGTTCCACTTCAATCAACGGTCAGTGCCTGCAACGTGAAAATCCGCGCTGTGGCACCACAACAATTTTGGCACTGTGGTCAGTGAATGTGACCGCACTACCACTAACTCCGCAAATGTACATCCTGATGAGAAAGAATCTTTTGAAAACACACTGCAGCAAAAATGCCACCAGTCCTAAATCTGATTTGACTAGGCGGCTTTCTTGGCCTGTCGCATCAACAGGAAGTCCTCCGGAATATAAATTACATAAAGCTTTGCTGCATTTTTAAATGGACAAGTGACATGAAATATTTTTATTACAAAATTAATGCAAGAGGTAGACTAAGATTAAGGTGGTTTGAAGACATAGTATAGATCTCGAACATGACAAAAGAAGTGAGAGATCTGGCTAGAGGCGTAGATTTTTTCCAACGACCTATGATAAGTGCATGGGTTCTGCAAAGGACATGCAACTAGATGATGATTTCAAATAACGCAAAATTGTTAATAGATTTCTTTAAATTGATACATAGTAATCATACGGCAATTATTTTTAATTGTCACATTTCAATTAAAACACAGGTGGCAGAAGATTAAAATAAACGGATCTAATTCTGACATTTATATATGATTATCTAAGAAATAATGAGTTATTGTTCCAGACAAGGCTGTGTTCTGTCACCGGATTTGTTTTCACTTTACAGCGAACATATTATGAGATCAATAGTAGACAAAAAGGAATTGAAGTCAACGGTCATAACATAAATAATTTACGATATGCGGATGACACAGTCTTAATAACTGAGGCAGAGAATGAACTACAAGAAATGATAGATATAATAGTAAAAGAAAGCAACAAGAAAGGTCTCAGTCTGTATAGTAAGAAAACAGAAGTAATGGTTATATCGAAGAAACAATCATCACCATCATGCAGCATACAAATAAACAAGACAAATCTGAAACAAGTGCAACGTTTGAAATACTTGGGCACAGTAACAACATCAGATGGAAGATGGAACACAGAAATAAAAAGCAGAATAGCTCATGCCAAAATAGCATTTCAGAAAATGAAAAATATCTTATGCAAAAAATCTATGTCAATAGAAATGAGAAAGAGAGTTCATCGATGATATATGGAACCAATTCTGACCTATGGAAGGGAATCATGAACAATAGACAAACAAATGAAAAGACGATTAGAGGCCACAGAGATGGGATTTCTCAGAAGAATGTTGAAAGTTCCCTGGACAGCTAAAAAGCCCAATGAGAAAGTTCTCAAAGAGGCCAACATAAAACGGGAGCTCTTAAAAACATCAGAAAGAAGCAATCAACATTTTTTGGGCACATCATGAGAAGAGGAAAGTTGGAATACTTGGTTACAACTGCAAAATAAAAGGAAAGAGAGATCGCGGAGGACAAAAGAGAGAAAATATGGATTCTTGATGTCATGGCATGGAAAAGAGTCAACAGCATTACTCATACGATGCACTGTGGACAGAAGATTGATGGAAGACATGAACGCTAACCGGTACGGCGCATGATGATGATGTTCCCTTATTCTACATTAAAGTAATGCATACTTTGTTGACGCAGTGATCGCTCAGATACTATCTATTTTCTCAGCGGGTCTGCTGAACTGAAAGTGAACTTGGTCACTTATGCCATATAGCATGTTTATTTGTAGTTCACATAGTAAGTTCTAGAAATAATAGAATGTGTTAAGAAAGAACGAGGAACTGTGTTTTTACTTGTAAGATCACAAGAGATGACCGGCTTTAAGAACGGTGTAGGCTTGCAGCCTTAAGTGCAGAAAAGAAGCTTAAGTTTAAAACATAGGAAATAATATGAAATTATGATATAATTATATAGTGTGTGATATTGAAGCACATATTGTAGAAACTAATTTGGTAGTGAAAAGGATTTTAATAGATATGGGGGAAATATTATCTGCAAAATGAATTAATGAGGCACAATTAAAGATACAGACATATTCATTGGCCTTGTGTTTTTGCAGAGTTAATGTTCTTGATTTTATTTTTATGTTGGAATTAAAAAATAGGGCGTCTCAATGTTTTGAGCATTTATGTCTGGAGCATCCGGTTTCGCAGCAAATATTTTGGCCTAGGTTTGCCATTGCTTCTAGACACTTCTACACTTTGGCTAAGCATTGAAGTGTATATCATAAACTCCATTTGAAAATTAGTCGCAACCTCTGGTTTCTGCCTTTGAAGATATTCTTCATTGTGGTGGTCTATTGATATAGAAGATCTAGCATTGCAGTCCCTCAAAGATGAACGTTTTCTAGAAAAACTTGGAGAATTCAAGAACGTTATTGAAACCGAGCACTCCTACTTCAGCACAGGAGTTAGAGCGTGTTAGCGGTCTCATGTTACATCAGTCAATAATTCAATCAATCAACTTCTTAATTTCTTAACCATAGATTGAAACAATAATTAATGACGAGTATATCCTGTGACGTTGCATAAGGTAAACAACCATTATCGTGTCATGTTGCTTTCAGTGTGCCTTTCTTTGTCTTAGTTGTGACCCACATTGTGCATCGCTTTCTGTCCGTATTTGTCCCGCTCTAATACATTAGGATGCATCTTCCATCTTTCATCTAAACATCACATTTTCTAACCGATAGAGTGGCACGTGCGTCGTGTCTGTTGATCCTTCTATTTAGATTTCTCTAATCTAGAAAATGATCATTGTCTCTATTTTTCAGTGTCTTTATATCTTTCTTTCTTTCTTTCTTTCTTTCTTGTGTCTTCTTCGGTTACCTTCCTTTCTTGCACTCTTTATAAAAGAGAAGCAATATAAATCTCATTTGCACGGATTTGGAAGTACTCATAGTGAGTTTTCCATTTCGGATATTCACAATGAATGACTTTTTGATAAGGCATTGTGTCAATGATTGAAGACTGGCTCCTGGAAAGAATACGATCTGTAATTACGTGCCTTGATTTTTTCTGAACAAAGCGCAACAAAGGACGGAGAACGGTCTGACTCATTAACAAACGCAGACTTTAATCACTGGAGGTTTATATATTTAGAGTGGCGAAGGGATTGTGGTATGTTCAACAGGGCATGTACATAAACAGGTTTAGCTTTTGTAGCGAGATTTGGCTGAAATTATTCAACATTTCATGTTAGATATCATAATTGTTGCTTTCTATTTCATTCTTCCGGGTTTAATCACATCCTCTTCTATCTTTCCTTATTTTTTTAAAAAAATTACATACCACAATTTTTTCGCACTATCGCATGCATATATAATATATATAACATAACATAACATACATATATATATAATATAATATAATATAATATAACATAACATAACATAACATAACATAACATAATATAATATAATATAATATAATATAATATAATATAATATAATATAATATATAATATAATATAATATAATATAATATAATATAATATAATATAATATATATATAATATAATATATATAATATAATATAATATAATATAATATAATATATATAATATAATATATATAATATAATATAATATAATATAATATAATATAATATAATATAATATAATATAATATATATAATATATATAATATAATATAATATAATATAATATAATATAATATAATATAATATAATATAATATAATATAATATATATAATATAATATAATATAATATAATATAATATAATATAATATAATATAATATAATATAATATAATATAATATAATATAATATAATATAATATATATATATAATATAATATAATATAATATAATATAATATAATATAATATAATATAATATAATATAATATAATAATATAATATATATATATCTCTCAGTTTGTTTTAATTAATTTTTCTTTGACAGATGCTCAAATTCTCCGACAATACACACACAGACACACATTAACACACTCACACACACCCACACATCACTACTAAAAAAATGATTATGTAAAATACAAAGAAATTGTGAGATCAAATCAAAAGAATTAAAACTGAGAAAGTTTTCACAAGTTATGTTTCTGTTCAAATAAGTTATCACAGTTGTTCTGCTTGTTGATGATGTAGCATTTGTACTACTTATCTGTAAGGATCTCTTTTTTTTAATAGATAATTCTGAATGACGTGGCACTGATGCAAGCAATACACTGCTATTTTTATCCACCATACATAGTTTGACCGTTCACATAGCCTCCAATATTAGGTACCAATGATTTGTAATTTCCTCAGGCATCGTAATGACCAGATCACAGATACGTGCCGACTGTCTTGCTTTGGGCTCTTTTCTGTCGGAAAACTCCCGGAACGCATTCCATTAAGCGTTCAGGATATTACCGGTTCGGAGATACAAGTTCATAGGTAAGTGGCAATTAAATTGCCGTTAGTTTACATTCCCACGTTAGCAATTTCAAACAAAAGTAAGACACAAAAGTCAGTCGCCTGGTATATCATGATTTTCTCTTCTTTTTTTTTTTTTTCTCTTGATGGGACGATGATGTTCCGGTAAACATTTTTGAACAAAAACAGTACCGGTCTTGCCCCATATTCCCGATTTGTTCTTTTTCAAAAGTTGCCTAACTACAAGGTTGCATTTTTAGCTAGCTCGCAACCAAAATATTGGCTAGATCTATTTAACCCAGTCAGATAGATTCTCTCCCATTAGAAGTATGTGAGAACTAGAGAAACGAAGACGTCTCAATGTTACTCCCCTTTGTGGATCTTTCTGTACTTTCACTCTAACCATCAAACAGATGGTATGTTTCCGTGAGCCATTCTGTTGAAAGAAACGTTAATTCAAACATTGTTTGGAAACGCTCAAGTTATTAATTCCTCTTGTTCACTCCCAACAAACATTGTATGTGAACACAGTTCGTTAACTCTAACATTATCATTCTCCCATTATTTTTCATTCCAGCCTCTGTGTCTTTTGACGTGGCCGTAGTATTTTAATTTCCTTTGTAGAATGGTGTCTATAAGCCAGTTCTTTTTAATCGTTACGTATTTTTAATGTCTCCATTTTTTATATTTCATATTCCTAGGTATTTCAAAGATTCTTCTATGGAATTTATATTTTTATATGAATCGATTCCCTTTTTGCTGTTTGCGCGATTGCCCATCATTACAAGAATGTGCTTTTCCAAGATGGGTGAACGAAGTTCACGTTCTCTCGACCGCTGCAGGATTTGCATTTGGGGACTGATTAATTTCAGCTCTCCATTGCATATTTCTGCGTTAAAATTAACCTGATGTTCCACTTAACAGACTTGCACCAATGATGCGGAGCCATACACATGGCAATATTCCTCTTTGGCAGGTCAAGTGTTGTGAATGCGATCTCCCCCCCCCCCCCTCTCTGGAGTTGATATGCGGTTTCCGTCATCATATTTAGTGCTGTTCACAGGCCGTCGCCTATAATTGATTGACGTCATTTATTTACAAGCTACAACTCGTTAATGCGGACTGCTCTGCCAAGTCAATCGAAGTTTTCACTTTAGGGACCACGGTTACCGTTCTTTGTACGTTGTTGGCTGCATTCACTATATTAATCGGTTGTTTGTGGGCGCATAGCCACACATTTAACCCCAGTGAGGATCGAACTCACGACCCCTGGTTTACAAGACCAATGCTCGAGGGCCTCGGTAGCCTAGTTGGGAAAACCACCCGACTGGACTACCGACGTTCGGACAACCCGTGTTCGTTTCCCGCTGGGAGCAGTGTGAATTAAACTCGTGGTTGAAAAAGAAAAAATACCCCCAAGGTCGACCCAGCCGTTGGCAGAAATGGGTACCAGGGTATTACCCTGGGAAGGTGAGAGATGTCGCTTCGCATCTGAGGTTCGATGCTTGAGGTGACACTATACATATATATCCGAACATTTCTGGATAGGCGGCCGAGCACATATGGGTAGAAACTCGCGTGCTAAGACGCCGGTTCGAGTCTCGTACTTTACCTTACCTTTACTTTACCTTTGTGGGCGCATCCATTGTTGTGTGTGGTACGTCATCATGATGGCTGATCGTTTATCTCTAAACCGGCCAAACGCTTATAATGAAGAGAGAAATGACGGAGTTTTGTTCATGACTTTGCAGCCCCAATGTGACTCACGGAGTTTCATGTTGGTCAGGAGGAATGTTGTCTAGATTCATGACTGTGAGATAGAGGGCATACTTGTGCACTGGTTTATCATTTCAGGAATCACATTGCAAGGGAGATCTCAGCGCTTACAGACTGTTGTTTGATGTCATTAGTGGATAACCCGACGAATAACTGTGTTTCATATGTTTGGATTTCGAGTCAAAACGAAGTCCTAACATCATTAAGTGCTGTACATTTTTTTTTTTAAACTGGACGATTAACATTTTCGGGAGGACGTGAACTTCCGGTCAATATGTCGGAAAGGCGGCAGAAATCATTATAGGTTGTGTCTGAAAAGTATACTTGTTGCAGTTTTCTCTAAGTCCGGCTTGCTGCAGGAGCTACTGAGTTAAGTGCTCTGTGCACATCGTGAGCTGTGCATTTCATCCGTTTTTTTAAATCGTGTTTCAATATTCCGATTGCTTGCGATGAATGATAATATCGTATGACGGGAACAGATGGCTGTGTTCATTTTCTGTGTGGTTTTGCCTTATGTCTTTCGGCGTGTGCTGAGACTGCTAGATGGGGACTGCAGCTACATTTCTTTGTTCGGGAGATGAGATATTAATTCGTATGATTCCACTGGCACGGGCGGTTGAGCAATTATGGACTTTAATTCGTTTGCAGTGATACCGGGGCCTACCATAACCATAACAATGTGCTGTCGAGAATATACACGCCATCAGTAGTTTTAATGTTACTGCCTTGCTGGTATTATGCAAAATGTGATCGGAGGACATGGTCTAGGAGAGAAGAATAACAGAGGGGATAGATTGATAGATTGGGCAAAGACATATGAAATGATTAAAGATAGCACCTGGTTCAAGCAATACCCTAGACGACTATAGGCTAGACAAAGCCCAGACAAAAAAATACACAATCAAATCAATTTTATACTGACACAGACAAGATTCAGGAATGGGTCAACATCTGTTAAAACATGTGGGACCAGATTGCAATAGTGACCATATACCAGTAGTTGGAAAAAAGAGAATAAAACTGCGGAAGACACAGAAATCCCCAAGAAATATGAAATTACAACTAGATATGCTTAGCGTAGATAGACAGACGAGTGATAAGTACAGTACGATAGTGCAAAATAGATATAATGCTATTGAGAAAATACAGGACATCGAGAAACAGTGGGAAATCCTCACACAATCAATTCAGCAAACATCGAAAGATGTAATACCAGTAACTAAAAGAATCAACAAAATGAAACAGGTGGCAGAGGTACTAGAACTATTATACGAAAGACGAAAACATAAGAAAGAAGAACGGACATACACAATATTGCACAAAGAGATACAAAACAAATGCAAAGAAGCAAATGAAGGATGGTTAAAGCAGCAATGTGACGAAATGGAAAAACAACATAAGAAAGACACAAAATATATGCACAGTCAGTTAAATGAACTAAAAGGAAGACAATAAGTCAACGTTTCAGGATATGTGTAATGAAATAAATTAAATACAACAATGGGACAGGAGAAGATAATGGAAAGATGGACAGAATATATCAGTCAACTATGTGATGATGAAAGACCAGAGCTAAACAATTTAAACAAAGACGCATGACTACCAATAATGACTTGACAAAGTAATGTTGAGCAGACAATTAGCACATGAAAAGAAGCAAAGCTCTAGGTCCCGACAATATAACAATCGAAGAGATAGAAGCATTAGGAGAGTTGGGAGTACAAGTCATAACAAAACTGCTCAATGATATATATAATAGTGGACACATACCTGAAGATCTACTAAGATCTATCTTTGCATTCATACCGAAGAAGTCAGGGCCACTGACTGCGAAGACCATCTGACTTTAAGTCTCATGAGCCATATGACGAAAATATTACTAATAATCATGAGACGTGTAAGGAACAAATTAAAACCAGAAGTAAGTGAGGAACAATGTGGATTTGTGGAAGGAAAGGGCACCAATAATGCAATATACATCTTAAGAACATTGATAAAAAGAGCTATAGAGGTAAATAAAGATCTATATATGTGCTTTATAGACTACACAACAGCATTTGACAACATAAAGTATGTGAAAATAATCATTATGCTGGAGAAATTAAACATTGATGACAAGGACTGAGAATCATACCAAAGAAAAAAACACATGCATAAAAACATAAAGACATAAACAAAAACATGTATCTGCACCAAACAGTACCCATACGAATTAGCAAACAAACAGGACAGTTCCAATATATAAAACAAGGAGTCAGAAATGGCTGTTTTCTGTCGTCAGATTTGTTTTCACTTTACAGTGAAATTATCAGATTGATAGTAGACAAAAAAGGAATTCTAAAAGGAAGTCAATGGTCACAACATAGACAATTTGCGATATGCGGTTGACACAGTCTTAATAGCAGAGACAGAGAATGAACCACAAGAAATGATAGACATAATAATAAAAAAAAGCAACAAGAAAGGTCTAAGTCTGTAAAGTACGAAAGCAGAAGTGATAATCATATCGAAGAAACAATCATCATCATCATACAGCATAGAAATAAAGAGAACACATCCGAAACAAGTGTTTCGCGTCAAATACTTGGGCACAATAATAACATCAGATAGAAGACGCATCACAGAAATAAAAAGCTGAATAGTTCAGGTCAAAATAGCATTTCAGAAAATGAAAATTATCTTGTAAAACAAGTTTATGTCAATAGAAGTAAGAAAGAGAGTTGATCGACCCAATAGAGTATATAGACTCAATTGTGACCTATGGAAGCGGATCGTGTACAGTAGACACACAAACGAAAAGACGCTTAGAGGCCACAGAGATGGAATTTCTCAGAACAATGTTGAAATTCTCTGGACAACTAAAAAGACCAACGAGGAAATTCTCAAATAGGCCTACACAAGAAGGAAACTCATAAAACACATCAGAAAGTAACAATGAACATTTTAAACACACCATAAGAAGAGGAATGTAGGAATACTTGGTTACAACTGGCAAAATGAAAGGAAAGAGAGATCGCGGGCGATAAAGAGAGAAGGTATTAGAGAGCTTGGTGTCATGGCATGGAAAACAGTCAAAAACAGAACTGATACGATACACTGTAGATAGAAGATTGTGGAAGGACATGATCGCCTACGTCAACCGGTGTGGTACATGATGATGATGGTATTGTGCCACATGGCATTAACTTATTTTCTTCGAGATTAAATTTGTGTTTTATTCTCAGAGAACCCATTGTTAGGGCTTGGATGAGCTCTGAAACCATATTTGTGGAGTCGAGGGATTCCATACAAGGAATTAAAGAAAAACCTCGCGGTCAGTAAAAGAGTACACTAACAACCTTGCCCCCACTGCTTCTCTGAATTCTATGAGGTTAATATTGAAACAGATCACGCTTGTAAGATATTATATAATATTGGGATTAACAGTAACATTGGCTTATAGATCAACGTATCAATCAGTACATTAGAAGATATACAAAAAAAACGATTTGTGTATAATTTAAAACAGACAGTGAACAAAACATGACAGTCTTCACAACGTACACTGAACAGCACACATACAGGTTAACATGCAGATCAATATACAGGCACTCAGATTCAGCAAAATGACGATCTGTTTCAATGTAAATGGAATTCTCAATGGGTGTTCCATAGCACTATCGCGTGCTTTGTAATATCGTGATACATAAAGATTTGTTGTTTTAAGGATGGACGAAATCTCTAAATTATATAGAAAAAAAAGATATCAAATGTTTCAGATTAAACATTTTCATTTAAAATTCTATTAAATTGTTCCATTTTTTAAAATGTCGAACTAGAGATACGACAGAAAGAAGAGTCTCTGAAAACTGACAAAAGTCATGATAAAACCAGTTTGGACTAAACAAAATTGAAAGAAAATATGATACTTATATCTGATATATCACATCTAATTTATTTTGGAAAAAAAATATTCGCAAATATCTAATGCCAGGTTTAGATTAATTGTAGAACCCTTTTTGTATAAGGGCCAATGCTGCATACACCATATTTATGTTTCTGCGCAGCACAATGTAATATGGACGCGGATTTTAACAAATCGCAAATATGCACTTTAACGTGTCACTCTTCAAAGTTAAATATAGAGTCTAAAAGTGGAAAAGCGATGAGGTCGATCTTTATTGCTTGGTGGGAAAAGCAGATGTATCTATAATCAACATCTTACAGGAAGAGTCAGTCTGCGTACGCATCAAGAAATGCTCTGTCGAACGGTGGAGCGGATATGGGATTCCTCGACTGCAGTGAAACTGATTCCATGAACAGAATAGAATAGAATATTAAATGATATTACTAATATTTCTCTTTTAAAATTTTGCGCCCGGGCAAGCGTCTAACGGTCCTCTACTTTCTACACCACTAGGTGTGTGTATATATATACTTATATTTATTTAGCAAAATATATAATTTCACACTTGTCCTGATAAACATAAATATAAAAAGAAACAGACTGATCATAACCGAACATTTCGTGCCATAACCATAATAATCATAATTGTATCTCTTTAATTAGTGCTGGTTCTTTCCTTTCCTTTTATTTTAAATTTGTTACTTTAATTTACAATCTTCTGGTTTCTACTTTATCAAACGAAGAACTAATAGCCGAACGTTTTACTATGTTATAACTGTGCCAAGGTAACATTTGATTTATCTCCATTTAAAGAGTTGCCTGTAATCTTTCCCTCGTTAGTCCCCTGTAAGTCTGCTACATCTGTGCTTTTTGATCAACACTTTTCCATACATTTTCCTACTGACTGTTATTCCTCTTTCTTTTTTCTCTGCCTGGCCTGTCTTTGTGATTTTCCTATTTTCAATTAGCGAACCAATGACTAACCTCAAACAGTGTTCTTCATTCAGATAATAAATAAAGATCTCAAGCTACTTCTCCTAATTCTTCTTAATGAAGGCTGCTGTATGTTTTTCTACCATCTTATAATGAATATTAACATTATCACACACACATACATACACACATATATATATTGCTATCTGTATGTGGGTGTGAGCAAGAGAAACAAACGATCTGAAAGATAAGATCAGAAGTGGAGAATTCAGAAAAAAATACGGATAAATGAAAAATGAGATATTGGAGGAACAGCGGTAGAGGCCAACAGAAGAGCTAAAAACTGAACACTATATCTCTCCTCAGTTAGTGAACTGGACTACAAAGGACAAGGGGTAGGGTTCGATCCCAACCGACGGCTTCCGAGTTCACCCAGCCTTAAATGCGTACCGGATTTGTTCTGGGTAATGAAAGCGGCATGAGCGTAATACCGACCACATTACCTCCAAAATCATGTGCTGAAGGTCTGTAAAATTGATGGTCACTAACACCATATTCCCTTTACGCCACTTGGTTCGGACGGGGCTCTACTTTTTCTTTACTTTTAGCTTAGTTTAGTCATCTTCATTGCACAACAGACCACACCATAGTGCTCTGATCCCCTTCCTAATACCTTTCCTATCATGTAGCACCGCCACCACACACTAGCGATAGCACTGAAGATGGTTTAAGCTCATATGCACGAGCTCTGTAGCCTCGGCAAAGAGCAAAGAGAGCTAAAAGAACTCATATCGCGTGACAAGCAGGAATATAGTGAGAACTGGAACAAGAGATACGTTGCAATCAGCGAAAAAATATACAGGACGACTTAAGAGAACTGCGTGGCAGGTGTCGGCAAGATAATTCAGACAACTGTAGAGACAGAAAATTGTCTTGAATCATGATCACTTAAAATAATGCAGTGAATATTTATAATTTAAAATGAGTTCGTCTATGAGATTAGTAATGAAATCTCGCGCTGTCCCGCTCAGGACGTGAACATTATCTGGTGCATTCACACTACATTCTTAACCCCGCCCTTTAGTTTCTTAATAGCTTCCCTTCATTCGCTCAGACCAACTTTCACGGTTAATGTGTTATTTTGTTTAAATAATTATTATTGTGCTTCATATTCTTAAAAGAATAACAAGATAACGATGTATATATAGAATGTGACAAAGATGATAAAATTACTTTTTTTTTAAAGTGAACAACTTTTTAAACTCTAAAACTATCGACACATTATTAAGAAAATGAAACTAAAAAATGAATGTGATGATTACTAACAATTGTTTACAAGAGCGAATCTTCTACCTGCGAAAATATGAAGATGGATATATAATAGATGCTCTATGTTATTGTTAGTTGTTTTTTTTTTTTTTGTTGTTGCTACAATGACATTATCTTAATCACTAAGAGTGAAAATGAGTTACAAGAAATGTTGGACATTATAGTGAAAGAAAGCAAAAATAAAGGACACAGCCTTAATAGCAAAAAGACAGAGGTAATAGTAGCAACAAAGAAAAAGACATCACCTCAGTGCAAAATAAAGACAAGTGGAACAATATTAAAACAGGTAAATGAATTTAAATATTTGGGAACTTTGTTAACCTCAGACGGAAGATGTACAAAAGAGGTGAGATGCAGAATGGCTCAGGCAAAAGCAGCTTTCCAAAAAATGAGGAAGATACTATGCAATCCATTTTTGAGAATAGAAACAAGATAAAGAGTTCTTAAATGTTATGTAGAGCCAGTCTTAACATATGGATGTGAATCATGGACAATAGGACAACAGACAAGAAAATCACTGGAGTCTGTAGAAATGTGGTTTTACAGAAGAATGTTGAGAAAACCATGGACAGCTAAGAAGAGTAATTAAGATGTTCTGAGAGAGGTAAAAGCAAAAGGGAGCTAATTTCCAATATTAGGAAGAAACAATCATCATTTTGTGGCTATGTAATGAGAAGAGATTAACTGGAATATATTGTAGCAACTGAAAAAATTGAGGGACGAAGAGATAGAGGGAAGCAAAGAGAAAACATAACAGACAGCTTAAGAGAATGGCTTGGCAGAAGGTCAACAACATAAATTATAAATAGCTGCCGAGATCGAAAGTTGTGGAGAGACATGATCACCTACGCCAGTAGGCCCGGTACTTGATGATGATGATGATGACATTATACTCATGGTCCTTTCGGATCAAAAATAACTGACATGCAGAAAAACATGTCACTACTATGATGTAATAGTTATAAATAGTGCGTCTCTTACATACTTTTTGAAAGTCATGATTGAACAATATCGTTTTCTGCTCTGCGTATTTTATTTTCGGAGTTTCTCGTTTTTTTTTCTTCTTTTGCCACCGTTTAATTTTTATTTGCCTAGAAGGGAACTCTATTTTATTTATATTATTTACATATTGTATTTTATACATTATATATATTATATAACTATTATATTTAACTCTATAAATGAGACTGTAGCGTGATTAAAATTACCGTCTACAGAACATAATCTTATCAAGTGTCCGCAGTTTCATACACATCTTTGGAAACAACCCGCCACTGAAGCTGTAGTACTACCGTATGTAAAAGGTAGCATAAAGTAAAGTAAAGAGCCCCGACACGCCAAGTGGCGTATAGGGAATATAGTGTTAGTGTCTATCATTTTTATAGACCCTCGGCACAAGATTTTTAGGTTAATGTGGTCGGCACTACGCCCGTGACGCTTTACTTTCCCAGAAAATTCCGGTACCCATTTAAGGCTGGATGAACCCCCGTTGATCAGGATCGAACCCAACTTCTTGTCCTTAGCAGCAATACTAAAAAAAGGAAGAAGAAAGTGGTATGGTGACAGCTTTACGTGGTAATGGACGAAACAAAAGTTGACGTTTCGGCCAAGTAGGCCTTCATCTGGACGAACAACAAACACAAAAATTATATATAACGTTATATTAACAAATCTAACTACATGGCGATAATATGCTAGATACTAAAGAGAGGAAAAATACAATTCTCTTGTCCTCCTTAGTAGTCCAGTTCACTAACCACTGAGTTATCGCGGCTCCCAAAAGGTGAGTGGCTGTGTACCAAGCGTTCGGCTTCTCGTGGCAAGGCGCTGTGCCGTGGAGTACGGGTTCGATCCTGCTTCGGACCACATATTGTTCTTTGTTTTTTTCTATTGTTGTTTATTTGTCATTCTTTCCGAGTGCTAACACTTACCTTTTCCTTCTATTACTCCCAAAAGGTAGCTCTGTCTACCTTTATTAGTTTTAATCGTTGACTACATGGCAGATACAATTGTTTATTTTTACCATTAGATGATTTATTTGAGTGGGACTAATCACTTTGACACTAGCCTGAGCCTAACGGTGTATATACGTCATAGTGTAGGGATAGGGAGGCGCTATAACTCAGTGGTTAGTGAAAAGAACTACAAAGGACAAGAGACCAGTTTCGATCCTGATCAACGGCTTCCGGGTTCATCCAGCCTTAAATGGGTACCGGATTTTCTCTGGGAAAGTAAAGCGGCAAGGGCGTAATACCGACCACAATTACCCTAAAAATCATGTGCTGAAGATCTATAAAAATGATGCTCACTAACACCATTTTCCCTATACGCCACTTGACGTGACAGGCTCTTTACTTTTATAGTGCAGGGTATATGGAGCACAGACTTTACTATCCAACCAATCGAGTAGTAGATTGACAAGATTGCTTTTCAATAAGAAAAATGTGAGACTAAAACCAATTTCTGCTTTGACGGAAGAAGGAAGAACCACATTCAATGGAAGTAGTCTATAATAGTCTATAACAATGCTTGTTGAAGTCGGATGTACTGAAAGGAATGGTGGATAACTCAATGCAATGTTTATCATTACGTGAATGAAGAAGATAACGACTCGCTAGCTACCACCTTACACATCACTGTTAATGCTCACGTATAATTTGCGCACAGTTTTTTTTTTTTTATGAAAAAGCATAAAAGCTCAGAACGAGCGTCGAAATTAATAGCACGCAACATAATGATAGTAAATGCGTCATTGACACACATACACAAAGTTAACAAACAAAAGAATGGGAGACATCTTATCTTACCACATCGATGATCTGTGCCAATGCCAGCCCAAAGGTGACATTAAGAGAGTCCGTGTGATTAAGTGAAGGCCTGATTCTCTTATCGTATCCCTTCATCAGGTCTCTTACCAGACGATACTCGTTGGGATCGGCATTTGTGATCAATACTGTAAGAAATTTTAGAGATAAATTAACTCTTTAGCAAGACAGACAATGCTACAGTCAATGAGTAATTACTAGAAAATCCAAGCAAGAGGAAATGAAACAAGAGGTTTACAATTGTCTGCTTTTCAAACTCTTCTTCAGATTAAAGTCATGTGGGAATTACTTGTGTTATTTCTGTTCCTTTTACTTATTTATTTTTTCATTTGTTTCCTAACAGCTACAATAGCATACTCTTTGTGTGATCTGTTTTAACAAAGAGATCTCTACGCATATTGATATAAAAAGAGGAGTAAGACAGGGAATGATGCATCCCTTCACCAAGCTTGTTCAATCTATATACACTGAGCAAATCTATAAAAACATCACAGAGATCTTCTCCTACTTTCCTTCTTCTTTCCTTCCTCATCTGCCTTTCAGCGTCGAGGGGAGATATAATTTGCGGTCTTTTGCTCTTCTGTTCGCCTCTGCTGCTGTTATGTTTCCTAGTGCTTCTAATATTCCATCGACCCATCTTTTACGTGGTCGACCCTTGGGTCTGGTGTTCTCACAACGTTTGTTGAAGGCTCGTTGTGTTGTGTTTTGTTCTTTCTGCCTTGTCACGTGGCCAAACCATTTTATCTGTTGTTTCCTTATATATTCTATGGCGGGGCTATTCCTAGCTTTTTTCTCAGTTCTTCATTTCTGATCTTATCTTTCAGACTGTTTTCTGTCATTCGTCTAACACATTTCATCTCTGCAGAGGTTATTTTTCATATTGTTCTTGCATCTAGGGTCCAGGTCTGGCAATGGTAGTACAACGTTGGGATGAAGATGAAGATCACAGAGATGCCTGGCGTAAATTTTAATGAAAAGATAATCAATAATCTACGATATGCCGATGACACCGTATTACTAGCAGAAAATCCTAAAAATCTACAACAATTACTTAATAAAATAAATATGACAAGCAAAAAATATCGATTAGATACGAATATAAAAAAAACCCACTAAAACTATGATTATAAACAAAGACAATACTCAAAACCTACAAGTGGGATATCAAAGTTGGAGGAATAGACCTGGCGGCAGTTCAGAACTAAAACTAACTTTGACACACTATAACCAGTGAGTTCAGAACTAAAACTAACTTTGACACACTATAACCAGTGATGGAAAATGTAAAACTGAAATAAACAAAAGAATATTAATTGCAAATAGTAATTTTAATGCCATGAAAAATATACTTACATCTTCTATTCTTCTACAAGGGCTAAAACTAAGATTAACATAATGTTGCATCTTCTACACATCCACGTATAAAAATGGACATGAGACAAGTAAACAGAAAAGAAAGGAAGGCTTTGAAATGTGAATTTATAGAGGAATATAGAGGAATAGGAAGAATTGGATGGAAAGAAAAGAAAACAAACGATGAAGTCCTTAAAATAATAAATACGAAAAGAGAACTACTAAACACAATTAAAATGAGACAAATGAGATTTTTGGGGCATGTTAAACGACACAGCAGCCAACTGAAAATAATCTTGGTAGGGGAAAAACAAGGTAAACGAGGTAGAGTCAGACAAACACAAACATGGACGAGTAACAGCAAAAGGTTGACAAGTCAACCTATAAACAACCTGCACCATCTAAACAAGAGACAGAGCGGAATGGCGCTCCATGGTAGCCAACCTTCGATGCGGAGACGGCACTCAATGATGATGACTTTTTTTGCTACACTTTAAAAAAATTTGACTAACACCTTCGGATTTTATCAAATACATTCTATAGAGGCATTCTCTTTCTGATGTTATATTTCATGTACTATTCTTCTGATAATTTTTAAACTGTTAATTTCTAAAGCAGTGTTTGATAAATTGTTCGTCCCTATCTGAATTCAATTTGTCTATAGAATCTTCAGTTTAAAGCTTTCGAAGTTTTTTTTTTTTATTTGAAAAAAAAAGAATAATATTTTGTCGCTGAATTTCCAAAATTCGGTTTTTCGATATTACTCTTGTCTAGTTGCTGAACTGGCACATTTTGACATGTCTAAGACCTAACTTTCAAATGATATCTTTTCATATTTCATAACCTAGTTTCTAAAATTATATCCTCCGATATTTCTGTAAACTAGTTTCTAAAATTGTATCCTCGGATATTTCTGTCAACTAGTTTCTAAAAATGTATCTTCCGATATTTCTGTAAACTCTGTTCTAAAATTGTATCCTCCGATATTTCTGTAAACTCTTTTCTAAAATTGTATCCTCCGATATTTATGTAAACTATTTTCTAAAATTGTATCCTCCGATATTTCTGTAAACTAGTTTCTAAAATTGTAATCTTCAATATTTTTGTAAACTACTTTCTAAAATTGTAATCTTCAATATTTTTGTAAACTACTTTCTAAATTGTATTCTCCAATATTTCTGTAAACTAGTTTCTAAAATTGTATCCTCCAATATTTCTGTAAACTAGTTTCTAAAATTGTATCCTCCGATATTTCTGTAAACTAGTTTCTAAAATTGTATCCTCCAATATTTCTGTAAACTAGTTTCTAAAATTGTATCCTCCAATATTTCTGTAAACTAGTTTCTAAAATTGTATCCTCCGATATTTCTGTAAACTAGTTTCTAAAATTGTATCCTCCAATATTTCTGTAAACTAGTTTCCCAAAATGGTTTCCTCAGATATTTCTGTAAACTACATTCTAAAACAGTATCATCTGATATTTCTGTAAACTAGTTTCTAAAATTGTATCCTCCAATATTTCTGTAAACTAGTTTCTAAAGTTGTATCCTCAGATATTTCTGTAAACTAGTTTCTAAAATTGTATCCTCCAATATTTCTGTAAACTACATTCTAAAATTGTATCATCTGATATTTCTGTAAACTATTTTCTAAAATTGTATCATCTGAAATTTATGTAGTATAATATGGACATTCAATTGTATTTATCCTAACTTCTAAAATCTTCTGATACTACAGTAATTTGATTTTAAAACGGAACACTAATCCCTACTTTGTGCACGTTATGTGAGAGCTAACATGGTACATAAACGACAAGACAATCATTGCAGTCCTGATCAGAGATGTTTTATGATCGCCTATCTTTGTTTAGCTTCTTTGAAAGAATCGTTGGCAAGAGCATTACAAGACCACAAAGAGATAGGCACAATTATGAGATAAGGACGAATATGAGATGAGGACAAATATGAGATGAGGCTAAATATGAGATAAGGATAAATATGAGATAGGGACAAATATGAGATAGGGACAAATATGAGATAGGGATAAATATGATATATGGACAAATATCAGATAAGGACAAATATCAAATATATTAAATACTATGGCGGCCGCGAGTAGAGCAGCAGAAAATATGGAAAATAAAATTCAAATCAGTAGCTAAACCTTGTAGAGATGCGACACAAACAACGACGTTTCGGCAAAATATTTCATCGGGTACAAAACATTAAATATTAATACAAAAATAAACATGAAATGCAAGAACTATTTTCAATACGGGGAAAGAGAAAATGCGACTAGGACCTATGTGCCTATTAGTCACATGAACTAAGTTATCTTTATCGTCTCTTCTGCCCTTCTCCCACCCCTCCCCCACCTTGTGTCCCCTGATTTATCTTTTTCCTTCTACCCTATAAGGTCCAGATTCTAATCAATGCTCATTGGACCATTTATAAAATTCACTATATTTTTTCCCCTTGTGGCCTCCGAAATCCTACCTACCCTATTGACTATTAATCATGTGACCAACAGGAATATAGGACCTGACCAGGCTTCCTCGTCCGTAGATATATTTATATTTCATTTGCTGCCATTTTGATGAGTTATGAAAACACAATGCCGGCCAAAACATTGGCAATGTCTGCCATTACGTTGATCTTCTAATTGAATGATAGAGACAATGTCTGCTATTAATCTTTTAACTGGGTCATGGAGACAATCTGTCTGTCACTACGTTGATCTTCTGACATGTTTAAATTCTATTATACTCCATAAAAATGCTTCCGATAGCATCGAACTATGAAAACTGCTCAAGTTTGGCAATAATAAAGTAAATATAGGAAATGTGACGTATTACACATATTGTTTTCCCTTGACCAATAGCACATTTTTATGAGTAATGTGGTCGACGTCAATCAAGACCGCCCTTTTTTCCAGGAAGTAGCTGGTACCTGTTTTTAAGTGTCTGGTGAACCCCGATGCCGTGTCAGCCCCCCCCCCCCCCCCCCCCCCCCAAAAAAAAAAAAAAAAAAGATATCTCTAGATCTAAGAATTGAATCTGGAACCGTCAGGTCAGTAATGAGATTAAAGCTACTTTATCTTTGAGAGAAAATGAAGAATTATCTCTCATTTTGTGACGTAAAGAGAAAGTGACATTATTTGTGTCCATGTTGCCCCGAGACGATGAAAAACAAGCGATGAAGAAAGAATAGATTGTGTCCACATTTTATTAACCAATGGCATATTTTTGGGTGAAATGGTCAGCAAAACACCAGTCTGGTACTATGTATTAAGTTATGTCTTTAGATAACTTCTAAGATAAATTTGTTTCAAAACAATATTCTAAAATAATGTTGCTTCAAACGACTTCCCCAAACAACTTCCCTAAACAACTTCCCTAAACAACTTCCCTAAATAACTTCCCTAAACAACCTCCCCAAACGACGTCCCCAGACAACTTCCCAAACAACTTTCCCAACCGACTTCCCCAAACAACCTTCCCAAACAACTCCAAATGACTTCCCCAAACAACTTCCACAAACAACTTCCCCAACAACTTCCTCAAACAACTACGCCAAACAACTTCCCCAAACGACTTCTCCAAATGACGTCCCCAAACAACTTCCCCAAACGACCTCTCCAAATGACCTCCCCAAACGACTTCCCCAAACGATTTCCCCAAACGACTTCCCCAAACAACCTCTCCAAATGACGTCCCCAAACAACTTCCCCAAACGACCTCTCCAAATGACGTCCCCAAACAACCTCTCCAAATGACGTCCCCAAACAACTTCCCCAAACGACCTCTCCAAATGACGTCCCCAAACAACTTCCCCAAACGACTTCCTCAAACAAATACGCCAAACAACTTCCCCAAACGACTTCCCAAACAACTTCCTCAAACAACTACGCCAAACAACTTTTCCAAACAACTTCCCCAAACAACTTCCCCAAACAACTTCCTCAAACAACTACGCCAAACAACTTCCCAAAACGACCTCTCCAAATGACGTCCCCAAACAACTTCCCCAAACGACCTATCCAAATGACGTCCCCAAACAACTTCCCCAAACAACTTCCTCAAACAACTACGCCAAACAACTTCCCCAAACGACCTCTCCAAATGACGTCCCCAAACAACTTCCCCAAACGACCTCTCCAAATGACGTCCCCAAACAACGTCCCCAAACAACTTCCTCAAACAACTACGCCAAACAACTTCCCCAAACGACCTCTCCAAATGACTTCCCCAAACAACTTCCTCAAACGACTTCTCCAAATGACCTCCCCAAACGACTTCCCCAAACGATTTCCCCAAACGACTTCCCCAAACAACTTTCCAAAATGATTTAACTCCCAAGAAACGTTCAGCATATTTAAACTCACAAACAACGTTCAACATTATCAAGTCCGAATGCGGGCCGTGAGGTAAAATCCACTTTTTAACTGTGTGGAAAGTCGACATATGGTGATCGAAACCAGTGGTAGAGAGAAAGAATTTTTTTCTATTAGGATTGAAATTAAAATCCTGAATCTCACACGTCCTGTCTACTGCTTTGACCAAGCGGCCTTTATCCTTCTGGCCCTGGCGTGAAGACCCCAGACATACACCAGCAATGGTAATATGTGTTGTAAATATAGTTTAAACAACTTTCAAAACTGTTAAATCCCCAAACAAGTTAAAGCATGAGTTAGAGATCAACTTCCATCTCAAAATGGCAAATAATAAGTTAGCTAGAACCTCGTCCATGAGTATACAAATATCGTTTATATAGAGGGAAAACCTTCTGTTAAAGACTCCATGCAGCTAAAGTAAAATAAATATACACTTGTAAAAGTAGTGAGATACTTGAGTCATCATCATGTACCACGCCTGCTGGCATAGGTGATCATGTCCCTCCACAACTTTCGATCTCGGCAGCTATTTATAATTTCTGTTGTTGACTTTCTGCCCAGCCATTCTCTTAAGCTGTCTGGTATCTTTTCACTTTGCTTCCCACTATCTCTTCATCCCTCAATTTTCCAAGTTGTTACAAAATTGGTACTTTGGTACTGATAAGAATTCACTTGACGAAATTATGACACATTAAAAAAAATGTAGTTCTTAGACCATTCGTTAGACAAGATATGATTGTGGTATTTTGTTCTTTGGTCCAGTCGTTAGACAAGATATGATTGTGGTATTTTGTTCTTTGGTCCAGTCGTTAGACAAGATATGATTGTGGTATTTTGTTCTTTGGTCCAGTCGTTAGACAAGATATGATTGTGGTATTTTGTTCTTTGGTCCAGTCGTTAGACAAGATATGATTGTGGTATTTTGTTCTTTGGTCCAGTCGTTAGACAAGATATGATTGTGGTATTTTGTTCTTTGGTCCAGTCGTTAGACAAGATATGATTGTGATATTTTGTTCTTTGGTCCAGTCGTTAGACAAGATATGATTGTGGTATTTTGTTCTTTGGTCCAGTCGTTAGACAAGATATGTTTGTGGTATTTTGTTCTTTAGTCCAGTCGTTAGACAAGATATGATTGTGGTATTTTGTTCTTTAGTTCAGTCGTTAGACAAAATATTTTTTTTTTCGTTCGCTAATTTTTACCTCTGACGAAGTCCCTAGAGACTAGGAACTGAATTTTGCGTGTTAATCCATTTTTCCCTGGCAGCCGCGTGCACAGGGGTCCATCGCCGCACAGGCAGATAACTCCGACTTCGGAGGTACTCATATTTTTTTTCCGTCGATGAGTAATTGACGTTTCAAGCCGGGCCTCGCTTCTGAGATCAGGGGTGGTTGCCGCAGAGAGAAATCATAAATTAAAATCCCAACCAACCGGGATTTGAACCCACAACCTCTCTGTCTCGAGGCCGGCTTCTTGCCTCGAAACCAACCAGTCCCCTAGACAACATATGATTGTGGTATTTTGCTCTTTAGTCCAGTCGTCAGACAAGATATGATTGTTGTATGCTCTTTTTTCTAATCCAGTTGTAAGACAAAATATGATTGTGGTATGTTATTTGTAAAGCCAGTCGTCAGACAAACGATGATTGGTGTATTCCGTTATTTAGTCCATTCGTCAGAGACAGAATATTAATGGTGTATGTTGTTCTTGACTATAAAGGACAATGAGGTAGGGTTCGATCTCAACCGACGGCTCACGGTTCACCCAACCTTTAATGGGTACCGGATTTTTTTCTGGGAAAGTAAAGCGGCACGTCGTAATATCGACCACATTACCCCAAAAATCATGTACTGAAGGTCTGTAAAATTTATGATCACTAACACCATATTCCTTATACGCCACTTGGTGTGACGAGGGTACTTTACGTTACTTTACTATGGTGTTCTTTATTCCGTTCCTCACAGTCAAAATATGGCTGTGGTATGTTGTTCTTTTAGTCCATTCGTCACAGGGAATTAAGATTGTGGTGTGCTGTTCTTTAGTCCATTCGTCACAGACAAATAAGGTTGTGGCATATTGTTCTTTAGTCCATTCGTCAGAGAATTGATTCCTATTTCAGAACCATTTCTAGATCAGCCTGACACGATGATATTTTCCAGAATTCATCCCATGTCACAGTGACATCTGCAAATATTTAGCCTCCGTCTTGTCTCAGAAAGTGTAGCCCTCCCTAGAGCAGTGGTTCGAGAACTCAATTTACTGATTACTAAAAGTGTAGCCCTCCCTAGAGCAGTGGTTTGAGAACTCAATTTACTGATTACAAAAAGTGGAGCTGCCCTAGAGCAGTGGTTCGAGAACTCAATTTACTGATTACTAAAAGTGTAGCCCTCCCTAGAGCAGTGGTTCGAGAACTCAATTTACTGATTACAAAAGTGTAGCCCTCCCTAGAGCAGTGGTTCGAGAACTCAATTTACTGATTACAAAAAGTGGAGCTGCCCTAGAGCAGTGGTTCGAGAACTCAATTTACTGATTACAAAAAGTGGAGCTGCCCTAGAGCAGTGGTTCGAGAACTCAATTTACTGATTACAAAAAGTGGAGCTGCCCTAGAGCAGTGGTTCGAGAACTCAATTTACTGATTACAAAAAGTGGAGCTGCCCTAGAGCAGTGGTTCGAGAACTCAATTTACTGATTACAAAAAGTGGAGCTGCCCTAGAGCAGTGGTTCGAGAACTCAATTTACTGATTACAAAAAGTGGAGCTGCCCTAGAGCAGTGGTTCGAGAACTCAATTTACTGATTACAAAAAGTGGAGCTGCCCTAGAGCAGTGGTTCGAGAACTCAATTTACTGATTACAAAAAGTGGAGCTGCCCTAGAGCAGTGGTTCGAGAACTCAATTTACTGATTACAAAAAGTGGAGCTGCCCTAGAGCAGTGGTTCGAGAACTCAATTTACTGATTACAAAAAGTGGAGCTGCCCTAGAGCAGAATGAAGAGACTGATCTACTGTGGACAAGATATCCGGTGTGATGCTAAGGAACGCCGTAAGGTTCACCTTGCCTTAAATAGAAAAATGTTTTTATAATGAAATGACAAGGTGCTGATCACATGCCCTACATAAATGCGCTGATGGTACAAAATTAAATGTGTGCAGTAATATTCCACATACGGGTGCGGAAGCGTAACAGTTAATTCATTTTTTTATTTCTTGTCCTAGGAAGTCATTTTTATTGTGGAGAATTTGTTTGTATCATTGTTGATAGGTGACTATGGGTAGGCCCGAAGTGTAAACGATAATTCGTAAGAATTTATTAAAGTTGTACTGCTATATTCTCTACAAGAGTATAAAGAGTACACCTTGTCATAGAGTATACATCATCATGTGCCAATCCGGTTGGCGTAGGCGATCATGTCCTTCCGCAATCTTCTATCTACAGTGCATCGTATCAGTTCTGCTGTTGACTGTTTTCCACGCCATGACACCAAGCTCTCTAGTGCCTTCTCTCTCTATCGCCCGCGATCTCTCTTTCCGTAATTTCTGTCTAACGCGGGTTTCGAACACCATACACGGGTTTTCAGCCAGTGGTACAGTGGTTTTAACCGCACGGCCACGCGCACCTCTTTGGGCTGCTTTAATACTGCAATTTTAAAGAAATTCCAACGGAAGTATAACAAACATAAACAGGAAGTTGATTCTTATGACATTTATAAGTACGGACAAGCATTTAAAGCAAGCTTTTTCTCCTGCATTCATCCTAATATTAATTTTCTTCGTCGTCCGCCTTTAAGATAATGTTAAATATGCGTCATGTCCTGCCAGCTTTTTTCGCCACTTTACATCATAATTTAGACAGGCATCTTTTGGTAAAGGATATTCCCGTGCTAATCGATCCCTGAATTTTGGCCACATTTTTCTCAAATCAAACTCAGGATCAGTTCCCATTTAGCTGAACCGAACGCCAAAGGTCAACTACATGTCATTGACTGCTTTCAGTATTTTTTTCTTTGCGATCACTAGATAAGAGGGCGCGGACACGTCATGTCATTATTTTACGTCAAAGTAGTGATATTTGCACCTTTCGACCCGATAAATCCGTCTTCAACATGACTTTCAGTCAAATTGCTCTCCGGTTTCTGCGTCCCACAAATAATAAGATAAAAAATAAACAATCTCTATTCAATATACATCGTTACTGGAAAAAAAGAAAAAACAAAAATCTGAAACGAACAAAATGAGAATTCGATGTGGCAAGAAAGAAAATTTCTAAATTATAATTTGGCAGTGCTCCAACGGCTATCAAATTTTATAACATAAACTCATAATAACAAGCTGTTTTTATTGTGTGAAACAGAAATAAAGATGCCAAGAAAAACATCGAGAACAAATAAATGTAAACATTGGTGGGGAAAAGATAACATAGAAAATGTAAAAGTCGATACATAATGTCTGACAATTTTTTGTAGCCAATTTCAGATTATATCCTGTACGTGATCAAATAGATTTCGTTTGCCTCTTTGATTTAAGCTGGTCATTTCAATGAATTTGTTCCTTTGTACAGTGAAGTGGAGGAAGAAAAATACCTTCGTGGGAGTAGTTGAAGACTAAAGAAAAATGTTTGTAATCTGTCTTCCATTAACCTTATTTACTAAAAAGAGATTTTTATTTACGTATAACAGAATGCTTTCATTGTCTCTTTCTTTCTTCATAGTTACTTCTGTTACATTAATGTACTTCTATTTCTTCTTCTACTTCTTTTCTCTTTTCACTGATACCTAAAAGGTGTCGTGGTTTATATCATTTGTCGTTCTTGAGCTGCTCAAACTGTCTGAATTAGTGACTTTCCTTTGTTGTTACATGTCTCTGTCACTGCATCTATCCATCTTCTTCTTGGCCTTCCTCTTGGTCTTTTTCCATGCATTCTCGAGAAGAACGCCCTTGATGGTGATTGATAAGGATTCATTCTGACCAGGTGGCCAAACCATTTAAGTTGTTGTTCTATATATTCTTGGCAGGGTTTTGTTCCTACTTTTTTTCTTATGGTTTCATTTGGTATTCTATCTCTTCTTGTGTTGTTTGTTACTTTTCTCAAGCAACGCATCTCACATGTATTGATCTTTCTTAAATGTGATTTAGAAAGGGTCCATGTTTGACTTTCATAGCACAAAGTTGGTATGAAAATGCTATTTATCATTTGTTGTTTAGCTATCATAGAAATGTTTGGATGTCTTAGCAATGGTGAAAGTTGGTATGTGACAGCATTTGCATTTTGTATTCTCATGTCAATTTCTCTGTCTAGTTTTCCATCTTCTGTGAACATTGTGCCTAAATACTTGAATTCCCCTACTTGTCTTATTTCTTTATCTTTGATCTTAATGTTGAATGGGTTTCTTAATTTGCTTATTTTTATAGCCTCTGTTTTTGCCGTGTTAATTTTCATACTGTAGTTTGTGCAGCTTTTATCTAGAGATGTTAAATGTTCTTGTAGCAGGTTTTCATCCTCATATATTAGACATTGATCATGTGTGAAGAGTAGCTCGTTGATGTTGGAGTTTTCTACCTCTATGTTATTATTTGATTTTTCCTTATTGTTAGTTGCTTCCTGATTTATTTTGTCCATATATGCGATGAAGAGGAGTGGTGAGAGGACGCATCCTTGTCTTACACCTGTTGTAACCTGAAACCATTCTGACAGACCTTCCGATGTTCTAACGGCACTTTGACTGTTTACTTCTATTTGCTGCATTAACAATGTTTAAGATATTTATTTGGGTTATAAGACTGCTTCTACTGATAATAATCTTCATTCCCATTACACTTGTTTATTTGATATAAGTAATCGTTACTCTCTTGTATATTCATTTACTGTTATCTTCATTCTCTTTTATATAAGTTTACTGTTATCTTTTGCAATCTTCATACTTTAAAATTTGTTTACAGTTTTATTCAATAATCTTATTGGTAACATCTGTTTACTCTTATTTTCTGTAATCTTCATATGTCTATATTTGTTTCCTTTTATCGTTTGTAAGGATATGTCTATCCACTCTATCTCCCTATTGTTGTTCTTTGTAAGTGTACGTCTATCCTCTGTATCTCCCTGTTGTTGTTCTTTGTAAGTGTACGTCTATCCTCTGTATCTCCCTGTTGTTGTTCTTTGTAAGTGTACGTCTATCCTCTGTATCTCCCTGTTGCTGTTCTTTGTAAGTGTACGTCTATCCTCTGTATCTCCCTGTTGTTGTTCTTTGTAAGTGTACGTCTATCCTCTGTATCTCCCTGTTGTTGTTCTTTGTAAGTGTACGTCTATCCTCTGTATCTCCCTGTTGTTGTTCTTTGTAAGTGTACGTCTATCCTCTGTATCTCCCTGTTGTTGTTCTTTGTAAGTGTACGTCTATCCTCTGTATCTCCCTGTTGTTGTTCTTTGTAAGTGTACGTCTATCCTCTGTATCTCCCTGTTGTTGTTCTTTGTAAGTGTACGTCTATCCTCTGTATCTCCCTGTTGTTGTTCTTTGTAAGTGTACGTCTATCCTCTGTATCTCCCTGTTGTTATATTTGAAAGGATACATCCCTCTTTTCTATTACTTTGATGTTATCCTTGGTAAGGATGTCTCTCTCTTATCTCTCAGCTGTTATCCTTTGTAAGGATATGTCTCTCCTCTATATCTACTTACTGTTATCCGTATATTCTTATATATGTGTCCTAATTTACTGTTTTTAGTATTTTTTATCTTCGTATATAGTCTTTTTTTTTTTTACTGTAATGTTTTTAAAAGAAATGTTTATTATAATTGTGATTAAGGAATGACACCCCTGTACTCAAGGGAAACTCATAGGCGCTCAGTTTCTCTTAGCAGGCAGCGGAGACAAGTTTGAATATCGATAACACCGACGACAGACTGACGATGAAACGTCTCAAACCTCCTCTGAGGTATAGATTGTTTCACTCATTGGAGCATTCAATTTTAAATTCTCGAATTTTAAATGCACATTTCACATAAAAACAACTGTTACTCACTTTCTTCAACCACCACTGTTAGTTTTAACCACCATTGTGACACTATCTACATACCTATAAACTCTTCAGCACTCGTGGGCAACGTGCACTCAACCTAATTCATTCTATTTATTGTTAATGTAATCATCATCATCAAGTACCGGACTCGCTGTCGTAGCTGATCATGTCTCTCCACAACTTTCGATCTCGGCAGCTATTTATCATTTCTGTTGTTGACCTTCTGCCAAGCCATTATCTTAAGCTGTCTGTTATTTTTTCTCTTTGCTTCCCTTTATCTCTTCGTCCCTCAATTTTTCCAGTTGTTACAATATATTCCAATTGTTCTCTTCTCATTACATGGCCAGAAAATGATGATTGTTTCTTCCTAATATTGGAAGTTAGCTCTCTTTTTGCTTTGGCCTCTTTCAGAACGTTTTCATTACTCTTCTTAGCTGTCCATGGTATTCTCAACATTGTTCTGTAAAACCACATTTCTACAGACTCCAGTGATTTTCTTGTCTGTTGTCCTATTGTCCATGATTCGCATCCATATGTTAAGACTGACTCTACACAACATTTAAGAACTCTTTTTCTTGTTTCTATTGTCAAAAATGGATTGCATAGTATTTTCCTCATTTTTTGGAAAGCTACTTTTGCCTGAGCCATTCTGCATCTCACCTCTTTTGTACATCTTCCGTCTGAGGTTAACAAAGTTCCCAAATATTTAAATTCATTTACCTGTTTTAATATTGTTCCACTTGTCTTTATTTTGCACTGAGGTGATGTCTTTTTCTTTGTTGTTACCATTACCTCTGTCTTTTTGATATTAAGACTGAGTCCTTTATTTTTGCTTTCTTTCGCTATAATGTCCAACATTTCTTGTAACTCATTTTCGCTCTTAGCGATTAATACTGTATCATCAGCATTCCTTAGATTATTTATATTATGACCTCCAATTGTTATTCCAGGCATGTCCCTTATGGATCTTAAAATAATCTCACTATAAATATTAAACAAATCTGGTGACAGCCACCTTGTCTAACACTTTGTTTTATTTGTTGAAACATTCCCAATTGGTTTCCAGTTCTTATGGCCGCTGTTTGTTGCCAGTACATGTTCTTTATTATTCTTAGATCTTTGCTGTCTACGTTTATGCTTTCTAAAATGTTGATTATTTCTTGGTGCTTTACTTAATGAAATTATACGTTAATGTAATACTACGCCTAAATAAGGGAGCAGCGTTAGCTCAGTGGTAAGAGAACTGGACTACAAAGGACTGGAGGTAGGGTCAATCCCAACCGACAGCTTTCGGGTTTACCCAGCCTTTAAAGGGTACCGGAATTTTTTATGGGAAAGTAAAGAGGCACAGGCGTAATACCGACCACATTACCCCAAATATCACATGCCGAAGGTCTGTAAAATTTATGGTCACTAACACCATATTCCCCATACGCCACTTGGCGTGACGGGGCATTTTACTTATTTTACTCTTATTATTATTACCAACCTTATTTGTCGTTTATCTGTTTACTTTCTTCTATCTAAAGTTTTTTTTCTCTCTCTCCGCTTCTCTAATCTTCACTGCCAGGCAGTGATACCTCCCTGAGATAAGTCTGAAGACAATTTGCCTTATCTTGTCTGAAAGTGGAAACCTAAAGTCAACGCCAGTCATGACCGACAAAGAAGTTAAATATTTGTCTTTCTTGCTTATGGCGAGGCAATTTTTGACTTAAGACGTTCTTCTTCATAACGTCGGGAGCTGAGAGCGATTATCAGTAACTCATACCAGTTCGAGAAATATGAGAGATTCTGAGAGAAAAAAAAACGTCCACTAAAATGATTTAGAGCCCAATTAACGCAAACGTCAAGTTCGCAACTAACGATCATGCAAGACCAAAAAGGCAAGTATCTTTTATATTTGACAATAGCGTAACTACTGTTATCGTAAATAGATTTGTTCATAAACTCCTCAATATGCTGAGGCGCTGAGGGAACTACCGTGTACATTTTAAAAGCGAAACACTTACTCGATGTCCTTATTTATTTGATATACTACTAGATATATTTGTTTTCCACTTGTTAATTATCTCTCTTATATTATTATAAATATCTATTCTAACTTTGCTGGTGCATAATATTGTACAACAAACATGCATGGCCATATAATGTACTCCATAGCTGAAATGAACAGTAAAGGTTCAGCTGACGAATCCAACGTTTGGTAAAGAGCATTAATTTGTGGTCTGTTGTAAAAGGACAGAAAAATCACATCACAGACAAATGTTCAAAGACAAAAAAGACGCCACGAAGTATGCCTTTATATACATATACGCAATACTTTGTTGACTCGCTGCTGATCGTCAGCGTAGCGTAGTAAGACTGCAGATGATATTGCTTTTACTAGAAACACAAGAAAAATGTTTGATCAATAACGAATACTCAAAATGTCAAATTCTACTACAACATAACATTCTTGAACAGGTCGACAAACAGCACGTGCATATCCTCCCTGACAGACACCTCAGAGCAGCTGCAACCGATACCATTAAGCCATTAGCGAATCTACTCAAATAAAGAATGATGCAAATCCTGGACGTCATGAACACGGGTGGCAATATAACTGTATAAATACAGTCACAATGTACTCGTGATGGTTTAATGTCCATTTTTTTCCGCTTAGGAAAGCTGCGGTAAAGTAGTAGATATTAAACTAATCTGCTGACGACAAGCGGTTGGGGTTGATCCCGACTATCGGCTTTTGGGTTCAGCCAGCCTTGAATTGGTAAAGAACTTTCGTGAGAAAGGAAAAAAAAACACTGGCATAAAGATGTCGACATTCACCCCCCAAATTTGTAATAAATATGGGAACTTATAAACTATTTACATACCACACGGAGCGTGGGGGCACACTTCTTTTTTTAAAATCCTTTTTCTGTTACTTGCACCACAATGCTGTCAATGTTATTTGTTCTTCCTGTTTGATCTGTTATTCATCTCTGTCGTGGATCTAGAAAGCAGTTATTGACCGCAGGCCTTGTGATGTTTAGCAGATCAGCAACAAAATGTCTTTACTTTGTTCGGCTTTGAGACTTCTGTGGCAGGTGTCTCTAAGTTTTGCTTGTTCTGTGTACTTTAGTATTTCAATGTTTTTATGTGTAGTCGACAGCTTTTATGATGGTCTCTGCTTCTCGTCTGCGGAAGCAGTTGAACTAGTTCTTAAGTATGTCTTTAATTTTGTGTCTTTTGAGGTTTTTTTTTTTTTTATTCCTATGGCCAAAGCATTCTATGGATTTTCTTCTTGGTCTTGATCCTTCTTGGGCGTCGCACATTGTTTTTTTTTTCGCTATCCATCTCTCTATTCTTGGCGAGATATTCGATTTTATCTTATGAATTATCAACTTTGTTTATCTCACAAGTGTTCTTTTTAATGTCTTTCTACGTTTTCCTCTTTTCAAGTATCTTGATGTTTCCAATAGAAGAGGCTGTTTTGAAATTCTTCTGTTATCTCTTCTCTACATATGCCCGAAATATCGTTTTCTTCTTTTTCTAATTGTCTTCAAGCAGGTTATATAAAAGATGACAGCATTGACATTTATATTTTTTCAGCTCTGCAACATTTCACCATTTAGAAGATCAGTTTAAAAGCACAAAAACGGGCACCTCTTCAGTTCATCAAAATATGTTTCTCTCTACAGGAACATGTAACCTTCATCACTTACATTAAGGTCATGTTTCTTCTCACCTTTTGATCTGATCTTAGGCATTGCTTCTAGTTGACATTAATAATTGCATTATGGTACTTCCTGATGCGTTCATGACTGTGATGACCACGACGCTATAGCTACGCTTCTGCCACGGTTATGCATAATTTGGGGAGGGAGCGAAGGGGGGTGGTTGTGAATGGAGTAAGTTGCGACTTTGAATATCTTCAATTTGTGTGGGCGTTTCTGTGTTAGATTATGTTATATGGAAGGCAAGCGAGAGAGGGAGAGGGAGAGAGAGAGAGAGAGAGAGTAATGTAGGGAGATAATATTTAAAGCGTGAATGAGTTTATTGAGAAGGATGACGAAGTAACGAAGAGTGTGTCTTATGGGGAAGTTAGGTAACGGAGCGTACATGAAGAAGAACAATAAATATGAAAGTATCATTTTCTGATTGGAAAGTAAGGATGGGCTTTCACTTATTTGTAATGCAATTAATTCTAAATGCTGTGATAGAAATATGGGTAGGCGGGCAGAGACGGAAGGGTGCGGGCATGGGTAGATACATGACTGGATGAGTAGATGGATGGATGGATGAGTAGATGAATGAGTGGATGGATGAATGGGTAGATAGGTGAATGTCTGGGTGGATGGAAAGGTGGATGGATGATCGAATGGATAAACAGATGGATGGAGGAATGCAAAAATGTGGGGGGAGGGGTAGTGACAACTGGGAGAAAATGAGAGATAAGCAAGGACAACATGACTGAGGGTAGGGTGAACAAAGATTAATAATGTGGATCAGACCGAGGGCACACATTTTAATACAGAAGTTAAAGAACGTTCTGATTTCCATTCAAGTCCGACCTGCCAATGGTTGCTTTGTTGGTCTGTGACAATGGAAATCTTGAGGAGAATACATGGATGTATGGATGGAATAATGGATGGGTTAATGCTTGGATGAATAGATGGATCGAAAGAAATTTAGATGATTGGATGAATAGATGAATGGAGGAATTGGTAGATGGATAGATGAGGCATGAGTGGACAGATTGATGGAACAATGGGTGGATGGAGGAATTGGTGGATGGATGGAGCATGGGTGGAAAGATAGATGGAACAATGGGTGGATGGAGGAATAGGTGGGTGGATGGAGCATGGGTGGACAGATTGATGGAACAATGGGTGGATGGAGGAATAGGTGGGTGGATGGAGCATGGGTGGACAGATAGATGGAACAATGGGTGGATGGAGGAATAGGTGGGTGGATGGAGCATGGGTGGACAGATAGATGGAACAATGGGTGGGTGGAGGATTAGGTGGGTAGATAGTTGAATAGATTGATGAATGGACTAATTGGTGGATGTATGGTTGAATTCTTATATATTTCTGATTTGGGAAGGAAATAAGATTGACGGATATAGAATGATAAATATAAGAGTAGATTTGTAGGTAAGAAATGCAAGAATTACGTAGCTAAATAAAGTAATTAGAGAGGTAAATGGAAAGAACTCCATTGCGATATATGTATATTCCTTCTTTTTCTGTTCTTCCTCATTTGCCTTTCAGCGTCGAGGAAGATATAATTTGAGGTCTTTTGCTCTGCTGCTGGCATTTTCTGATATGTTTTCAACTGTTTCTAATATTCCATCAATCCATTCTTTTCGTGCTCGCCCTTTGAGTCTGGTGTTCTTGCAACGTTTATTTGATGCCTTTCAGCGGTGAGGGGAGAAATAATGTGCCTTCTATTGCTCTTCTGATCGCCTCTGGTACTGTTATGTTTCCGTGTGTTTCTAATATTCGTTCAATTCATCTTTTTCGGGGTCTGGTGTTCTCTCAACGTTTATTGAAGGCCTATTATGTTTTTTTTCTGCCTTATCATGTGGCCAAACCATTATTTTGTTGTTGTTGTTTCTTCATCTACTATATGGCGGAAATTATTGCTAGCTTTTTTTTTTTATCATTTCTTCATTTTTGACCTTATCTCCCAGGCTGTTTCCTGTCATTCGTCTAACACATTTCATCTTGTAGTGGTTATTGTTCTTATTATTCTTGCATCCAGGATCCAGGTTGGTAGCACAACGTTGAGATGACGATTGTGTTGTAGGGTGCCCGTTTTGCCTCTAAAGCATTGACGACTAACTGGCTTCCCCCCCGCTGACCAGATCCTGCCCGTCGGTCTATTTGTCTAGGTACTTAAAGCGGCCACAGAAACTATTGCACTTATACAAGTTATTTTGAAATATATAGTTAATTGTCTTTTAGCAAATGTTAAATGTGTCGTTAAAGCGCAAACATTATTAATGTATGACTAAATCACATCGTGAAATGTGTGATGATGCTCAAAAGTTTGGCCTTTTTGTCCTAGCCTTGGCTATAATTCTGCCCTCGTTCAACCTTAAGTTATCCACCACTGCTCTAGAGTCATGTCCTTGTTTGACAACAGTGGTGATAGTTGTCTGATGATTCGATAAACGTTGAGAAAGAGAAAAGCAAGTAAACGATGCTGCTGGAAGTAAACTCAAAATACAATGACAGGAGTTGATTTTGGAAGCCGCGATATCTCAGTGGTTAGTGAACTGGACTACAAAAGACAGTCGGGTTCGATTCTGTTCGACGGCTTCCGGGTTCACCCAGCCTTAAATGGGTACCGGATTTTTTCTGGGAAAGTAAAGCGGCACGGGCGTAATACCGACCACATTATCCCAAAAATCATTTGCCGAAGGTCTGTAAAAATTATTGTCACTAACACCATACTCCCTATACGCCACTTGGTGTGACAGGCTTTTTACTACTTTTTTTTTTTCTAGGTGTTGATTTTGCTGGCGCTTATGTAAAAAAAAAAAAAGAACAAAAAAAATAATGGAAAGAGAGTTCGAGATCGTTGTTTGGAGACATCCATGCGTCAGCGAACCTCAGACCGTCACAAGGTCTGAGAAAATTAACAAAATAGGGTTTTTTGGTTATTTTTGGAGATGGAAGGGGTGGATACGTTTCCCATAGAATCACGGAAATTAATGCCTGGAAATAACTGTAATGAAACATAAATAATTGCCATATACGGCGTATGTAATATCCAAATCTCTCTCAATCGTTTGAAGTTAACATTACAGCTTTCATTTGCTTTAACGGGCACAAATAAACCCTTTGTGCTATTGAAGTGCAGATTTAACTGTTCAAGTATTACCCCCACAATCATTAGAATACATCTGAAAGCGACGAGACACAGTCAATAATAACACAGAGAAACAAACACGGAAAGAAAAGAACAACAATACAATTTCATCTGTTTGGAAAATAAAACGGGAGCTATTTTCAGATATTGTTAGCAATCAGAAGTTATGAAAAGGGTAATATTTATTTGGCCTGTCTTTGTATTTGTTGAGAACAGGAAGGTGTTCCTACTCTTTTGTTTGGGGAAAATAATTTGTTTCCAGTTTTTTTTTTAATGTAACGTGAATAGAGATCGAAGTGTTGCTAAATTTGTTTCGTTAAACAGACGAATAAAAGTAATGGAGTGTATTAACGATTTTTTATTTATCTGAGGAAGAGAAAGTGGAGGAGGTAGAGAGAATTTCGAGAGAATGTGAGATTCAGAGTAAAAGAGAGAAGAGAGTATGAGACTAGAATAGTGTGAAATAGTGCGATTGAATGAGAGAGAAGATTGGACTATTCAGTTATAAAAGATAAGGAGAATGAAAGTATAAAAAGGATGAATGATTTATTGTATTTTGGGGGAAACTAGAGGCAAGTGGCAGAGAAAGAGAGATAGATCGAAAAGAAAAATAGAAAATGGAAAAAATGCGGAAGAATAAAAGAGATAATGAAATCGATTGTTAAAAGTATTTAAAGAGTGAGAAGGAATTAGACAGACCGAAAAAAGAGAACTACGACAGCAACAATGACAACATAATGTTTGCATCTGATTGAAGAGTGGAGGTCAGAATAGAAAGAATATTTGAACATCCGAGAGAGACTGAGAGGGTGAGTAAGAGTGAGTGTTTCTCTGTGTGAGTGTGTGTGTGTGTGTGTGTATGTGTTTAGAAAATATGTATCAATACATTAAGAATATTGAGTTATTGAGTTATGTGCAAGTCATCATCATTGCACTCCGAACATGTTCATAGGTACATATTGCACTCCGAACATATTCATTAAAGAGTATAGAGTGTATGTTGCTATAGACTACTTTTTTTTTTTTTAAAGGAAAGATATATTATATCGGTGACGTAGCCGACATCATGCCAGGCTGCCCTATTTTTCCAAGAAAAAAAACATAAGGAATCAATTTAAGGCTATGCGAACCTAGATATTGTCGATCGATACAAAAACCCGACCTTTTGTCCTTAGCAGACCAGTTCGAAAATCACTGATCGAAAATGTCGCTTGCTGACTTATCATATCAACTTGGACTGTTGTAACGTTGGGAGGAGTTATGTGTCAATCAATGGGTAGTCGCAATGGCGCATTGGTCGTTAGCCATTTGGTCTGTCTATTTCATTCTTGGACCCAGACACTGATACCAGCTCTTCAGCTGTTGCAGGCAGCAACAGTAGTTTGTTTAGAATATGTTTTCAATGACAGAACAGCTTTATGCTGTTGTTCTAATAGTTCCCGCTTTTCCTTTCACTTTTCTTCTTTTCTTTTTTTTCAAATACCATTAATTGTTTTTTTTCACTTGCTATCACTTCTCATTTTGATCTTCCCCCCTCCACCAACCATCCCACCCTCCAATTTAATTTACAATATCATTCATATTTTATTTTCCTCCAAGTGTTTTGAATAACATATTTATATCTTCATTTTGCCTTCGATTTTTGCCATTGCCAGTTGAGACTATATTATCATCAGGTGCTATGCCGGGTGGTGTAGACAATCATCTCTCTCCACATCTCTGGGCTCTTCATACATCTCATGATTTCAGTCGGTGATTTTAAATTATGCCATTTGGATAATCTGTTCAATATTTTTATTCGCTTGGTTTTCCTTTGTTTTTCTTTGCCTGCATTCTTCTGTTGTTATAATATTCGAACTGCTTCCTTTTGGTATCTCAATCCCAATTAATGTAGATGGTCTTTTCTTTGTTATTCGGACGATATTTCTGGTTTCTCCAGCTCTTTTTAAAACATTCTTCATGAGCAATTATTGCTATCCACGGAGTTCGTAGCATTCTTCTGAGAAATCACATCTCAGCTGTCTCTAATGTTCTTTGTCTTGTTTTGCTTAACGTCCATGACTTACTTCCAAATAGTAGAACAGGTTTGATGCACTTTAGGACATGTTTTCTAACATTTATAGATAAGCAACTTTTATCAGTCGCTGCAACTGATAAAAGAAAGTTGACAAATAAATATTATTTATCATGAATGCCCTCAATGCATGAACAATGGTGAGACTTATTTTGTGAAATCGTTACTACATGTATCTAGATATATTTATTCAGTTTCTTTATTGATAACTTTCTGCCGCCATGAAAATAATTCTGATGTACTAGAATTAACATTTGCTTAATTCCGTTTAAATTTTTAAAATTCAGTTGACATATATGTTATGTTATGTTATGTTATCTATGTGATACACATATTTTCATAGTTTCATCTAATGATGCGTTGCGTACTGTAGTTAAGTTATATTCAATGTTTACTTCTCGTGTAATCCTACTATGTATAAGAGGTATGTATGTATGTTTATATGCGTACAATATTCAACAAAAACGGTGATATAATTGTCCCTCAATTATGGGGTAACAAGCATCACTGACTACATCGTTCCTTCTTACCGCACTTTGACATGTTTTCTATATATTTGGTTTATAAACCGAGTTAAATGCGCTGTTGGAACAACTAGAGCATTAAGTTTTATTGGCCGTTTCCTGTGAAATTCCCATTTCCTGCACTGATTTCCTTAACATTTCCGACTATTTCCTGGGCCAATGCATTTTGTTTTGTGCATTCGCAATAATTGAATATGCAAATATTTATTATACTCTTGTGTTGTAGTTTGTTCTTTGACTTGTTTGTATGTTAATGTTTGTTTTTGAACAAGGTCATTTTCTCGCAAATTATATTTATCTCGTGCTGTTTAATCAACTATTTAATCTAACCATAATTTTATTAATGTTTATTTTATCTAAAAATACATTTTAACCATAGTAAAGTACGTGAAAGTTATTTAAATAAAAGCAATCAATGTACTTCTGTATGGGGAGCATTATCGTTATCGAGTTCATTTCTCATTTAGTTTTGACATAAAATTATTACAGACAAACTGGTAGGTACTCATTCGCCTTCAAAATATGATGAAGTGTGGTGACTGTTCTGATAACTAGTTGGATGTGAGCACAACTAGCAATCCCTGGCAAGTAGTCGTTCCTACTTGTTAGATGTTACATAACAATTTGCTGCTGTCTCTGTCTTGTCAATTTCTAACATCAAATTATTGAGGGACATCATAGAGTTGTGTTATACGCTAGAATGATATAGAGCTAGTTTGTGTAGCATTTTTGGGATAGCAATAAAGCTTATCTTTGTAAAGGACGGACTAAAGTCGAGCCTTGATTCTAGAAAAAAAACGTTTCCAAAATAAGTAGTAGCTGTACACTCCATTCCCTGACTGAGAATAATATTGCAACATATCGCTATCTTTTATCTTCACGCTGCTACAACGCAAACCAGTAATTGTAAGCGTCCGTTCTTAAGTTTCTTCGCAACCTTGTATAGATGAATCTACCCCATGGGAACTCTTATAGAATAGTAAGACTTACTGCGTTAGTGATGAGATTTACTTGCTTTCTCCTGCTATATGTCATTGGACATACATTTTACCAGTCCTGACCAGTCACAAGTGTTTGTCATTGATATGTAAGTTGTCCCTTACATTTTCTCATTTAATTCATTAACCTATATAATATTCTTCTTGACGTCTGTTCAGTTATCAAAATGAATAGCGCAAGTTATATTTTAATTTTTTTTTAAAAGGAAAAGAAAACAAACGATAAAGTCTTAAAACAACTAAAAATGAAAAGAGACACACAATTCAAACAAGACAAATGCGATTTTTGGGCCATGTTAAAAGACACAACAGCCTACTACTAAAAGTAATCTTGAAGTGGAAAATGCAAGTTAAAAGAGGCAAAGGCATACCAAGAATAACATGGACGAGTAACATCAAAAGATGGACAAACCAGCCAACGACAACCTGCACCATCAAAGCAAGAGACAGAGCAGAATGGCGCTCCATGGTAGCCAACCTTCGTTGCGGAGATGGCACTTGATGATGATGATAAAATTTTAAAATGTCATCACATGTGTGATTAGACATTTATTTTCTTTACATTCGTGCCCTACTTGTAAACTTTCATTTTTTTAATTGTTACAAGCATTTATCAACAAGGTATAAATAAATCAACTTTAATTTTACTAGAAACATTAACTTGTGTGTGTGTGTGTTGTGTCACAAGCTGGAACCACTCATAAATATGTATCCATTTCAGGAAAGATGGAAGCGCAGCACCAACAGTGCACCTACACCAATAAATGCTGTAAAATGTGTAGGAATATAAATAGTGTTTCACTTTCTGATTTAAACAAGCAGCTGTATGTAAAAATAAAACAATGAACAAATACTTCTTCCTCTTCTTTCCTTCCTCATTTGCCTTTCAGCGTCGAGGGGAGATACAATTTGCGGTCTTTTGCTCTTCTGTTCGCCTCTGCTACTGTTATGTTTCCCAGTGCTTCTAATATTCCATCGACCCATCTTTTTCGTGGTCGACCCTTGGGTCTGGTGTTCTCACAACGTTTGTTGAAAGCTCGTTGTGTTGTGTTTTGTTCTTTCTGCCTTGTCACGTGGCCGAACCATTTTATCTGTTGTTTCCTTATATATTATATGGCTGGGGCTATTCCTAGCTTTTTTCTCAGTTCTTCATTTCTGATCTTATCTCTCAGACTGTTTCCTGTCATTCGTCTATAGCACATTTCACCTCTGTAGAGGTTATTTTCTTGTTGTTCTTGCATCTAGGGTCCAGGTCTGGCATTGGTAGCACAACGTTGGGATGAAGATTGTATTGTATAGTGCTCGTTTTGCCTCCAGAGTCATTTCCTTGTTTGATAATATTGGTGATAACTGTCGATGATTTGACGAGCTTTGTTGCATCTTGATTCTATCTCTGCCGTTTGAGAATTATCGTTTGTCATTAGCCTTCCTAGGTATTTGAATTCCTCTACTTGTTTTAGTTGTCTGCCTTCTATAGTTATGTTGATGTTCTGTTTATTTTTGGCGACGTTCATGACTTCTGTTTTGTTGATGTTGATTTTCATGTTGTACTTTGTGCCTGAGATGTTGAGTTTGTTTAAGTGTTCTTGTAGGTCTTCTATTGTTTCATGTATTAGTGCCTGATCGTCTGTAAATAGAAGCTCGTTGATCTCCTCTGTCTCTGATGGGTTGGCTAGCTTGCATATATGGTCCATGTATGTAATAAACAGTAGGGGGGATAGTACGCACCGCTGTCTTACGCCTGATCTAACTTCGAAGTGGTCTGTGTAGCCTGCTGCTGTTCTGACCCTGCAGCTGCTGTTGACGTAGAGGCTTTTAATAATGTTGGTTAGATGTTGGCTTACTCCGTATGTTGTTAGTATCTCCCACAGTTGTTCTCTGTTTACTCTGTCGAATTCTTTTTCCTGGTCAATGAAGGCTATGTATAAGTTTTGATTGTGTTCTGTCGTTTTTTTCTGCAAGCTGTTTTGGTGTGAATAGTGCGTCGGTGCATCCTCTGTTTTTTTCGGAACCCCATTTGAGAATCGCTTAACTGTAGTTCTATTATTGGTCACAGCCTTTTTTCCAAAATTTTGGCGTATTGCTTTCCTACATGGCTGAGAAGAGATATACCTCTATATTGATTGCAGTCTCTTTTGCTACCTTTCTTTTTTCCATATTGGTATGATGATTGCCTGTTGCCAGTCATGAACAAATACGTGAATATAATATCGAGCTATAGGATCTTTGAGAGTGAATACCTTAGTTACTTGTCAAGTAGAGATGTGAATAAGCCAGGTGTAGCAGTGTGGGTCCTGTTGTAAATATCTTTTCTTCTCATTCATTTTCAGACGTTCACACAGATTACATGATGACAACCAAAGACATCTTTCAATTTCCAGCCTCTCCATATAGCTTTTTGTTGATAGAGACTGCCTGCTGCTAGGTATTACTTGAATCATCGCTGAATGCTAGCTACTTATGTCCAATATGTTTGAATTACGTGCGAAGTACGTGCGAAGTACGAGCGAAGTACGTACATGTGATCTGAAATCCTTTACAGCGTGCGCAATAGTGTGTTCTGTGTTTGCAATATATGTCATCATTGGAATACCGGTCAATATGGCGGATAGGCGGCAGAAACCATTTACGCTCAGTCTGAAAAGTGTTCCTTGTTGCAGTTTCCTCATATTCCAAGTCCGGCTTGCTGCTGGAGCTACTGAGTTAGTGCTCTGTGCACACTGTGAGATATGTTTTTCATCCGGATTGTTTTTCGATATTCCGATTGCTGACGATGAATGACAAATAACAAAGGACAGTTCAGCTGCTTCACTTTCGGAGCTGCTTGGCCTTATATATTTTGGCGTGTGCTGTAGCTACTATAATTGGGACTGCACCTGCCTTTCTTTGTTTCGATCCTTCAATGAGATGCATTTTATTCTGATGATTCCACTGGCACGGTCAGTTGAGCAATTATGGATTCTAATTCGTTTGCAGTGATATAGGGGCATTCGACAAACCATAACCATTTTTGGATCTAGTCGCGCATGTCCCTAATGTGCATGTTGCTTAAGTGACTTAACAGACTCTCTAACAACGTTAGCACAAAACATTCAAAAATAATAAATAAGTTAATTCAAAAACATTAAATGAGTTAATTTAAAAAAACGATAAATAAAATAACACGCGTACACTGTAGCACTCTGGATAGTGGACAGGCAGATCTGTATTTTTGTCTTCCTCTGAAACACATCGGGTATCGAGAGGGGTACAACGTGTTATCTCTCACTCTCTGGCAGCCTCAGCAGTTGTCATGTGTTGCTGTGGTAATGTTTCTTGATGTTGTCACTACATCATGAAGAAGCAGAAAGGTTCGCTAAATAAAGCGAATCTATTAACAACATTACTGAGTTACGAAAATTTGGTTTCAGAAAAAAGCAGCTGAATAAGGAAACATTTCTTCTTGATATTCTTCTAGCCATAGTTCTAGAGATCGTGATGGCACTACTGACAGACATCATGGACCATCTTCATTGTTTATCTTTAAGTCATTCATTGGGACTCTTCGAAGTCAAACCTGTCCTGCTATCTTCCCATCTGTTCTCTCTCTCTACCGCTCATTCTTCCCTCTTTCACAGTTGTTTGCAGATTGGTCTTTGCAAAGACTATATGTTCGAGACACGTGACCAACAATTTCATCTCGAGTTTCTTTACAATAGTTAAATGATTATAATGGAAGTCGATTACTGGCTATCTCTCTTGCGAACTTGTTTCTGTTATGAAACAATCTAGGTAAGAGACTGCAAAATCTACGATTATATTCTACTTCCATAATTTATATTTTATTTCGTAGCTATACCGTCCATGCATCGCAATCGTATAGAAAAATTAATATAACAATGCTGGAAGATGTTAATAAAAAATATAATAAATCAAACTATACAGTCACAAGTTCATTCTTTCATACCGTTATAGATTACACAAAACTTTTAATTTGTAAAGGTGACACACTTTTATTAGTTGGGGGCCTCGGTAGCCTAGTTGGAAAAACCACCCGACTGGACTACCGACGTTCGGACAACCCGTGTTCGATTCCCGCTGGGAGCAGTGTGAATTGTACTCCTGATTGGAAAAAAAAAATACCCCCACGGTCGACCCAGCCGTTGGCAGAAATGGGTATCAGGGTATTACCATGGGAAGATGAGGAATGTCGCTTCGCATCTGAGTTTCGATGCTTGTGGCAACACTATACAGAAATAATACACGCGTGCTAAGACACCGGTTCAAGTCTCGTACTTTACCTTTACCATTACCTTTTAATAGAGTTCAGCGTAAACATATTATAGAGTGCCTGAAAAATATACATCTTCATGACCAAATGGACTAAATAAAACACATAACAAAGTGTGTTACATCTACTCAATGTGCCGCGATAGCTCAGTGGTTAGTGAACTGGACTACAAAGGACAAGAGGTAGGGTTCGATCCCAACCGACGGCTTCCGGGTTCACCCAGCCTTTAATGGGTACCTGATTTTTTTCAGGGAAAGTGTAGCGGCACGAATGTAATACCGACCACATTACCCCAAAAATCATGTGCCGAAGGCCTGTGAAATATATGGTCACAACACCATATTCCCTATACGCCACTTGGCGTGGCGGAGGTACTTTACTTTTTTTTTACATCTACTCAATATTCGTGTATGGTGCAGAAACATGGACCAAATAAAACAGATAATACAATTTAAACCTTTGAAATGTGAGTCTAGAGAAGAAAGAAAAGAATTTGGCGGAGAGAGCCCAAACACAAATAACCTTTTGCAGCAGCTAAAGATAGAAGAACTTGTTAGCACAACTTGGACAAAACAAATTAAATTTATGTTAGACCGAAAGAAAATAAACACTTGTTTACATTTACCCTGGAAAGGAAAATACAATGTAAACGAAGCAGAAACAGATAAAAACTGAAGTAGACAGATAGCATGGCAAGGTGACCTGGAAAACCTGTGACAACATTTACCGTCAAAGAAGGAAACAATGAAATAACGTCCATAGGGTTCAACTCTTCATGTGAAGGCGGCACAATATAGTGATTATGGATTCAACTTTCGATGTGAAGGTGGCACAATATAGTGATTATGGATTCAACTTTCGATGTGAAGGTGGTACAATGTAGTGATTATGGATTCAACTTTCGATGTGAAGGTGGCACAATATAGTGATTATGGATTCAACTTTCGATGTGAAGGTGGTACAATGTAGTGATTATGGATTCAACTTTCGATGTGAAGGTGGCACAATATAGTGATTATGGATTCAACTTTCGATGTGAAGATGGCACAATGTAATAATTATTCGAATCAAGATAATTCTGTCATAATGAAGCTGTCATTGTAAAAAGTATTGTTATGGAAACAGCGCCATATATTTTAGAGCAGTGATCTCTGCAATATGTGCCACTTTGGCACGCAAGGTTTCTGTTTTTGAGATTGTGGTTCTGCCCTATGTGCCGTCTTCGACTCGAAAGGACAATAGATAGATAGATATGAAGAGGCCAGCCATTGAAAGCCTTGAACAAAACAGCAAACTCGATCACATCAAACTAAACATATTGGTGTTTACAGCAATACTATAGTTCAAGGAGAAATTAACTGCACACAATATAAAACAAACCTTTTCAAGCTTCAAATACGCTCACTCTTCCTTGTCATGCCCCCCCCCCCTTTTTTTTTTTAATCCTTCCTCTTCCTTCAAGAGCACTCAATGAAAGGCAGAGTACTTTCTTTCAGAATAAGCAGTCTCAGAGATTGTGATCATCACTTACTGACAAAGCACCATTTGATTTACTCCAGCCATTCACATCAGCAAGGGACATAATCAATAACTATCTTAGCTACAGGCAACACCCGTGCGACACTCGTGATTATAAGTGGATATTCCTGTCACAGGTCTCGGAGTACGAAAGTTTACGGCTCTTATTTATCAATAATTTCAGGGTCAGAAAGGAAAGATAATTCAAATCTTATCTAAAAGATAATCAACCTTTCTAAGATCATTATCATTTTCCCTAGTCAACAGGGCAACATAAGGAAATGAGAACGAAACGAAGAATGACAATATTTTCATCAAATTATTCATATAAGGCCACTTTCTGAAGATCAGTGGGGTAGATAGGTTCCAAATATAGTCTCTGGTTTTTCCAGATAGAACCATCGTTAGTGTACTCGTATATGCCAAATAGTTTTTTTTTTCTTTTTTTTCAGATCACTCGGGAATTGCTAAACACAGTTCATGAGCTCTTTATTGCCGGCGTGAGTCCCAGGGGTTATTTAAGAACATTAATTTGATTGTAATAATTCTAGGAAAATTACACTTTAACATTCAACCTGGGTTGCGAGATAAAAAGTTTCCTCCTCGCCTTGCTTGGCATATGTCAAGTATGGTGTTAGTGACCATGTTTTTTTACATGACCACTGCACAATTTTGGGTGATGTGGTCGGTATCACGCCAGACCGCCTTTACTTCCCTGAACTACCTCTGATACCAATTTTTAGAGGCTCATCAGTCCGAAAAAAAACACGCGCTTCAGGGAATCAAATCCGGGCCCTTCTAGTCAGGAAGGAAGCGAGCACACTCAACCATTCAGGCTATGCAGTGGCATGAGTCTGTTTTATTTTTTCCATTTTATAAATCGATGTTTTTACCTTTTGATTTTCCATCTGAAATAAAATTAAATAAGATCATTCACTAAAAAGAATAGTGTTTGCATTTTAAAAGACACGAGACATTTAAATAGTATATATTTTGACTATGTCTTATTCAAAATACTCGAGGCTATACATGTTTTAGATTATTTATTTATGTTCTTAATGTGTTTTTTTACTATAAATATGTACTTAATGAGGTGTTTTATATGAAGGACCCAAGTCTAAATGTAAAATTAATTGATATTGCACACACATTTACTATGGCACTGCTGTGAAAGTGTTGTATTGCATTTGTTTATCTGTGGCTCCTACATTTTTTAATAGATGAGAACTATAGCTCGTTTCAAATCATCTGCCCAACTTTTAAAATCGATATCTTTTTAATCTCTTTTTGTAATTTTTTTCAAAATTTGCATGTAAAGTTATAATGATTAGAACCCAACAGGGAATTAATTTCATTTAAAAAAAACATTTGGTTATTTTTGTTGCTTATTTGATTTATATAAATTTATAACGACCCATTGATGTAGTCAAAACTTAATGTTTACAGTATTTTAAGTTAAAAATAGCGATTAAAAATCCATAGGCGGTACAATTGACGTTTTTGCACACTTTCCACGTGGGCTTTCTGGCACAATTAGACACTTGTAGAAAACACGAGGCATTGTGTGTTCCATTTTCGTTGAAATTCTGCAGTTTACAAAACATCGCAATAAAAATGTATGACTATTTTTGCAAAGAGGCTAAACGAGGAAGATTATTTCATTCTTTAGAAAACCCTCAGAATAGGACAAGACACATTTTGGATTTATCTAAACGGTCATTTAATCGCTGGATTCAAGCACGTGACCGTCAATGTTCAAAATATACAAAATCACAAGGAAGAGCAAAAATGTTGGATAATTTCGACAGTGAACTTATTAGAAGTGAAATTCGCAAAATGTTGAGTATGAATGAAACTGTTACAATAAGAAAATTAAAAGTATCGCTGAAAAAGAACAACAGTATTAAAATATCAAAGTCTACATTATGGAGGAATGTGAGAGCTGCAGGCTTTACATTCAGAAAGTATTCCAATGGACGAAACATCATCTGTGAGAAGCCACATATAGTAGTCATGAGAAGCAAGTACTTACGTGAAGTAAAAGAGGTGCGCAAGCAAGGTTATGATATTGTGTACTTGGATGAAACATGGATCAATGCTCACCACACTAACCAAAGGGAATGGCAGTCATCAGATGGAAAGATTAAGAGATTAATACCTAGCAGCAAAGGACAGCGCTTGATAATTGCTCATGCAGGTAGTCGACAACATGGACTAATACAGAATGCAGAGCTCATTTTTCTTTCAAAATCCATAGACAATCGGGATTATCACTCTGAGATGAATGGTCACATATTTAGACATTGGATTGAAAATTCTGTTCTCCCATCACTAGATCGACCATCTTGCCTAATAATGGACAATGCAGCGTACCACAACATTGTTGCACTTGAAGATAAAGTCCCAACGTCATCCAGTACAAAAGATGCTATTAAGATATGGCTCACAAAGGAGCACATACAATTTAATAACATGTACTTAAAACCTGAATTACTATCTCTAGTAAAGCAAAAACAGAGGACAAAGATTTTTCAAATAGATAAGATTATCCAAGAGCACGGTCATATAAGTTTGAGGCTGCCACCTTACCATGCTCATTTAAATCCAATGGAACTAATCTGGGCAAAATTAAAAGGACAAGTGGCAGATGAAAATACAACATTCAAAATATGCGATGTAAAGACTTGCCAATCTCGCTTTATTAAATATAGACAAAGATTATTGGGCTAAATGTGAAGACCACGTCTTAAAACAGGAAGAGGAATATTGGAAAAATTATGGTTTGTGGAATGTTCAACCCCAAACAGTTATTAATCTTTTAGACTCGTCTGATTCAGAATGAAAGTATATAGCCCCCACAATGTTGGCCCCTAAATTACCTTGAATTAGTTCAACAAACGGTCCTTTTCAGGACCACACAACTATGAAAATAGGACATACAGGTATACCTTGATATTATCGTCTGTCCTCGAACTGAGCAGACAATAATTCTCCTGGTGTTTTGTTTTATCCAGTTATTTCCCCATTACGGCCACGCCTTTACCTAGTGAAAATTAATCATAGACCAGCAACTACGGTAATTTCTATTATTTAGGGCTTCACAATTTACAATTTTGACAAACATCAAAGAAATATCGCCGCTTTAAGAAAACTGCAGCTGCAAGATATTTGTTAAATTTACATTTAAAGGGTCTTTTGCATTCTAATAACATTTGGAAAATTTCAAAAGTATTTAACAAACGGTTAGAGAGTAATAGCGTTTTGAAGTTGGGCAGATGATTTGAAACGAGCTATAGTGACGTCTGTGGGCTATTTCCTGGTCAATAGATGTTCTTGAGTTTACTCAGCACGCAGCAAAGTTTGTCAAATCATCCGAGTGACATCACCAATGCTGCCCAACAAGGAAATAGCACTAGGGACAAAACTGACACTTTACCGCGCATTCTGATAACAGCGTAATGCAATGTTAGACTTGAATCATTGACTAAAGAACATTTAGAAAAATAACCATTATAGAGCTGAAATGCGTTAGGTGCGTGGCAGGAAACAGCCTGAGAGGTAACACCAAAAGTGAAGAACTGAGATAAAAGCTAAGAATCATTCTTACCTTTGAAAATATAAGGAAACAACAGATAAAATGGTCTGGTCGAGTGATTAGACAGTGAGATCAAAATATGACACAATGACATTTCAACAAACGTTACTAGAACACCTGAACCAAGGCTCGACCACAAAAATATAGATGAATGTAGTACACGGCTGTTTATTTTCAACATAAAGTGGCGTTTAAATTATAACCTTGGAAATTTTACAACACTTGCGGATGGAGATGTTCTGAATCTAGAAATTTCCATTATTCTTAAAACGGATATTTTATGAAAGTGGTTTCAATTTGTTTCACAAAAAGTTTAACATCTGTACATAAAGTCAATACTTATGAGTGAACGAGATATTCTAGTACTTAATGCTTGTAACAAAAAGATTCTGAAATCTGGAACCTGAGTCTCAAATCTGAAGGTATCCATGGTACGATATTTTTATATTTTAATCATAAACATTTTATAATTTTAAGATAAACATTCTTCCAATCACTTTTTATATATAATAGAAAAATTTGTATTTTATCTTCCTGGACAGACATAAATAAGCAAATCAACTAAGAATCATTGATAAAATAATTGTGAACATTACAAAAACTAGGAAAAATAACAGAAGACGAGACTAACAAAAGAGTAAAAGACCACAAACAATATCACCCTTCGACGATAAAGACAAATAATAAGTTTTGGTGCTCATTATTACACAAAGAAAGTGCTTAAAGAAACACATGTACACATGATCTTCCGGTCAATATGGCGGATAGGCGACAGGGGACCGGTGAGTCAATGTCTAAAAAATTTTGCAGTTGCAGTTTCCTCATATTGCACGTCCGGCTTGCTGCCGGAGCTACTGAGTAGTTCTCTGTGGGCACGGTGAGCTGTGTGTTTCATCCAGATGGTGTTCTATATTCAGATTGCTTACGATGATTGATGATATCGTATGACGAAGATCAGTTCAGATGTGTTAAATTCGGTGCGAAAACGCTTGATATCTTTTGACGTGTGCTATATCTGCTGCGATGAGTACTACAACTGCCGTTCTTTGTTTTGCTACTCGATGAATTGTTCGTTCAGGTGATTCCACTGCCACGGGCGGTTAAGTAATAACGGATTTCCATTCGTTTGCAGTGATACCGGGCCTTCGAATAACCATAACGTGTACACAATGGAAATATTGTGAGGATGCTCTACTAAACTTGTGGTTCCAGATTAGTCGGACAACAACACAATCCCTTCCCTTCTAAAAAATTCTTTCTGTTCAGAAAAGCATGTTTCATTGATCAAGCAGGACTTTTGAATGGTCTTGGTCAGATCTAGGTCGCCACACCGCTGTTAGCAATCAACTGTTAGTCGCTGCTGAATATTTTGACCAGACTATTGAATAACAGAAAATTGATAAACCATTTTTGGTAATTCGGGGAATCCAGATTTGTTTAGAGCACCGTAAACGGGACTGTGTTGAGGCAAATCAATAGGTTATCATAACTCGCATACTACAACAAGTTGATATGATCAAGTGGGATATAATCTGTAATTGATCTTTACCAAATTCATGTTTTCGTGTTAGTATCGTCAGCTAGGTTATTATATACTATCTCTTAATAATAATTTTCTTATTAAAGTCATTTCGTGCAGCCTCTGACGCTAAAACGATTGTCAACAGTATTGATGATTTGTCCGTAGTATTTTAATTTCCTCTGTAAGATGTTTACAAGTTATTCATCACAATGTTTATGTCATTTCGCATGTCTTCATTGCTCATTTTCATTATCCAAGATATATTAAAAATATTATTTTACCCGCATTTTCTATCTATCTATCTTTCGTTCGCCTGAAGCATTGTCTATATCTGCAATGTCGTTTCCTGTATAAATGTTACTGTCTTTTGTAATTCTTGCAGTGGCCCATATAGTTTTGTCTGTAGTGTTGTATCTATGGGCCAATGGATTTTCCTCAGTCTACTATATTCAGTGTATACGCAATACTTTGTTGACTCGCTGCTGATCGTCAGCGTAGCGTAGTAAGACTGCAGATGATATTGCTTTTACTAGAAACACAAGAAAAATGTTTGATCAATAACGAATACTCAAAATGTCAAATTCTACTACAACATAACATTCTTGAACAGGTCGACAAACAGCACGTGCATATCCTCCCTGACAGACACCTCAGAGCAGCTGCAACCGATACCATTAAGCCATTAGCGAATCTACTCAAATAAAGAATGATGCAAATCCTGGACGTCATGAACACGGGTGGCAATATAACTGTATAAATACAGTCACAATGTACTCGTGATGGTTTAATGTCCATTTTTTTCCGCTTAGGAAAGCTGCGGTAAAGTAGTAGATATTAAACTAATCTGCTGACGACAAGCGGTTGGGGTTGATCCCGACTATCGGCTTTTGGGTTCAGCCAGCCTTGAATTGGTAAAGAACTTTCGTGAGAAAGGAAAAAAAAACACTGGCATAAAGATGTCGACATTCACCCCCCAAATTTGTAATAAATATGGGAACTTATAAACTATTTACATACCACACGGAGCGTGGGGGCACACTTCTTTTTTTAAAATCCTTTTTCTGTTACTTGCACCACAATGCTGTCAATGTTATTTGTTCTTCCTGTTTGATCTGTTATTCATCTCTGTCGTGGATCTAGAAAGCAGTTATTGACCGCAGGCCTTGTGATGTTTAGCAGATCAGCAACAAAATGTCTTTACTTTGTTCGGCTTTGAGACTTCTGTGGCAGGTGTCTCTAAGTTTTGCTTGTTCTGTGTACTTTAGTATTTCAATGTTTTTATGTGTAGTCGACAGCTTTTATGATGGTCTCTGCTTCTCGTCTGCGGAAGCAGTTGAACTAGTTCTTAAGTATGTCTTTAATTTTGTGTCTTTTGAGGTTTTTTTTTTTTTTATTCCTATGGCCAAAGCATTCTATGGATTTTCTTCTTGGTCTTGATCCTTCTTGGGCGTCGCACATTGTTTTTTTTTTCGCTATCCATCTCTCTATTCTTGGCGAGATATTCGATTTTATCTTATGAATTATCAACTTTGTTTATCTCACAAGTGTTCTTTTTAATGTCTTTCTACGTTTTCCTCTTTTCAAGTATCTTGATGTTTCCAATAGAAGAGGCTGTTTTGAAATTCTTCTGTTATCTCTTCTCTACATATGCCCGAAATATCGTTTTCTTCTTTTTCTAATTGTCTTCAAGCAGGTTATATAAAAGATGACAGCATTGACATTTATATTTTTTCAGCTCTGCAACATTTCACCATTTAGAAGATCAGTTTAAAAGCACAAAAACGGGCACCTCTTCAGTTCATCAAAATATGTTTCTCTCTACAGGAACATGTAACCTTCATCACTTACATTAAGGTCATGTTTCTTCTCACCTTTTGATCTGATCTTAGGCATTGCTTCTAGTTGACATTAATAATTGCATTATGGTACTTCCTGATGCGTTCATGACTGTGATGACCACGACGCTATAGCTACGCTTCTGCCACGGTTATGCATAATTTGGGGAGGGAGCGAAGGGGGGTGGTTGTGAATGGAGTAAGTTGCGACTTTGAATATCTTCAATTTGTGTGGGCGTTTCTGTGTTAGATTATGTTATATGGAAGGCAAGCGAGAGAGGGAGAGGGAGAGAGAGAGAGAGAGAGAGTAATGTAGGGAGATAATATTTAAAGCGTGAATGAGTTTATTGAGAAGGATGACGAAGTAACGAAGAGTGTGTCTTATGGGGAAGTTAGGTAACGGAGCGTACATGAAGAAGAACAATAAATATGAAAGTATCATTTTCTGATTGGAAAGTAAGGATGGGCTTTCACTTATTTGTAATGCAATTAATTCTAAATGCTGTGATAGAAATATGGGTAGGCGGGCAGAGACGGAAGGGTGCGGGCATGGGTAGATACATGACTGGATGAGTAGATGGATGGATGGATGAGTAGATGAATGAGTGGATGGATGAATGGGTAGATAGGTGAATGTCTGGGTGGATGGAAAGGTGGATGGATGATCGAATGGATAAACAGATGGATGGAGGAATGCAAAAATGTGGGGGGAGGGGTAGTGACAACTGGGAGAAAATGAGAGATAAGCAAGGACAACATGACTGAGGGTAGGGTGAACAAAGATTAATAATGTGGATCAGACCGAGGGCACACATTTTAATACAGAAGTTAAAGAACGTTCTGATTTCCATTCAAGTCCGACCTGCCAATGGTTGCTTTGTTGGTCTGTGACAATGGAAATCTTGAGGAGAATACATGGATGTATGGATGGAATAATGGATGGGTTAATGCTTGGATGAATAGATGGATCGAAAGAAATTTAGATGATTGGATGAATAGATGAATGGAGGAATTGGTAGATGGATAGATGAGGCATGAGTGGACAGATTGATGGAACAATGGGTGGATGGAGGAATTGGTGGATGGATGGAGCATGGGTGGAAAGATAGATGGAACAATGGGTGGATGGAGGAATAGGTGGGTGGATGGAGCATGGGTGGACAGATTGATGGAACAATGGGTGGATGGAGGAATAGGTGGGTGGATGGAGCATGGGTGGACAGATAGATGGAACAATGGGTGGATGGAGGAATAGGTGGGTGGATGGAGCATGGGTGGACAGATAGATGGAACAATGGGTGGGTGGAGGATTAGGTGGGTAGATAGTTGAATAGATTGATGAATGGACTAATTGGTGGATGTATGGTTGAATTCTTATATATTTCTGATTTGGGAAGGAAATAAGATTGACGGATATAGAATGATAAATATAAGAGTAGATTTGTAGGTAAGAAATGCAAGAATTACGTAGCTAAATAAAGTAATTAGAGAGGTAAATGGAAAGAACTCCATTGCGATATATGTATATTCCTTCTTTTTCTGTTCTTCCTCATTTGCCTTTCAGCGTCGAGGAAGATATAATTTGAGGTCTTTTGCTCTGCTGCTGGCATTTTCTGATATGTTTTCAACTGTTTCTAATATTCCATCAATCCATTCTTTTCGTGCTCGCCCTTTGAGTCTGGTGTTCTTGCAACGTTTATTTGATGCCTTTCAGCGGTGAGGGGAGAAATAATGTGCCTTCTATTGCTCTTCTGATCGCCTCTGGTACTGTTATGTTTCCGTGTGTTTCTAATATTCGTTCAATTCATCTTTTTCGGGGTCTGGTGTTCTCTCAACGTTTATTGAAGGCCTATTATGTTTTTTTTCTGCCTTATCATGTGGCCAAACCATTATTTTGTTGTTGTTGTTTCTTCATCTACTATATGGCGGAAATTATTGCTAGCTTTTTTTTTTTATCATTTCTTCATTTTTGACCTTATCTCCCAGGCTGTTTCCTGTCATTCGTCTAACACATTTCATCTTGTAGTGGTTATTGTTCTTATTATTCTTGCATCCAGGATCCAGGTTGGTAGCACAACGTTGAGATGACGATTGTGTTGTAGGGTGCCCGTTTTGCCTCTAAAGCATTGACGACTAACTGGCTTCCCCCCCGCTGACCAGATCCTGCCCGTCGGTCTATTTGTCTAGGTACTTAAAGCGGCCACAGAAACTATTGCACTTATACAAGTTATTTTGAAATATATAGTTAATTGTCTTTTAGCAAATGTTAAATGTGTCGTTAAAGCGCAAACATTATTAATGTATGACTAAATCACATCGTGAAATGTGTGATGATGCTCAAAAGTTTGGCCTTTTTGTCCTAGCCTTGGCTATAATTCTGCCCTCGTTCAACCTTAAGTTATCCACCACTGCTCTAGAGTCATGTCCTTGTTTGACAACAGTGGTGATAGTTGTCTGATGATTCGATAAACGTTGAGAAAGAGAAAAGCAAGTAAACGATGCTGCTGGAAGTAAACTCAAAATACAATGACAGGAGTTGATTTTGGAAGCCGCGATATCTCAGTGGTTAGTGAACTGGACTACAAAAGACAGTCGGGTTCGATTCTGTTCGACGGCTTCCGGGTTCACCCAGCCTTAAATGGGTACCGGATTTTTTCTGGGAAAGTAAAGCGGCACGGGCGTAATACCGACCACATTATCCCAAAAATCATTTGCCGAAGGTCTGTAAAAATTATTGTCACTAACACCATACTCCCTATACGCCACTTGGTGTGACAGGCTTTTTACTACTTTTTTTTTTTCTAGGTGTTGATTTTGCTGGCGCTTATGTAAAAAAAAAAAAGAACAAAAAAAATAATGGAAAGAGAGTTCGAGATCGTTGTTTGGAGACATCCATGCGTCAGCGAACCTCAGACCGTCACAAGGTCTGAGAAAATTAACAAAATAGGGTTTTTTGGTTATTTTTGGAGATGGAAGGGGTGGATACGTTTCCCATAGAATCACGGAAATTAATGCCTGGAAATAACTGTAATGAAACATAAATAATTGCCATATACGGCGTATGTAATATCCAAATCTCTCTCAATCGTTTGAAGTTAACATTACAGCTTTCATTTGCTTTAACGGGCACAAATAAACCCTTTGTGCTATTGAAGTGCAGATTTAACTGTTCAAGTATTACCCCCACAATCATTAGAATACATCTGAAAGCGACGAGACACAGTCAATAATAACACAGAGAAACAAACACGGAAAGAAAAGAACAACAATACAATTTCATCTGTTTGGAAAATAAAACGGGAGCTATTTTCAGATATTGTTAGCAATCAGAAGTTATGAAAAGGGTAATATTTATTTGGCCTGTCTTTGTATTTGTTGAGAACAGGAAGGTGTTCCTACTCTTTTGTTTGGGGAAAATAATTTGTTTCCAGTTTTTTTTTTAATGTAACGTGAATAGAGATCGAAGTGTTGCTAAATTTGTTTCGTTAAACAGACGAATAAAAGTAATGGAGTGTATTAACGATTTTTTATTTATCTGAGGAAGAGAAAGTGGAGGAGGTAGAGAGAATTTCGAGAGAATGTGAGATTCAGAGTAAAAGAGAGAAGAGAGTATGAGACTAGAATAGTGTGAAATAGTGCGATTGAATGAGAGAGAAGATTGGACTATTCAGTTATAAAAGATAAGGAGAATGAAAGTATAAAAAGGATGAATGATTTATTGTATTTTGGGGGAAACTAGAGGCAAGTGGCAGAGAAAGAGAGATAGATCGAAAAGAAAAATAGAAAATGGAAAAAATGCGGAAGAATAAAAGAGATAATGAAATCGATTGTTAAAAGTATTTAAAGAGTGAGAAGGAATTAGACAGACCGAAAAAAGAGAACTACGACAGCAACAATGACAACATAATGTTTGCATCTGATTGAAGAGTGGAGGTCAGAATAGAAAGAATATTTGAACATCCGAGAGAGACTGAGAGGGTGAGTAAGAGTGAGTGTTTCTCTGTGTGAGTGTGTGTGTGTGTGTGTGTATGTGTTTAGAAAATATGTATCAATACATTAAGAATATTGAGTTATTGAGTTATGTGCAAGTCATCATCATTGCACTCCGAACATGTTCATAGGTACATATTGCACTCCGAACATATTCATTAAAGAGTATAGAGTGTATGTTGCTATAGACTACTTTTTTTTTTTTTAAAGGAAAGATATATTATATCGGTGACGTAGCCGACATCATGCCAGGCTGCCCTATTTTTCCAAGAAAAAAAACATAAGGAATCAATTTAAGGCTATGCGAACCTAGATATTGTCGATCGATACAAAAACCCGACCTTTTGTCCTTAGCAGACCAGTTCGAAAATCACTGATCGAAAATGTCGCTTGCTGACTTATCATATCAACTTGGACTGTTGTAACGTTGGGAGGAGTTATGTGTCAATCAATGGGTAGTCGCAATGGCGCATTGGTCGTTAGCCATTTGGTCTGTCTATTTCATTCTTGGACCCAGACACTGATACCAGCTCTTCAGCTGTTGCAGGCAGCAACAGTAGTTTGTTTAGAATATGTTTTCAATGACAGAACAGCTTTATGCTGTTGTTCTAATAGTTCCCGCTTTTCCTTTCACTTTTCTTCTTTTCTTTTTTTTCAAATACCATTAATTGTTTTTTTCACTTGCTATCACTTCTCATTTTGATCTTCCCCCCTCCACCAACCATCCCACCCTCCAATTTAATTTACAATATCATTCATATTTTATTTTCCTCCAAGTGTTTTGAATAACATATTTATATCTTCATTTTGCCTTCGATTTTTGCCATTGCCAGTTGAGACTATATTATCATCAGGTGCTATGCCGGGTGGTGTAGACAATCATCTCTCTCCACATCTCTGGGCTCTTCATACATCTCATGATTTCAGTCGGTGATTTTAAATTATGCCATTTGGATAATCTGTTCAATATTTTTATTCGCTTGGTTTTCCTTTGTTTTTCTTTGCCTGCATTCTTCTGTTGTTATAATATTCGAACTGCTTCCTTTTGGTATCTCAATCCCAATTAATGTAGATGGTCTTTTCTTTGTTATTCGGACGATATTTCTGGTTTCTCCAGCTCTTTTTAAAACATTCTTCATGAGCAATTATTGCTATCCACGGAGTTCGTAGCATTCTTCTGAGAAATCACATCTCAGCTGTCTCTAATGTTCTTTGTCTTGTTTTGCTTAACGTCCATGACTTACTTCCAAATAGTAGAACAGGTTTGATGCACTTTAGGACATGTTTTCTAACATTTATAGATAAGCAACTTTTATCAGTCGCTGCAACTGATAAAAGAAAGTTGACAAATAAATATTATTTATCATGAATGCCCTCAATGCATGAACAATGGTGAGACTTATTTTGTGAAATCGTTACTACATGTATCTAGATATATTTATTCAGTTTCTTTATTGATAACTTTCTGCCGCCATGAAAATAATTCTGATGTACTAGAATTAACATTTGCTTAATTCCGTTTAAATTTTTAAAATTCAGTTGACATATATGTTATGTTATGTTATGTTATCTATGTGATACACATATTTTCATAGTTTCATCTAATGATGCGTTGCGTACTGTAGTTAAGTTATATTCAATGTTTACTTCTCGTGTAATCCTACTATGTATAAGAGGTATGTATGTATGTTTATATGCGTACAATATTCAACAAAAACGGTGATATAATTGTCCCTCAATTATGGGGTAACAAGCATCACTGACTACATCGTTCCTTCTTACCGCACTTTGACATGTTTTCTATATATTTGGTTTATAAACCGAGTTAAATGCGCTGTTGGAACAACTAGAGCATTAAGTTTTATTGGCCGTTTCCTGTGAAATTCCCATTTCCTGCACTGATTTCCTTAACATTTCCGACTATTTCCTGGGCCAATGCATTTTGTTTTGTGCATTCGCAATAATTGAATATGCAAATATTTATTATACTCTTGTGTTGTAGTTTGTTCTTTGACTTGTTTGTATGTTAATGTTTGTTTTTGAACAAGGTCATTTTCTCGCAAATTATATTTATCTCGTGCTGTTTAATCAACTATTTAATCTAACCATAATTTTATTAATGTTTATTTTATCTAAAAATACATTTTAACCATAGTAAAGTACGTGAAAGTTATTTAAATAAAAGCAATCAATGTACTTCTGTATGGGGAGCATTATCGTTATCGAGTTCATTTCTCATTTAGTTTTGACATAAAATTATTACAGACAAACTGGTAGGTACTCATTCGCCTTCAAAATATGATGAAGTGTGGTGACTGTTCTGATAACTAGTTGGATGTGAGCACAACTAGCAATCCCTGGCAAGTAGTCGTTCCTACTTGTTAGATGTTACATAACAATTTGCTGCTGTCTCTGTCTTGTCAATTTCTAACATCAAATTATTGAGGGACATCATAGAGTTGTGTTATACGCTAGAATGATATAGAGCTAGTTTGTGTAGCATTTTTGGGATAGCAATAAAGCTTATCTTTGTAAAGGACGGACTAAAGTCGAGCCTTGATTCTAGAAAAAAAACGTTTCCAAAATAAGTAGTAGCTGTACACTCCATTCCCTGACTGAGAATAATATTGCAACATATCGCTATCTTTTATCTTCACGCTGCTACAACGCAAACCAGTAATTGTAAGCGTCCGTTCTTAAGTTTCTTCGCAACCTTGTATAGATGAATCTACCCCATGGGAACTCTTATAGAATAGTAAGACTTACTGCGTTAGTGATGAGATTTACTTGCTTTCTCCTGCTATATGTCATTGGACATACATTTTACCAGTCCTGACCAGTCACAAGTGTTTGTCATTGATATGTAAGTTGTCCCTTACATTTTCTCATTTAATTCATTAACCTATATAATATTCTTCTTGACGTCTGTTCAGTTATCAAAATGAATAGCGCAAGTTATATTTTAATTTTTTTTTAAAAGGAAAAGAAAACAAACGATAAAGTCTTAAAACAACTAAAAATGAAAAGAGACACACAATTCAAACAAGACAAATGCGATTTTTGGGCCATGTTAAAAGACACAACAGCCTACTACTAAAAGTAATCTTGAAGTGGAAAATGCAAGTTAAAAGAGGCAAAGGCATACCAAGAATAACATGGACGAGTAACATCAAAAGATGGACAAACCAGCCAACGACAACCTGCACCATCAAAGCAAGAGACAGAGCAGAATGGCGCTCCATGGTAGCCAACCTTCGTTGCGGAGATGGCACTTGATGATGATGATAAAATTTTAAAATGTCATCACATGTGTGATTAGACATTTATTTTCTTTACATTCGTGCCCTACTTGTAAACTTTCATTTTTTTAATTGTTACAAGCATTTATCAACAAGGTATAAATAAATCAACTTTAATTTTACTAGAAACATTAACTTGTGTGTGTGTGTGTTGTGTCACAAGCTGGAACCACTCATAAATATGTATCCATTTCAGGAAAGATGGAAGCGCAGCACCAACAGTGCACCTACACCAATAAATGCTGTAAAATGTGTAGGAATATAAATAGTGTTTCACTTTCTGATTTAAACAAGCAGCTGTATGTAAAAATAAAACAATGAACAAATACTTCTTCCTCTTCTTTCCTTCCTCATTTGCCTTTCAGCGTCGAGGGGAGATACAATTTGCGGTCTTTTGCTCTTCTGTTCGCCTCTGCTACTGTTATGTTTCCCAGTGCTTCTAATATTCCATCGACCCATCTTTTTCGTGGTCGACCCTTGGGTCTGGTGTTCTCACAACGTTTGTTGAAAGCTCGTTGTGTTGTGTTTTGTTCTTTCTGCCTTGTCACGTGGCCGAACCATTTTATCTGTTGTTTCCTTATATATTATATGGCTGGGGCTATTCCTAGCTTTTTTCTCAGTTCTTCATTTCTGATCTTATCTCTCAGACTGTTTCCTGTCATTCGTCTATAGCACATTTCACCTCTGTAGAGGTTATTTTCTTGTTGTTCTTGCATCTAGGGTCCAGGTCTGGCATTGGTAGCACAACGTTGGGATGAAGATTGTATTGTATAGTGCTCGTTTTGCCTCCAGAGTCATTTCCTTGTTTGATAATATTGGTGATAACTGTCGATGATTTGACGAGCTTTGTTGCATCTTGATTCTATCTCTGCCGTTTGAGAATTATCGTTTGTCATTAGCCTTCCTAGGTATTTGAATTCCTCTACTTGTTTTAGTTGTCTGCCTTCTATAGTTATGTTGATGTTCTGTTTATTTTTGGCGACGTTCATGACTTCTGTTTTGTTGATGTTGATTTTCATGTTGTACTTTGTGCCTGAGATGTTGAGTTTGTTTAAGTGTTCTTGTAGGTCTTCTATTGTTTCATGTATTAGTGCCTGATCGTCTGTAAATAGAAGCTCGTTGATCTCCTCTGTCTCTGATGGGTTGGCTAGCTTGCATATATGGTCCATGTATGTAATAAACAGTAGGGGGGATAGTACGCACCGCTGTCTTACGCCTGATCTAACTTCGAAGTGGTCTGTGTAGCCTGCTGCTGTTCTGACCCTGCAGCTGCTGTTGACGTAGAGGCTTTTAATAATGTTGGTTAGATGTTGGCTTACTCCGTATGTTGTTAGTATCTCCCACAGTTGTTCTCTGTTTACTCTGTCGAATTCTTTTTCCTGGTCAATGAAGGCTATGTATAAGTTTTGATTGTGTTCTGTCGTTTTTTTCTGCAAGCTGTTTTGGTGTGAATAGTGCGTCGGTGCATCCTCTGTTTTTTTCGGAACCCCATTTGAGAATCGCTTAACTGTAGTTCTATTATTGGTCACAGCCTTTTTTCCAAAATTTTGGCGTATTGCTTTCCTACATGGCTGAGAAGAGATATACCTCTATATTGATTGCAGTCTCTTTTGCTACCTTTCTTTTTTCCATATTGGTATGATGATTGCCTGTTGCCAGTCATGAACAAATACGTGAATATAAATATCGAGCTATAGGATCTTTGAGAGTGAATACCTTAGTTACTTGTCAAGTAGAGATGTGAATAAGCCAGGTGTAGCAGTGTGGGTCCTGTTGTAAATATCTTTTCTTCTCATTCATTTTCAGACGTTCACACAGATTACATGATGACAACCAAAGACATCTTTCAATTTCCAGCCTCTCCATATAGCTTTTTGTTGATAGAGACTGCCTGCTGCTAGGTATTACTTGAATCATCGCTGAATGCTAGCTACTTATGTCCAATATGTTTGAATTACGTGCGAAGTACGTGCGAAGTACGAGCGAAGTACGTACATGTGATCTGAAATCCTTTACAGCGTGCGCAATAGTGTGTTCTGTGTTTGCAATATATGTCATCATTGGAATACCGGTCAATATGGCGGATAGGCGGCAGAAACCATTTACGCTCAGTCTGAAAAGTGTTCCTTGTTGCAGTTTCCTCATATTCCAAGTCCGGCTTGCTGCTGGAGCTACTGAGTTAGTGCTCTGTGCACACTGTGAGATATGTTTTTCATCCGGATTGTTTTTCGATATTCCGATTGCTGACGATGAATGACAAATAACAAAGGACAGTTCAGCTGCTTCACTTTCGGAGCTGCTTGGCCTTATATATTTTGGCGTGTGCTGTAGCTACTATAATTGGGACTGCACCTGCCTTTCTTTGTTTCGATCCTTCAATGAGATGCATTTTATTCTGATGATTCCACTGGCACGGTCAGTTGAGCAATTATGGATTCTAATTCGTTTGCAGTGATATAGGGGCATTCGACAAACCATAACCATTTTTGGATCTAGTCGCGCATGTCCCTAATGTGCATGTTGCTTAAGTGACTTAACAGACTCTCTAACAACGTTAGCACAAAACATTCAAAAATAATAAATAAGTTAATTCAAAAACATTAAATGAGTTAATTTTAAAAAAACGATAAATAAAATAACACGCGTACACTGTAGCACTCTGGATAGTGGACAGGCAGATCTGTATTTTTGTCTTCCTCTGAAACACATCGGGTATCGAGAGGGGTACAACGTGTTATCTCTCACTCTCTGGCAGCCTCAGCAGTTGTCATGTGTTGCTGTGGTAATGTTTCTTGATGTTGTCACTACATCATGAAGAAGCAGAAAGGTTCGCTAAATAAAGCGAATCTATTAACAACATTACTGAGTTACGAAAATTTGGTTTCAGAAAAAAGCAGCTGAATAAGGAAACATTTCTTCTTGATATTCTTCTAGCCATAGTTCTAGAGATCGTGATGGCACTACTGACAGACATCATGGACCATCTTCATTGTTTATCTTTAAGTCATTCATTGGGACTCTTCGAAGTCAAACCTGTCCTGCTATCTTCCCATCTGTTCTCTCTCTCTACCGCTCATTCTTCCCTCTTTCACAGTTGTTTGCAGATTGGTCTTTGCAAAGACTATATGTTCGAGACACGTGACCAAACAATTTCATCTCGAGTTTCTTTACAATAGTTAAATGATTATAATGGAAGTCGATTACTGGCTATCTCTCTTGCGAACTTGTTTCTGTTATGAAACAATCTAGGTAAGAGACTGCAAAATCTACGATTATATTCTACTTCCATAATTTATATTTTATTTCGTAGCTATACCGTCCATGCATCGCAATCGTATAGAAAAATTAATATAACAATGCTGGAAGATGTTAATAAAAAATATAATAAATCAAACTATACAGTCACAAGTTCATTCTTTCATACCGTTATAGATTACACAAAACTTTTAATTTGTAAAGGTGACACACTTTTATTAGTTGGGGGCCTCGGTAGCCTAGTTGGAAAAACCACCCGACTGGACTACCGACGTTCGGACAACCCGTGTTCGATTCCCGCTGGGAGCAGTGTGAATTGTACTCCTGATTGGAAAAAAAAAATACCCCCACGGTCGACCCAGCCGTTGGCAGAAATGGGTATCAGGGTATTACCATGGGAAGATGAGGAATGTCGCTTCGCATCTGAGTTTCGATGCTTGTGGCAACACTATACAGAAATAATACACGCGTGCTAAGACACCGGTTCAAGTCTCGTACTTTACCTTTACCATTACCTTTTAATAGAGTTCAGCGTAAACATATTATAGAGTGCCTGAAAAATATACATCTTCATGACCAAATGGACTAAATAAAACACATAACAAAGTGTGTTACATCTACTCAATGTGCCGCGATAGCTCAGTGGTTAGTGAACTGGACTACAAAGGACAAGAGGTAGGGTTCGATCCCAACCGACGGCTTCCGGGTTCACCCAGCCTTTAATGGGTACCTGATTTTTTTCAGGGAAAGTGTAGCGGCACGAATGTAATACCGACCACATTACCCCAAAAATCATGTGCCGAAGGCCTGTGAAATATATGGTCACAACACCATATTCCCTATACGCCACTTGGCGTGGCGGAGGTACTTTACTTTTTTTTTACATCTACTCAATATTCGTGTATGGTGCAGAAACATGGACCAAATAAAACAGATAATACAATTTAAACCTTTGAAATGTGAGTCTAGAGAAGAAAGAAAAGAATTTGGCGGAGAGAGCCCAAACACAAATAACCTTTTGCAGCAGCTAAAGATAGAAGAACTTGTTAGCACAACTTGGACAAAACAAATTAAATTTATGTTAGACCGAAAGAAAATAAACACTTGTTTACATTTACCCTGGAAAGGAAAATACAATGTAAACGAAGCAGAAACAGATAAAAACTGAAGTAGACAGATAGCATGGCAAGGTGACCTGGAAAACCTGTGACAACATTTACCGTCAAAGAAGGAAACAATGAAATAACGTCCATAGGGTTCAACTCTTCATGTGAAGGCGGCACAATATAGTGATTATGGATTCAACTTTCGATGTGAAGGTGGCACAATATAGTGATTATGGATTCAACTTTCGATGTGAAGGTGGTACAATGTAGTGATTATGGATTCAACTTTCGATGTGAAGGTGGCACAATATAGTGATTATGGATTCAACTTTCGATGTGAAGGTGGTACAATGTAGTGATTATGGATTCAACTTTCGATGTGAAGGTGGCACAATATAGTGATTATGGATTCAACTTTCGATGTGAAGATGGCACAATGTAATAATTATTCGAATCAAGATAATTCTGTCATAATGAAGCTGTCATTGTAAAAAGTATTGTTATGGAAACAGCGCCATATATTTTAGAGCAGTGATCTCTGCAATATGTGCCACTTTGGCACGCAAGGTTTCTGTTTTTGAGATTGTGGTTCTGCCCTATGTGCCGTCTTCGACTCGAAAGGACAATAGATAGATAGATATGAAGAGGCCAGCCATTGAAAGCCTTGAACAAAACAGCAAACTCGATCACATCAAACTAAACATATTGGTGTTTACAGCAATACTATAGTTCAAGGAGAAATTAACTGCACACAATATAAAACAAACCTTTTCAAGCTTCAAATACGCTCACTCTTCCTTGTCATGCCCCCCCCCCCTTTTTTTTTTTAATCCTTCCTCTTCCTTCAAGAGCACTCAATGAAAGGCAGAGTACTTTCTTTCAGAATAAGCAGTCTCAGAGATTGTGATCATCACTTACTGACAAAGCACCATTTGATTTACTCCAGCCATTCACATCAGCAAGGGACATAATCAATAACTATCTTAGCTACAGGCAACACCCGTGCGACACTCGTGATTATAAGTGGATATTCCTGTCACAGGTCTCGGAGTACGAAAGTTTACGGCTCTTATTTATCAATAATTTCAGGGTCAGAAAGGAAAGATAATTCAAATCTTATCTAAAAGATAATCAACCTTTCTAAGATCATTATCATTTTCCCTAGTCAACAGGGCAACATAAGGAAATGAGAACGAAACGAAGAATGACAATATTTTCATCAAATTATTCATATAAGGCCACTTTCTGAAGATCAGTGGGGTAGATAGGTTCCAAATATAGTCTCTGGTTTTTCCAGATAGAACCATCGTTAGTGTACTCGTATATGCCAAATAGTTTTTTTTTTCTTTTTTTTTCAGATCACTCGGGAATTGCTAAACACAGTTCATGAGCTCTTTATTGCCGGCGTGAGTCCCAGGGGTTATTTAAGAACATTAATTTGATTGTAATAATTCTAGGAAAATTACACTTTAACATTCAACCTGGGTTGCGAGATAAAAAGTTTCCTCCTCGCCTTGCTTGGCATATGTCAAGTATGGTGTTAGTGACCATGTTTTTTTACATGACCACTGCACAATTTTGGGTGATGTGGTCGGTATCACGCCAGACCGCCTTTACTTCCCTGAACTACCTCTGATACCAATTTTTAGAGGCTCATCAGTCCGAAAAAAAACACGCGCTTCAGGGAATCAAATCCGGGCCCTTCTAGTCAGGAAGGAAGCGAGCACACTCAACCATTCAGGCTATGCAGTGGCATGAGTCTGTTTTATTTTTTCCATTTTATAAATCGATGTTTTTACCTTTTGATTTTCCATCTGAAATAAAATTAAATAAGATCATTCACTAAAAAGAATAGTGTTTGCATTTTAAAAGACACGAGACATTTAAATAGTATATATTTTGACTATGTCTTATTCAAAATACTCGAGGCTATACATGTTTTAGATTATTTATTTATGTTCTTAATGTGTTTTTTTACTATAAATATGTACTTAATGAGGTGTTTTATATGAAGGACCCAAGTCTAAATGTAAAATTAATTGATATTGCACACACATTTACTATGGCACTGCTGTGAAAGTGTTGTATTGCATTTGTTTATCTGTGGCTCCTACATTTTTTAATAGATGAGAACTATAGCTCGTTTCAAATCATCTGCCCAACTTTTAAAATCGATATCTTTTTAATCTCTTTTTGTAATTTTTTTCAAAATTTGCATGTAAAGTTATAATGATTAGAACCCAACAGGGAATTAATTTCATTTAAAAAAAACATTTGGTTATTTTTGTTGCTTATTTGATTTATATAAATTTATAACGACCCATTGATGTAGTCAAAACTTAATGTTTACAGTATTTTAAGTTAAAAATAGCGATTAAAAATCCATAGGCGGTACAATTGACGTTTTTGCACACTTTCCACGTGGGCTTTCTGGCACAATTAGACACTTGTAGAAAACACGAGGCATTGTGTGTTCCATTTTCGTTGAAATTCTGCAGTTTACAAAACATCGCAATAAAAATGTATGACTATTTTTGCAAAGAGGCTAAACGAGGAAGATTATTTCATTCTTTAGAAAACCCTCAGAATAGGACAAGACACATTTTGGATTTATCTAAACGGTCATTTAATCGCTGGATTCAAGCACGTGACCGTCAATGTTCAAAATATACAAAATCACAAGGAAGAGCAAAAATGTTGGATAATTTCGACAGTGAACTTATTAGAAGTGAAATTCGCAAAATGTTGAGTATGAATGAAACTGTTACAATAAGAAAATTAAAAGTATCGCTGAAAAAGAACAACAGTATTAAAATATCAAAGTCTACATTATGGAGGAATGTGAGAGCTGCAGGCTTTACATTCAGAAAGTATTCCAATGGACGAAACATCATCTGTGAGAAGCCACATATAGTAGTCATGAGAAGCAAGTACTTACGTGAAGTAAAAGAGGTGCGCAAGCAAGGTTATGATATTGTGTACTTGGATGAAACATGGATCAATGCTCACCACACTAACCAAAGGGAATGGCAGTCATCAGATGGAAAGATTAAGAGATTAATACCTAGCAGCAAAGGACAGCGCTTGATAATTGCTCATGCAGGTAGTCGACAACATGGACTAATACAGAATGCAGAGCTCATTTTTCTTTCAAAATCCATAGACAATCGGGATTATCACTCTGAGATGAATGGTCACATATTTAGACATTGGATTGAAAATTCTGTTCTCCCATCACTAGATCGACCATCTTGCCTAATAATGGACAATGCAGCGTACCACAACATTGTTGCACTTGAAGATAAAGTCCCAACGTCATCCAGTACAAAAGATGCTATTAAGATATGGCTCACAAAGGAGCACATACAATTTAATAACATGTACTTAAAACCTGAATTACTATCTCTAGTAAAGCAAAAACAGAGGACAAAGATTTTTCAAATAGATAAGATTATCCAAGAGCACGGTCATATAAGTTTGAGGCTGCCACCTTACCATGCTCATTTAAATCCAATGGAACTAATCTGGGCAAAATTAAAAGGACAAGTGGCAGATGAAAATACAACATTCAAAATATGCGATGTAAAGACTTGCCAATCTCGCTTTATTAAATATAGACAAAGATTATTGGGCTAAATGTGAAGACCACGTCTTAAAACAGGAAGAGGAATATTGGAAAAATTATGGTTTGTGGAATGTTCAACCCCAAACAGTTATTAATCTTTTAGACTCGTCTGATTCAGAATGAAAGTATATAGCCCCCACAATGTTGGCCCCTAAATTACCTTGAATTAGTTCAACAAACGGTCCTTTTCAGGACCACACAACTATGAAAATAGGACATACAGGTATACCTTGATATTATCGTCTGTCCTCGAACTGAGCAGACAATAATTCTCCTGGTGTTTTGTTTTATCCAGTTATTTCCCCATTACGGCCACGCCTTTACCTAGTGAAAATTAATCATAGACCAGCAACTACGGTAATTTCTATTATTTAGGGCTTCACAATTTACAATTTTGACAAACATCAAAGAAATATCGCCGCTTTAAGAAAACTGCAGCTGCAAGATATTTGTTAAATTTACATTTAAAGGGTCTTTTGCATTCTAATAACATTTGGAAAATTTCAAAAGTATTTAACAAACGGTTAGAGAGTAATAGCGTTTTGAAGTTGGGCAGATGATTTGAAACGAGCTATAGTGACGTCTGTGGGCTATTTCCTGGTCAATAGATGTTCTTGAGTTTACTCAGCACGCAGCAAAGTTTGTCAAATCATCCGAGTGACATCACCAATGCTGCCCAACAAGGAAATAGCACTAGGGACAAAACTGACACTTTACCGCGCATTCTGATAACAGCGTAATGCAATGTTAGACTTGAATCATTGACTAAAGAACATTTAGAAAAATAACCATTATAGAGCTGAAATGCGTTAGGTGCGTGGCAGGAAACAGCCTGAGAGGTAACACCAAAAGTGAAGAACTGAGATAAAAGCTAAGAATCATTCTTACCTTTGAAAATATAAGGAAACAACAGATAAAATGGTCTGGTCGAGTGATTAGACAGTGAGATCAAAATATGACACAATGACATTTCAACAAACGTTACTAGAACACCTGAACCAAGGCTCGACCACAAAAATATAGATGAATGTAGTACACGGCTGTTTATTTTCAACATAAAGTGGCGTTTAAATTATAACCTTGGAAATTTTACAACACTTGCGGATGGAGATGTTCTGAATCTAGAAATTTCCATTATTCTTAAAACGGATATTTTATGAAAGTGGTTTCAATTTGTTTCACAAAAAGTTTAACATCTGTACATAAAGTCAATACTTATGAGTGAACGAGATATTCTAGTACTTAATGCTTGTAACAAAAAGATTCTGAAATCTGGAACCTGAGTCTCAAATCTGAAGGTATCCATGGTACGATATTTTTATATTTTAATCATAAACATTTTATAATTTTAAGATAAACATTCTTCCAATCACTTTTTATATATAATAGAAAAATTTGTATTTTATCTTCCTGGACAGACATAAATAAGCAAATCAACTAAGAATCATTGATAAAATAATTGTGAACATTACAAAAACTAGGAAAAATAACAGAAGACGAGACTAACAAAAGAGTAAAAGACCACAAACAATATCACCCTTCGACGATAAAAGACAAATAATAAGTTTTGGTGCTCATTATTACACAAAGAAAGTGCTTAAAGAAACACATGTACACATGATCTTCCGGTCAATATGGCGGATAGGCGACAGGGGACCGGTGAGTCAATGTCTAAAAAATTTTGCAGTTGCAGTTTCCTCATATTGCACGTCCGGCTTGCTGCCGGAGCTACTGAGTAGTTCTCTGTGGGCACGGTGAGCTGTGTGTTTCATCCAGATGGTGTTCTATATTCAGATTGCTTACGATGATTGATGATATCGTATGACGAAGATCAGTTCAGATGTGTTAAATTCGGTGCGAAAACGCTTGATATCTTTTGACGTGTGCTATATCTGCTGCGATGAGTACTACAACTGCCGTTCTTTGTTTTGCTACTCGATGAATTGTTCGTTCAGGTGATTCCACTGCCACGGGCGGTTAAGTAATAACGGATTTCCATTCGTTTGCAGTGATACCGGGGCCTTCGAATAACCATAACGTGTACACAATGGAAATATTGTGAGGATGCTCTACTAAACTTGTGGTTCCAGATTAGTCGGACAACAACACAATCCCTTCCCTTCTAAAAAATTCTTTCTGTTCAGAAAAGCATGTTTCATTGATCAAGCAGGACTTTTGAATGGTCTTGGTCAGATCTAGGTCGCCACACCGCTGTTAGCAATCAACTGTTAGTCGCTGCTGAATATTTTGACCAGACTATTGAATAACAGAAAATTGATAAACCATTTTTGGTAATTCGGGGAATCCAGATTTGTTTAGAGCACCGTAAACGGGACTGTGTTGAGGCAAATCAATAGGTTATCATAACTCGCATACTACAACAAGTTGATATGATCAAGTGGGATATAATCTGTAATTGATCTTTACCAAATTCATGTTTTCGTGTTAGTATCGTCAGCTAGGTTATTATATACTTATCTCTTAATAATAATTTTCTTATTAAAGTCATTTCGTGCAGCCTCTGACGCTAAAACGATTGTCAACAGTATTGATGATTTGTCCGTAGTATTTTAATTTCCTCTGTAAGATGTTTACAAGTTATTCATCACAATGTTTATGTCATTTCGCATGTCTTCATTGCTCATTTTCATTATCCAAGATATATTAAAAATATTATTTTACCCGCATTTTCTATCTATCTATCTTTCGTTCGCCTGAAGCATTGTCTATATCTGCAATGTCGTTTCCTGTATAAATGTTACTGTCTTTTGTAATTCTTGCAGTGGCCCATATAGTTTTGTCTGTAGTGTTGTATCTATGGGCCAATGGATTTTCCTCAGTCTACTATATTCAGTGCAGTCTTGAAGTATGTGTTCAGCAGTCTGGGGCGCCTGTCCACATGTACAAGTAGTTGAGGTGCCGATCTTGAATTTTGTATACATGTGACTATGGAGTCGATTGTGTCCTGTTCTGAGACGTATAATGATAACTTGTTCATATCTATTCATATTATAAAAGGCATCCTGATTTGGGGCTTGTGGTCCTCTGATTGATTTGATTATCTGTTTCTTATGATGGTATGTAACAGGTGTATCTAGTTGTGTGCCTGTTGAACCTTCCTTTGCCAACTGATCTGCTTTCTCATTTCCTGGTATTCCACAGTGAGATGGGATCCACTGCAGGGCAACCCTGTGGTGCTTGCAGAGTTCAGTCAATAAGGTCTGCAGATGTGGTAATTTTCTGGATTGTAGTGCCTGGAGTACTGATCTTGCATCTGTCAAAAACACTACAGGCTGCGGGCTAAGATTAATGTTCAGCAGTTTTTCTATTGCTAACTTTATTGCTTGTATTTCTGCATCATAATTGTGACAATATTTCCCTGTTGCTATTTTATTCATATCCCTAGTGTTATTTGGGTATTCTATATATGCACCTGCTCCCCCATTTTTTACTGCATTCTGTGCTGATCCATCTGTATACACACGAATCCATAGGTCTTGTGGGTATTCTTCATCCAGGAAACTGAGAGTTATTGTTTTTCGCTGTAGACTATTCTGTTCCTCTTTATCAACTATTCCTTTCACTTCTGTCCGTATTTGAACTGATAATCCAGATTCCTCTGTCCAGGGAGTCTGTTCTGGTATGGGCAGTAGGGGGTTAACAGCTCTTGGCATGTCTGGTGTTTGTCTACTAATACGCTTGGCTTGGTGGATAAAACTGCTTCTCTTAAGTCGTCCCAATGCAAGATTTTGGAATCGGTCCTTCATTGGATGTCTCGGCATGCAAGCAAATTTTTCTGCCTGTATCAGCACCTTTGTGTCCCTCCGTTCTCTCAGTGCTGGTATCCTCCACAATTTCTCCATCTCTAATATTGGTGTTGATTTCATTGCTCCTGTGATGACCCTAAGTGCCTGGTTTTGTACTTTATCCAGTTCTTGAAGTGTGGTGTTTGATGCTGAACACCATGCAGATGATCCATATTCTAAATGTGGGCGTATACTCTGTTGGTAAACTTTACTGAGTATTTTCCCACTCGCACCCCACGTAGTTCCACACAGCTTTCTTAGAATAGCCAATTTTCTCCTTGCTTTTTGGGTTGCCTTATTTATCTGCTGTTTCCAAGATAGTTTGTTATCAAATGTAACTCCGAGATACGTAGCCTGTATGTCTTCTTTCACAGGCTCATTGTTTATATAGATGGCTCCTGCTTTTTGTTTTGGGGAAAGAGTGAAAAGTGTAGTACTGCATTTGTCTGTATTGATGCTGATACACCATCTATTTGTCCATGAATTCAGTGCATTCATAGCTCTTTGTAACAATTTGGAGGCCACTGTTGCATACTCCTCTGTGCACCACATTACCAAGTCATCTGCATACATTGCCACTTTGATACCATGTGGTAGTTCAGTAACTAGGTCATTGACCCGCATTTTGTTTCGAATAAACCATTTTTGTTTATGCTAGCACAAGTGTGCACACATACCCACCCACACACATCGCACAAACATATATAACTCCATCCTCAAGACCACCTCTCCACATCTATCTAACAATCCATCTGTCCATTTATATAAATATGTGAATAGATTGGTGATCTGATGGATGGATGGATGGATGGATGGATGAATTGATGGGTGAATTTGGATGGATGATTGAGTGGATAGATGTTTGTGTAGGTAGTCTTCTAGATAGGTAGATTAGTAGATCGGTGGAATTCTGAGCGTATGAATACACGTGAATGTTCTTATACAAGGATTGGTGAACGAATTATCAGGCTTTTTGTTGACGAGAGTAACTTATTTTCCCTTTCGTTCACCCGTTAAGTGGGCGTATATGCGTTGTGTCTCTAGTTTACGGCGATATCTGCACATTTCGGTCCGATTTGAAGACTGGCGAAAAAAAATATTAAACATTGTTTTTTTACAGCATATAAACTGTATTCTTAATAATTAAATATTTGTTTTTACTTACAATCCACAATAGTAGATATAAAAGAAATTGAAGTGAACGGTCACAACATTAACAAATTTGCCAAATGCGGATGACACAATCTTAATAGCAGAGGCAGAGTATTGACTAGAAGAAATTATAGACCCATTAGTAAAAGAAAGCAACAAGAAAGATTTAAGTCTGAATAGCAAGAAAACAGAAGTAAAGGTCATATAGAAGATTCAAACATCATCATCATACACACTAAAAATATACAGGACAAATCTGAAACAAGTGCAACGCGTCAAATACTTAAGCACAATAATAACATCAGATGGAAGACGCACCACAGAAATATACAAAAAAAAGCAGAAGAGCTCAGGACAAAATAGAATTTCAGAAAATGAAAAACGTCTTATGCAACAAATCTATATCAATAGAAGTGAAAAGGAAAATTCATGGGTGCTATGTGAAGCCAATTTTGACATACGGAAGCGAATCACGGACCGTAAACAAACAGATGGAAAGAGGATTAGAGGCCACATAGATGGGATTTCTCAGAATGTTGTTCCCTGGACAGCTAAAAAGACCAACGAAGAAATTATCAGAGGACAACACAAAAAGGTAACTCCTAAAAAACATTTGAAAGAAACAACATTTTTCGGGCACACCATGAAAAGAGGAAGGTTGGAATTCTTGGTTACAACTGGCAAAATACATGGAAAGAGAGATCGTGGGCTACAAAAAGAGAAAATACAGGATAGCTTGGTGTCATGGCATGGAAAACAGTCAACAACAGAATTGATACTATGCACGAGGGATAGAAGATTGTGGAAGGACATGATCGCTTACGCCAACCGGCATGGCACACAATGATTATATAATCTGCATTCTTAATCATTAAAAAGCTTTTTTTTTACTTACAGTATATACATTGCATTCTTAATAAATAAATAGCCTTTTTTTACTTCATTTCATTTCAATTGAATCCATTATTACGATATACATTATGAAATAAATACTATCGGTCTGCGTGTATTGTGAACAAACTGACAGAGAACGGAAAAACGGAACCCGAGTTCATTATATACATTGTACAGAAAATATAAGGGTGAAATCAATAATAAATCCTAATTGTAAACAGGCTTTAAATTGTTTTATGTTTAAACTGGGAAAAAATGTTCTGATTTACATTTCTAGAAGAACTGATAAATGTGTGTCATGGAAAAATAATCCCTGTTGATTGAAAATGTTTCGTGTATGTCTGTTCTGGTTAAACAAAAACAAATGTGGTAAAATTCCCACAATAAAATACGAGAAATAGGATGCAGAATTTATCCTTGTTATACAATGCAAGTCTAAGCATGAAACCAACATTTCGGCGCTATAAAAACTTCAACTAGGACAAATGGAAGCAGAACAGAAGAAATAGAAGACATCTAAATGGCCACACAGATGTAAACCATGTAAACACACACACACACACACACACACAACACACACACAACACACACACACATACACACACACACACACACACACACACACACAGAGAGAGAGACGTTACACTTAAATAAAAAAAAAATTGTACAATTTTGTATGGAAACCACGACTAACAAAATATATATTAAGCTAAATTATATAAATGTAAAAGAGATACATCTAGATGACATGGACAACTAATTTGTAATTTATACTGGGAGCAAACAGCAATAATAAAATATAACAAGGAGAACTCTACACCTATTGATATAAAAAGAAGAGTAAGACAGGGATGTACCCTATCATAAAGTTGGTACAATCTATACACGGAGTAAATCTTTAAAAACATCGCAGACATGCCTGGCCTGAATATTAATGGAAAGATAATCAATAACCTAAGATATGCTGATGCTACTGTATTACAAGCAGAAAATCCTAAAGATCTAAAACATTTACTTAATAAAATAAACATGGCAAGCAAAAAATATGGATTAGATATGAATATAAAAAAGACCAAAACTATGATCATAAACAAAGAAAATACTCAAAACCTACAAGTGGATATCAAAATTGAAGGAATAGACCTGGAGACAGTTCAGAGCTACAGCTACCTTGGACACCAGTGATGGAAAATGTAAACATGAAATAGACAAAAGAATAGGAATGCCAAAAAATAATTTTATAATGTCATGAAAAATATACTAACATCAAAACAAATAACACCAGGGCTAAAACTAAGAACAGCAAAATGTTATATCTTCTGAACAATCCTATATGGGAAAGACATAGACATTAGACAAGAAAATAGAACAGAGAATTGACGCCTTTGAAATGTGGATATATAGAAGAGAAGACAGAAATTGATATAAAGAAAATAAAACAAACTATGAAGTCTTAAAACAACTAAAAAAGAAAAGAGAACTACTAAATACAATTCAAACAAGACAAATGCGATTTATTTTTGGGCCTTGTTAAAAGACACGACAGTCTACTAAAAGTAATCTTGGGCGAGAAAATATAAGGCAAAAGAGGCAGAGGCAGACCAAGACTAACATGGACGAGTAACATCAAAAGATGGACAAGTCAGTCTATGGTAACCTGCACCATCAAAGCAAGAGACAGGGCAGAATGTCGCTCCATGGTAGCCAACCTTCGTTTCAGAGACGGCACTCGATGACAATGTAAATATCTGGGAACATTGTTAACCTCTGATGGTAGATGTACAAAATAGGTGAGATGCAGAATGGCTCAGGCAAAAGCAGTTTTCCAAAATATGAGGAAGATACTGTGCAATCCATTGTTGACAATCATAATCATTATCAAGTGCCGTTCCTGCCGGCGTAGGTGATTATGTCTCTCCACGACTTTCGATCTCGACAGTTATTCGTCTTTTCTGTTGTTGATCTTGTGTCAAGCTATTCTCTTAAGCTGTCTGGTTATTTTTCTCTTTGCTTCCCTCTATCTCATCGTCCCTCAATTTTTCCAGTTGTTACTATGTATTCCAGCTGTTCCCTTCTCATTACAGGGCCACAAAATGATGATTGTTTCTTCATAATATTGGATATTAGCTCTCTTTTTTGCTTTGTCCTCTTTCAGAACATTTTCATTAACCTTTTTAGCTGTATATGGTATTCTCAACATTCTTCTCTAAAACCACATTTCTACAAACGCTAGTGATTTTCTTGTCAATGATATTGTCCATGATTCACATCGTATGTTAAGACTGCCTCTACATAACATTTAAGAACTCTTTTTCTTGTTTCTAATGTCGTTCGTTCGCTTTCGTCAGCTTTTGACCTCTGACGAAGTCCCACCCACTCAATTTTGTGGGACTGAATTTTGCGTGTAAAGTCTGTTTTATCCCATTACAGGATACCCCTCGTCATGCAGGCAGATTTACTCCGACTTCAGAGGTACTAATTTTTAGGGAATTAGTGAAACCCAGGTGTCCTCGCCAGGGTACGAACCCCGGCTGTTGCCGTGGTAAGCCAAACGCCTATCGATTGCGCTAACCGGACACCCATTTCTAATGTCAAAAATGGATTGCACGGTATCTTCCTAATTTTTGGAAAGCTGCGTTTGCCTGAGCCATTCTGCATCTCACCTCTGTTATACATCTACCATCTGAGGTTAACAATGTTCCGAGATATCTAAATTCATTTACCTGTTTTAATATAGTTCCACTTGTCACTCCAGAGAATTCCTTCTTCGTTGTTACCATTACTTCTGTCTTTTTGCTATTAGGACTGAGTCCTTTATTTTTGTTTTCCTTGACTATAATGTCTAACATTTCTTGCAACTCATTTTTACTCATAGCAATTAAGACTTTATCATCAGCATACCTTAGATGATTTATATCATGACCCCCAATTTTTATTCCAGGCATGTCCCCTATGGATCTTAAAATAATCTCACTATACAAAATGAACAAATCTGGTGAGAGCACACAACTTTGCCTAACACCTTGCTTTATTTGTTGAAACTTTCCTAATTGATTTCCAGTTCTTACGGCCGTTGTTTGTTGCCAGTACATGTTCTTCATTATTCTTAAATCTTTGCTGTCTACGTTTATACCTTCTAAAGTTTTGATTATTTCTTGGTGCTTTACTTTGTCAAATTCCTTGGTGTAATCTATTAAACATAGGTATAGATCTGTTTTCACCTCTATGGCTCTTTCTACTAAAGATCTTATGATGCTTATAGCATTGCTCGTTCCTTTACCTCAAACAAAACCACACTGTTCATCACTCATTTTTGGACTGATTTTGTTTCGTACTCTTCGCATAAAGATTGTTAGTAATATCTTAGCCATGTGGCTCATAATGCTTATTATTCGATGATCATCACATTCAATCGCACCAGATTTCTTTGGTAGGGCTATGCATATTTATTTTAGCAGGTTGTCTGGTATATATCTGCTCTTGTAGACATTATTCAATAATTTATTATTATTTATTTTTTACATTAGAAACACGAAAAATAGTTGATGAGGTGACCAGGGACAAGTTGATGACATACCTCGGAGTTAAGTTTGATCGCAGCCTGTGTTTTCGGGACCACGTTGACCATGTGATAACAAAATCCCGCAAAGGATTAGCCGCCTTGAAGGTCATGGCAGCTGCCAACATCGAGCAGAGGCTACTTACTCTTCTGTTCCAGGGATTAGACCTCGCACCAATCGAGTATGCCCTGGCCATTCTTACTGTCAGTACGACTCAAATTGATAGGCTGGAGAAAATACAAAATGAAGCCATGCGCATTATCCTGGGATGTACGAGGGACACTCCCTGTGTGGCAATGAGGTATCTTCTTGACTTTCCAACCATGGATGACAGAATCAAGATCTGGAGAGCACGAGCATACCTGAAGATTAGTACAGATACAGAGCATCCATTGCACCACGTGCTCAACACAGAGAAAGGTACCAGGCTATAAAGAGGCAAATCATGGGTGGGCCGAGCAGAAGATGTCATCAAACAGGTCTGTGGGCTTACCAATATCAGCGTTGGTGAGGAGTGGATACCGGTGCCTACGTCATTCAAGGGGACTTTCTCATGTATTGTCACACTCGACAGGAAAAGTAGGGAACAGAACCCAGTCGTGGTTAATGCTGAGGTCAACGGTCTCATCTGCGATAACACCGATGAGAAAGATGCAGTCATCTATACAGACGGATCTGTAAGACGACACGAAAAAAGTGCATGGGCATTTACAGCACGTTCGGCAGGCAGAATAGCCAAGGAAGACAGTGGTGCATACGCCATGACCACGAGTAGCATGACAATGGAGGTGATGGCAGTGACCAAGGCATTCAAATGGTTAGAGTCACAAGACTACATCCACGCATGTATACTGAGTGATTCGATGAGCATGATAAAAAAAGTGGAGGCGGGCTTTGTACGCATGCAATGGGTAGAGTCGTTGCAGAAATCCAAAATACGTAAGGTCACCTTTGTCTATGTCCCTGGACATGCGGGAGTACGGGGAAATGAGAGATCGGACAGGTTGGCTAGCTGCGCTGTCGTTGAGGACGGGCAACCGATGGATCGGGCGGACGTCATCAATGCACTCCGAGATGTGGGAAGAGCACAGGACTTCGACAAACACTGATCAACGTCGCTTCTTCGGATGATGGAAATGGGAGTTAAGATGGGCACAGCCAGAAATGAGAAACTTGGTGGCCGTGTAAGAAGACTTATCAACCAACATCGAACTGGAGTCGTCAGTCGCTGGACACTGAGGGAATTGCTGAGGAGGGGATCTGAGCACCTATGGACATGTTCGGAGTGCAATGATGATGACCCGCAAATAACTCAATAACTCAATAACTCAATAACAATAACGAAAAATAGTTCTAATATGTTATGTAGAGCCTGTCTTAACATATGGATGCGAATCATGGACAATAGGACAACAGACAAGAAAATCACTGGAGTTTGTAGAAATGTGGTTTTACAGAAGAATGTTGAAAATAACCATGGGCAGCTAAGAAGAGTAATGAAAACGTTCTGAAAAAGGCCAGTGTAAAAAGAGAGCTAATATTCAATATTAGGAAGTAACAATGAAAATTTTTTGGTATGTTATGAGAAGAGAACAACTGGAATATATTGTAACAACTGGGAAAACTGAGGGACGAAGAGATAGAAGAAAGCGAAGATAAAATACACCAGACAGCTTAAGAGAATGGCTTGGCAGAAAGTCAACAACAGAAATGATAAATAACTGTCGAGATCGAAAGTTGTGGAGAGACATGATCACCTACGCCAGCAGGCATGGTACCTGATGACGATGAAGATGATGATGATATGTAAACATATGTGTCTTTTGGAGAAAAGAATAGAGTTAATCGCACTTGGGTTTAAAGATCCGATGCAGACTATGGGGCGATTTTCCGGAGCGAAGCTTTTCTCTCAGAAGCATGAGAACCAGCAGCGACAAATATCTTCAAAGACAGAGTGGTGATTAATTATTTCATTCTATCCTATAAATGTTCTTATTTTACTATATTTGCTTCAGCATTTGTATAGCCTTACACGGTTTCTGTATCTTTTACAAATAAAATCGTTGAACAGTTTTTAACTAGTTTTCTGTAATTACTTCACCTTTAAAAAAACATCAATCAAAGGTATAAATTGGTTGGTTAGAAGAAGCCATCTATGTGCAGTCCGGTCTTGAATTTCTCCGCCCATATTTCATCACTAAAAAAAGGGTATTCTCACTACACACTTTCTCTCTCTCTCTCTCTCTCTCTTTCATATATATATATATATATATATATATATATATATATATATATATATATATATATATATATATATTGGTTATTGGTTATGGAGGGCCTCGGTATCACTGCAAACGAATTAAAGTTCATAATTGCTCAACGGCCCGTGCCAGTGGAATCATCAATTGAAATTAATCAAGGTAACTGTAGTCCATATCGTAGCAGTCTCAGCACGCCAAAAGACATAAGGCGAAACCGCGCAGAAAGTGAACACAGCCAACTGTTCCCTGTCATACGACATCATCATTCATTGTAAACAAGCGGGGTATCGAAACAGGATCAAAACGGATGAGACACACAGCTCACGGTGTGCACAGAGCACTTAACTCAGTAGCTCCTGCATCAAGACGGACTTGGAATATGAGGAAACTGCAAGAAGGAACACTTTTCAGACATAGCCTTCAATGGTTCCTGCCGCCTATCCACCATATACCATGGAAGTTCACGTCCTCCGAAAATGATGATCGTCGTAGCACTTGATGATGTTAGGCCATCGTTGATGACTCCAATTCCGAACATATAGACACAGTCAGTCGTCACATTTCGTCGCACATCAAACAGCAGACCGTAAGATTTGCGCACGGCCGGTTTAGGGAACCATTACGATGACGCAGCACACAACAATGTCGCCGAACAAATAATCTCGTTCCATTTAGATTTCTGTCTGATTATTCAAGTGTAAGCAGCCTACGACGAACAAAACTCGAAGCAAATTCCCCATATTTATGTATATGGCTCATATCTTAGCTTGTGTGTGTGTGTGCTAGCCATGGCTCATATCTTAGCTTGTGTGTGTGTGTGCTAGCCATGGCTCATATCTTGGTGTGTGTCATGTTAGTCATATCTCATATCTTGGTGTTTGTCCGTGTTAATCATGTCTCATATCTTTGTGTTTGTGTGTGTTTAGTCATATCTCATATCTTAGTGTGTATCTGTGTTAGTCATGTGTCTTATCTTTGTGTGTGCATGTCTATGTTAGTCATATCTCATATCTTTGTGTGCATGTCTATGTTAATCACATCCCACAACTTTGTGTGTGCATATTAGTCATGTCTCATATATTCGTGTGTATGTCCGTGCTAGTCACATCTCATATTTTAATGTGGGTCTGTCTATGTTAGGCCTGCCTCATATCTTTGTGTGTTTGTGTTTAGTCACATCTCCTATCTTTGTGAGTGCATGCTTATGTTAGTCATGTCTCATATCTTTGTTTGTGCATGACTGTGTTTAGTCATAACTCATATTTTAGTGTGTGTATCTGTGTTAGTCATATCTCATATTTTAGAGTGTGTCTGTGTTAGTCACATCTCATATCTTAGTGTGTGTGTGTGTGTGTCAGTGTTAGTCATGCCTCATATCGTTGTGTGCATGTCAATGTCAATGTGAAAAGGAGGGTAAAAGAAAAAGAGGCAGACCTAGAGAAATACTAAACAGTACACTGAGGCGAAAGGCAATAATAACAGGCATCAGCTCCCTCGCCAAGATTGAGCAACCCGCCCAGACAGAACCGTATGGCGAAAAACAATGTAGGTTCTATGGAAGTGTGGCGAAAAACAATGTAGATTCTGTGGAAGTGTGGCGAAAAACAATGTAGATTCTGTGGAAGTGTGGCGAAAAACAATGTAGGTTCTGTGGAAGTGTGGCGAAAAACAATGTAGATTCTGTGGAAGTGTGGCGAAAAACAATGTAGGTTATGTGGAAGTGTGGCGAAACACTATGTAGGTCCTGTGGAAGTGTGGCGAAAAACAATGTAGGTTCTGTGGAAGTGTGGCGAAACACTATGTATGTCCTGTGGAAGTATGGCGAAACACTATGTAGGTCCTGTGGAAGTGTGGCGAAAAACAATGTAGGTCCTGTGGAAGTGTGGCGAAACACTATGTAGGTCCTGTGGAAGTGTGGCGAAACACTATGTAGGTCCTGTGGAAGTGTGGCGAAACACTATGTAGGTCCTGTGGAAGTGTGGCGAAATACTATGTGGGTCCTGTGCAAGGTTTAACCATTGAAAGATCGTCGTACACAAATCTAGAAATTGTGCTCTATGTGCTGTGATGTCTTCGGCACAATAAAACAATTATATATATATAAATAAGTAGTGAGATGTAGGATTAGAAATTCGGTAGACTGGCACTGACATAACTGTATTAAACTATATCATAGATTAATTTAACAATATCTTTTTTTATTTATTAAATAAGACATTTCTTTCAAATAATCAGCAACATTGCAGTCTTTTTTGAGAAAAGTCAATGCGAGTACATCTAGACAGAAGAGCTGATGGAAGCAGAGACTTTCTACTTGTTATAGAAGTAAACGTTCAGTTTGACGTCACGCAAACGTCTACAATGATTGGTGGTAAATAACGTTAGCAAGAACGAGTCTTTAGCTTTTAGCGGATGCAGTGGACCACCGTGAAGTACATAATTAGAAATGGGATCTGTGTCTAAAAGTTTCAAAATGAAAGAATGAAGAAGAAAAAGGGAGGAAAGATTACTGGGAACAAAATTTGCTTCTGTGGAAGTGCTTTGCTTTCAAGTTTCTAGTGTCGTAGATTTTTTTAACACGTGTTGCGCTGGAGAAATGAAAGCCGGGTTATTGTGACACAAGGACATGCAAATTTCATCATTAAAATTGGTAATCACTGGAGAAGCAATTTCGCGAGGCAAGTTTTTTTTTTTTAAATTGCAAATCAAAGTAAATGAAACCAACAAGTTCAATTTAATGGTATGTTACGTTAGTGACACAATTGAGATTTGTGTTATTATAAGATTAGAAAAAAAAATGACATGCATAATTTATTTGTAATCTTCTGTTAAAATCATTGACGTAATAGGAACAACCTGTCTTATAAAGAGAGTTGTCGTGTATGATGAGCTAACGATTGTGAATCATCATCATTAAGTGCCGTCTACGTATCGAAGTTTGGCTACTATGGAACGTCATTCCGCTCTGTCTCTTGCTTTGATGGTGCAAAATTGCCATGGGCTGACTTGTTCATCTTTTGATATTACTCGCCCATGTTAGGTTTGGTCTGCCTCTGCCTATTTTACCTTGTATCGTCTTTTAACATCATCATCATCATCATCATCAAGTACCGGGCCTACTGGCGTAGGTGATCATGTTTCTCCACAACTTTCGATCTCGACAGTTATTTATAATTTCTGTTGTTGACCTTCTGCCAAGCCATTCAGTCTTTTAACATACAGCAACGATTTCATTTGTCTTGTTCTAATTGTGTTGAGTAGTTCTCTTTTATTTTAATTTTGTGAATTTAATAATGCAAAATTAAATTAAGAGTAAAAACATTTTCAGTAATTGCACTTATATATTGAAACAATATTTATCATGTAAACAATTTACATTTCATGAAACAAATAACCAGCCGGTTTGTAAATTTAGACACCAGTAACATTGTCAACATTGAGAGATTCTTACTTATATCAGTAAAAATGGAACCAGTAACGTTGTCCACATTAAGAGATTCTTACATCAGTAAAAATTGACACTAGTAACATTGTCAGCATTGAGCGATTCTTACATCAGTAAAAACTGACACTATCTAGTAAGATTGTCAACATTGAGAGATTCTTACATCGGTTAAAAACTGACACGAGTAACATTAAGAGATTCTTACATTAGTAAAAACTGACACTAGTAAGATTGTCAACATTGAGAGATTCTTACATCGGTTAAAAACTGACACGAGTAACATTGTCAACATTCAAAGTTTCTTACATCAGTAAAAACTGGCACTAGTAAGATTGTCAACATTGAGAGATTCTTACATCGGTTAAAAGCTGACACGAGTAACATTGAGAGATTCTTACATCAGTAAAAACTGACACTAGTAAGATTGTCAACATTGAGAGATTCTTACATCAGTAAAAACTGACACTAGTAACATTGTCAACATTGAGAGATTCTTACATCAGTAAAAAAACTGACACTAGTAACATTGTCAACATTGAGAGATTCTTACATCAGTAATAACTGACACTAGTAACATTGTCAACATTGAGAGTTTCTTACATCAGTAAAAACTGACACTAGTAACATAATCAACATTGAAAGATTCTTACATCAGTAAAATCTGACACTAGTAAGAATGTCAACATTGAGAGATTCTTACATCAGTAAAAACTGACACCAGTAACATTGTCAACATTGAGAGATTCTTACATCAATAAAAACTGACACTAGTAACATTGTCAACATTGAGAGATTCTTACATCAGTAAAAACTGACACCAGTAACATTGTCAACATTGAGAGATTCTTACATCAGTAAAAAACTGACACTAGTAACATAATCAACATTGAAAGATTCTTACATCAGTAAAAACTGACACTAGTAACATTGTCAACATTGAGAGATTATTACATCAGTAAAAACCGACACCAGTAACATTGTCAACATTGAGAGATTCTTACATCAGTAAAAACTGACACTAGTAACATTGTCAACATTGAAAGATTCTTACATCAGTAAAAACTGACACAAGTAACATTGTCAACATTAAAAAATTCTTACATCAGTAAAAACTGACACTAGTAACATTGTCAACATTGAAAGATTCTTACATCGGTAAAACCTGACACTAGTAACATTGTCAACATTGAGAGATTCTTACATCAGTAAAAACTGACACTAGTAACATTGTCATACATTAATATATTCTTACATCAGTAAAAACTGACACTAGTAACATTGTCAACATTGAGAGATTCTTACATCAGTAAAAACTGACACTAATTTCTTACATTGGTAACAACTATTTTTGCGCCATTCCCCTCACCGCTGTGGTCTGCTGGAAAGATGGGATGGATGAATTATTTCACTGGAGAATAATGGTAACATGTCGTCATCTCCCACAACAATAACAACAACAAAAAAGCAAGCAATTTTTTTTTACTACACCGTTTTTTCAAGCCTGCGTTTTCGTGTTTTAGATCATCAGTAAACATATACAAATGGTGGTTGTTAGGGCGTTATCCAACATTGAAATCCCAGCTAAGACAAGCTCACAGATTGTGAAAGGCAACAGAAAGATGGGTAGACACAAGACAAAATAAATCAAATTAATCAAATCAAGGAAGAAAATGGGAAAACATTCCAACAAATCAAAATATGTGTGCACAAACCTGAAGAGCTGAGAGAAAGAGAGAGATAAAGAGAGAGAGAAAGAGAGAGAGAGGGAAAGAAAGAGAGAGAAAGAGAGATCGTACACAACAACCGTGTGCCTCGTCTAAATTCGCCAAAGAGGGGCCAATCAAGTTTGTAGCAAAGTCTAGTTTATGCAGCTCACATAATTTGTTAAACTTCAACTTAGGTCAGACATCTTGTAAATAAATTCTTGATGTGATAAAGCTAATATCTTCACAATACTTTGAATTTCTTTAATGAGATAATGTTTGTGTAACTCCACTTTCTGATGCATTTACAAAAGGCATGATAACAGTGTTTTAGTATTTTCTTTTGCTGAAATTGTTCACTTCTCTCGCACGTTCTTTTTAATTGTCTCATAAATGAAGTCAAAGATTAAGTGCCTCGATGGAACTGATTTACGTCCATGTTATTGTGCTTCTGCTTCGTTCTGTCCTAAATACTTTATGAGATAAATTAGAAAGCCATTTATGATAATTTCTTGTGAAAGGAATATACTAAGACAATTATATATATATGTATATATATATATATATGTATATATAACGATGAGAAACTTGTTTCTGCAGTGTTCTCATAACCTAACTAAACTCACGTCGAAAATCACACAAAAGAATACATTTTAAAGAACAAACAGAAATTGAGGGAATGATGAAATAGGAACAATGATAAGAAATTACGCGAAGGATAGGCCCCAAGACACGCTGAAGAATAAAAAAAATGGTGGGTTGGAAGAGAGACCGAAATTAGCACATTCAGAGAAACAATCTAGCTGAGCGTTCTTCTAATGCCAGCATGGGCATCTCGTTGTATGACGGGAAAGGCAATCAATAGATAATATCTCATACACGATCAACGATTTATGTCTGTTTATAGAAGAATCTTCACAATATATCATGTTAGAAGTATAAGAGTTAAATACTTACTGGTAAAAGGGCATGAGTAGAATGATTAGAATACTTACTGGTAAAAGGGCATGAGTAGAATGATTAGAATACTTACTGGCAAAAGGGCATGAGTAGAATGATTAGAATACTTACTGGTAAAAGGGCATGAGTAGAATGATTAGAATACTTACTGGCAAAAGGGCATGAGTAGAATGATGTGAATAATAAAAAAAAGTAAAGTACCCCCGTCACGCCAAGTGGCGTATAGGTGATATGGTGTTAGTGACCATAAATTTTACAGACCTTCAGCACATGATTTTTGGGGTAATGAGGTCAGTATTACGTCCGTGCCGCTTTACTTTCCCAGAAAAAAATCCGGTACCCATTAAAGGCTGGGTGAACCCGGAAGCTGTCGGTTGGGATCGAACCCTACCTCTTGTCCTCTGTAGTCCAGTTCACTAACCACTGCGCTATCGCGACTCCCAATGATGTGAATACTTACTGGTAAAAGGGCATGAGTAGAATGATTTGAATACTTCCTGGTAAAAGGGCATGAGTAGAATGATGTGAATACTTACTTGTCAAAGGCACAAGTAGAAAGATTTGAATACTTCCTGGGAAAGGGACAGGTAGAGAGGGTTGTAGAATGATGTGAATACCTACTAGTAGAAAGAATAGATTGAAGAATTGTAATAATCACAGGGACAAGTAAAAGGACCTGAATACTCTCTGACTTAAAGAAAAAAATTGAAGAACCAGAATACTTAATGCTAGATAGAATATTTAAAATTTACATGTTTCATGATCTGAGCAACTACAGATAAAATGGACAAGTAGTAAGAAGAAAATGTACTGCTGTAAGGGACGAGCTGTAAGAAGGATACGATTGGCGTGATACGTATTTTAAATGCTATCAGAAAGACAAACAAATGGACTAATTAGTTGGTGTCACCTTGTTTATTTCATAAACTGAACATTATCATGTTTTATTTTGAACGTCGCCATCGTCTATATTTGAACACCACTGTCTTATGTCAGTATAATCTACCAATTAAAATATTCACTGTCAAAGACTTCATAAAACTGTACTCATCATTATCAGATTCGTGTTGCTGGCGTAGGTGATCATGTTTCTCCACATCTTTTAATCTCTACATTTGTTGATCAATTCTTGTATTGACTTCAAACTAAAATGTTCTCTTAAACTGTTTGGTGTCATTTGTCTCTATTTCCTGAACTCCTTTTTCCCTCTCTTGTACCTGTTGTTACAATATATTCCGGGGTTGCTCCCTTCTCACAACATTGCCAAGAAAATGTATAGCAACTTTTAATCTCCATGAAATATTTTTCATTATAACCAGCCAGCAATAAGCGAATACGGCTTTCCACCATTGGCTAAATCTGAACGATTTTCCACTAATTTATCGCAGTCTCCAGGGAGGTAAGTGCATATTCTTTTCTAAAGTGCTTCTAAGACATAAGTCAGAACACATTTGGTTCTCTCCCGTTGGTCATTTTCCAAATACGATTTAATTTCCAGAATCAGAAAAATATTCTTTTCACGGATTACTGAAAGGATGACGTTGTTCAGAGCTGGTGCCTGTATGAGCGCATGGAAGATCTAATCATACGATGCAAGATGTATAGCAAGCGGGCAAATAGCCATTCATCACGGGAAGATAAAAGCTACGTCTGAGATAGTCTACGGATATTGGCTCAACGATTGCAGTATCGCCTTAATAAGTTGGAAGCGGTTTGTACAGTGCGAAGTATAGAGAGCTGATGGGCTGTAGCAAAGGTTCTCAAATTATTTGTTGTGAAAGTTGAATTATTCTTTTGCTGAATTTTAAGTACAATGTTTCTACTGTATGCAGGTTTGTTCTATATAGGTAAAGGTAATCCCGTAGTAATTGTCTTTTGGTAGTGAAATGTTACTGACTTCATTGTACTAAACTTCATTAGGTGTGATGACCAGCTCCCTTCCTTGCTCCCCTCCAAGGGAAAACCTCTACATCCGTTTAAAGAGACTTGGTGGGCCCCGAGAGTCGTTCAGGTCACAAACAACATTAATTGCTTGAACTACTATTCGAGCCCCGAGTCTTTATGTCGGCAGGCGAGTGCTCTAGCCACAATGATCTAACCTCAAGGATCAAGTCACTAACCACGTGACTGTGTTTTATACAAAACTGAAGAACTTGTTTTTAAATACTTGGTAAACAAAGATTGCTTGCTTATGCTAACTCTATATATAACACACGGATTTATGCTTTGTCTTTTAATCAACAAAGGTAGCGTACGCTATCATGTTTAATCTATACATAACACTAAAGAATTGTGGTTTTTTTTAATTTAAATCAACTAAAATATTGTATGCTGTCATGTTCTCTCTGTGAATTCACTGTCTGAATTGTGACTGGGTCGAGGCAAAAAGAAAACATAATGCACAAATCATAAAGAAACAACCAGGATATTGATGAGCCGGGTAATGAGAACATATTGTGAAAGCTGGAAAAAGTGAAGGAAAACTAGACAGTCTAAGAGCATGGCATGATAGGTATTGAACAAAATAATATTTTGTTGTAGCGGAAACATATGATCCACTACACCAACATGCGTGGTACATGATGAGGATGGTGATGTAGTTTAAATTATTAGCAGTGCCCCTTACCTCTAGACAATGTTCTCTTTATTGGGTTCTTAGAATTAACAGAATTAAAAGTAACATTTTATTATGAGAAACAACTGCTGATAGTTTCTAATAATTCTAAACCAACTGAAGAGGCACAATAAATAAGTTGATATCGGTTAGACTAAATTCCACTTCTTCGGTGTGATCCAAGTTTTAGGTTAACCACATGAACCAAGTGAGTAGGAATAGAAAATATAAAGCCCAGTCTTAAGAAATATAAAGAAAGTATGTTGTATCTTGCCAAAATTCGTAATAATTTGCTGTAAATACGATATAGCACGATAAGGTTATTGTAAAAAGTAAAAGTAAAGTACCCCCCGTCACGCCAAGTGGCGTATAGGGAAATATGGTGTTAGTGACCCTATATTTTACAGACCTTCAGCACATGATTTTTGGGGTAATGTGGTCGGTATTACGCCCGTGCTGCTTTTACTTTCCCAGAAAAAATCCGGTACCCATTTAAGGCTGGGTGAACCCGGAGCCGTCGGTTGGGATCGAACCCTACCCCTTGTCCGTAGTAGTCCAGTTATTGGCTTGTTTATTTTTCCCTGCCTTGTGTGTTTATCTGGCAACTTACATATTTTGCATGGTATCCCTCTTTGTTTTGAATTATACCTTTGTTTCAATCTTACAAACAATGATTCCAGAGATTTCAACTTCATAACAATAAAAATTGTGTAACTTGGATAGAGAATAATGTTTTCCAAAAGTATAGAAAATTGTTTTCCGATATTGGAGGTGAGTATAAAATAAACAACATTCTTTTAAACTTCTTAATGGCAAGTTGGTATCATTTTAGTTATCATCACTTACCATGTCCATGAGCGTAGGTGACAATGTTCATTCATTTATTCATGTCGTTCGTGTTACACTCATTCGCATTTGAAAAAGCAAAATCGTTCTCTTCATTTCCCTATTCTTCTCTTCTTTACTTATACTTCATATACCCCATTGGAAAGTCAAGGTATTTGCAAACTTCCAGTTGTGGCACTTCCGGAGCCTCATCCAATGTTATGTAATACCGTTGTAGAGATTCTGTAATGCTATCGTTCCCTCGTATTTTGTGTCTGCATGTGTTCTCCGTCCTTTGCTATTATTATAATATTTTCTGTCAAATGTCTTGCATTGTATGGAAACAGACGCTATTAATTCCCGATAAGCAAACGGTTTTATTTTATGTTCTGTTTCTTTGTGTAGTTTAATATGTGTTCTGCGTCATTTCTTTCTCTTGTAGTATATTTTCTAAAGTGTGTTATTATTATTGTGTTGTACAAATAGTCGGAAGACTGATTTGAAACACTGTATACATTTATAGCAAATATATTGCTGGGTATTTATGACAATGAAAAAAAATTAATATAATTATGAAACAAATGCAATAGGATTAATAATTTTAGTTTCATTAATTATCAGAATCGAAATAACCGTACTCGAACAGTCTCATTGGGACAGTGTCCACATCAGTTGATTTAAAGAATACGAAAAATGTTGGTTCCAGTTTCGAGATATTTAGACATATCCCTTATCTATCTTATTAATCTTCTTTCTAACTCTGCTAATGTTATATTGGAAGTCACCTCACTCTCTTACTTGACTATAGAGTCATTATTTGACATGCATGTTCTTATCTTAATGACAATCATTGAGTGACCGTTGCATGCTTTCCACTTTGTTAATTTATGCAACCACTCTATATGCCATTAAGTTGGAACATTGTCCAGATCTCATGAATCTCCTAAACGTTAGTTCGACACGAGATCATAAAGAAATGTCTTCATTGCTCTTGTAAAGTCATGTCTCAGTTATCTGTTTTGAAAATGTAAAATTATAGATTTAGAAAATGATAATTCATTTCAACTAGTTTTAAAGCGACAAGATCGTTACCGTTTCAAGAAAACGTCTGCAAAAAGAAGCCGAATGAGAAAGTTGTTTTTAAATGAAAATAGCGACCACCAAAACAAAGATATTTGTTAAAATGTCATCATCATCAAGTACCGGGCCTTCTGGCGTAGGTGATCATGTCTCTCCACAACTTTCGATCTCGACAGTTATTTATCATTTCTGTTGTTGACCTTCTGCCAAGTCAATCTCTTAAGCTGTCTGGTATTTTTTCTCTTTAATATATTATGACCTCCAACTGTTATTTCAGGCATGCCCCTTATGGATCTTAAAATAATTTCACTATATATATATATTAAACAAATCTGGTGACAGAACGCAACCTTGCATAACACCCTGTTTTATTTTTAAAAATATAATTTGTAAAAAAAAAATTTTTTTAATTAATTAAAAAGTAAAAACGATTTTCATTTGTTCTAGAGCGAGTGATTTTACCAGGAGTGGTCAGGATATGCAGGTCTCGGATCTGTTGTTGCTCCCCAAAGACAAGATGGTCATTGCGCGATTGTTGTTTCCCGTTCGACAACTATTGCTCCACTAAAAGCAGCATTTCATTTTCTAACAAAATTGTGAATTAAATTCATCAACGAAAAACATTATAGATTGAGGTCTAGTTTGATATGTATCTATCTATCTATCTATTGTCCTTTCGAGCCGAAAACGGAACATAGAGCACAACCACAAACTCAAAAACAGAAACCTTGCGTGCCAAATTGGCACATATTGCAGAGATAACTGCTTCTAAAATCTAGGGCTCGGTTTCCATAATAATAGGCACTTTGACTTTTTTTCCAAAATAATTTCTAATAATTGAAACCAGTATAGCTAAATAGCCCGCGACATGAGTAAAACAATGATACCTGAATCATATTTCTACGACAATTAGGAAAAAAGTTATGATTTTTTAAAGTGAATAATTACTCAAATGATGATACAAAGAAGAAAAAACCATAGCGCCAGATTTGGCATGCAAAAAAAAGTCAAATTTTAAAAAAGCCAAATTTTAAAAAAGCCAAATTTTTTTTAATTAAGTTGAAAATATTATCATTATATTTGGTGTACATTTTCAAAATAATCACTATATTATATTTGGTGTAAAAAAAAAATAATACCTTTTATTTGATTTGCGTTAAAAATAAGTCATTTAAATTTATATATATATCAAAGTAACTGATATTAATAGGAATTGACGTCAAAATTAACAGTCATTCTCTGCAATTTATGTAAGAATAATTATAAATTTCTATGATTCAATTCACATAAAAATAATACTAATGTTCTGCTAAAAAAGTCACATCATTATTGTTATTTTATATATAAGAAGTATAATTTTATTATTAATTTTTTTTTATTCATTTAAAAAAATATGTTTTTACAATATAAAAATAAACCAATAAGGTATCAGTGAATTAGACACATCAATAGCAATTTATCATTGTTTATTTAAACTTTAAACAGACTTCACAAACAAACAAACGATGCTAAACAAAACAAACGTGCAAACAAAGAAAAAAAAATCACATTTGGGGAAAAACATCAAAATTTTATTAAATAACCATTGTTTGATGTTATTTATCAAAATCCACAATATGCACCATTATAGGAACATACAAAGGGCATTTTAAAAATGACATTTATTGAAAACAGAAAAATAATACTGCAGGCTCCAGCAACTGTTAGATATTTATCAATGAATTCGTTTCAAGAAATTTGTTTATAAAATATATAAACACTGGACATAAAATAAAAAAAACACATTTAAAATATCTTTACAATCATGTGATCTGAGTGATAAACTGGGGGATGGTAACATAATTATTTTAATTCTATATTAACGCTGCATAAATGCAATAGTTATCATTCTGAAATTTCCTTAAAAACAAGGACTCAAAAAATAATTAGACACTTCAATAGCTATTTATCATTAGTTGTTCAATAAACATACATTATTTACCAGAGGTAGAAAAATTTTATGGAGACTTTACAATATGAGGCAATCTGGGCATCAGAGGGTGATCGTTTAAACAAACAAAAATATAACCATTGTTTGATGTTATTTATCAAAATCCACAATATGCGCCATTATAGGAACATGCAAAAATGGCATTTTAAAAATGACATTTATTGAAAACAGAAAAATAATACTGCAGGCTCCAGCAACTGTCGCTTTCGATGGCACTGGATAGGACACACACTACTGAGAGTATTACGCAACAGGCCCTTTTTTGAAATCCTCAGGGGAAGAGACAAAGAGGAAGACCAAGTAATTCTTGGAGAAGACAGATAGAGTTAGAGATGAAGATAATGGGGAAGACATGGAATGATCTTAAAAGAATGGCAAAAAAACATAACGACTTGGAAAGTGTTTGTTGAAGACCTATGCTCCACTGGGAGCTAAAAAGGTAGAAGAAGAAGAAGATAAACACTGTACACAAAGGAGCATGCAAAGGGCATTTTAAAAGCGTTTTTGAACGTTTGCAATCTTTAATGAATATTTTTCACATAAAAACATAGTAGAAAAGATATAGGCTAATAGATATACGCTTTTGCGGTTTGCATAATTCAAAAAAAGAAACAAAAGATCTTAACAATCTTGTGAGCTGAGTGATAAACTGGGGAATTTTAACATAATTATTTTAATTCAAATTTAAAGCTGCATAGATGCAATAGTTATACTTCTGAAATTTTTTTTTTAAAAAAAAAGAAGCAAAATAAACACAATTTTGTTAACTTAAAAAACCTGACCACTAATGATGTTGTCTGGTGAATAACAAGGATTATCTGTCAACTAACTAAAAGACTGAACTTTTTACTAATGTTATTGTCAACATGTAATGAACAATGTATGTCTAATGCTAATATGTATTATGAAAAACCACTTACATGGGATAATAACAGACACTAAACATACATACCATTTTTGACAATAGAAACAAGAAAAGAAACAGAATTATTAAATGTTAGGTAGAGCCAGTCTTAACATATGGATGTGAACACTGGGCAATAGGACAACAGACAAGAAAATCACTGGAGTCTGTAGAAATGTGGCTTTGCTGAAGAATGTTGAGAATACCATGGACAGTGAAGAAGAGTAATGAAAATGTTCTGAAAGATGTCAAAGCAAAAAGAGAGCTAATTTCCATTATTAAGAAGAAACAATCATCATTTTTAGGTCATGTAATGAGAAGAGAACAACTGGAATATATTGTAACAACTGGAAACATTGCGGGACGAAGAGATAGAGGGAAGCAAAGAGAAAAAAATAACAGACAGCTTAAGAGAATGGCTTGGCAGAAGGTCAACAACAGAAATGATAAATAGCTACCAAGATCGAAAGTTGTGGAGAGACATGATCACCTACGCCAGTAGGCCCGGTACTTGATGATGATGAGTTTTAACTAAATAGCTAACATTGTATGACTGTCGCATTCCGTCTAATTAAATCTATATATTTTCACTTACTAACGCACTCAAAGCCAGCATTTCTGGTCTTTAACTAACTTGGACTCTTGCATGTTTCAATGAATTACAGGAATATAAATAACTTCCATCCAGGGTCCAGTCAGGAACTTGGAAAACATACCCAGGGCTTGAAGCTGAATCTGGGTGTCACCATCCATCAGCTGCTTATGGATAGCTTTTTTCAAAAAACTGTTCCTTTCTTTTAAGAATTCCAGGAAGGTGCTTCTTAAACAGTAAACAGTTGCTGCCATATGGAACAGAACATGAATTCTGTTCCCCACATACCTGAGGATGGTGCCAGATTTCAGGTTCTTACCCCGCAGGAATGTTTGTAATCCCTGTGGATCCCCAGAACCCTGTTTGTACCTTAATTTTGAAAGATTGTGGATCAAGTTTGAAACCACACAGCCTGTTGGGGTCGAAGTTGTACCCTTCCACTCACTGTCCAATCTTGCAAGCGTGAGCCTGGCTGCACTTGCCAGACCATCCAGAGGGTGGACATGACATTTCAGATCATAAATGCTAAGATTGTACCTCTCTTCAAGTCTCCGAACAACACAGTGACTTACAACGAGAAGCCTACAGAGAAGTGTTTAAAGTCATGAATACACCTACAGCTTATTAAACAAGCTGAACTGCCCCGCTTCCATTTGAAAAGCCTTCCTCTACTCGGTCGCTTGTGCGTGGCAAAGTTATGTTTAATATTTTGATGAACTGGAAAGAGCTGAGTGCTTACTTTATTAATGCTGAACCAGCTCACTCAAAATTAGACACAAAGTTTAAAGCAAGATTGTTGAAAGAAATGGTGCTAGATTACAACAATTACTTGTTCTTTGTGTTTGCAACACCCGTAGTCCAGGAGTTTGAAATGATGAACAGCCTTTTTCAACAAACTAAAGCTGATCCACCTCTATCATGAACTACATTTACAAGTCTTCAAAGCAGACTATATCATGCAAACGGACATTTAAAAAATGTTGATCAAGTTGATTTTGAAGTAAAATTGTTAACAGGAATATTAGCAGTTCCTTAAAATTATTTGTTCCTTGTATTAAACTGGATTTGGAGCATTAAATATGATGTGATTATGTCAAAAATGTTTGGCTTTTTTAGCAGTTTTTTGGCCTTATATCAAAATTTCCATCTGTCAACCCTGGTGGCAGGCACTGTTAGATTGACTCCAATTCCAGGAAAAAAAAATTATTCACCGTTTTATAATTATTTAAATTTAACTGCACATTTAATCATGGTCATTCATTCTCATCCTTCTTAATCTTCATATCTTATTATAATAATATAAACCATACATTTTATTTTGATACATTAAAAACATAATAATTATATAATATTAAATGATTAATGAATTATTATTCTATTATATATATAATTATTATATTAATCATAATTAATGATTAATGTATTGTGCTTCAATGCAATAATTGGGAATATTTATTAATATTAGGCAACTGGAAATACTACATTTTAAATTTACTATAACTAGTTATACAGTTGAGTGAGTTAGAGGCACATGATGATGGTTGAAGAGACCAAGTAACAAACATGGGGAAAACCGGAAATTTCGGGGTGATGGTGTGGTCGTTCAAATGCCAATAATTTCAAATAGCGCTGACAGATCAATTAAAAATTTCCCACAAATATGTAAAATTGGTTTTACAATCAGGTTGTCTTATTATTTCCTTTCAATCGGTGCAGTGTTTTAGTCTGCTTTGACTTAAAGGTCGACAGTGGAAATAGTCGCCGATCGCCCATGCTTATCAATGGGGAAATTTTATAATAATGGTGTGGTCGTTCAAATGCCAATAATTTCAAATAGCGCTGACAGATCAATTTAAAATTTCCCACAAATATCTGAAATTGGTTTTACAATCAGGTTGTCTTATTATTTCCTTTCAATCGGTGCAGTATTTTAGTCTGCTTTCACTTTAAAGGTCAACAGCGGAAATAGTCGCCGATCGCCCACGCTTGCCGATGGAGCAAGCATATTCATGAATTTTCGTGATTTTCGCATTATCCTAACACGGATCACTTTAAAATTTCACACACTTATGTAAAAATAGACGCTAAATCTAAATATCCATTTAATTTAACTTAATCTTACCTTATTTTGGTAGAAAATGTGATGAAACCATAGTATGTAGCTGGAAAATTTAAAAAAAAACAAGTAATAATCGACACCGATTGTTTGGCGTCTGCTATAAAACAAAAAGGAGCCTCGTTGTGAGAAAGCTAATTTAATTTCCGTACATGGCGTCCTTACAACATCGTCAGGAAACAATTGATATGATGTTTATTCCGGAGTTAATTGAGATGGCGCGAAAGGCAAAAATGGCTACTTTCCATGGAAACCGAAAATCTGGAAACGGTTTCCATTGGATACCAAAGTACCTACATAATAATACTTTCTACAATTTTAGCATGTCAGTCCATCGATCAACCTCCTTAGTCGCCTCTTACGACATGCTGATATGTATCAGTCATCCAAATTTCATCGTGGATGCGTTTCCAAGTTTACTGTCACTAACTTCTGTCTTTGAGATAGTGCCAAATTATATTTTTCATATCAAAGTAAGTGCAGGAAAGGCTTAATTTAGAGGATGACGTTAGACTATCTGTTACAAAAGCCTCATCCAAAATTATTATGTTGATTGTAAAGATCTAAGAACAACCATCGCTTTCAACATTGTATTATATTGAAATATAACTTATATTAAAATATTTTTTGACAATTTTTTTTCAGCAAATATATTTCAATGAACATTTTGTTGCTTTTAAAATAATTGTCGAAGGCAATGTATGATGGAGAGTCGGGGGTTCCTTAGTTACACTAAATGGGGCTCGCGACTCAAACCAGTTTGAGAATCATTGTCTTACATGATAGCTTTTAATTAAACTTGTTCCTAGTGGTTTCAGTATGTGACAAGACAAGGACATTATTTACGTCTATTTCATAAATATTTGCTCATGTTATGGATTCATTTATAAATTTACATATAACGAAATATAACATATTATCTATTTATAGACTTCCTATATAAAACATACAATTGTGTACGCCTCGAATATCCATTTAAAGCATTAAAACTATTTTTAAATTTTTAAGATTTCAACAGAAGATAGATAATATACATTTTAAATTTGTTTAAATTGGTGTTAGGATAAGGTGCCGAAATATTGCTGAAAAGCTGCTGTGATGAAAGTATTGAGAGAGCCTAATTTAAAGCCTGTTTATTTCATTTTTAATGTCAATATATATTTGAAAACTATAAATTGATCTCTGTTAATATCAGAAGACAAGCTCTTGTTCAAACTTGAGTCTTTATTCATGGGAAGCAACTCTAAGCCGACCTGCCTCTGTGTTGCCTGGTATTTCTGCGTTTTCGTTTCTCTTGTCCCACGAGAGTCTGTGTGTGTAAGACAGGTTGGAAGTAGTCTGAATATACACCATTTTGTGGAATAAAGATTGAATATAAATCCATTTCTGTGACTCTTATTCGGCATTAATGTAGCCAAGAACAAACTTTTATTTTTTTTAAAATTGTATTTGGTAGTGGTCCAGCGGTCATAGGGTCTTACCGGTTTGAAGCAACTGAATTATTGAGGAATGTGTGAATTTACAACCGATCCAGCGGTCATAGGGTCTTATCGTTTTGAGTAAAGTAGATTGATGAGGAATGTATGCATTTACAACCGATCCAGCGGTCATAGGGTCTTACCGCTTTGAAGCAACTGAATTATTGAGGAATGTGTGAATTTACAACCGATCCAGCGGTCATAGGGTCTTATCGTTTTGAGTAAAGTAGATTGATGAGGAATGTATGCATTTACAACCGATCCAGCGGTCATAGGGTCTTACCATTTTGAGTCAAAGTGAATTGCTGAGAAATGTGTGAATTTACAACCGATCCAGCGGTCGTAGGGTCTTACCGTTTTGAGTCAAGTGAATTACTGAGGAATATGTGAATTGACAACCTACCCAGGTTATCTTCACTGAAACAAACGGGGGCACAGTAAGCATTTTAGTTACGAATAATTGGAAGAAATTGTCGCCCCCGAGAGGTGACAAGCGACATGTAGAATGCTCAGTGCAGTTATCAATTTCATAAGCTTATATTACAAACATAGTTAGAGCAGGCAGGTATATGGTCTACGTCTCATATCAGCAGGTAATATGCACTTGTTTTCATCTGTGCTATTAGTAGACTAGCCGATGAAATATTTTTTTTAAAATAAAAATTAAATAATAACAATCAAAAACTGCTAATTAAGTACAACTTTTTACAAATGGACAGCAATTTCAGGCAGGTACTAGAGATAGTAAAAAAAAATAAAGTACCCCCGTCACGCCAAGTTGCGTATATGGAATATGGTGTTAGTAACCATAAATTTTACAGACCTTCGGCACTTGATTTTTGGGGTAATGTGGTCGGCATTACGCCTGTGCCGCTTTACTTTCCCAGAAAAAAATCCAGTACCTATTAAAGACTGGGTGAAACGGAAGCCGTCGGTTTGGATCGAACACTACCTCTTGTCCTTTGTAGTCCGGTTCACTAACCACTGAGAAGTAGAAGCCCTATAATTCATGAGAGATCAACGGGTCATCACAGCATTATCTAGACTTTGTAGGACAGGATATGTGCATAGCTCAAACCTTAAAGAAAAATGTTGAGCAGACAACGTTGTGTAGGTTAGAATTAATGAAGACAGTAGATGATGAAGACGAAGGAAGCAAGATGAACAAATGGTTCATGCTCTCCTACTAAAGTGGCTACAAAACGCAACGGTTACTGAATGATCTGTCTATTCGCAACCAACAAAACGTATACAAGAATGGTAGTGTAAAAGTGCTTCACTACAGTTTTAAAATTCTTGGTTGGTTTATTTATATATAAGTTTCAGTTACATTAATTGTAAACAATGATTTCCTTCAGCACAATGATCTAGAAGGCAATGGTAACGTGGAAGACTATTCGGTCTTATGATGTGCCTTACTATTGTTAGTTTTCAACATTGCTGTAATGCGAAAGGTGTTTGCATTTTTTCATTCAAGCAGAGAATGACAATATAAGCTGCAAAGCTAAGGATATGATTAAACAGTGGAGTCAAATACTACAGACATGGAGCATCTAATTATCGAGTGTCATCTCCACAACTAAGGTTGGCTACCATGGAGCGCCATTCCGCACTGTCTTTTGCTTTGATGGTGCAGGTTATCGTAGACTGATTTGTCCATCTTTTGATATTACTCGTCCATGTTAGTCTTGGTCTGCCTCTGCCTATTTTACCCTGTATTTTCCCCTCCAAAATTCCTTTTAGTAGGCTGTTGTGTCTTTTAAAATGGCCCAAAAATCGCATTTTTCTTGTTTGAATTGTGTTTAGTAGTTCTCTTTTAATTTTTAGTTGTTTTAAGACTTCATCGTTTGTTTTCTTTTCTTTCCATCTAATTCTACCTAGTCTTCTATATATCCACATTTCAAAGGCTTCAATTCTCCGTTCTGTTTTCTTGTCTAATGTCCGTATTTCTGCACCATACAGGAATATTGAGAAGATATAACATTTTACTATTCTTAGTTTTTGAACCTGGTGTTATTCGTTTTGATGTTAGTATATTTTTCATGACATTAAAATTACTTTTTGCCATTCCTATTCTTTTGTTTATTTCAGTTTTACAATTTTCATCACTCATTATAGTACGGCCAATGTAGCTGCAGTTCTGAACTGTCTCCAGGTCTAGTCCTTCAATCATCTAATACCAAGAAAATACTAGCAGAGTTTAATCTTTGAATATCCGAGGTCCGGACGAAAGCGATAAGAAATTACATCCTCTACCATATGTGAGCTACATCGAACGTTTGTAATACCGATAGTTCGAAGGAGTGAAGTTCCCAGCTCGGCCTATCTATATTACCTATTATCAGTTTATGATCCACGCCTTCCCGCCGAATTACTCCATGACAAAAGTACCTTGTACGCGAGTCTATATAAAAGGACGTTGCAAATACTAGTCATTTTATGCTGCTGCCAATACAAAGAGGAAATCAATGTGCTGGGTTAAAGCTAAATCATGTACGTATAAGATCGGGAAGAGACAGTAGATTTGACCAGAAGTGTTGCATGAAGTAAGTTTAGTTATTTGATATCGAATATATATTGTAAGATTGAAAGTTCAATGCAGCAGGAGGTCGACGCTTAGGGGTCATGACCCAGACGTGCCCACCTCTATTAGAGTGTCAAGAAGCTACAGGGCCGAAACACTTCCTTGATGGATCTACCTCAGATGATCAGATTGCCTCCTGCTGTGAAGCACTGTATACAGAGTTTTCCTATTACAATATAACACAAAATAATTTTTCTCAACATTATGCTACCACTGTCAAATTTGGATATTACCAGCCAAAGCAAAAAGTTGTCACTACAGAGATGAGAATTCTAATAATGCTACAGAAGTGACGAGATACAATAAAATGTAGATAGTTGTTTTTCTCACTTTGCTCTTGCTGACCTGATTAAATGATGCGCGCGACAGTCACGTTGTGGAATAATATGCTGCTATTCCTCGTTGTAGCTATGTTTGCTTCTGATGAGCGGGTGGACTGGGAACTTTATATATATATATAATATTTCAGTGGAGTATTAATTGTTCTTTTTGTGTCGACGAGTTGAACATATCATCGATAGGCACAACCTGCGTTCGCGGTTCGGCATGCAAACATCTATTTTGACAACAATGGCCCCAACGGGGAGTGTCCATCCCGAATGTACAAAGTCTATGGCGATAGATGGGGCGGAAGAATCAGAAATGATCAACGACTCAGAAAGCGAAAACAGAGAAGTGTGTGATACACAAGAGGCATATTCAGGGCACTAAAGATGAATATAGCTGACTACCCTGAAAGAGATTGGAGCCTCATCACGTACTAACCTAAAGAAAGCCATGGAGAGAAATTCTAACTTATATCAGAAGAAAGATCTACGGCTATAGATACAAGACCATTATAGGAAATCATGGTTTAGGAAAAATAAATGCAAGAGGAGAAAGATTAATACAACTTTGTGAAGAAAACAGGCTAATAATAAGTAACACCTATTTTGAGCAAGAGAAAAGGAAACAATACACATTTAAAACCCATACAGATAGGAAGAGTAATCCGAAAGACTACAATAATGATAAAAGATAAGTTCCATAACAGCGTCAAGAAAGAAAAAAAACTTATTCAGAAGCAGACCTTAATTCAGGTCACAGTCATGTAACGATTAAAATGAAAGTTAAGCTAAAGAAAAACAAAAAAAAAAAGACTAATTCATTAACAATACCACTGGACATAACAGCTTTAAATTAAAAAATATATGAAGGATACAAATATAATTCAAGTAAAGAACACATATCAGAAGCTACTGGAAGAAGGGATTGAGTGGGGCAGAAGAGAAAATCCAGATGAAAAAGTTACAACTAAATGGCAATGCATAAAGATAAGCATACAAGAAACTTGCGACACCTTACTCAACAAAAGAACAAAAAAACAAAAATGGATAACTGATTCCATTACGGAAAAAAAATGGAAGAATGAAGACAAGCGAAGAGCACTATTCAGCCAAAGATGTTTAGAAATCGAAACTATGGAAAAATAAACAAGATTTAAGAAGGATGCAGACATAATTAAAGAAAATGAATTGTAAATATATATTTTTAAAAAAACACCCATAAAGTATTTCCAAAAAAAAAAAAAAAAAAAAAAAAAAAAAAAGGAAAAATGCAACAAAGATATAATAAATAAACAGCAGGAATATATAACATAATTATTTAATGATAAAAGAGAAAATAATCAAATAATAAAATGTACGTAAGGCTATAACATCTTAAAATCGGAAGTTAAAAAAGCAGCATAAGCAAGGAAAAGGTAAAAAGCTACAGGACCTGACAACATACAGATAGAGATGATAAAGACACTAGAAGATTTTTGGCACATATGAGATCACAGTCATATGCAACGACATACAGCATAAATACCAATTGAACTAAAGCATAACCTTTTCAATAGGATTATGAAAAGGAGTTCTCCGATGTTACATATCGTCAATCATTATATGTGGAAATTATTCACGATGGACTGTTAGTAGACAAACATGAAGGTACGTTGAGGTTACAGAAATGTAGTTTTACAGAAGAATGTTTAGAATGCCACGGACAGCAAAATAAAATGAGCAATGAAGAAGTCTTGAGAAAGGCCAGAAACAAAAAAATGACGTGACTTTAATCAGAAAAAGAGAGTCCTACGTTGAGTCTGTGATAGGAAGAAAAAAAACTGGAAAGTGTTGTGGCCGCGGGATAAAATAAGGAAGAACATGACACAAGAAGATAACAGGAGAAGATACGAAACTGTTGAACATCGTGGCACAGAAATAAACCAACAATGGAATTTATTAGGACTGTTCTATGAGAGAGATAAAGAGTGACATGATTGCCAACGCCTCTGAGCGTGTCACCCGATGATGATGATGATTGATTTATATCACATTGTAAAAAATACAAGCAGTAAAAGAGACAGTAGAATAATAATAATAATATTAACTGACTGATCAATAGTATCTTCGTAGAATACAAGAAACAATGCAATAGACAGGCAGTGATAGAAAGCCATTAAACCTATTTTTTTATGCGAGAGCGACGATCGACCCTATATTGCCTCCACACAGTTGGGAAGGTACTAAATCCTGTTTAAGATTTCAGCTAAAAGGAATTCCAACAGGCAACGCATTTTTTAACAAATAAAACGAGTGAGCACAGCATTATTCTTAATAAATCTGACACAACTCACATGGGGTAAGTTGCCAGCGCCCTGTTGCAATTTTCTCACTTATCAGATCAAATTGTAGAAAATAGCAGGACATGTCATTCTCTTCCTGATATGTAATCTTCCACTTCCCATGCACGAAATCCGTGTTATTTAAGGATATCCCATCCATCCTAAGACTGCATGTCTTCAATTTCATTGCTTATCTCTTGCACTCAGGACCTGCAGCGATGACGCAAATTTACAAAGAGAATGTTGATTTATTATTATGTGCGATGATTGTATATGAAAGTGCTATTCTTTTTCCGCCTCATTTTCATTTACAGGTGCGTAACTGCAGACACATGTTGCTTTATTCACTCAACAACTTATACGTTATTGTTTTCCATGATACAAATCAGCGAAACCGAAATTTTAGACCGAGTACCTCTTAGCGTGTTATAGGGGATATATATTCCGTCAGTAAAAGCTTAACTGTGCCGGCTGAATGTGGGATGTCGTCATCATCATCATGTGCTATACCGGTTGGCGTAGGCGATTGTGTCCTTCCACAATTTTCTATCTACAGTGCGTCGTATCAGTTCTGTTGTTGACTGTTTTCCATTCCTTGGCCCCAAGCCATCCAGTATTTTCTCTCTTTGTCGTCCGCGATCCCTCTTTTCTTTTATTTCGCCAGTTGTAACTAAGTATTCCAACTTTCCTTGGTGATGTTGATTGTTTCTTTCTGATGTTTTTTAGGAGCTCCCTTTTTGTGTTGGCCTTTTTGAGGACTTCCTCGTTGGTCTTTTTAGCTGTCCAGGGAATTTTCAATTTTCAACTGAGAAATCCCATCTCTGTGGCCTCTAATCGTCTTTTCATTTGTTTGTACACTGTCCATGATTCGCTTCCATAGGTCAGAATTGGTTCTGTATAGCACCGATGCACTCTCTTTCTTATTTCTATTGACATAGATTTTTTGCATAAAATATTTTTCATTTTCTGAAATGCTGTTTTGGCCTGAGCTATTCTGCTTTATATTTCCGTGGTGCATCTTCCTTCGGATGTTATTATTGTGCCCAAGTGTTTGACGCGTTGCACTTGTTTCAAATTTGTCCTGTTTATTTTTCTACTGCATGCTGTTTATTATTGTTTCTTCGATATGACCATTACTTCTGTTTTCTTACTATTCAGACTGAGACCTTTCTTGTTGCTTTCTTTTAATATTATGTCTATCATTTCTTGTAGATCATTCTCTGTCTCTGCTATTAAGACTGGGTCATCCGCATATCACAAATTATTTAAGTTGTTACCGTTGACTTCAATTCCTTTTTTGCCTACTATTGATCTCATAACATGTTCGTTGTAAAGTGAAAACAAATCCGGTGACAGAACACAGCCTTGTCTGACTCCTTGTTTTTTGTGGGATTTCAAGATCCTGATATTTCTCTTTATCTCGCGTTGTCTTTCAGCTATGATTTTATTTTATGATATTGCAATAAACAAGATTCACTCTCTCACTCGCTCTGTCTCTGTCATTATCTTTTCCCAGTATTTGTTTCCTATTATTACATGTTGTTTATAATTGCTCTTCATAGACAGAGTGTCCTCCTATGAGATATTTATACATACATACATACAAATATATATATATTGACTGACTGATTATCTTTTTGGGTCGAATACGGCACATAGGGCAGAGCTCAAAGGTTTCCATGTTTGACGTTTAGCCACAACCTGTTTTAGCTCTTGATTGTTTCTGAGACCTATAACAGCTCTCTTTGATGATGGTTCTACGCAGTTATTTTCAATCTTTCTCGTTTTCTTTGATCTTTTCATCTCTATATAAGTGCCTGGTAGCCTTCTAAAGTTCATTCAAAGAACGTGGCCAGGGTATTTCCAGCGTCGCTTTCTAACATAATTGGATACATAGTGCTATTTAGTTTCATGTCTTATTTCTGTAATTGATTTAAAGTTTGACCAACGGATGTTTTGTAGTCTTCGAAGGCATTTGTTCTCGAAAGTATTTAGTCTTTGGTCTAGAGCTTTTGATGATTTCCAACTCTCGTACCTGCATGTCAACACTTGAATCATACAGGAATTATATATATAAATATATGATGTGGATAGTCTCAGAAATGAAATAATTATTAATTTAAGTTTAAACATAAACAATTAGTCTTGGTTGTCTTATGAGTGTATATACAGATGAGCAGACAAAACTAGAATGTTTAGATTTAATAAAGAATGTTGCTATTAGAATATGATTGTTTAGACGTGTGTTGAGAACCACTAGAATACATCTCAACTTTTGCGCACAAGGAACAACGTAAGCAGGTAAGCAAAGCAAAAGTTCCTATATTATCGGGGACGCAGATAGATTTCCGAGAAGCTAGCTTGATGTTTCCTGCATAGCTATGTTACCAGACAGTGAAAGCAGCTGGAGCATCATCATCGATCAGATAATAACATCCGACACACGTGTCAGGATTTACCAGAAATGACCATCCTAAGGAAGAAACTCGAAATTGAACCAGCCATCGAATACATAAAGAAACAACAGATAAATTGGTTCGGCCACATAACAAGACCAAAAAAAAATTAACAATGACTCTAAGAGCCATGAACAAACGCTACGAAAATGACAGATTAAGAAGAAGACCGAGAAAGAGATGGATAAAGGGAATACTAGAGTCACTAGGAGGGATAACACCAGAAGAGGCCAACAGAAGTGCAAAGAATCGCAGATTGTATCTCCTCTCAACGCCAACGGCAATAGAGGAAGGATAGAAGTAGAAGAAGACCAATGTTAGCAGGACTTATACAAAGGTAATCAGATCAATGTTTGTCATAAAGCTGGCGAATTTTTACGCACATGCCACGTGACCGTTGGGTATTTAATCAAGATCTGTAAGTAATAAGTCATTTGGATTTGACAACAGAAGGATGGGAACAGTAATTGCTGCTGTCGTGTGAGATATCACCGAGGAAGATAGTTACGACTAGCTATGGAGATAAAATTACATGAGTTTCATGAAGGCTGCAATCCATGAGGGATGTTCATGAGGGATGTTCATGAGGGATGTTCATAAGGGATGTTCATGAGGGATGTTCATGAGGGCTGTTCATGAGGGCTGCAATCCATGAGGGATGTTCATGAGGGATGTTCATGAGGGATGTTCATGAGGGATGTTCATGAGGGCTGCAATCCATGAGAGATGTTCATGAGGGATGTTCATGAGGGATGTTCATGAGGGATGTTCATGAGGGATGTTCATGAGGGCTGCAATCCATGAGGGATGTTCATGAGGGATGTTCATGAGGGATGTTCATGAGGGCTGCAATCCATGAGGGATGTTCATGAGGGATGTTCATGAGGGATGTTCATGAGGGATGTTCATGAGGGATGTTCATGAGGGCTGCAATCCATGAGGGATGTTCATGAGGGATGTTCATGAGGGATGTTCATGAGGGATGTTCATGAGGGATGTTCATGAGGGATGTTCATGAGGGCTGCAATCCATGAGGGATGTTCATGAGGGATGTTCATGAGGGATGTTCATGAGGGCTGCAATCCATGAGGGATGTTCATGAGGGATGTTCATGAGGGATGTTCATGAGGGATGTTCATGAGGGATGTTCATGAGGGATGTTCATGAGGGCTGCAATCCATGAGGGATGTTCATGAGGGATGCAATGAGGATGATCTGTCTTCTAAACTTATCTTTCTACTGAGATTATGGCTCATCTAGACTTTGTTTCCGGACTCTCTTATGAAAGCTGCTGTCTGATTTAGTGATTCGAATGCCCCGTAGAGTTTCTCTTCCAAAAAGGCCGGTTGAGAGCTATATTGACCTCCTCAGGTTTAAGTGCTTGGGACAATCCTGAAGGATGTGTTTTGTCAACTTTTGTTCCTACTGTGAGTTTAGTGAACATATGGTTTCTCATTCTGTTGTTGCCAGCGCATAAGTGGAGTATGATGACTTGATTTCTCCTTGATAGTTGGAGGAATCCGTCCCTCGCGTTATACTTTGGGTATTCTTGTTTACATGTTTCTTGATATTGGCCTTTAATGATGGAACCAGATGGTACTCTTGTGGTAATCTCCCTCTCACCTTGACTAGATTGTGTGCCAATTCGTTTCCCTGTATATTACACTGTGATGGCATCCACTGCATGACCACTCTCTGGAATTTATTGCCCAGTTGCTCCACAGTTGTTCTCAGGTCATCTATCTCGCTGTTCCCGACGTTTTTTTTAGAGCTGCTAGGACTGACAGTGAATCGGTCAGTATCACCAATTTCTTGTGCAAGTTGTTCCTATGTCAGTTCAGCGGCATCTTTGAGGGCCTCTGTTTCTGCTTTATAGTTGTTTGAGAATGTTCCTGTCGTTAATGATTTTGTAATCTCTTCCAGGTTTTGTTTCAGTTTCAAGTACATACTTACTCCGCTGTTTCTTATCCCCTTTTTGAAGCAGAATCATCTGTGTATATGCGAGGCAAGGAGTCATATGTGTAATTGTTGTCTTTGTATTTCTCTGCTATGAGCTTTCTCTCTGTATCTGTTTGGGTTTATTTTTTTTTCTTGATTGGTTTTTTCTTCCTTTAGTTCTGACATTTTATATTTTGCGTGGCGAGTCACATGCATGGGTATATGAGTTTTGTCTTTGTTTGGGGCAGTACTTGATATTTGTCAGTTCGTTGTATATTGTCGTGAGGTTGCTCCTCTTAGTCTTCCTCTTCAAAAGCCAGTAATTGGTACGTAGGATGGTTTGTTAGCATTTTGTATTTCTCCACTTGTTGCATCACTTTAATTCTTCATCTGCCTTTTATAGTTTGGAGGAATGTAACTGTTTCTTTTGTCTGAATTGGTGCGCATTTCTTAAAACCATTGGCGATATGAGCAGCCTGGTTTTGGACTTTGTTAACTTTGCTAAACTGTCATTTGGATGATGTAGTCTAAGCAGTGACACCATACTCCAGGGCTGGCTTCACTCTTATTGTTGGCAGTTGTTTCAAGATATTTCTTTCACTCACCAGTCCGTTTCTACTAATTTATGCATTATATCTGTTCGCTTTCTGGCTCTATTGCTTCTTTGTCTATTTGATTTATTCAATTCATTTTGCGACCAATGTCAAGATAGTTGCGTTTTGGTCAATAAGGAGTCACTTATCTTCAAGTCTGTTGTAAGTGTATTTCCTGACAGGCTGAACATTGTATATGTGTTCTTTTTCGTTGATGATCAGCAGGCAGGTCTCCGTCCATCTTTCAAGTTTTCCTAGGGCATCTTGCATTCTAATTGGCATAGACTAGATACTTCTCTTGCCTATACTGGTTGTCTGCATACAATGTAGAGTGTATTCAACGTGGTATATTTGCCTCAATGTGATCTATAAACGCTAGGAAATCGTTGGAGATAGTACTCCACCTTGGGGGAAAACTTTGTTAATTTTTCTTTTATTACTTAATTTTCTTTACACGTGTACTCTGGCCGTTCTGCCTAGAATGTATTGAGATATCCAGTTAAATAATCGGCCTCGGATACCAAGTCTAAGAAGCTTGTTATTTAACCCTTCTCTCTATACCCTATCAAAAGCCTTCTCCATGTTATCTCATACTGCTAATGTATGTTTCTTTTCTTGTAGAGCATCCTCAATTTTTGTGGCGCTATGTACGTAATCAGGTCTTCAGTTTATCTGTGCTTGCGGAAACCACTTCGTTGTAGCATAATTTGTTGTTTTGTCTCCAGATGCCTCATGAGTCTTCTGTTGACCAACCTCTACATGTGTTTGATCGGGCAGCTCTGTAGGTTAATTGGTCTATAAATGTGTGGGTCAAGTGGCTCTTTTCCATGTTTAAAGATGGGCATCATTATGACTTCTTTTAAACATTATGGCATTTGTCCACTCTTCCAGCTCATTTATACCTAAGGAGCTGACCTTTGACTTTCTACTCCAGTTTTATGAGCATCTCGTTGGCCATCTTTTCTAGGGAAACTCTTGACAATCCTTTGAGTACAGCTGGTTCTGTCGGTGTAAAATGGTTATCTGATGTTCTTTTGATGCTGAAGGTATATATTGTGTGTCTCAGTTTCCTCTTCTCGCTGCTTTATGTTGATATTTTAAAATGTTTATCCTGCTTATATTTTTGTAAGTTTCTGTCAGAATGATTGCTACTCTGTGTGGGTCTTCTAATCGCGCGCTAACTTTATTGCAGGAATGGTATAGTTTTCAACGCTCAAAGCTCTTGCAAGTTTCCTCAGTTTGTGTCCTTTTATATAAATATTGAGGTTCTATGTTCTGTCTTTCTAATTACATTTTAGTGTTTTCTTGATCGCTCTTCTGTATGCTATGTTATTCTCTGTTTTGTTAAGTTTCAGCTAGCTCTTTGACAGAGTTCAATTCCTCCTCTAGTCTACGTATTTAATTGCGCCAATGTGATTTGTAGTTTCTTCCCGCTCATATGAGAATTGATTCCTGAGTAGATCTCATGATCGTCTTTATTAACTTCTCTATTAAATTATAGTTAATTAATTAATATTAATATTTAATAGTTAATATATTATAGACTAAATTAAACTAGCAATATACATCGCTACGGGATGTAAGCATTTTAATTTCATATTGGCCGCAGTAAAATGTTCTATTATTGGAATAAACATATCCTAATTTTGTTTCAAAAACGTCATGTCAGGATGTAGCTGTTGATGAAAATCATGGTTCACGCACTTCTGTTTTAAACAAAAAGTAAAGTACCCCCATCATGCCATGTGGCGTATAGGGAATATGGTGTTAGTGACCATACATTTAACAAACATTCAGCACAAGATTTTTGGGGTAATGTGGTCGGTATTACGCCCGTGCCGCTTTACTTTCCCAGAAAAAAATCCGGTACCCATTTAAGGCTGGGTGAACCCGGAAGCCATCGGTTGGGATCGAACCCTACCTCTTGTCCTTTGTAGTCCAGTTCACTAACTACTGAGCTATCGAGGCTCTCTGCACTTCTATGGCCAACAGTATATCTGAAAGCAAATTTTGCGAGCTTGAAATCAGGACACAAGTTTACTCATGTACTTAAGCGTGGGTGTTTATCAATACCTGTTCAGTATCTATAGTACTTTCGGTAAACACATGTTGCATTGCCTGTAATATGCATACTTTTTCTTTTATCATACTGCAAAGTAAAACGGATAATTCGTGAGTTAAATGAATTACTTGGAGTCAAGGTAATGTTGTGGTTAGTGAACTTAGAAGAAAGGTTCGATCTCGATCGAGGGCTTTAGCTTCTCAGATTTATTATGTGTACAGGATTTTTCTGGGAAAGTGGATGGTCTGGCGTGGTGACAACCACATGATTCATAATATATGCCGTTGGCAATTTTACAAATAAGAGCAATGACACTATTTTACCCATACGCTTTTAGTCGTGGAGTGGAACTGTTCACTTGTACATGAAAAACAAATTTGAGCCACATCAAAATAATTGAAGTAACAAAATGTTTGAACATTTGAAAACATATAAAATACATTGTAGAAGTTGTAACAAATCATGATTTGAATTTATTTAGAAAATTTACTGTAGAACGATGTATTCCTAATAACAAATGATGGTGAAGTGTAATGGAACCATTTTCTACTTTTACGCTTACAGTACACACTTCCAAAGCAATAGTGGAAAGATTATTTTTTCCAAATTTATCGCTGCGTTGTTGTAAATACACGGTGGGGACTGGTTGGTCTCGAGACATGGCGCAGGCCTTGAGAAAGAGAAGTTGTGGGTTCAAATCCCGGCTGCACCGGTTGGAATTTGTATTTATGATTTCTCTCTGCGGCAACCACCCCTGGTCTCAGCAGCGAGGCCCGGCAAGAAACGTCAATTACTCATGGACGGTCAAAACTATGAGTACCTCCGAAGACGGAGTTTTCTGCCTGTGGAGCGAGGGACCCCTGTGCATACGTCTGCCAGGGAAAAAAGGATTAACACGCAAAATTTGGTTCCTAGTCTCAAGGGACTTCGTCAGAGGTAAAAAGCTGGCGAACGATAAAAAAAAAAGAGAAAAAAATGCACGGTACCAATGGCTACCGCTTAAGGGTGGAGTTTTTTTCATTTTATTTGCAGACTACGCAAATTTGTATTGAAACTAAAAACATCAGATTTAATATTTACATAATAAAGTAATTAATTAAAGTAATTAATTGTTGTGAAACTATACTCACAATGATTACCAAAAGAAGTAATTATAAAACAAACACAAATTAGCTGCCTAAATTACGCAGCATAGTGATTAGGAAAAGAACGGAATAATAGAGATCACAAAAATAGCAAAATATTCGCCCAGATCATGTAATAATTTCATTTGTCTACACCAGCGGTTAAGGCCCTAGATGAAAGTATGTTTCTTATACATAAATTATAGCAACATATGCTACATAAGTTTATCCCTTTCCTTTTGGAAGGTTAAAAAAAAATCTGATAGTGGGTGGTTAAGTCACGTGATGAATAAACTCTCCAAATGTTAGGTGTCAATGTCAAGTCGTTTTGCCGTGGCTTTATTCAATGCTTCAGTCCTTTTTATATATAAAATATACCAATGCATGGTATACATTTCCATTCCTTTAGCGTTCGAATTACTAGTAGAAGCCAACATAGAAGGGATGTGCCGTCCATATTGCATGTTTGTGTATGTAGTTATTAATGCTAGGCATGAACCAACGTCACACACATAGAGTATATAGATAATAAACGTTGGAGATAATATTATAATGAAATATACATACGAAATATACTAAGCGATGACTCAAGCAACAATGATTAAAATGAAATTTTGCAATAAAAAAGTAAATTAGTAAAGAGTCCCTTCACGCCAAGTGGCGTATAGGGAATATGGTGTAAGTGTCTATAATTTTTATAGACCTTTTGCACATGATTTTTGGGGTAATGTGGTCGGTATTACGCCCGTTCCGCTTTACTTTCCCAGAAAAAATACCGCACCAATTTAAGGCTTGGAGCCCGGAAGCCGTCGGTCATGATCGAACCCTACCTCTTGTCCTTTGTAGTCCAGTTCACTAACCACTGAGCTATCGCAGCTCCAAAATTTTTCAATAGCACGTAATTATTTCTAACTTTAAATCTTGTGCTCTTTATTTGTTTCTTGTAATCATCATTTATAATCACCATAAAAAGAGTTCCTTGATGTCTAATGCAATTACAATTGTTTCGTCCCTTTTTACTTCGTCTAAATATTTGTATTTAAAGAAATATTCTGGAAAAATGTTTCATAATTATAAAAAAATAATTATATATAAATAATAAAGATAAAGATACGCGTATCTATTAGGGTTATAAAAGATCCATCTACAGACGTATCAGAGAAGCTATACGAAAGAAATTGGTCGCCGTGATCAGAAAATGCCAATCCTGCTCTTATATCACTGGCTTCAGAAGATAATCTCCAAGGAACAACAATTCCCTCAGTTCTTTATACACAAGGTTAATTTATCATCATTGCCTGTGGTGTTAGATAAAGATTTGCCTTTATCATCACAGATTTATTGCTGAGATTGCCATTCAAGCGTTCACAGTGTCACTGCTAAATATAGCATCGGCTTGGGATGGCTGAATGTAATCTACCATAATGGAAACCCCGTGTATTTTTCTTGCTTCTTATTTTAAAATCTCTCCTCCTTACTTATTTATTCAAAACATTAATTTAATTATTTGTCCTATCTCTTTTATCTGATAAAATTCATCTAAGTAATTAAAGAAAAGAAATATATTTTTTTCGTCGAGTTTATTGTCGTAAAGATTCCCCTGTGCTCTATCCTAGGTTTAATTTGAAACCACAGCTTGCTTTTCAAAAATAAATAAAACACCTCGCGGGACATAGCAATATTGCTCTATTTATTGCTGTCTAATTCCTAGAATCTCCTTCTGGTGTGTCTCCAAGTCGATTGCTGCTCAGCAAAGCAAAATCAATAATCTGCAGCAAACTGTTTTTCTTTCACTGCTGAATATAAGCTCAAGTCTTCTCGTCCGCAACTCCTGACAGTTATTTGAAGTAAATGTGAATGAGAAACGTTATTAAATACGCAGAGCTAGCACTGATGGCAGCAGTTTGATTATTATTTCTCCTAATGATCTGACAAAATAATATTCAAGTGAGACTGTCGACATTGAATGAGATTTAATCTTTTTTACTTCTAGAAATCCGTGTATATATTACTTAATGTGCCAAGGTTATTGCAGCAATTTAAAAAAATACTCTCATTCTTGTACATAGAACCTCATTATGGTAACCCTGGTAAGTTTATTAACTCTAAAATTACAACAATACTGGTCACACTGAAGGGTCTAATCGTAGTGCACGAGCTCCGTATTACCGAGGAGAGCGTGGAGGTCAACTATTCAAAAGCCTTATTATTAGCAGTTGTTTTATTTTTGGTTGAAAGACGGAAGATGACGACATAAGGGAGCCGAGATAGCTCAGTGGTTAGTGCACTGGACTACAAAGGACAAGGGGTAGGGACCGACGGCTTCCGGGTTCACCCAGCCTTAAATGGGTACCGGATTTTTTTTCTGGAAAAGTAAAGCAGCACGGGCGTAATCATCATCATCAAGTACCGGGCCTAGTGGCGTAGGTGATCATGTCTCTCCACAACTTTCGATCTCGGCAGCTATTTATCATTTCTGTTGTTGACCTTCTGCCAAGCCATTCTCTTAAGCTGTCTGTTATTTTGTCTCTTTGATTCCCTCTATCTCTTCGCCCTCCATTTTTCCAGTTGTTACAATATATTCCAGTTGTTCTCTTCTCATTACATGGCCAAAAAATGATGATTGTCTCTTCCTAACATTGGAAATTAGCTCTCTTTTTGCTTTAACCTTTCTCAGAACCTCTTCATTACTCTTCTTAGCTGTCCATGGTATTCTCAACATTCTTCTGTAAAACTTCATTTCTACAGACTCCAGTGATTTTCTTGTCTGTTGTCCTATTGTCCATGATTCGCATCCGTATGTTAAGACTGGCTCTACGTAACATTTAAGAACTCTTTTTCTTGTTTCTATTGTCAAAAATGGATTGCATAGTATTTTCCTCATTTTTTGGAAAGCTACTTTTGCCTGAGCCATTCTATATCTCTCCTCTTTTGTACATCTTCCGTCTGAGGTTAACAAAGTTCCCAAATATTTAAATTCAATTACCTGTTTTGGAGGCGAAGGCGCGCCCCACCCAGCACCAGAGCTGGAAGTCGTCAGTGACTCATAACTGATGGCTTGCGCCAGGATCGGTGAACCAGAACCATCCAGACCCTGCTACACCTCTCCGCGGTGCCTCCAGAAACAGACTAACCTGTCTAGTCTGGCCAAGCGAGCAGGGATCGAAGAGGGAAGACAAACCCGGTACTCAAAAATGTCGGCTGAAGTCGGATGTGTTGGGCCGAAAGGCGCAGATATCACAGTGTTACACTGCAAACTTCAACACAACGTAACTACGTCCACTTAACGTCCTTTTAAGGGCGGATGACGAGGAGGAAGTCTACGGTTCGTATCCGCTAGAATACCTCAAATCATCGGGCGACCGCATCATCATCATCAATTACCTGTTTTAATATTGTTCCACTTGTCTTTATTTTGCACTGACGTGATGTCTTTTTCTTTGTTGTTACCATTACAGGTTATATGATCAAACTACCAAAGAAAGGAAGTTTACAGGAGTGCACAAATTATAGGGGAATTATGCTACTATCAGTGCCAGGAAAAATATTAGGCAGAATCATTCTGGAGAGACTAAAAGAGGCTATAGAGAAACACTTGAGAGATGAACAAGCAGGTTTTAGGAAGAACAGATCATGTGCTGATCAAATAACTACTCTACGTATAATAGTTGAACAAAGTTTAGAACTAAAATCCCCACTTTATATTGGATTCATAGATTACGAAAAGGCATTTGATAGTTTAGACAGAAGAATGCTTTGGAAGTTGCTGAGTCATTATGGAATCCCCATAAAGTTTATTAACCTGATAAAAACAATGTATGAAGGAACAAAATGTAGTGTGGTGCATGAAGGACAGCTTACAGAAGCATTTGAAATAAGAACAGGAGTAAGGCAAGGATGCCTTCTGTCTCCATTTCTCTTTCTACTGGCCATAGATTGGATTATGAAAATAACTCAAAACAACAGAAATGGGATCCAGTGGTCACTGACCAAACAACTTGATGATTTAGACTTTGCTGATGACATAGCTCTCCTATCACACAGCCACCAACAGATGCAAGATAAAATGAGTATATTAGATGAGAGATCACAACAGCTAGGACTAAAGATTAATAGAGATAAGACCAACATTATGAGAATTAATGCAGTTGGCAATAACCAAATAAAACTAGGAGAAATACCTCTACTAGACGTACAATCTTATATATATCTGGGCAGTAATATAGATAAAGAGGGAGGAACAGAAAACGATACCAAAATAAGGATATCAAAAGCAAGAGGAGCTTTCATTGCACTGGGAAACATATGGAAATCCAAAGAAATTAGGCTAAATACAAAAATACAAATTTTCAACTCCAATGTTAAGTCGGTTCTATTATATGGCTGTGAAACATGGAGAATAACAAAATTGACAATCACGAAGGTACAGACTTTCATTAATGGATGCTTGCGCAGAATAAAGGGATGGAAATGGCAGGACAAAGTCACAAACGTGGAATTATGGAAATGTACCGGTCAAATACCAGTGGATAAAGAAATACAGCGAAGACGATGGCGATGGATAGGACACACACTACGGAAACCAACTGAGAGTATTACACAACAGGCCCTTTTTTGGAATCCCCAGGGGAAAAGACAAAGAGGAAGACCAAGGAATTCTTGGAGAAGACAGATTGAAGCAGAGATGAAGATGATGGGGAAGACATGGAATGATCTTAAAAGAATTGCAAAAAACAGAACGACTTGGAAAGTGTTTGTTGAAGACCTATGCTCCACTGGGAGCTAAAAGGTAGAAGACCATTACCTGTGTCTTTTTGCTATTAAGGCTGAGTCCTTTATTTTTGCTTTCTTTCACTATAATGCCCAACATTTATTGTAACTCATGTTCACTCTTAGCGATTAATACTGTATCATCAGCATACCTTAGATTATTTATATTATGACCTCCAATTGTTATTCCAGGCATGTCCCTTATGGATCTTAGAATAATCTCACTATAAATATTAAACAAATCTAGTGACAGCACACAACCTTGTCTAACACCCTGTTTTATTTGTTGAAACATTCCCAATTGGTTTCCAGTTCTTATGGCCGCTCTTACATGCGTAATACCGACCACATTACCCCAAAAATCATGTGCTGAAGGTCTGTAAAATATAGGGTCACTAACACCATATTTCCCTATACGCCACTTGGCGTGACAGGGGTACTTTACTTTTTTACTTATGCAACAACATAGCAGAGCTTTGTTTAAATTAGTTTAATCGCCAGATCATCTTTATCGCTCTTGAGACAACCTAATAATACTCGCTCTAATTCCGCCGTGGTGTCAGCTAACGATGCATGAACTCTGTAGATGTGGTAATTGAGTATATCGTTCTATCTCTTCACACTTATTTACCCACAGGAAAGAGCAATTTTTGATCCACTTTTTCGAGTTTTCACGGCAAAGAGTTCTCTAACGTGCACACAGAGCCTTTTATTTTCTTCCTTATTCGAGTGGGCTAGATATCAAACCTTACAACCCATAGACCGAGGGAGGTAATGCAAGAATAAAAGTCCACGGATTCGATCAAATTATGTCTATGGCGGGATTGAAACCTGGGACCTTCCAATCAAGAGTTAATGTCTTACCTCTAGACCTCACACCCCTATAATGATAGAGCAGCTTCTTTCCTTTTATTCTGACTAGCAGCTTGTGTTATGTGTTGTTGCAAATGTATGGTCTCCAATGTAGCTTTTTAGTTTTATGTTAGGCTGTGAAGCTTAACTTGACGTAAAATTATTGTGTGACTCTAAATATGTCTATTCAGTGCTTTTATAGTAAAAAAAAAAAATAAGTTGATACTTGTTTCAAAATAGGTATTTCAGTAAATTCCACACTTTAAACACATCATCTGATGTATCATTGTCTTTCATATTTTCATATAAACCACAAAATGACATATTTGCAGCAGTCATGATTTTCGATTATCCTGGAAGATATTGCAATTGTGCTAAAAGTGTATCATTTAAAGAGTAGTTTGTCAGGACTTTATTTTATTTTAAAATTTACTAGCCATGAACTGCTTCTATTTCAATTAATGAAACATATGTTGTAGTTTTCTAATTTCACTTTAACTAAATAGCAGATTGTAAAACTGAAATAAACAAAAGAATAGGAATGGCAAAAAGTAATCTTAAATGTCATGGAAAATACACAAACATCAAAACAAATATCACCAGGGCTAAAACTAAGAATAATAAAATGATATATCGTTTCACCATTCCAGTATGGTGCAGAAATATTGACATTTGGCCAAAAAAAATACAAAATAAAATTGAAGCCTTTGAAATTTGAATATATAAAAGAATAGGACGAATTGGGTGGAAAGAAAGAAAAGAAACGATGAAATCTTAATACAAATAAAAAAATGAAAAGTGAACTACTAAACATAATTCAAACAAGACAAATGAGATTTTTGTTGCATGTTAAAAGACACAGTAGCCTACTAAAAGTAATCTTGAAACGGAAAATACAAGATAAAAGAGGTAGAGGCAGACAAAGATTAACATGGACAAGTAACATTATAAGATGGACAAGTCTATGACAACCTGCACTATCAAAGCAAGAGACAGAACGGAATCTCGCTCCATGGTAGCCAACCATCGATATGAAGACGGCACTCAGTGATGATGGTGAAATATCAGATGCTTTCCACGATCAATAATTTTCTAGAAATCATGGAATTCATAGGTTCCACATTTGGAATCTCAAACCTTTGGACGTACAGGTAAATCAATATCATCTTCTTCCAGAAGTTGGTTTTAAAAAGATTCTTTCTGACTTTCATAAAAAGCTGATAAAATAGGACTCACTATATCTTTCATGTTTTTTGCAGCTCGATTCCTTTGAACACAGAACAACTGTGAGAAATACTAACAACATACGGCGTAAGCCAACATCTAACCAACCTAGTTAAAAATATCCACATCAACAGCTGCTTAATTTAAGTTATAAGTGAATTTCAATGCCTGTAGTAAACACAAATTAAAGCATTCTTGTGTTATTTAGAACGGTTTTATTTGTGATTTACTCTTAAAGTTTGTGCGATATAAGTAGAATTACCATCCATTTTGCTAATACGATCACGAACGAAAATGCAAAGAAGGTGGAAAACTAGACAGAGAAATTGACATGAGAATACAAAAAGCAAATGCTGTCACACATCAGCTTTCACCATTGCTAAGACATCCAAACAGTTTTATGGCAGCTAAACAACAAATGATAAATAACATTTTCATACCAACTTTGTGCTATGAAAGTCAAACATGGACCCTTTCTAAATCACAATTAAGAAAGATCAATACATGTGATATGCGATGCTTGAGAAAAGTAACAAACAACACAAGAGGAGATAGAATACCAAATGAAACTATAAGAGAAACGGTAGGAACAAAACCCTGCCAAGAATATATAGAACAACAACAACTTAAATGGTTTGGCCACCTGGTCAGAATGAATCCGTACCAATCACCATTAAGGGCATTCTTCTCGAAAATGCATGGAAAAAGACCAAGAGGAAGACCCAGAAGAAGATGGATAGATGCAGTGACAGAGACATGTAACAACAAAGGAAAATCACTAATTCAGACAGTTCGAGCAGCTCAAGAACGACAATCGATATAAACCATGACACCATTTAGGTATCAGTGAAAAGCAGAAGAAAAAGAAGAAGAAAGAACAGCAGCTGCACAGTCGGAACAGCAGCAGACTACACAGAGCATTTCGAAGTTAGATCAGGTATCAGACAGGGGTGCGTAGTGTAAACTGCTTTTTGCATACATGGACAATATATGCAAGTTAGCCAATCCATCAGCGACAGAGGAGATCAATGAGCTTCTATTTGCCGATGATCCATACTAATACATGAAACGATAGAAAACCTACAATAACACTTGAGTAGACTCAACAGCACAGGCACAAAATACAACATGGAAATCAACATCAACAAAACAGAAGGCATGAATATAGTGCACACAAAAAAAAAGAAACAGAACATCAACATAACTATAAACGGCAGACAATTAAAACGAGTAGAGGAATTTTAATAACTTGAAAGTCTAGTGAAAAACGACAATTCACAAACAGCAGAGATATGCTCAAGATGCAACAAAATTTGTCAAATCTTCGGACAGCTATCACGACTATTGTCCAACAAGGAAATAACTCTAGAGATAAAACTGGCACTCTACAATACAATCTTCATCCCACCGTTGCACTACCAATGCTAGTCCTGGACTCTAGATGCATGAACAACAAGAAAATAACATCTACTGAGATTAAATGTGTTAGACGAATGACAGGAAACAGCCTGAGAGACAAGATCAGAAATGAAGAACTGAGAAACAAGCTTGGAAAAAGCCCCCGCCATAGACTATATAATGATACAAGTAGAATAGTTTGGCCACATGACAAGGCAGACTGATCAAAACACAACATGAGCCCTTAATAAACGTTGCGAGAACACCAGACCCTAGGGTCTACTATCAAAAAGATGGATTGACGGAATTTAGAAAGCAAATGAGGAAGGAAAGAAGATTAAGATGAAGAATAATGGATAAAGAAACATCAGAAAATGGCACGTGACAAGGCAGAAAGATAAAAACACAACATAATGAGTCTTCTATAAACGTTGAGAGAACACCAGACCTAAGGGCCGATCGCGAAAAAAAAATGGATTACCGGAATATTAGAAACTCTAGGAAACATAACAGCAGCAGAGGCTAATAGAAGAGCAAAAGACAGCAAATTATATCTTCCTTCGACGCTGAAAGGCAAATGAGGAAGGAAAGAAGATGAAGATAGCTTTGCATTTCAAATTCTGATTTGGAAGATAAATATGTGTCATGTGAGCATGATTTCAGTTGTTTCGCCAAAAAAGGTCAACTGTATTATTTTATCTTCCTGTCTGCCCTATATAAATAAAAATTGTTATCGATTGTAAATCAAAACATAGTTCACGAATTATTGGATTGTATCATAAATAAGATTCAAATCTACAAGCAAATCACATCACTTTATTTACAATAAAATGCCCTTATAAAAACAACAAAATATTGTGCTTCCTCTGCTGTCATTTTTTTTTTCTTTTCTCCTGAAAGTGACAAACCAACGCTTCATATTTTTATCTAGTAAATAAAAAAAGGGAAGTAAACATTACCACCTTTTGAATACTCGAACGAAACGAACTACACATTTTACATTTCTACAACAAATTTTCACTAAATAAATTGCAAATCTTAAACAAAAATCACTTTAAAAAATCACCGATTAGTATATCCAACTTTCCCCACGTAGCCTCATGATTTTTTACTATCATCAAGCTACAGATTTATTTAGTTTCATTTTATTCAGGTTTCAAAACGATAAAGCAAACGATATATGCCAGCGATGCTACTTCTATTTTTCCTTTAAGTTTAAGCAAATTTAACTCTGGTCTATAGCGCTCTTTGGTACGCACTTGTATGCTTACATTGCTTATTATGATTATATATTTTCTGTCCTTACTTTGTCTTTTTTTTCTTAGAAGATAATTGTTATAGAAGAATATTAGAAGTACACACAATAGCTATAATAATAATAATAAAAAAAACAACTCATAAATATCAATACACAAAAAAACCGCTACAAAGACGCACTACTTTTGGAATATATGTATATGGCCTTTGGCGTCTTCACAGACGGTTGATAGCAAGCAATCATGAGTCAGTAGTTTGGTAAACATATTAGTATCTTATGCTGGATGATGCTTTGCTGAACAGCTTCTCTCGTAACTGAATCTACCAATATTGGATAGAGAGATCCTCCGCAGAACGAACAAGATGTATTCTTGGTGCCTGGCCTAGTCTCTTTTCTCCTGCGTCTTTTGACTTTTGGAATATGGAAAGCGATTAAAACAATGACAATGGACATAATTAACGAATATATATATATATACAAAGACAGAGAAATAAAATCAGGGCTATCCAAGAAATTGCTATCCAATTTTATTTCTACTTAGTTTACATGAAGGACTGTCTCATCCTCTAGTAAATGAGTAATGTTAGAGAAAAAGAGTGTTCTGAAATAGAAGAGTCCTTGTCACGCACCGTCTTCACAAGAAAAGAACTGAGGGACTAGCATCAAAAGCACTTAACGAACGGATGTTAGATTTGGACCCCAAGAACATACTGCAGTCACTCAGTAATCACTTAATGGATTTCATGGTAATCGATGAATCGGGGAATGTCCCAAGCCTCAAGTATCTATAATTAAGAGAGGTCACAGGTAGGAGCAGACAACGACAATCACGTAAATGAGAAACATTTTCCTGCCTTTCCTTGGACTTGCCTGGTTCCTATCTCCACGGAAAACACGTAGGAACAAAAATCAGAGTGGCGCGCGGTTTTTTTTTTTTAATTGCGTCCCTCTTTGTATTGTGAGAAACATCTGTGTTTACCAAACGTTCCATATAGTTATTCAATTTTTTCTCCGTTGCTTATCTCCCCATATATTATCTTTTCATATTCCTGTAGATGATCTTCATTATCATTTACAGCCAGTCTTGCCATATGGAAGTAGGTGTTCTACAATTGGATAATTGACGCCACCAAAAAAAAATAAATAAATAAGAAATAAAACACCGCAGGCCTCAGAATTGTGGTTTTAAATAGAACATTCGAAAATTTAGAAAATACCATAGGCAGCTAGAAATAGTAGCGAGAACATTCTGGAAGCGGTCAATGTAAAATGAAACTTGATACCAATGTAACGATGGAATATTAGAAGCACTAGGAAACATAACAGCAGCAGAGGCGAACAGAAGAGCAAAACACCGCAAATTATATCTCCCCTCGACGTTGAAAGGCAGATGAGGAAGGAAAGAAGAAGAAGAAGATACCAATGTAAGGGTGAAGCGGGCAACATTTCAGGACATCGAGACAAAACAAACCACAATCATATTGCCACAATAATATTAATTCAGGGAAGAAGATATCGAGAAAAAAGGTAAGAAAAGAGCACAAGATCTCCTACTACATTTGAGCTGTAAATTGTACACGACTCATAGCTGACTCTTTGCGTCAGGATCTGTGAATCTAAACTGATAAAGATCCTACTTGATCCGTTGTGAGCTTTCAGACTAACTACACTCATCATCATCAACATGTATCGGGTCTACTGGCGTAGGTGATCATGCCTCTTCACAACTTTCGATCTCGGCAGCTATTTATCATTTCTGTTGTTGACCTTCTGCCAAGTCATTCTCTTAAGTTGTCCGTTATTTTATCTCTTTGCTTCCCTCTATCTCTTCGTCCCTCAATTTTTCCAGTTGTTACAATATATTCCAGTTGTTCTCTTCTCATTACATGGCCAAAAAATGATGATTGTTTCTTCCTAATATTGGACATTAGCTCTCTTTTTGCTTTAACCTCTCTCAGAACATCTTGAGTACTCTTCTTAGCTGACCATGGTACTCTCAACATTCTTCTGTAAAACCACATTTCTACAGACTACAGTGATTTTCTTGTCTGTTGTCCTTTTGTATATGATTCGCAACCATATGTTAAGACTGGCTCTACGTAACATTTAAGAACTCTTTTTCTTGTTTCTATTGTCAAAAATGGATTGCATAGTATCTTCCTCATTTTTTGGAAAGCTGCTTTTGCCTGAGCCATTCTGCATCTCACCTGTTTTGTACATCTTCCGTCTGAGGTTAACAAAGTTCCCAAATATTTAAATAAATTTACCTGTTTTAATATTGCTCCACTTGTCTTTATTTTACACTGAGGTGATGTCTTTTTCTTTGTTGTTACCATTACCTCTGTCTTTTTGCTATGAAGGCTGAGTACTTTATTTTTCCTTTCTTTCACTATAATGTCCAACATTTCTTGTAACTCATTTTCACTCTTAGCGATTAAGAAGCATACCTTAGATTATTTATATTATGATCTCCAATTGTTATTCCAGGCATACCCCTTATGGATCTTAAAATAATATCACTATAAATATTAAACAAATCTGGTGACAGCACGCAACCTTGTCTAACACCCTGTTTTATTTGTTGAAACATTCCCAATTGGTTTCCAGTTCTTATGGCCGCTGTTTGTTGCCAGTACATGTTCTTTATTAATCTTAGATCTTTGCTGTCTATGTTTATGCTTTCTAAAATGTTGATTATTTCTTGGTGCTTTACTTTGTCAAATGCCTTGGTGTAATCTATGAAACATAAGTATAGATCTGTTTTCGCCTCTATGGCTCTTTCTACTAAAGATCTTATGATATAAATGGCATTGCTTGTTCCTTTATCTCTAACAAAACCACACTGTTCATCACTAATTTCTGGACTGATTTTGTTTCGCCCTCTTAGCATGATGATTCTTAGTAATATCTTAGTCATATGACTCATAAGGCTTATTGTGCGATGATCATTGCATTCAATCGCACCCGATTTCTTTGGTAGGGCTATGCATATTGATTTGAGCATGTCGTCTGGTATATATCCGCTGTTGTAGATATCATTCAATATTTTTTTTATTATTTTTATTCCAAAATCACTCATGGCTTCAATCTCTTCTTTAGTTATATTATCTGGTCCAGGAGCTTTGATAAACTATAAATATATCTTAAAGAAGGAAAGAGGAAAGCGCCCCGTTATGCCATGATAATGCCCATATTTTTTATAGACTTTCAGCATATTATTTTAATGGATAATGTGGTCAGTATTACGCCAAGGCCTCCATTATTTCCAAGAAAAATACAGTACCCATTTTAAGCTCGATGATCCTGGAAGCTGCCGATCAGGCTCAACGTCCTTAGTAGTAAAGTAGAAAGAAAATAACTTATACATTACAGTATATACTTGATATATACATACTATATAAAGTATATACAGTATATACTATATAAAGTAATGTATGATGGCATTAAGAATGCCCTTGGGCCAACAAAATGCACTATTGCCCCACTAAAGTCATCCACTGGGGAGAAAATAACAGATAGAGGCAAACAGATGGAAAGATGGGTGGAACATTATTCTTCACTTTATTCAATAGAAAACACTGTTACACCAAACGCCCTCGACGTCATACAATGTCTCCCACCTATGGAAGAGTTAGACATTGAACCAACTGTAGAGGAACTTAGCAAGGCCATAGAAAGCTTGGCCACAGGCAAGGCTCCAGGACAAGATGGGATCCCTCCCGATCTGATTAAATCCTGCAAAAGTGCATTGTTACATCCCCTGCTTGAAGTGCTACATCTATGCTGGAAAGAGAAAGCCATTCCTCAAGATATGAGAGACTCCGTGATTGTAACTCTTTACAAAAATAAAGGAGATAGAAGCGACTGCAACAACTACAGAAACATCTCCTTACTCAGCATAGTCGGCAAGACCTTCGCCAGAGTCATCTTAGGAAGGCTACAAAAACTCGCAGAACGCGTATATCCTGAATCGCAATGTGGCTTCAGATCCGGAAGATCAACTGCAGACATGATTTTCTCTTTACGTCTACTTCAAGAAAAATCTAGAGCAGAAAAAGCCTCTCTTCATAGCCTTTATCGACCTTACAAAAGCATTGTCAGCAGAGAAGGTCTTTTCAAAATACTTTCCAAAGTAGGCTGCCCACATACTCTACTGACGTTAGTCAAATCGTTTCACGAGGACATGAAGGGTACCATCCAATATGATGGCAGCACATCACAACCCTTCGGCATACGCAGCGGTGTCAAGCAGGGATGCGTTCTTGCTCCAACTCTATTTGGAATCTTCTTCGCTGTTCTGTTAAAACATGCATTCTCACATGCAAATGAAGGTGTATATCTGCATACTAGATCCGATGGTCGATTGTTCAATATCTCAAGACTAAAGGCAAGGTCTAAGGTCAGACATATCACTATTAGAGATATCTTATTTGCTGACGACGCTGCACTTGTCACGCAAAGTCAGGAAGAACTCCAGAGCATGGTACATTGCTTTGCGCATGCCTGCCAAGACTTCGGTCTAACAATAAGTTTGCAGAAAACTAACATACTCGGTCAGGACACCGAAGCAACACCTGAAATCTCTATCGACAACTATAAACTTGATATCGTGCGGCAGTATAACTACCTGTGGTCCATCATCAGCGACAGACAATCTTTAGATACATAAATTGACACTCGTATTGGTAAAGCCGCTACCACCTTTGCCCGTCTTTCTAAGCGTGTCTGGCAAAACAGTAAACTGACAATTAAAACAAAAGCTGCAGTGTACAATGCCTGCATAATTAGTATCCTCCTGTATGGCAGCGAATCTTGGACAACCTATGTAAAGCAGGAGAGAAGGCTAAATGCATTCCATATGCGATGTCTACGCCGTATTCTTGGTATCACCTGGAAGGATAAAGTGACAAACGTGGAGATCATTACTTGCACAGGCCTACCGAATATCTACACGCTGCTCAAACAACGTAGATTACGCTAGCTTGGCCATGTACACCGTATGAAAGATGGCCGTGTACCAAAAGATATACTCTACGGACAACTGGCATATGGTAAAAGAACTAGGGGGCGCCCAAAACTTCGATTTGTAGATGTGTGTAAACGTGACATGAAGACTCTGAACATAAACCCTGCAGCATGGAAAGACATAGCTGCAGACCGCAATCTCTGGAAACACACACTAAAGGTTCACCTCAAAGAAGAAGCAGACAGATTCATAGAGAAAGAGAATACACGGCGAAAGAAAAGAAAGGAAAAAATAACATTTCTAGGGGCGCTGAAAAATCCATAGTCAACTATGACTGACGGAGGCTACTACTACTGTAATGTATAGACTCAAACAGCACAAACGATAAAAGAAAAGAATAGATCGACTGGATCATACATTTTATGAAAGAAGAAAACTACATATACAATTATATGGGTTTGGGAGTAAATAACAAACCTAAACAGCAACGTCTTGAACAATAAAGTGTTAATAAGTAAACAAAAAAGAAATGACAAAATTAACACACAATTGTACATTAAAACAAACATGATAAACGATTTCGTTTTTATACGTTTAGAGTCTAAATGTCATGACAGTCGTACACAATGGTCACCAATCGAAGATGAAAGATAGTCTGGATCAGGAACTGACTCCACTCGAGAATTGAACTCACGCAAGCTACATTTATCAAGACCACAGTGTTCGACGTGTTACATCAAATGTCCACCTTTTTATTTCGCTCCCCCTTTAAGTGAAATAACAAAAAATAAAATTAAATTAAAATAAGCGACAGAGAGTGTCGGTTACACTAGTCAGATAGAATGCAGACAGGCCACGTAACCCTAAGAGTCCTGTTCCCTTTTCTTCCACTGTAACAGCAATGGATATGTACTTCCTGCTGCGCAGAACTCGTCCCTCCGTGAAAGCAATAATGGGTTATCGCAGCGAGAGTGTCAAGAACTCCGGTGGACCCACGCAACGCGGACTGCTCCAGATAAGGTGAGAAGATTTCCGCTGGTTTGGCTGGAATATTCCAGACAGTCGATGCGTAGGCGAACACCCCCTTAAAAAAAAGAGCTCGTTTCTATCTTAACCCTCCCCACCCCGCCCACCCATATTGAAGTTATTCACCTAGAAAGCGATTGAAGTAAAAATAAAGTAAGAAGTTTTGCAATAAGATCGAAAAATGAAACTCATACAACAACATTAATAGAACAGAAAAAAATAACAAAACCGGTTTTAGAAACACATTCATTTAATATTTGTGAAGTAATTTTTATTTATTTAAATCAACCTTTTGTAAAAGTGGTGAATACGGGGCATTTTCTCCGTAGATTTAGCGATGATCTATACAGGGTGCCAAACCCGGCATTTCCTGAATAAATTCTAACACAAATGAACATGTTACAGCGAAATGTGAAGAGGATTACGTTCATTGTGTGAGACATGAATAGAAATGTGTCTGTAGTGTGTGTGTGTGTGTCTGTAGTGTGTGTGTGTAGTGTGTGTGTGTGTCTGTAGTGTGTGTGTGTCTGTAGTGTGTGTGTGTGTCTGTAGTGTGTGAGTGTCTCTAGTGTGTGTGTGTGTAGTGTGTGTGTGTGTCTGTAGTGTATGTGTCTATAGTGTGTGCGTGTCTGTAGTGTGTGTGTGTGTGTCTGTAGTGTATGTGTCTATAGTGTGTGCGTGTCTGTAGTGTGTGTGTGTGTGTGTCTGTAGTGTATGTGTTTATAGTGTGTGTGTGTGTCTGTAGTGTGTGTGTGTGTGTCTGTAGTGTGTGTGTCTGTAGTGTGTGTGTCTGTCTGTAGTGTATGTGTCTATAGTGTGTGAGTGTCTGTAGTGTATGTGTCTATAGTGTGTGAGTGTCTGTAGTGTGTGTGTGCCTGTACTGTATTTGTCTATAGTGTGTGTGTGTATGTAGAGTTGTGTGTGTCTGTAGTGTATGTGTCTATAATGTTTGAGTGTCTGTAGTGTGTGTGTGTGTCTGTAGTATATGTGTCTATAGTGTGTGAGTGTCTGTAGTGTGTGTGTGTGTGTCTGTAGTGTATGTATCTATAGTGTGTGTGTGTCTGTAGTGTGTGTGTGTATGTGTCTGTAGTGTATGTGTCTATAGTGTGTGAGTGTTTGTAGTGTGTCTACGTGGTGGCTGTCTGTAGTGTGTGTACGTAGTGTGTGTGTCTGTGGTGTGTATGTGTCTATAGTGTTTGTGTCTGTAGTGTGTCTACGTGGTGGGTGTCTGTAGTGTGTGTGTACGTAGTGTGTGTGTATGTAGTGTATAATATCTATAGTGTGTGTGTGTGTGTCTAAAGTGTGTGTCCGAGATGCGTATCTGTTTTGTGTCTGTAGCGTATGTGTTTATAGTGTGTGTGACCGTAGTGTGTGTGTCTGTAGTGTATATATCTATAGTGTGTGTGTCTGTAGTGATTGTGTGTCTATAGTTTGTGTATCTGTAGTGTGTGTGTCTGTATGCAATGCGTCAAATACTTGGGCACAATAATAACATCAGATGGAAGATGCACCACAGAATTAAAGAAAGCAGAATAGCTCACGCCAACAAAACATTTCAAAAAATGAAAAATATCTTATGCAACAAATCTATGTCAATAGAAGTGAGAAAGAGAGTTAATCGGTGCTATAGAGAATCAATTCTGACCTATGGAAGCGAATCATGGACAGTAAACAAAACAATGAAAACAGGATTAGAGGCCACAGAGATGGATTTTCTCAGTCATATGTTGAAAGTTCCCTGGACAGCCAAAAAAACCAAAAAGGAAATTCTCAAAGAGGCCAACACAAGAGTGTCAACATAAGAGTTCCTAAAAAAAAAAGCAGAAATAAACAATCAACATTTTCTGTCACATCATGAGAACAAAACAGTTGGAATACTTGGTTACAACTGGCAAAATACATGGAAAGAGAGATCGTGGACGACAATGAGAGGAATTACTAGTCAGTTTGTTGTAATGGCATGGAGAGCAGCCAACAAACAGAACTGATGCGATGCTCGAGGGTTAGAACATTATGAAAGGACATGACCGCCTACGCCAACCAGTATGGCACATGATGATGATGAACTCGACTGCTATACGCTAGACATCAGGCCTCTTTCCTGGACATATAAATGTATTATGTTGAACTTTAATTGCTTCAGTTCACATCGTTTTAATAAAAAGATTCGAAATGTGGACATAAGGTGAAGAAAATGCAAGTTAAGGCTTTTCAGTGTAAAATCTTATGTTGTTGTTATTATCTGCTATTTCCTTATCGAAATCGATCGTAATCCATTCGGTTAATCCCTTGTCATATAACCTAGTTATTTTTTACACTTTTCTTTATCTACGGACACTTGATTATAGTTGACCTTTTGAAAATTATGTTACTGCAATTATCATTATTTTAACTAATTATTATTCCGTCTTCCCCAAATTTTCCCTTTAAAAAAAATAAACTGACGTTATTGTCTTTTATACACAGGTATTTAACCTCCCAATCGCAATGATTTTTTTTGCACAACAAATGATTACACTATTGTGTAACATAGAAATAATGTTATTTTTATTTAATCACTAGAAACAGACGATTAGATTTGTTACATTAAATTACTTCTTTGTTTCTCTGTATTTTTTTTTTTTTAGCTTTTCATGATTAATTATTGTTTGGGTAACATAAATATTAGATGTCACTGTTTCTCATAAACATAATTATAGCTTTTTTTTTTGTTTTTACATCAATATTAGTATTATTTCGCTAAAATTAATTATAATGTAATTTGAAGTTAATTTATTTTGTTTTCTTTACTCGAGTATCTAACTATCAAGATTGTTCCGTGTTCGCCAGCAAACGCCTATACTTTTCAGTAATCCCCACCCCATTCTCCAATAAACAGATGTTTTAAGTAGGCGTAGTTGAGTATTTTGTTTGTTTGTTATTTACAACAATCTACAATGTTTGTGCCTCTCGGATCAACATATCTGTTTTCATTAATGCTTTCTTGTGTTTGGGTTTGCCTTCCCTCTCGATCCCTAGTCGCTTGGTCAAACTGGCACCGAGAAGACGTGGAGTAGCATCTGGATAGTTCTTGTTCACAGATCCTGCGCAAGCTGTCAGCTATGAGTTGGTGGCTACCTTCAGCCCTGGTGCTGACATGTGCCTGTACAACCTTTTGGATTCTATATGTGGAATTCGGTGATTGGAATTAAGATAAGGAGAATAGATTCGGTGATTGGATTTAAGATATGGAGAATAGTTTATGTGCTGGGATTTAAGATATGGAGAATGGATTAGGTGATTGGATTTAAGATATGGAGAATGGATTAGGTGATTGGATTTAAGATATGGAGAATAGATTCGGTGATTGGATTTAAGATATGGAGAATAGATTCGGTGATTGGATTTAAGATATGGAGAATGGATTAGGTGATTGGATTTAAGATATGGAGAATGGATTAGGTGATTGGATTTAAGATATGGAGAATGGATTAGGTGATTGGATTTAAGATATGGAGAATGGATTCGGTGATTGGATTTAAGATATGGAGAAAGGATTAGGTTATTGGATTTAAGATATGGAGAGAGGGTTAGGTGATTGGATTTAAGATATGGAGAATGGATTAGGTGATTGGATTTAAGATATGGAGAATAGATTCGGTGATTGGATTTAAGATATGGAGAATGGATTCGGTGATTGGATTTAAGATATGGAGAAAGGATTAGGTTATTGGATTTAAGATATGGAGAGAGGGTTAGGTGATTGGATTTAAGATACGGAGAATGGATTCGGTGATTGGATTTAAGATATGGAGAATGGATTCGATGATTGGATTCACGCTATTTATAGAATGGATCATCATCATCATCATTGGGTGCCTTCTCCACAACGAAGGTTGGCTACCATGGATCGCCATTCTACTCTGTTTCTTGCTTTGATGGTGCAGGCTGTCATAGATTGGCTTGTCCATCTTTTGATGTTACTCGTCCATGTTAGTCTTGGTCTGCCTCTGCCTCTTTGACCTTGTATTTTCCCTTCCAATATTACTTTTAGTAGGCTGTTGTTATTGAGTTATTGAGTTATTTGCGGGTCATCATCATTGCACTCCGAACATGTCCATGGGTGCTCAGATCCCCTCCTCATCAATTCCCTTAGTGTCCAGCGACTTACGACTCCAGTTCTATGTCGGTTGATAAGTATTCTTACACGGCCACTAAGTTTCTCATTTATGGCTGTGCCCATCTTAACTCCCATTTCCATCATCCGAACGAGTGACGTGAATCTGTGTTTGTCGAAGTCCTGTGCTCTTCCCACATTTCGGAGGGCATTGATGATGTCCGCCCGATCCATTGGTTGCCCGTCCTAAACGACAGCGCAGCTAGCCAACCTGTCCGCTCTTTCATTTCCCCGTACTCCCGCATGTCCAGGGACATAGACAAAGGTGACCTTACGTATTTTGGATTTCTGCAACGACTCTACCCATTGCATGTGTACAGAGCCCGCCTCCACTTTTTTAATCATGCTCATCGAATCACTCAGTATACATACGTGGGTGTAGTCTTGTGACTCTAACCATTTGATTGCCTTGGTCACTATCATCGCCTCCATTGTCATGCTACTCGTGGCCATGACGTATGTACCACTGTCTTCTTTGACTATTCTGCCTGCCGAGCGTGCTGTAAATGCCCATGCACTTCTTTGGTGTCGTATTACAGATCCGTCTGTATAGATGACTGCATCTTTCTCATCAGTGTTATCGCAGATGAGACCGTTGACCTCGGCATTAACAACGATCGGGTTCTGTTCCCTACTTTCCCTGTTGAGAGTGACAATACACATGAAAGTCCCCTTGAATGACGTAGGCACCGGTATCCACTCCTCACCAACGCAGATATTGGTAAGCCCACAGACCTGTTTGATGACATCTTCTGATCGGCCCACCCATGATTTGCCTCTTTTTAGCCTGGCACCTTTCACTGTGTTGAGCACGTGGTGCAATGGATGCTCTGTATCTGTACTAATCTTCAGGTATGCTCGTGCTATCCAGATCTTGATTCTGTCATCCATGGTTGGAAAGTCAAGAAGATACCTTATTGCTACACAGGGAATGTCACTCGTACATCTCAGGATAAGTTAATGCGCATGGCATCATTTTGTATTTTCTCCAGCCTATCAATTTGAGTCGTACTTACAGTAAGAATTGCCAGGGCAAACTCGATTGGTGCGAGGACTAATCCCTGGAACAGAAGAGTAAGTAGCCTCTGCTCGATGTTGGCAGCTACCATGACCTTTAAGGCGGCTAATCCTTTGCCGGGTTTTTGTTATCACATGGTCGACGTGGTCCCGAAAACACAGGCTGCGATCAAACTTAACTCCGAGGTATGTCATCAACTTGTCCCTGGTCACCTTATCAGCTCCCATTCGCACTACCGGTGTGGTCGTATTAACGATATAATTGTTAAGGGAGAACCATGAAACTGATGCTTTATTAGGATTAACCAAGGCATCTGAAACCCCACACCAGGAAGAAATGCGATAGAGTTCGTCTTGCATTGTGGAGGCGATTCCCCGTCTGTCTCTTCCCTGTCGATATACCAGAATATCATCAGCAAAAGTCATAGTTCTTCCCCTCCCAACCAGCTGTTGATCCGTGATCATTATTGTGTACACGTTAAATAGAACTGGTGACAATGGTGAGCCTTGTGGCAGCCCTGGACAAATGGATATTGGCTCAGAAGACCAACTTCCACATTTGAGTATCACCTTCCTCTGAAACAGTGCCGCGGCGATCCATCTAATGAGGAAGGGGTGTGCCGCCAGTTTGAGGAGCATATGCATGAGATATTCAAAGGGTACCCTGTTGTATGCATCCTCCAGATCTATAGCAGCAGCACATGTCTCCTCTCGTCTGTGGAAGCCTTCGAAGACGTCATAGGCAAAGACTGCCGCATTGAGCCATGTCTCTTTGTTATATCTATAACCTCCGAGTGTGGGTGGGAATACGCGTTTCTGTTCAAGGTCTCAGGTGAGGACACGGGCAAGTATTTTCTCCAGCAGCTTGCCCGCAGTGTTCTGCATTGTGATGATTCTGTAGGTACTCATCTGAGAATGGTCCTTTGTTTGTCTTCGGTAGCGGTAGTAAGTAACTGTGTAGCCACTACTCCTTAATCTGGCCACTCCGAATACTGGCGTTAAATTCATTGGCCAGTTTTGTCAAGTCGTCGTCAGCTAAATCGCTTATGTCATCGTACCGAACACCATCTGGACCAGGAGCAGTGTTGTGTGACCTTTTAAGTGTCGCGCGAATGGTATCGGTTGTCATTGTGAGATCTTCTTCCAGCCCAACATCCTTACACAATTTTGACAGCGATCCCCGTATCCTCATTCTGACAGCCTCATTTCTTTGGTCCGTCTGCTCAATGTAGCGGGCAAGCAGGGCCTTCCCTTTGCTCTCATCAGATTTGTGCCATATCCGGCCTGTGCTCTGAAAGTCTGGTATGCCTCTGTGTCGTGTTGTGCCATTCATGCTCTGATGAAGGCGCCAGAATGTGCGAGCGATTTTTCTGAGCACACTTTTTTACAGAAGTCATCCCGTTATAGGCTGTTGTGTCTTTTAACATGTCCCAAAAATGTCATTTGTCTTGTCTTAATTGTATTTAGTAGTTCTCTTTATATTTTTAGTTGTTTTAAAACTTCATCGTTTGTTTTCTTTTCTTTCCATCCATTTCTACCTATTTTTCAATAGAATGAATATGTTGAATGAATTTAAAATGTAAATACAATGAATGGTTTATAAATGTAGAAGATGAATTATTTGAGTATTTAAAACGTGGTTAGAATTAAGTAGATGGATTAGAAACTACTGTAACTGTTGATGCAAAGTACTTCAATCCAGTATCAGAGAACGATTATAACGTTAACGCCATAAATGTATAAATGAACGTTTAAGGTTTACATACGTAATGCAACACATAAAATGTACATACGAAACTATATATTATCCCTATTAAATATACTTTTTGGCAAAAACATTGTTGCAATAATTTATGTTCTAAATATTTCCTCCGACCATTGATTTCAAGTGAATTTTAGGGAAAGAAAGCAATGTTTTGTTTTGAATAGATTAAGATTGATGGCATATCTGTAGATGTTATGCATAAAAAATTAGAGAAATAGTGAGTAGAAGAAGCAAAGAATGATTTCATCCTTAATGGAAATTAAAAAAATATTTATGTAATAATTTATCAAGATTATGTTAGAATATATTTATTTAATTTGTTTAATATCCCCAGGGGAAAAGACAAAGAGGAAGAATATCCCCAGGGGAAAAGACAAAGAGGAAGAATACCCCCAGGGGAAAAGACAAAGAGGAAGAATATCCCCAGGGGAAAAGACAAAGAGGAAGACCAAATAATTCTCGGAGAAGACAGATAGATGCAGAGATGAAGATGATGGGGAATACATGGAATGATCTTAAAAGAATGGCAAGAAACAGAACGACTTGGAAAGTGTTTGTTGAAAACCGATGCTCCACCGGGAGCTGAAAGGTAGAAAAAGAATAAATTTTAAAAGAATTTGTATTTAGAAATGTGCAAAAAATACAAATGTAAAATCTACAAGAACCTTAAATATAATGCAACAAATCAATTTATTGTATTTTTAAAAGAAAAAAAAATCATACGATTTATTTTACTAACATCCATTAATACATTTTTTAAATCATCCAGTGACACGTGCATGTGAAATGTCCATACCTGGCAAACATACACAGGTTAATTAGTTAGTTAGTTAGTTAGTTAGTTAGTTAGTTAGTTAGTTAGTCAGTTAGTTAGTCTGCCAGTCAGTCACTCAGTCAGTCAGTTAGTTAGTTAGTTAATTAATTAGTTAGTTAATTAGTTAGTTAGCCAGTCAGCCAGTCAATGAGTCCGTCAGTTAGTCATTCAGAGAGTTAGTTAGTTAGTTAATTAGTTAGTTAGTTAATTAGTTAGTCAGTTAGTTAGTTAATTAATTAATTAGTTAGTTAGTTAGCTTGTTAGTTAGTTAGTTAGTTAGTTAGTTAGTTAGTTAGTTAGTTAGTTAGTTAGTTAGTTAGTTAGTTAGTTAGTTAGTTAGTTAGTTAGTTAGTTAATTAGTTAGTTAGTTAGTTAGTTAGTTAGTTAGTTAGTTAGTTAGTTAGTTAGTTAGTTAGTTAGTTAGTTATTAGTTAGTTAGTTAGTTAGTTAGTTAGTTAGTTAGTTAGTTAGTTAGTTAGTTAGTTAGTTAGTTAGTTAGTTAGTTAGTTAGTTAGTTAGTTAGTTAGTTAGTTAGTTAGTTAGTTAGTTAGTTAGTTAGTTAGTTAGTTAGTTAGTTAGTTAGTTAGTTAGGTCAGAATTGGTTCTATATAACATCGATGAACTCTCTTTCTCATTTTTATTGACATAGATTTGTTGCATAAGATATTTTTCATTTTTTGAAATGCTATTTTGGCCTGGCTATTCTGCTTTTTATTTCACGTGTTGCATCTTCCATCTGATTTTATCACTGTGCCAAGTATTTCCAACGTTGCACTTGTTTCTGATTTGTCTTGTTTATTTTTGTGCTGCATGATGGTGATGATTGTTTCTTCGATATAACCATTACTTCTGTTTTTTTACTATTCAGACTGAGACCTTTCTCTTTGCTTTCTTTTACTATTATATCTATCATTTCTTGTAGTTCATTCTCTGTTTCTGCTATTAAGACTGTGTCATCCGCATATCGTAAATTATTTATGTTGTGACCCTTGACTTCTATTCCTTTTTTGTCTACTATTGATCTCATAATATGTTCGCTGTAAAGTGAAAACAAATCCGGCGACAGAACACAGCCTTGTCTGACTCCTTATTTTATAAATTGAAATTGTCCTGTTTGGTTGTTAATTCGTGTAGCTGCTGTTTGTTGCCAGTACATGTTTTTTATGATTCGCAGATCCTTGCCATCAATGTTTAATTTCTCCAGCAAATTTAAAGGTATATCTTAGTTTAAATATTTGGGAACTTTGCTAACCTCAGACGGAAGATGTACAACAGAGGTGAGATACAGAATGGCTCAGGCAAAAGCAGCTTTCCAAATAATGAGGAAGATACTGTGCAATCCATTTTTGACAATAGAAACAAGAAAAAGAGTTCTTAAATGTTATGTAGAGCCAGTCTTAACATATGGATGTGAATCATGGACAATAGGACAACAAACAAGAAATCACTGCAGTCTGTAGAAATGTGGTTTTACAGAAGAATGTTGAGAATACCAAGGACAGCTAAGAAGAGTAATAAGAACGTTCTGAAAGAGGAGTACAAGCAAAAAGAGAGCTAATTTCCAATATTAGGAAGAAACAATCATTATTTTTTGGCCATGTAATGAGAAGAGAACAACTGGAATATATTATAACAACTGGAAAAATTGAGGGACGAAGAGATAGAGGGAAGCAAAGAGAAAAGATACCAGACAGCTTAAGAGAATGGCTTGACAGAAGGTTAACAACAGAAATGATAAATAACTGTCAAGATCGAAATTTGTGGAGAGACATGATCAACTACGCCAGCAGGCATGGTACTTGATGATGATATCTTTGTCTGAAAGCACTATAAATACAGTAGTCGAAATCAGACAAGTCACTTATTTATATTTTGTTGACTAGTGTTGTTTTCCTGTTATTGAAATATTCCCAACATTGATGTGATGTTTCTTTTACTGGATCTAGACCTGAGAGGAGGAACAATCCACAAAATCCCTGAGCAGAAAATTGCATATATTTAGCATTGAGTCAAAGTGCAAGGATTTATTAGCTACTAGGGTAAAAATCAACAATATTTTAAGAATAACTCGCCAAGAATACATTTTAAAAACATGTAGGCCGCGACAAAGATGGATGTTATACAATAAAAGTAACGACTAGGCTGTTTCAGGTCTGCAAACAAGACAAGACAAAACAATGAGCCAATGTTTCGATCAAAAAGTCTTCATCGGGGACAGAAACAATCATAACAAAGAATATAAACCGCTTAATTTTATATGCACTTCCATGATGGCATTATATTACTTTTCTAATTTCTCTGAGATTTCGCTTAACTTTTACGAATTTGTATTTTGTTTTGTTTGTTTCTGCCGCCATCTAAAATTTCCGTTAACACGTTGGTGCTTTGTTTTGTCTAGGCTTTGTAGAAAAAGTTGTAACATTCTGTGGTTGTTGTTGTTTATTGTAACACGCTAACTATCACGGTAATGACGCTTTTAAAAAAATTGTATATTAATTATAAAATGTATGAAATACCTTATTTAAAAAATAAGCACCAATACATACATGAAAGAAATGGCTAGAAATATTGATTAAAGCTAATCAATGGAAGTTAAAAAGTAAATGCACGTATGGTCTGACTTATTAATAACAGTTTCATTAATGCATTAGGTCAGTGTGCATTAGAACTCTGATCTTACCGCAGTACACACACAATTAAATGTCCTCTCGAAGGGAATGTTACAAATAATGCTGCGATATCGAGAAATATAAAACAACCGTAGAGAAGTGGTTATTGGGGAACAGGCAAATAATTGCAGTGCTGTGGTAAAGCTGGTTGCAAGGAGCAAATGCTGGAGTTTAACGTGCACCCCTACACAGTATAATAACAGCTTTACAACTAGGAACACACCAATATCATGCTTTTCGGCCTATGTGTGGCCTTCTTCAGTAAATAAGAGCAACAAAAGCGGACAACGAAGTGAAGATAAACTAAAGATGTTCTAGAGTAATCAGAACTAATGACTTTGGTCTTTCGATTTGTTTTCTCATTTCATTTCACTTTCTATTTCAGATCCACTAGTTCTGCTTTTCTAGAACATGTAGTTTAGTTTATCTTCATTTATGTCGTCGTCCGTTTTTGTTGTTCTTGTTTTCTGAAAAAGACCACGTGTAGGCCGAAAGTTCATCCTTTTATTTTGTTCCATTTTTGTAATTGCTGTCACCATAATTTGTAGGAGTGTACGTTACACCTCAACATTTACATAAGTCATTTTCTTCCTTTCAACTCTCTCTATGTAGCATTGGTCTTCAACAAAAACTTTCCAAGTCGTTCTGTTTCTTGCCATTCTTTTAAGATCATTCCATGTCTTCCCCATTATCTTCATTTCTACCTCCACCTTTCTTCTCCAAGAATACTTTGGTCTTCCTCTTTGTCTCTTCCCCTGGGGATTCCAAATAAGAACCTTTCGGGTAATATTCTCAGTTGCTTTCGCAGTGTGTGTCCTATCCAGGGCCATCGTCTTCGTTGTATCTCTTTGTCCACTGGTATTTGACTGGTACTTTTCCTGAATTCTACGTTAGTGATTTTGTCCATCATTATTTTCTACGAAAGCACCCACTGAAATTGAATGACTTTGACTTGTTCATGTTTGCAAATTTGTTTGAAGAGTTACTCCACGGTTTATTGAATAATTGATGTTCCCCTGTTATGTTTATGGAAGCCGCGATAGCTCAGTGGTTAGTGAACTGGACTACCACGGACAAGGGGTAGGGTTCGATCCCAACCGACGGCTTCCGGGTTCACCCAGCCTTAAATGGGTACCGGATTTTTTTCTGGGAAAGTAAAGCAGCACGGTCGTAATACTGACCACATTACCCCAAAAATCATGTGCCGAAGGTCTGTAAAATATAGGGTCACTAACACCATATTTCCCTATACGCCACTTGGCGTGACGAGGGTATTTTTACTTTTTTTTACTGTTATGTTTATCCATTTTAAAATATGTTTTGGGCATTGTTTTCATTGTTGACAAAGACGATCTGACCAAAATATCTAACAATATTTAGGTCGGTGTCTTTTTTCTTTTGAGCGATGTTTTCATTTGAGGATTTGTTTTGAGAGAGAGATTCTTATTATCCCATATATTTACACGGTCGACATGCACCCGCTTTCTTGTTTCGTGAATACATTTATTGAAGGTCGTTTCATTATTCCTGGATTAGTTTTCAACATTCATTCTTCCATTGTATTAAGTGTTTTCCTTATATGTTTGTTTTAGAATGCACCTAGTTTATTAACTAAACCTTTTGCAGATTTTCAAATGTGACAGGCTACTAAGATATTGTTGGCACTCTTATGTTACTAATGCCATCGACTCAACTGTTACTGACATTACAAATGTTACTTTCATGTTTAGGGGACACGCCGACATATAGGGCGTACGTTTAATATGTTCAATGACCCATAGTTGATTGATGGTGTCTGAGTTAGTGAACCAAATTCTTTCTCTGAATTAGTGATCATTATTACTTTCATGTGTTAGGGGACATGGCGGCATATATGTCATACGTTTAATATGTTCAATGACTCATAGCTGACTGATGGTGTCTGAGTTAGTGAACCAGATTCTTACGCTGGATTAGTGATCATGATCCTTTTGTCTCTGCATTGTAGCTTTGGAAATATAAAAGCCAGCTTCCTCTAAAGAGTAGGAATCTCGATGGCTGAGTGTTTAGTGCGCTCGCTTCCTGGTCAGAAGGGTCCAGGTTTAATTCCTAGAAGTGACTGATTTTATTTTCTTCAGATCGATAAGAATCCGGAGTTCACCAAGCCTCAACAAATGTGTACCATACTATTTTTTTACTCGAAAGTAAAGGCAATTTGGTGTAATGCCGACCATGTCATACACAGATGTGCTTTTGGTCAATGAAGAATATTATCACTAGCACTAAATTCATCTTAGACCTTGCAAGGCAGGGTAAAGACGTTTACTTTTCTGTAGAAGTCGAAGATGGAAAGATGGGAGATGGAGAGAAAAACAGGAGTTGTAGTTGGATAACAGTCAACAACAGAACTGATACGATGCACTGTAGATAGAAGATTGTGAAAGGACATGATCGCCTACGCCAACCGTTATGGTACATGATGATGATGTAGATGGATAAGCTGAACCGAAATGTGTAGTCGTCGCAGCATGTTGTAGTCGAGAGTAGTAGGCATCTTTTCTCTTATAGAGTTTGAGAAGTTTGCCTTGAAGAAGAGCGAATGCTGACATGTAGTACGAAACCACTTGAGATGTCTGACGGTGCCAGGAATATGAAGACTGTAAATATCACGATTCCACGCAACTTATAATCAATCAAGATAATTTTTGTGCGCGTTCGAAAGAATCAAATGATGCCGCTTCCTGTCAAATCAATTGTAATGATTAAACAAAAAAAAAAAAAACAAACAAACAAACTCCGTGACTGTCCAGAAAATACTTGCCAAACCGCTTCGGGTAGCTAAACTTTCCTTGGTATCGTGGCGGTCTGCGGGAGAATTTCTACTGGTGACTTGGAAATAAAGATTATATGTTCTGTATACGTAACACAGGGTGTAAGAGTTAGTATGTTCTTTATACTTTACAAATGGTGTATGAGTTAGTATGTTCTTTATACTTTGCAAATGGTGTATGAGTTAGTATGTTCTTTATACTTTAAAATGGTGTATGAGTTAGTATGTTCTTTATACTTGACAAATGGTGTATGAGTTACTATGTTCTTTATACTTGACACATGGTGTATGAGTTAGTATGTTCTTTATACTTTACAAATAGTGTATGAGTTAGTATGTTCTTTATACTTGACAGGGAGGTGAAGCGCGGCTACCAGCACCAGAGCTGGAAGTTGTCAGCGACCCACAGCTGATGGGTTGCTCCAGGATCGGTGAACCAAAACCATCCAGACCCTGTTCCACCTCTCCGCGGTGCCTCCAGTAACAGACTAACCTGTCTAGTCTGGCCAAGCGTGCAGGGATCGAAGAGGGAAGACAACTCGGTACTCAAAAATGTCGTACTGAAGTCGGATGTGTTGGGCCGAAAGGCGCAAATATAACAGTTATACTGCAAACCACAACACAACGCAGACACGTCCACTACGTCCTTGTAAGGGCGGATGATGAAGAGGAATATTCTAGTCTACCACGATACTCTAGAATACTTTAGTCATCGGGCGAACGCAACCAACCGACCAACCATACTTGACACATGGTGTATAGGTTAGTATGTTTTTTATACTTGACACATGGTGTATGAGTTAGTATGTTCTTTATACTTGACACATGGTGTATAGTTTACTATGTACTTTATACTTGACACATGGTGTATGGGTTAGTATGTTCTTTATATTTGACACATGGTGTATGAGTTAGTATGTCTTTTATACTTGACACATGATGTATGAGTTAGTATGTTCTTTATACTTGACACATGACACATGGTTATGGGTTAGTATGTTCTTTATATTTGACACATGATGTATGAGTTAGTATGTTTTTTATACTTGACACATGATGTATGAGTTAGTATGTTCTTTATACTTGACACATGGTTATGGGTTAGCATTTTTTTCGCACAAGAAAACCATGATTCTACCGCGCATCAAATTCTCGTGCATTAATTAGGTTTACAATCTGCAGATTTGTTAAATCACTCGGTTGCTGTTTCCCCGCCTCGTTTCAGGTAAGTACATACTGAGGTCGAAATTTTGTTTATAACCATCATACATTTATATCAGTGAGGGAATTTATATTTAAAAAGACGTGGTCTTGACCAACGTTTTCCAATATCATCAACAACAGTGACAGTGATTGAAGCTTCTATCATTACCATTACTTTGTTTTGAGAACCCATGAACCCATAAAGAAGGTCGGGACAGAATGGACAACCTGTCTGAAGGAAATCTTGATAAATGTCTGTCAAAATATATACATTAAACTTTCTTTTGACAAATACAGACTATTTGTATATGGTTTATTTGTATCTTCGTGAAATAAATAATAAAGTTTCACAATTCACAGAATTAAAGTAATATAAACATCAATCAATCTTTCTATGTTTCTTGCTTTTCATTGCATGATTCACTTATGATGTCCCTTTTTTGGCATTATACCAGTTTTTGGCTTAATATGGTTAAAATAATGTATTAGAATCAGTGTTAGTAGGGTTAATAATACAAATTTGAAGTGGGAGTTAACCGGGCACATGGTAAGACATGTAGCGACTGTGGACCACAGCCAACTATAGATTTACAAAGGCCAGCGGGCAGAAAATTAAACATCAAATCCACCAAGTAGCGTGACGTGTTCAAATATGGGATATATAGACGGTTGACCACACTCTACCCACAACCGCCTGCTCGCTAAGCTGAAAACGTCACGATAGTTGGTCGTTTTCCAGGAATTCCCTCTCGGTCCGCAGGCCTAAGTAAATCTGATTTGGCTGTGGGTGAACAATAGTCAGTTTTGAAGGTCGTCATGGAGACGTCGTATGTCCAATTGGTAGTCACTGACCGAATACGATAAGCTAATTTCTTTGTCAGAAATTAGTCAATCCATGCTGACAAAGGAGAAAGAATACCTCTGGCGAGTATTTGATGACATCGTGGAGAAGGGCTAGCACTGGTAGAGAAACGTTTACGTAGATAGTTCATTATAGAATGTCAACAAAAGTTTGAATAGAAATGCATTTAAGTTAGATTTAGAAAGATTAGAAATAGGAGTGCATCTTGAACAGTGTTAACGAACGCTAATAGACAGAGATAGACATAAAATACTGAGCAGAAGTTGGATAGACATATAATTTTCAGATTTCGAATTGAGTATGTTTGACTTTTTAGAGATCCTATGACGCAGATCCTGTATTACTATGACGCAGATCCTGTATTACTATGACGCAGATCCTGTATTACTATGACGTAGATCCTGTATTACTATGACGCAGATCCTCGTATTGCAATGACTCTTGAGGTCTGTGAAATAAAACCTCTAGGACAGCTGGACGATTGGAGCAAGTCTCCTAACATTGTTACCATCGAGTTGTTGATCGTGTTGCTGTCCCAGTGTAATTGTCAAAGTCAGGTAGATTGTTCTGAGAGATCCGGCCAAAGACGACGCAAAAGCTCAGTAACTCTATGATCACACTTAATATCGCACAAAGAATAGACATACACTTCTGTAATCGTGCTATCATAATAACCTTCAATACCTTTTCCCAGCATGCCAGACCACATATCATGTCATGTAACGTTTACATGGGTAAGTCAGTTACTTATACAGTTTTACCTTCCTTGTGAGATATTACAAGAAATAAAGCTTTGAAACAGTGTCCCGTTTTTGTTTATTTCTGGGCAGAGGAGACTAAAAAATTCATGAAATTTCAACACTTTCCAGAAATAGCATGAGCGGTGTGATTTTATTAATATACTGAAAGTTATGGGCTTGAGTTGTATTTGAGGGCAAATATTAATAGAAGGATAACCCGACAATACCCACAGTAAAGGATTTTACATACACAACATATACACACATAAACAAAGGAGCCAACAGAAACGCACTTTCGTGGATGACAAGTTTGTTTCTAAAGTTGAACCGAGGTCGGTATACGTATAGAGCGATATTCTCTCCAAAGTTTAGTTGAGTCAACAGACCCTCTTCATTGAACAATGGTCAATTCCACGGTGGTCTGATCCCTCCCCATCACGTTCCTGTGTATAAAATAAGTCAGTCACACACTAACGAAAGCACTGAAGATAGCTAAAGCTCAGATGCACGAACTTCGATTCACCAACAACAAAAACTGTTATCATAATCACAGTCGCCTATTACCACATCCGTGACAAGTGACTGGTTCTATTCTTGTCTGATCTTGAACAGGGTCCCAGTAGCCACACTCCTTCTCTCAAACAGATGACATCACTGGTATGTTCGCAAATGTCACCACGGCTGCAGTAACGGTTATACACGTTTATCTCAAGTGTTGATATATTTCAGTCCTCCACTCACCCACCTTTCCCGCTCTTTTTCCTCCGGTATACAACTTTATCTTGACCATAGACCGGCAATGAAGTCAATGGATGCCACGACTTGTAACGTTTGCAGAATAATTTCTCTACTTCGCGCAGTCAATTGCTGTCCCTCGCAACGTGCACTATGTCAGGACTACAATATTAATCTGTTTTTGTTGTTCCGCTTCAGATTCTCAGTGAACTGTCTCTCTATTGTCTGCTAGTAGTAGAAGCACAATGCACTTGCATTATTTCTGGATATCTTTCACACACGGCTGTTTGTTTTAATCTCAAATTGATATTTTAGTTACATCTTCGAAAATTTGCAGCAATTATTTACACTGTTAAGAGCGCCCTCCGCCTAGTACATTCCACTCATTCCTAACATTTATATTTCATGAAAGTGGTTTCAATTTGTGACATCACACACAAAACTAATTATTTTTTAACTGAAGTACATATTTATGTATCAATAATATTTTAGTAGCTAATGTTCGTAACAAAGGATCAAAGGTTGGCAAATCGGAGTTTTCGGGGTGCAATTCATTTTTTAACCACATAAGTTTTTTTTAAAGACAGTCTCTTCTAATCACTTTACATAAATATATAGAAGAATCATGCTTATTTTATCTTCCTCCAAAGACAAACATGAAGAAATCAACTCAAATATTAAAAACAACTGTGTTTAGCACATGAATTATCTGGCTCCATCTCTTGCCTGCTATCACAGTTTACATCTACTTTCGGCTGCTCCGTTTTGCATTTCCAAAACATTCTAAGAATTTTCTCAAGGGAACAGATTGTGTGAAATGACATTCGCGACATTTCCTTTCACGTTGTCCGCCAGCTTTGAGATCACTACATAAATACTGAATTACAAAACTTAGATATGGCTAAAGTTTGGGTCTTGTGTTGTACTTGATAAATTATCTGCACTGCTTATACAGGCAAAATATTTTCTTACTTTTTTTTAAATCTTTACTTCAAAATCTTAGCTGGTTCCCCATCTTTTGTTCAAATGCTTCCAAGATGTGTAAAGGTGTTTCTCCTGCGAGCTTCTGTGTTTGCTTTAAAACGTAGAAGATAAAGAGTTCACATTTCGAAACAGTGAAACATTTACTTAACGAACTTATAAAATATCATGCTAGATTTATGACTATAAGATTTATCTTCTCATTTCTTTACCTCATCATCATCAAGTAACGAGTCTGTTGGCGTAGGTGATCATGTCTCTCCACAATTTTCAATCTCGACAGTTATTTATCATTTCCGTTGTTGATCTTCTGCCAAGCCATTCTCTTAAGCTGTCTGTTATTTTTTCTCTTTGCTTCCCTCTATCTCTTCGTCCCTAAATTTGTCCCAGTTGTTACAATATATTCCACTTGTTCTCTTCTCACTACATGGCCGGAAAATGATGATTGTTTCTTCCTAATATTGGAAATTAGCTCTCTTTTTGCTTTGGCCTCTTTCAGAATATTTTCATTACTATTCTTAACTGTGCATGGTATTCTCTACATTCTTCTGTAAAACCATATTTCTACAGACTGCAGTTATTTCCATGTCTGTTGTCATATTGTCCATGATTCACATCCATATGTTAAGACTGGAAGAGGTCTTCCGGTTTAAATATGACGCGGTCATGTTAGTGTCAACGTTCATTGTTACGTTTTTTGCAGAAAAGATGGTTATTCCTATCTTTCTAATGCCAATAAGTGTTTATATCAGAAGTTCCTCTGTTGGGATCTTCGCCGGTGCAGCGGAGTACGTGCATGTGATCTTAAAACATCTACAAAGTGCGCAATAGTGTGTTCTGTGTTGATTGCAATAAACGTCACCATTGGAATACCGATCAATATAACGTATAGGCAGCAAGAACCATTGAGGCTCAGTTAAAAAAAAATGTTCCTTTTTGGAGTTTCCTTATATTCCAAGTCCGGCTTGCTGCAGAAGCTATTGAATTTAGTGCTGTGTGCACACTGTGAGCTGTGTTTTTCATCCGTGTTACAATATTCCGATTGCTTACGATGAATGACGATATCGTACGACGCAGAACAGTTCAGCTGCGTTCACTTTCGGTGCCGCATGGCCTTATGTCTTTTGACGTGTGATGTAGCTGCTCTGATGGGGACTGCAACTGATTTTCTTTGGATCCTTCAATTCGATGAGTTTTAATTCGGATGCTTCCACTGGTTGAGCAATTAATGGATTTTAATTCGTTTGCAGTGATACCAGAGTCTTTGACTAACTATAACCATAGCATGAAAAGAGGTGGGCAGAACATGCACAATGATTGTTAATGGAACAGCATCGAGATAAAGAAAACAGAGTGATGTAAAAATAATAAGATAGCAAGAAGGAAAAATGTTTGGTGCGATTAACAAATATGAAAATAAAAATCTTATTGGCTCAGTTTTATCCAATCTTTTCTCTCATTTACAAACTGATATCTAACAACCATTCATCACATTTTGAGCGCGCACGCACACACACACGCGCGCTATGGCACACACAAACACACACACTTTCCTTACAATTTGCAGACACATCTTTCTTTTGCATTTTATTTTTTAAAATATTTTCTTAATTACTCAGAGTTTCTTACCCCTTACATATCTCTTCTTACACATTTTACAACCCTTTCATTATTTGTACATTTACTGGCATGTTCCTACAGTTTGCACATCACTGTGCATGTTATTGATATACTTTAGATAATTATATATATATATTTCTTACATTGACACTTTCATTGACAATTTTGACTGTTGTTAGCTGTTAGTAACGTATGACGAGCGTATCCGTTACTTTATTTAATTATAAAATTGCAACATAATTGGTACAACTTTTTGTTCACAGTTCGTTAACCTTCGCTGTAGATAAAGTCGTTAATTCGATGGCTTCGTTTCAGACGTTTGTGACCTTGGTAGCTAAGGACCTAACTTGTGCAAACGGATGGCATCGGCAAGGATCATTTTTAATCTATGAAGTGGGCTCATTTTGTGTTTAACTCAAAAGCATATGTGCTTTTTAGCCAAAGACCTTTTTTGGGGACTCAATGAAGATATCCCCGATGGAAGAATAAATTGTACTATTAGTCCCATAAATGATTCGCTTCCAGAGGTTTATGATGTAAACAAAGCAGTTTTGTCAGTGCAAGTGAATAATGTCCACACCTATAGTTGGTCAGGATTGTTTAACAGCAGCAGCTTTATAGCGAACACAGAAAACATCACAGGATTGTGCTGTTCTGAAACAGCTATGCCATGCTACCCTAGAATTGCCTTTAATGGGATTACTGTGACCACAAACCACTCTCCATGTGTGTGCCACATATTTACACCCCAGAAAGAAATACTGAATATAACAACATCCTGTGCCGTCTGTGATATTAATGACCACAGACCAGGAGCCTCCAGTATGATTGATACAACTGTTGCACCAAGCATTTCATCAGCAGAGCCATATCTATGGAATGTTAATCTGACATTGTTCTTGAATGATGTCCAAGTTGATGAGACATCAGAATCGTGTGGAGGCAGCTACAAGAAGGGAGCGGAGAACAGCAAGTTCTGCTGCTATAAAGGAGACTTGCCTTGCTATCCCAGAATTGCCTTAAATGGGATCACTGTAGTTGAAAACTTCTCCTCTTGTGTAAACTACACATTCACATCTAAGAGTGAATCAGTGAAGGTCACAAAATCATATTCTCTCTGTGGTTTTACTAACTACAGGTCATGTGGCTTCTGTTGGATTGGAAATGATAACTTACCACTACTGTGTGTCTATATGTTTGGAATTGGAGTCATCAATGATGGCCTAACATCATCAAGTGCTATGACAATCATCATTTTCGGGAGGACGTGAACTCCCATGGTATATGGTGGATAGGCGGCAGGAACTATTGAAGGCTATGTCTGAAAAGTGTTCCTTCTTGCAGTTTCCTCATATTCCAAGTCCGGCTTGTTGCAGGAGCTACTGAGTTAAGTGCTCTGTGCACACCGTGAGCTGTGTGTCTCATCCGTTTTGATCCTGCTTCGATATCCCGCTTGTTTACGATGAATGATGATATCGTATGACAGGGAACAGTTGGCTGTGTTCACTTTCTGCGCGGTTTCGCCTTATGTCTTTTGGCGTGTGCTGAGACTGCTACGATGGGGACTACAGTTACCTTTCTTTGTTTGGGAGATGAGTTAGTAATTCGGATGATTCCGCTGGCACGGGCGGTTGAGCAATTATGGATTTTAATTCGTTTGCTTTGATATCGAGGCCTTCCATAACCAATAACCAAGTAACATTTACTTAATTTCACGCACTTTACGTTTATCTCGATATAAATATGTATAGTTATAATACTGATCCTGTAACTGAACTTATCATTTTATTAATGGGGAGACTGGACGGTCGAGATGTGAGATTTCTGGCTCTTAATTCGAAAGTTACGGGTTTGACTCCCACTACACAGATGGAAAAATCACATTACTCCTGAAAATGCATTTATTCATTGCCACTGAGCTGCATGTTTCCCTATCGTGTTGCAGTATACGATGCTTCACACTTAAACTGCTTGGTTATAACACTTGAAGTTTATTTGTTTATTTGCAATTTTCTGGACAAGTGTTTAATTTTCTCAGCGCCGTTCAATAAAGCAGTAAATATGCTTCGATGCATGCAACAAACTGATAACAGCCCATTTTAAGTCGGTACATTCCATTTCAATACAATAGAATATGGCAGAAACCTAAATATAGTGTTTATAGGTCAGGAAAAAGCGTTTGATCGTGTGGACAGGAACAAACTTTGGCAAATTTTAGAAACCTACGGTGTAGGACAACTACTAGATAATATAAGGGCATTATATAAAAACAGTAAAAGTGCCGTTAGATCATCGGAAGTTCTGTCAGAATGGTTTCAGGTTACAACAGGAATAAGACAAGGATGTGTCCTCTCACCCCTCCTCTTCATCATATATATGGACAAAATAAATCAGGAAACAACCAACAATAAGGACAAATCAAATAATAACATAGAGGTAGAAAACTCCAACATCAATGAGCTACTCTTCGCAGTGGACCAATGCCTAATATATGAGGATGAAAACCTGCTACAACAGCATTTAACATCTCTAGATAAAAGCTGCACAAACTACAGTATGAAAATTAACACAGCAAAAACAGAGGCTATAAGAATAAGCAAATTAAGACACCCATTAAACATCAAGATCAAAGATAAAGAAATAAAACAAGTAGAGGAATTCAAGTATTTAGGCACAATGTTCACAGAAGATGGAAAACTAGACAGAGAAATTGACATGAGAATACAAAATGCAAATGCTGTCACATACCAGCTTTCACCATTGCTAAGACATCCAAACATTTCTATGCCAGCTAAACAACAAATGATGAATAGCATCTTGATACCAACTTTGTGCTATGAAAGTCAAACATGGACCCTTTCTAAATCACATTTAAGAAAGATCAATACATGTGAGATGCGATGCTTGAGAAAAGTAACAAACAACACAAGAAGAGATAGCATACCAAATGAAACCATAAGAAAAATATTAGGAACAAAACCCTGCCAAGAATATATAGAACATTTAAATGGTTTGGCCACCTGGTCAGAATGAATCCTTACCAATCACCATCAAGGGCGTTCTTCTCGAGAATGCATGGAAAAGGACCAAGAGGAAGACCCAAAAGAAGATGGATAGATGCAGTGATAGAGACATGTAACAATAAAGGAAAATCACTAATTCAGAAGTTCGAGCAGCTCAAGAACGTCAAATGATATAAACCACGACACCTTTCAGGTATCAGTGAAAGAGAAAAGTAGACGAAGAAGAAGACATTCCATTTTAGCAGATAGCATTTCTGAATATCAGATAATTAATCTTTCGTCCTTGATTCTTACTTTCTTGACCTTGCTAGTTAAGCGCTTGCGAGGATAGCAAGGAGAATCACGATTATATGTGGTTCAGTGTTTCAGATATCAACAATCAGCTTTGAGTCTCCGGCCGCTTTCAGCTTATAACCTGTATGACGTAATTTTTTATGAAAAATGGGACTAACATTTTTAATGGCTAACGGATACGTTGGCAGTATATGATAGAAATAGTTACACTTGCGGTTATGATACATTCGTGGCGCAATGATAAAAGCGCTTACTTCTCATCAAAAGGGTCCGATTTTAATCTCCAGATATTAATTTTCTTCCGGGTTGACAAGACTTAGGCGATTACCCAGCCTGTAAAAAATTAGTACCAGACATTTTTTTAGAAGCTAGGTGAACTGGCGTAATACCGACCATGTCACAGAAAGGAGACAAATAATAATAAATGAATATATTATTACAGAGGGAAACTTCCAAGGCGATAATCAGCGAATCAATTCAGAGGAATAGGCATGTTTATAAAAATAAAAAATCACGGAAAAAATAACAAATAATCAACAACAGAATAAAAACAAAGAACAATATATGTACCGAAACAGGATCGAACCCGTACTCAGTGGCACAGCGCCTTGACACGAATAGCCAAACGCCAGGGAACACTGCCACTCAGCTAAACTTCATATCACAGAAATATGTGACGCCGACCATGTAAATATAATAGCACGAACAACCATATCGCCATACGTCTATCAAGACGTTGACGGTACCTTTTACTGTGGTTATAATGCATTGACCGGGCATGATGTTAGTCAACAACTGTTGATATAGTATATAGACTCTTGCTACTTAATGTCTCTCTCTTCTACCTTTTAGCTCCCAGTGGAGCATAGGTCTTCAACAAACACTTTCCAAGTCGTTCTGTTTTTTGCAATTCTTTTAAGATCATTCCATGTCTTCCCCATCATCTTCATCTCTGCTTAAATCTGTCTTCTCCAAGAATTCCTTGGTCTTCCTCTTTGTCTTTTCCCCTGGGGATTCCAAAAAAGGGCCTGTTGTGTAATACTCTCAGTTGGCTTCCGTAGTGTGTGTCCTATCCATCGCCATCGTCTTCGCTGTATTTCTTTATCCACTGGTATTTGACCGGTACATTTCAATAATTCCACGTTAGTGACTTTGTCCTGCCATTTCCATCCCTTTATTCTGCGCAAGCATCCATTAATGAAAGTCTGTACCTTCGTGATTGTCAGTTTTGTTATTCTCCATGTTTCACAGCCATATAATAGAACCGACTTAACATTGGAGTTGAACATTTTTATTTTTGTATTTAGCCTAATTTCTTTGGATAAAGGGTGAGTCGGCAACCCGGACTCCTTATGGCTTTCTCCGGATTGCGTCATACGTCTCTTAGACAGAGAGCCCTTCTCTTTCCTGGTTGACGGATTTATTTTATCTTTCTTTGACTTGTTCATGTTTGTGAAGCTTTTTCGGCTTATTTTTTTACAGTATGGGATAGCCAGTCCCATGCCTAACCCTCCTTTCTCGCCTCTTACGAACATGCCTGGTAGGGTACAGCGCCGCTATTCTTTACTCCCCTTTCGGGCCCCGGCAGCGCACGGGCGCTACTTAATGTACTTGTATCTATATTTGTAAGGATGTCAAATACATGTAAAGTGATTTGTGCGTACCGGATAGCAAATTACTTGACTATTAAACATGACATGGACAATCTCGCAAACAGCAAAGAAGAAAATCAGTTCATTCGAAACTAAAGGCTTCAGAAAAAAACATTAATATACATTGGACAATAAAAGAGCAATGAAGACATATTACAATATTGAAACATTAAAATACTGGCTTAATAAAACATCATTCTACAGAGGAAATTAAAATACTATAGCCAAGTCAAAATTCACTGCGGGCTGGAAAGATCAATAATGGAAGGCATGGTTCCTGGGCAGACCAAGAAGAATGTAGTCTCAAGACATCAAGGAGATCTTGAACATGACGAGAGAAGAAGTGGAAGATCTGGCTAGAGACAGAGATTCTTTCAGACGAGCTGTGGTGAATACAACGTTATGTGGAAGATCTGGCTAGAGACAGATTCTTTCAGACGAACTGTGGTGAAAACAACGTTATGTGGAAGATCTGGCTAGAGACAGATTCTTTCAGACGAGCTGTGGTGAAAACAACATTATGTGGGAGATCTGGCTAGAGACATAGATTCTTTCAGGCGAGCTGTGGTGAATACAACGTTATGTGGGAGATCTGGCTAGAGACAGAGATTCTTTCAGGCGAGCTGTGGTGAATACAACGTTATGTGGGAGATCTGGCTAGAGACAGATTCTTTCAGACGAGCTGTGGTGAAAACAACATTATGTGGGAGATCTGGCTAGAGACATAGATTCTTTCAGGCGAGCTGTGGTGAATACAACGTTCTGTGGGAGATCTGGCTAGAGACAGAGATTCTTTCAAACAGGTTGTGGTGGATACAACGTTCTGCGAAGAACATGTGACTTGATTAAAAATGAAATTCAAAGTATTGTGGACTTATCGTGGCTTGAAAAAAGATGAAAACACTGTCATATTTGGTGTAAATGCCAAAATAATGTTTTTTTTTTTTTAAAAAGAGGATTTACGCAATATTCCACAGAAAGTTGTGCGAAATTAAGTAAACAATTGATTGCATAGAAATTATTGTTAGCTTATTTAACTTTCGATTGCCCCGTGTGTTTTTAATTACTTTAAAGGTAACTTAAACTGTTTTAGTACTAGAGTGAAGTGCAAGAAAGAAGTTGTATTGAAATAGTAGAGTACATGTCACGCACTCACTTCGAGAAGAAAACACCAGAACGATTATTTTCAAAGCTATTTAAAGCTATCGAGGTTAGGTGTGTATTTTAAGACGATACTGAAGTTACTCCGCAATCACTTAGTGGATTTTACAGTAATCCTTAATGCAAGATTCTGGAGCATGCCCAGCAAGAAAAAGCTCACGAACTTTGGATAATGAGGCCAGATCTAGTTTCGCTGGTTCCATAAAAAACGAAGAAGCCATTCACCGTTCACAAAAGCAAGCCAGAGCTCTAAATTCTTCTGTAGGGAGCAAATTTAATAATTCCAACTGTTTAATGAGAACAAATAAAAAGCAGAATAGCTCAGGCCAAAATAGCATTTCAGAAAATAAAAAATATCTTATGTAACAATTCTATGTCAATAGAAGTGAGAAAGAGCGTTCATCGGTGCTATATAGAACCAATTCTGACCTATGGAAGCGAACCAGGGACAGTAGACAAACAAATGAAAAGACGATCAGATGCCACAGAGATGGGATTTCTCAGAAGAATGTTGAAAGTTTCCTGGACAGTTAAAAAGACCAATGTGGAAATTCTCAAAGAGACTAACACAAAAAGGAAAGTCCTAAAAAACATCAGAAAGAAACAATCAACATTTTTTTGGGTACATCATGAGAAGAGGAAAGTTGGAATACTTGGTTACAACTAGCAAAATAAAAGGAAAGAGATCTTGGACGACATAGAGATACGGCGTGTGTTTTGGGCCCAATGTTTCTTGTTTTATGAGCCGACGGATTCACTCAAATTTTCACATTACTGAAAATTGGTAGTTGACTTTCAGAGTTATAGAAAGTAATAACACAATAGAAGATAAGTGGTTTGAAAATATTAAAATTGCAAATAGTTGTTGAACACTTCTGTGGTAATAACATTGTGTTTGTCTCCTGTGGCAGACACAATCGATTCCTGTTTCAGTAGGTCTCGTGGCTTTGGATATTAACAATTGCGCTTGTCACGAGCCTGTTCGCAATAACAAAAGAGCTAACAGTCTGGCTTCAGGTGTTATTGTTGTTGGCTGATGGATATGCACCAATATGACGTCTTGAAGTTGATTATGAACACATATGACGTCTCGAAGTTGATAATGCACAAATGGGGCGTCTTGAAGTTGATTATGCACGAATGTAGCGTCTTGAAGTTGATTATGCACGAATGTGACATGTTGGAATTGATAATGCAGCAATATGACGTCTTGAAGTTGATTATGAACACATGTGACGTCTTGAATTAGATAATACACAAATGTGACGTCTTGAAGTTCAAATGTGGCGTTCCTTTCAACGTCGAGGAATGCATTTAGTCTTTTTTTCTCTCTTATCTTCATATTTACATATACTAAATTATACAGTTTTCAAAATAAGTATTTATTCCAGTCTAGTGTTAAAAGATATTAAGAAACATAGGATCAAATTATTGAACTTGTAACACAATCACTGTCAAGGAGCATCTTTCAAAGAGCTTTACCACTCAGAAACAACCGAGATATGGGAAAAAGTAAACCTATTATATTCACAGACAATGAATTCATGAAATCACAAGTATCATGATGAACTCAATGCACGAGATATGCTCTAGAGTTTCGACATTCAATCTCAATTTGTTTTCACATAGGCCGAAAAGCTAAACAGGTACAGGAAACTAAGTATAGATCCAATTTAGATTATCATGTCTTCTTGGAGATATGCGGCTCATAGACAACTAAACAAATTGTTCACAGTCGTATCTAATTTAGATTATCATGTTTTCTTGGAGATATGCGGCTCCTAGACAACTAAACAAATTGTTCACAGTCGTATCTAATTTAGATTATCATTTCTTCTTGGATATGTGCGGTTTCGAGACAACTAAATAAATTATTGATAGTCGTATCCAATTAGAAAAAGAGTTGAAAATCGCTGTTGCAAATATGTGTGTATGTGTGTATGTGTGGGAGCGGGGCCTGGAGGTGGGAGAACTGAGTGGAATGAATACATAACAAAAACTATTGAGAATGGCGCATGCGTGCTCCCTCTGTCGCTTAGTTCCCTGAGCATACACGCTAAGCTCCAGTTAGACATTTTGGCAGTCAAAGAACGTGAGCCTTTTAAATCTCAGACAGTGAAATATGCAAATTAGTGAAACGTAAAAGTTGGTTATTAGCTGAAGTTGAGGTTAGAGAGAAACCATCTCCCTACAGAGGCAATATATGAAATACAAGAACTTGTTATTTTTCTTCTTTGTCATTCTTTATTTTGTTTTTGTAATTTGACCATCACACCATGGTCAGATAATGCCCAGTCTTGTTCTCTTTCACGATTCAACATTAAGATCTCAGCACTAATTATGTATTATTGTAAAAAAAAAGTATACTACCTATTTTTTAAAGATTTTCATCTGCCAGGTGTTCTTCTACATTCTACATAATGAACTGGAAACACGGCCGGCATATCATGTTAATGTTCGTCGCCGATAAGATAAGGTACACTATTAATCCTACTTTGTTATCACGTCACTGGGAAAATAAAAATAAACTGAAATTCAAACCAAAACAGTAGCTTGGTAAGGGGGTGGGGGGAGGGTGGGTGGTGGGGCGGGGTGTGCTGCAGAATTTTTTTCCATTTTAGGGAAGTGAAATCTCAACAGGAAAGAAAAGATAATGACATAAATAAACATTAATGTTAGGAAGCAGAAAACTTACATTCCACTGAGCCCATCAACCCACATGATACACTTGTTTGAACCGACTGCCTTCAAGATGTTCCGCGAGCACATTAACCGCAACACAACAGTGAATTCCCCTCCCATTCCCTTTTCCTTATCAATCCTTCATTAATCGTTTGACCTAACCTACACCTTTTCATGAATGTTCACTTTAAGTAGTCCACAGAGCTTTTTCGTGATGGAAGTCCCACTAAGTTTATACGTTCCTTCTGACTACGCTGTTAAGCCAGCACTTTGTAGATAAATAAATAAAGAAGATAAGTAGTTCTCGGTATACGATCATTCGTCATGTGCAATTCTGCCCTTACTGGTGCATTAACAATAAATTATATTAAGGACAATTCTTTTATTTTTCCGGATGACTATGAAACAAACAAACAAATCATTCTTGTTAAAGTAGAAGCTTTGCAATATTTCCTTCAGTTTGATTTCGGAGCCTGTGCACGTCTTCGACAAAATCGCGTGAATCTGTTTGTCTATTTGTATCCATAATACGATGTCCTTGTGTATTTTTGTGAATTAAATTCATACGCGACAGTACTAATATTTATTGATGTTTTTCTGTGACTAAGTTGTATTTGTAAGCTAAGAAAAGTTTTTAATCTATTTTACGAGTAAATTCTTTATACTAATATATTATTATACATTATACTCGTATGAACTATGACATTTCTCTTCCATATGTCGAGAACTGCCATATTAGATGATCGATAAATGGTAAAGAATTGATTAAGATCACATAAATATTTACAACACTTTAATTACTATAGCTATCTTTCTACTTCCCTCTCACCGCCCTTTTTTACAAATCTCTCTCTCTCTCTCTCTCTCTCTCTCTCTCTCCCTCTCTTTCTCTTCTCTTCCTGACTCACTGTTGTGAGAAAAGGAATGTGATGATGATGGAGGAGAATTCTTTAAACTTCGAGTTAAAAGAAAAATCGAAAAGGTCATAACAGATAATATAACGATAGAGACCTTAATGTGAAAATAGTTTTAGGATTAGTATATAAAGGTGTATGTCATGAAGTTGTTTAGTTGTCGAGGTAATCCTGATTATCTACTGGATCGGCAAATCTGGTGTCCATTTTTAGAGTTCAATCTGATTGGATGAAATACTGTTATAAGTCAGAAACAAATTCAACACGTTTCTTTTATTTCAGAAAAAGGATATCTCTTAAATTACTGAGTTATCATCATGTGCCGTCCTGTCACTGACGATTGACTACTAGGGAGCGACATTTCGCCCTGTCAGTTGCTGTGGTAGTATGTCACCGTAGGTTCTCCTGTCTGCCTCTTGATGTTAACGGTCGTCTTCAATCTTTGCCTTCCTGTGCCTCTAATACCTTGCTTTATATCTTCTAAGTATTTTGTTGTTTGTGTGAGTATGCCAGTTCTAGCAAAGTCTCGAAGGATTCAATTTTGTGTGAATATCACGTTTTCCTATTTTTCACACCAACCTCAGCGTGCTCAGGTGTCCCTCACCACTCAAGCAGATAATCTCCCACTTCAGGTGTGCTCTCACATTTTATCGTCGAGAGTTTTGACGTTTTTGGGGTAAATTTCCCTATCGATTTTGCTCGCGAAAGCGGCCATTTTTGGCCTGCTCTTTTCGATTTCCAACTGCCAAAGGTTCTTTAACATGCACAGAATGCACAAATATGTTTCACCGTTATCCGTTATCGTTGAGACATCGAATCTCATTGCCCAGAGAGTGTGTGACATCAGATCTCATTACCCAGAGAGGGCAAGACATCGAATATCATTATCCAGAGAGGGCAAGACATCGGATCTCATTACCCAGAGAGGGCGAGACATCGAATATCATTACTCAGAGAGGGCAAGACATCGAATATCATTACCCAGAGAGGGCAAGACATCGGATATCATTACCTAGAGAGGGCAAGACATCGAATCTCATTACCCAGAAAGGGCGAGACATCGAATATTACCCAGAAAGGGCAAGACATCGAAAATCATTGCCCAGAGAGGGCGAGACATCGAATATCATTACCCAGAAAGGGCAAGACAGATCTCATTACCCAGAAAGGGCGGATCTCATTACCCAGAAAGGACATATCATTACCCGAGACATCGAATATCATTACCCAGAGAGGGCAAGACATCAAATCTCATTACCAAGAGAACTAGGGAGAGTAAAGTCACGAGGAAACACGGGTCCCAAGTAGTCCCACCGCCCATAGGGGAATTCGAACCTAAAGCCTTCACGTCGACGTCTACGTCTTACCACTAGAGCACATACTTCCTTCCTTAAAGTTATTATGATTCGTTCATATAATCTCATTTATAATTTTGGAATAGTGTAAAATAACATGGCCATACTGGTGTACATTAAAAGTTGCAACAAAACATCACAGTTAATTTGTTATATAAAAATGCAGTTTTGATATGGATTTAAATACTCTTCAGTCGAACAACAGACAAGAAAATCGTTGAAAACTACAGAGAGGTATTTTCACAGTTTTAGAATGTAAAAAATATTAGGGACAGGTAAAAGGAGTTATGAGGTCGATGTAAACTCGACGATGAGAAGAAACATGGAACGTGAATGTGAACGTAATCTTAATTGTTTGAACCTCTCTTACCAACCCGATTGGATAAAAGCATGGTCTCATTGAGCTGATGAAGGAGTTGAGAGCAAAGATACGAACTTAGCCTTTTAAAATGCAATGGTTTTCTCTAGTGAAGCTTATAATATTTAACTTCCCTACCTTATTACAGCCGCGATAGCTCAGTGGTCAGTGAACTGGACTACAAAGGACAAGGGGTAGGGTTTGATCCCAACCGACGGCTTCCGGGTTCATCCAGCCTTTAATGGGTCCCGGATTTTTTTCTGGGAAAGTAAAGCGGCACGGGCGTATTACCGACCACATTACCCCGAAAATCATGTGCTGAAGGTCTGTAAAATTTATGGTCACGAACACCATATTCCCTATACGCCACTTGGCGTGACGGGGGCTCTTTAAATTTTTTTACTACCTTATTACGCGATACAGGGCCTTTTACAGGTTCTACGTTTGTCAAAAATGTACAAATGAAATGATAACCCCTCACCTCTATAATGTAGTCCTGCTTTAGTAAGTTTTGAAATCACAGGCACCAAGGCCCGCGATGAGCGTCAATGTTGTTTCAATATCTCAAATCTCGCGTTTTTCCAGTTCGATTGATAATGAGGTAATGGTCGAATTGAAATATTGATTCCATACATTTCTTATAAGTCAAAAGCTACCATTGGGTCTGCTTTTTCCAATTAATTTTGCCAGTATTTACTTGATAACTAAGATGATAGGAGGAAAAGATGTATTTTAAATCAACCCTGACTGTACTCATTAAGCACACTGATGCTACCCGCAGATTATGTCAATCAAAATAAATGGAAAAAATCATGTACCCATAAATGTGATGGGATGATAGCACATCTAGTAATAGACGTCCTTCCACTGAAATGTTTAACATGAAGCGCTCTGCTATCTCAGTACGTCTTATTCCCTACGCTGGACCAAATGTTGCTGATTTCATTGCTAAAATAGTTGGGAAACATTATGTAAGTGAAAGCACCGCAGTGGTCTCATTGATCAATTGAAAAGAGTACCATTTTTACTGAAAAAGAAACATACATTTATGTTTAAAGCTGACTTTCTCCTATTTTTTATTCTATGAAATGATGAACCATAAAGGTTACAAATATTTTAAGACGCAGGGGAGCCATGCTTACAAATATAGTATCAAATACTGTCTTTCATCACTATCTATATATGTCGTGGCCTGTAGAATTTACAATAAAGCCTACTACAATCAGCTTTTGTTACCATTTAGCGTGTTTTTATTTATAACCTTCTCTTTTCTAAGTCCTTTTTTTCCCTTATTCCATCGCATATTTCATGAAAAATGAGTGCATTTGGTGAATTATAAATATTTATCTGTTTAATGGCATTCGTCCTGACAGGGGCGTAGAGTAGGTTAGAAGCGCTCGGGGCAAGGCAAGTATGCGTATTGCCATTGTTCGGAACATGACATCAATTCCAACCCTGAACTTTAATTTTTCAATATTAATTATTACCCTTTCTGTAATTTGCTCCCTTAAAAATGCTGTGTAATGAGCAATTACCTTTCAGGACCATCTTGTACTACGTTTCTGTGTCCTGTTCAGTGCAGTAGTCTCGTAGGACTTGCAAAGAGCGTCATCTAGACGTCATTTGCGTATGTCGTTGTTTAAAGGCAGCTGCGGCGATTTTTTAAAAATTATTATTCTAACACAGCCTGTTCTAACTGCGGCAATTTTGTTTTCTATAAGGCTACCTTCTTTCTTGTCCTATAGTGAACACATTTCAGAGAGAAATGAGGAAGATATTGTGGTCGTATTTAATGTTGACGACAATGGTGACAAGCTAATCCCAGAGGGCAAGTAACTGGGAAGCATTTTCTCCAAAAATGAAAGACACGATAGAAAAACTGAAACAACATGTCATTATATCAATACAGCGCTATATCGACTTCTTTGCATTGGTGTGTTACTAAGTTGAAACAAAAAAAAGGCAACTGAAAAGTGTAAAAAATCTGCCATCTCTCTCTCTCTTTTCAATGTAAAACATATCATGATCTAAGAAATAGGAATTAAAGATTACAAGCAATTGGGAAAAATATTCTTGAGTCATAAATATTATCAAAGAAAAAAAAAGGCAGCAAGAAAGGACATCATCAGAAACATTGTTGGATCTACACGCAGCATTACACTCACGACAGAGAAACAGATAATTTAAGGAATGGACTTTCTCAACGGAATTGGGTTTAAATCAACTAATTGTTATACGTTTACGAAGCGCCGATGATCAGGCTTCAGGACGTCCAAAAAGAAAAGATGGACAGACATTATTACATGAATCAATTTTAGCTGTACCGACAAACAGCTTCTAGTACAGACGCAGATAGTAATAAATGAATGTTGCTGATAACGGAAGCTTTCAATGTGGCAGATCAGTGAATCATTTCAGGGGAAGAGCTGTTTACAACACTCAAAAAAAAAAATTACAAATAATCAGCAACAGAAAAAAAGAAAGAAGAATAGACAGCAAGATCGAGCCGGCGCTGTGTCGAGGGGTACGGCTTCGTTCCTGCTTAATGCTGTCTTTTTACCGTTCTTTTTTTTGGTTGATTATTTGTTAATTTTTTTTCTCACTTCTGGTATGACACGCCTAGGGTACTAAACTGCAGCACCTTATTACGTTTAAAGAATCGTGTAGAACTGCAAAGCATAAATATGTGCATATGATAACCAACAAGAAATGTTTTCTCTCTCTTTCTCTCTCTCTCTCTCTCTCTCTCTCTCTCATCACCTTCTCCCATGTGTCTCTAAAATCGTCCTTCATCCCGCTATTATTTCTTCATTGATCGTCTCTCCTCAACGGCCATCGTGCTTTCATCTAATGCCAATTAATTGAAGATCTCATCGGTTATTCCCGTATATGGCATCTTCCTTCACAATAATTAATACATTGTTTGACGTTAAGTCGGTTGTGCTTTTTATCCTAACTTTTAGTTTAAGGAGATTTATAGACTTTTTAATAAATCATATTTTTATTTAATTTAAGAGTTATATTTCTGTATTTCTGTTTTTTTTATTTCTTCTATAATGTGATAGATGCGATCATATCAGATTGAGTACCATCTTGACAATCGCAGTTTGTCGTATCTTCAGCACTTACTTTGTGTAGTCATTGTAAGCTTGGCATTCATTGTTTTTAGTTTAAGGCGATTTCAGTTTCATGTTGCCTGTGTTAACTCTACATTCTCATTGCATTGCTCATTTTAAGCTTAGTCGCCTTTTTTTAACCATTTCTGTATCCAAGATTAATTTTAGTTTAGAAATCTAAAATCTCGCTATCGCTGGTATTGTTCTTATATTTATACTGTATGTGTAGATTACTACTCCTACATGGGCTACAAAGAATCCCATCCTCACCACGCACCTCCACCCAAAATAAATTGGAAGACAACGACATGAGCGGATGAATAATAACTAAACATACCAGAAAATAAGCAACAATTTTTAGACACAAATTTAGGGAGGACGGCCTGAAAAACGTGATCTCAAATTGTCAAATTGTATTTTAAAATGACTTTATCACTCACATTGGGATATAAGTGGAAACTTCCGCATTGCAAACATGACAATTATATTAGAAATTATTGTCACATTATAGAAAAGAGGCAAAAGGAGAAACCTAGAAAGACAGATGCAAGATCAGTAACAGAACAACAAAAGAATAACACAAGTCGGATTTAAGTCGTGAAATGCTTAAAAAATGCACGGATGTGAAAGCAGCTGTACATTATCGACAAAATTAATAATGGCGATTAATGACGACACCAAGGGGAATGTTATGACCACAGTGATGACGACGTTAACATTAATCTCATGGGATGTACGCGCTTCTGAATAGGAGAAGAATTATACCATGGGAATTCCGAAGATAAACAGATACGAAAAACGTAGTTAAGAGCACCTGCACGTTTCATACAACTGTTAATTTTACTTCTGTATTTAAGAGCATCAACAAGTTTCATGGATTTTGAGGATATATAAAAAAGAGAGCTAATTTCCAATATTAGGAAGAAACAATCATCATTTTTTGGCCATGTAATGAGAGGAGAACAACTGGGATATATTGTAACAACTGGACAAATTGAGGGACGAAGAGATAGAGGGAAGCAAAGATAAAAAATACCAGACAACTAAAATAATGGCTTGGCAGAAGGTCAACAACAGAAATGATAAATAGCTGCCGAGATCGAAAGTTGTGGAGAGACATGAAAACCTACGCCAGCAGGCCTGGTACTTGATGATGATGATGATGATTTAAGAGCATCAGCAAGTTTCATGGAACTGTTAATTCTATATCTGTATTTGAGAGCATCAGCAAGTTTCATGGAACTGTTAATTCTATATCTGTATTTGAAAGCATCAGCAAGTTTCATGGAACTGTTAATTCTATATCTGTATTTGAGAGCATCAGCAAGTTTCATGGAACTGTTAATTCTATATCTGTATTTGAGAGCATCAGCTAGTTTCATGGAACTGTTAATTCTATATCTGTATTTGAAAGCATCAGCAAGTTTCATGGAACTGTCAATTCTATATCTGTATTTGAGAGCATCAATAAGTTTCATGGAACTATTAATTCTCTACTTCTATATTTGAGAGCATCAATAAGTTTCATGGAACTATTAATTCTACTTCTGTACTTGAGAGCAATGCAAGTTTCATGGAACTATTAATTCTGCTTCTGTACTTGAGTGCAATGCAAGTTTCATGGAACTATTAATTCTACTTCTGTACTTGAGAGCATCAGCAAGTTTCATGGAACTATTAATTCTATTTCTGTACTTGAGAGCAATGCAAGTTTCATGGAACTATTAATTCTACTTGTGTATTAAAGGGCACCAACGTTTCTCATGTAGTGATTACTTCTGGTTATGTATTTAAGAGCACCTGCGTGTGTCATGCAACTGTTAATTGTGCTTCGTCTTTGACTCTGCTCTTTTAGTCAGATTGTTGGTCTGTTTCTATGACGACCGCCGGAAGATGTGATTGGACCTTGGTCAGTTGTGATGCACTGATACAATTAAACTATGAACTGTTTACTTCTGCACTTATCGGCGTTTGAATCTCAACTGATAATCAATGTTCTTATACAGCATAGTCTATGTTGACTCGTTGCTACGTTTCCAATATTTATATTCAATCTATTTACCTATTATGTATTTGCTTTTATCCGCCGCCATCACGTGATCGCTTATAAACGAAGACCGTGCTCTTTTACTGCTTCATTTAATTTATAAGCATCAAAAGGCCATTAGCTTCAGTAAATATCCAACTTCTTATTGAATGGCATCATGGCCTTTTCTTGCATTTCATCTCAATGTTTATCTCTCCGTGAATCCTTAATGCTTTCTAACGATTTGTCTTTTTTCACTGCATATATTTTTTTTTTTCATGCCTCTCTTCCTTCTTCTAAGGTTTGGTAATAATTTGAGCATACAGTCTGGGCATATATTCACGTCATTCAATTTCGTAGGGCCTAGTAATCTGGTTTTACTGGTTGAGTGACCAAACAGTGACACTTCTTTACAAAAATTACTACCCAAACCTCTTTCTGTTTATTTGCCGCGGAGCAATATGTGCTTAATGTTTGAATCAATCTGTTGTAAAAACTAGTATGTTTTTGCCGGAATTCTAGTTACATCCATTATGTATTATTGTAACTTATTATTAGTTTGTTCCTTGAATTATTTACAGATTGGGTTATACGAAAATTCAAATAAAATCAAATAACACTTTATAAAACTCTATTGTCTCAAACCCATACAGCTATATAATATAGTTTTATATTACAGTCTGAGAGATAAGATCAGAAATGAAGAACTGAGAAAAATGCTAGGAATAGCCCCCGCCATAGAATATCTAAGGAAACAACCGATAAAATGGTTTGGCCACGTGACAAGGCAGAAAGAACAAAACACAACACAACGAGCTTTCAACAAAAGTTGTGAGAACACCAGACCCAAGGGTCGACCACGAAAAAGAGGGGTCGATGGAATATTAGAAGCACTAAGAAACATAACAGCAACAGAGGCGAATAGAAGAGCAAAAGACCGCAAATTATATCTCTTCTCGACGCTGAAAGGCAAATGAGGAAGGAAAGAAGAAGAAGAAGATATACATATATATATATATATATAGGGAGCCGCAATAGCTCAGCGGTTAGTGAACTGGACTACAAAGGACAAAAGGTAGGGTTCGATACCAACCGACGGTTTCCAGGTTCACCCAGCCTTTAATGGGTATCGGATTTTTTTCTGGGAAAGTAAAGCGGCACGGGCGTAATACCGACCACATTACCCCAAAAATCATGTGCTGAAGGTCTGTAAAATTTATGGTCACTAACACCATATTCCCTATACGCCACTTGGCGTGACGGGGGCACTTTACTATATATATATATAATTTACAGAAGTCGTATATAGGATTCTCAAACTAACTCATTAAAATGATAAAATCATGATATATCAGTCTTATGAAGCTCAGATGTACTTACCTTCGACAAATGGATATTATATTTATCAAATTAGATTACATTGTCCAATCTAAAATGAAAATTTAAAGTGGACAGCAGATTCAGTTACGAGGTTCAGGAATTGTTACCCAGAAACACTAAAGAAGATTTTTTTAAATATCAATAAGTGCCTTCAGTCCGTAATGGGTTCATCTTATTAGTGACGTCATCTTCACGAGTTTGTTCCTTGAATGTACGTATGTTAAAGATTGGAATACTTAATGGAGAACCAACTAGATGAAAAAATCACTGTATTCACAGTCTCAGTTGTAATGATGTTTTTATTTTTGGTCGGTATGAAAACTAGACATCATGGACAGTAGATAAACACTTAAAGAACGATTAGAAACCACAGGGATGGGATTTCTCAGAAACATGTTGAAAGTTGCCTGCCAGTTAAAAAGTCCAATGGGGACATTCTCAAAGAGGTCAACACAAAAAGGGAGCTCATAAAATGTATCAGAAAGAAACGTTCAGTATTTTTTCGGGCACATCATGAGAAGAGGAAAGTTGGAATACTTGGTTACAACTAGCAAAATACAGGGAAAGCGAGATCGCGGACGAAAAAGATAGAAGATACTAGATAGCTTGGTATCATGGCATGGGAAAACAGTCAACAACAGAATTGATACGATGCACGATGGATAGAAGATTGTGGAAGGACATGATCGCCTACGCCAAACGATGTGGCACATGATGATGATGATGATCACGATGATGATAATGATGAAAACTGGGTCATCTGGGACAAAACACTCACATTCAACTGTAGCTATGTGGTTCCTGTAAATATTACTTCTTAACTGTAGTGATGCAGTGGGTACTTTTTCCTCTTTCAAGAAAAGCGAAAATCACCTATAAACTGTCTTTCAGAATTTCTAAGCCTTTTACACAAACAATCACATAAAACAATGTTGTCCTTTCTGGCATTTGTGTCTCTTTAGGCACAAAACAATTTTTCGTTGGTCATTTCAAGCTGTCATAAAACAGTGTAATCTCACAAGAACAATTCACATTTATTTACTGATTGTCTACTCTTCTCTTTAAAGTCATTCCTTTAAAGTTAAATTTTTCAACAGCCCTCACAGTTTCTAGAAAAAAAAGGTGCACAAAAGTCTGATACCATAAATGTTTTTTTTTTTCTAGTGAAAATTGGTTTCTGTCACTTTGTCTTTACTGCAAGGGAGAATCGATCGCTGCACAAAGTAACATGTCTTCAGAATAAATTTGGAGGCAATACCAATGCTATTTATGAAGCTCGTGGATTACATAATACGAGTCCACGAAACTTAGTTTTAAATTTCTTTAAAAAATATATATTTGAGGACCGTCAAAATGAAAAAAATTAAAAAATTGAATTCAACGCGTTCCAACAGAAAAAAAAATATATAGAGATAGACAGAGTAGAGAGAAAGAGAGAGAGAGAGAGAGAGAGAGAGAGAGAGAGGGAGGGAGTGAGAAGTGGTCTAGCTTATTCATTCATTGCCTTGTCATAATATTAAACAAAACAATTTGACAATAACTATGTAGTATAGTTTGCTTGATATACCTGATGAATGCTTTTGCCGAAACGTTTGTTTTGTCTTTCTATTAGTTCAGTTTCTCCATTGTATGTTTATTTTACATGTTCTTTGCAACTTTACTCGCAACCCCGCATCATATTTAAAATTTTGTATATTTGACATTTGTGCTGATCTCAAATTAAATAATACTTGAAATACTTGTTCTTATAGTCATTTAATAACCTAAAATATAAAAAGCATACACAGTTACATTATTCAGATAATTCACTTTTTGTGCGATGTTACAAATTGGGGTCCCTACATAAAATATACATTATGAATGAGGTGAATGTACGAGTAAGTTCACCGATGTCTCTATACACAAAAATGTTGAAAAATATCTACATCTGTTGTCAAAATACAATCTTGAGGTTAAAACAGGTGTCTGTGCAACTTATATGTTTTATTACTGTCTCCCAGTTTGCATATATTTTCTTGTTTGTCTTTTTCTCTCGTTTACTTTCTAGTCTGATTCACATATTTTCTTACCAACTTATATTTATGATTACTATTTCCCAGTTTACATATATTTTCTTGTTTGTTTTTTTCTCTCGTTTACTTTCTAGTCTGATTCACATATTTTCTTACCAACTTATATTTTTTTATTACTGTCTCCCAGTTTACATATATTTTCTTGTTTGTCTTTTTCTCTCGTTTACTTTCTAGTCTGATTCACATATTTTCTTACCAAATTTTCTGCCATTTCGTCAATTTCTTATTCTCATTCTTTGCTTTCTGATGTTTCTTCTTTATCACTTAAACAAATCAATGTCTTCCTATGATCTTCTCGATCTGCTATAGATTACACCAATTACACCACTTCTAACCATTGCTGACTACTTCATTATCAACTACCTTTTTCTTAAATTCTAAAGTAAAATAGCATATATGTCTGATTAATATAAATTACATGAACAACTCGGTTGGCTTACCACGGCAACAGCCGGGGTTCGTAATCCTGGCGAGGACACCTGGGTTTTACTAATTCCCTAAAAATTAGTAGGAGCCGCGATAGCTCAGTGGTTAGTGAACTGGACTACTATGGACAAGGGGTAGGGTTCGATCCCAACCGACGGCTCCGGGTTCACCCAGCCTTAAATGGGTACCGGATTTTTTCTGGGAAAGTAAAAGCAGCACGGGCGTAATACCGACCACATTACCCCAAAAAATCATGTGCTGAAGGTCTGTAAAATATAGGGTCACTAACACCAGATTTCCCTATACGCCACTTGGCGTGACGGGGGGTACTTTACTTTTACTTTACATGAACAACTAAAACAAATAATAGCGCCTATTTTGCAGTGATCACTTTATAGCAACGATTGTACCTAATCAGAGGGCAATAAGAAATAAAACAGGTCCAGTTTCAGATATTTCACATATACAACGAAACTTTCCTCTTTCTGTTGTTCTATCTGTCAAATTTAATATTACCAGATTAAAAAAAATAAGAGTTTGATGGAAAACCATATGGCAAGGTTCTAGTAAATGATTAAGGCATAAAAATGCGAAGCTGCAGTAAAGCTGAATGTGAGGAAAAATTAAAAAAATAAAAAAATAATAAAAAAAAAAAATTTTTAAATTAAAAAAAAATTTTTTAAATTGTATGTAAGAAGCTTTACGTGATAAGTGGACGACACAGACTAAACAACATTTCGGCCCAATAGGCCTTCATCAGGAACAAACAAAAAAAAACACAGACATAAAACTAATAACGAATAAATATTCGTTATTAGTTTTGTGTCTGTGTTTTTTTTTGTTTATTCCTGATGAAGGCCTATTGGGCCGAAACGTTGTTTAGTCTGTGTCGTCTTCTAGTAAATGATCTTTGACTGCTTGATACAGACCGTCTGTCAGGACGTCAAGCCCCATATAGCACGTTTTCTTCGATTAATCACTTTTCATTCCACAGAACAATTGATTCCACAACTGCTTGACAATAGCCATCCTCTACTTTCTCAATAACGTGGGTTTCCGTTGGTAATAGGTCTTTGAGGTATCCTAGTCTCTTGATGGCTTCAATCTATCGATCAATGTGATTATTTTTTTTGTTTTGGTTTCAGATTATCTTTTCTTATTAATTCGTATAAAATAATTTATTTTACTATATCTTGTTGCAAGTCAGCCTTAAATGGGTACCATATTTTTTTTTCTGGGAAAGTAAAGCAGCACGAGCGTAATACCGACCACATTACCCCAAAAATCATGTGCTGAACGTCTGTAAAATACAGGGTCACTAACACCATATTCCCTATACGCCACTTGGCGTGACGGGGGTACTTTACTTCTTTTACTTACTTTTTGTTGCAAGTAGCTACTACTAATTTAAAAGTCGTAAACTTTTGCACAAATTACGTTTAATCACCACTCGATTTTAAGTTTATTCTGCATTTAGAAAAACACTATTCTTTTGCATAAATGTACATGTGTTACAAATATTGTCATATGCAGCTACAATAAAGTGGTTATAGATAAATATAAAAACCTTGTTTCCTCGATTACTGGTAATATCGTCACGCTATAAAAAAAGTTTAGAGATTATTGGAGAATAATGTAAAACACATGCTGCTAACCGTATGCACAATCATCATAATCATCATCATCATCATCATCAAGTACCAAGCCTGCTGGCGTAGGTATCATGTATCTCCACAATTTTCGATCTCGACAGATATTTATCATTTCTGATGTTGACCTTCTGCCAAGCCATTGTTTTAAGCTGTCTGGTATTTTTTCTCTTTGCTTCCCTCTATCTCTTCGTCCCTCAATTTTCTCAGTTGTTACAATATATTCCAGTTGTTCTCCTCTCATTACATGGCCAAAATAATGATTGTTTATTCTGGAAATTATATTGGAAATTAGCTCTCTTTTTTGCTTTGACCTCTCTCAGAACATTTTCATTACTCTTCTTAGCTGTCCATGGTACTCTCAACATTCTTCTGTAAAACCACATTTCTACAGACTCCAGTGTTCTTGTCTGTTGTCCTATTGCCATGATTCGCATCCCTATGTTAAGACTGGCTCTACATAATATTTAAGAACTCTTTTGTCTGGTATTAGTAGCTTTTAAAAATAATTTTCTGGTCTCGAGTATTAGAGCCATGCATTGTATATGCGATGGTAGCAGTCAAGGGACCATATACATTTGCTGGCAACATGGTTAGTGCATCAGACCCATCAAACACCTAACTGAACTACTTCCCGAGGTCATGAAAATAAACTGCGCAGTCGGGCCAATTGAGCATGGATCGCATAATAGGGAAAGCAAGCCAAGTTACAAAAGTGTGTAACGAAGTTGAATTTTCCTGGCTAAAAGACACACCGAGTATCACCGCAAGATTATATAAAACACCTCTTTTTGCTGGGAAGAAACATAAGAACAGTGGTCCATTGTTTATGTTTCCGTCTTCTCAAGAGACTCCCATAAGAAAACTTATCAACGAACACAGAACTGAAGTTGTCAGTCGCTGGACACTGCAGGACTTGCTGAGGAGGTGATCTGAGCAGCTATGGACATGTTCGGAGTGCAATGATGATGACCCGAAATAACTCAATAACTTTGCTATGGTTATGGTTATGAAAGGATCCGGTATCACTGCAAACGAATTAAAATCCATAATTTCTCAACCACCCATCCCAGCGGAATCATCCGAATTAATATCTCATCTCCCAAACAAAGAAAGGTAGCTGCAGTCCCCATTATAGCAGTCTCACCACACGCCAAAAGACATATGGCGAGACCGCACAGAAAGTGAACACAGCCATCTGCTCCCCGTCATACGATATTATAATTCATCGTAAGCAATCGGAATGTCGAAACAGGATCAATAAGGATGAAACGCATAGCTCACAGTGTGCACAGAGTATTTAACTCAGTAGCTCCTGCAACAAGCTGGACTTGGAATATGAGGAAACTGCAACAAGGAACATTTTTCAAACACAGACTTTAACAGTTCTTCCCGCCTATCCGCCATATTGACCGGAAGTTCACGTCCTCCTCATAACTCTTGATGATGTTAGGACATGGTTTTTGTCTCCAAATCTGAACATATGAAACACAGTTATTCGTCGAATTATCCTCATCGTACATCGAACAATAGTCCGTAAGCGCTCACATCTCCACTGCAATGTGAATTTGTGAAATGATAAACTAGTTCACACCGTTCAAAGTCAGGAACAAAACTCCGTCATTTCGCCCATCATTATACGCGTACGGCCGGTTTAGCGATATACAATCAGCCATCATGATGACGTGCCACACACAACAATGAATGCGCCCACAAACGACCGATTAATCTAGTGAATGCAGCCAACAATGCACGAATATCCGTAACGATAGTGCAAGATGCCTAAAGCGAAACCTTAGTTTGACTTGGCAGAGCAGTCCATATTAATGAGTTGTAACCTGTAAATAATTGGCGTCAAACAAATCCAACGACGGCTATTGAACAGCACTCAATGTGTTGACATAAACCGCATATCAACTCCAAGACGGGTGAAGGTCGCATTCACATCATACTTCACCTGCTATAATAGGCAAAGAGCTTGGTAAATATATAAAACAGGCAAAAACTGTGCTATACAACATGATCATATACATCACAGGTTTAGAATAATGTTGTGCTGGAAAGTTAACAGCGAAAGTGATACAACTACAAATATGAAAGTGTGGAGAGACATGATCAGCAACACCAGCCGGCATGGTATTTGATGCTGATATATTTTACTATTTTATTGACCTGCCATTTACTACGCTGTTTAACAAATATGTGCTGTAACCCTCTTTAACGAATGTAATATCTATCATAAATTCAAATTGTCGGTAAAAGTGACAATTTGTATCATTGGAATATCTTTACATCCAATATAAACTATTAGGAAAACCGATCTCCTTTGTTTATATTTTCTTTTCTCTGTATTGAAGAAAATTGATCTTGATTAAAATTAGCCAAGAACAAGATCCTTTAGAAACGAAGGGAACTGTCGCGTTTACCAAAAACAAGAGAAAATGGAATTGAAATAATTTTATTACACAGGCTCTATTTTGTCATCATTTGAATGTTCAACTAATTTCCATCCCGTATCTTTCAGCTGGTTCTTTTTTTCTTTTCCTCTCTCTCTCTCTCTCTCTCTCTCTCTCTCTCTCTCTCTCTCTCTCTCTCGTTCTAATTCTCACTGATTCTTTCCATCCCTAATCAATCTTCTCAGACACTCATAACAAACTATGTACAGTTCATTACATTGGGCAGACAGCAAATCCATAAGTTACAACAAAAATACTCATCATGTTATTCTTTATATCTCTCTCTGTATTACAATCTTTACCCTCCGTTCAACTTCTCTCTCTTTCTCTAAACACACCCGATAGCATGTTTAATTAACTTCTTTCAGCGATTCCAAATTATTATTTTTTTCATTACTTTAATTAATTGTGTCCTTTTCCCCCTGGATAAATCAGTTATGTAGCAAATTGATATATTATACATAATAAAAATATAAATAATATATGGATTGCGTAACAGTTTATAAATTATCAAAAAGTAGATGAAATTTAAACTGTCTGAAAAGTCAAAATCTGCAACATTTGAGCCGTTTTGAAAATGAGTTTAATGTAGAGCTGCTGAAAGTATTATTATTATTATTATCATACGTCTTCATACATCATCATCATCATCTTACGACGGTGATGAAAGATACACACATACCATAACCACATACAGTTAGTTATATGACTCTTAAAGCCCACGACACATTGTCAGTTTTGAGCAAAGCGTTTCCAGATTCTAACCTCAGCGAATTAGTAGGGAAACTAATCATTATGTCTTGTGACGTTTATAAGAAATATGTTGTGTGCCCTTGTGGTTACCAGAGCCTGGACTTTGATGAAGAACTGAAATAGATGATGCAGTCATACCAATGTTGGCACTACCCCTCAATATAAATAGCTCATAACTAAACATCATTGTTTTAGCTTAGTGGTGTGCTTCTTTCCCAGTCAAATGGTTATCGTTAGTCGAAGGCCCCGGTATCACTGCAAACGAATAATTAAAATCCATAATTGCTCACCGCACGTGCCAGTGAAATCATCCGAATTAAAATACATCTCATTGAAGGATCCAAACAATGAAATGAAGCTGCCAGTCCACATCAAAGCAATTATAGCACACGCCAAAAGATAAAAGGCCAAGTGGCACCGAAAGTGAACACAACTCAACTGTCCTTCGTCATACGATATCATCATTCATCGTAAGCAATCGGAATATCGAAACACGATCTGGATGAAAAATACAGCTCACGGTGTGCACAGAGCACTAAACTCAGTAGCTCCTGTAGCAAACTGATCGTGAAATGTGAAGAAACCTACAAAAAAGAAACACTTTTCAGACTGCGTCTGAATGGTTCCTGTCGCATATCAACCATATTGACTGGAAGTCACCTTCCAGTCACATATAGTTCAGAAATAATCCCCATGACAAGCGTGAACTGTACAGATAATTTCTTCTATATTTGTGGTGAAATGACTTTTGTATCACAAAAGCAAAATCTGGCTGCAGTGGAAATTAATTTCAGTAATATTAAAAGCCAAGCACCTCGATCACTTGTACTGTAATATTTACAATCTTGCACCACATGATTGTGTGCTATTATTTTTGTGTACAACTATACAAAAGCTACAATCAATATGCACTACTGTAATAGCATGAACTTAGCATTATATCTTTATACCATCAAATTATTCACATATGATCCCATTTTACTGATAAACTGTATGTCTGGTATTTCGATTATTATGTCCTGTAATATAATATGAGTGCCATTCAGATGAGTCACAAATTCTTCGTTCTTTCATTTCTTTCTTCACTTGTACTCAATTAGGGTGTCGAGAGTGATATAAAGTTTTCGTTCCCGCCCTTCTGGAAGCTTCAACCATTGCTAATTAATGTTGTTGCATTTCTTTTATGTTGTTTGTCCTTCCTACTCTGAGCATTAGCACTCTAATATTGTGCGTCTAATATAATTACAGTAGTACTGTTTTACAATTTACAAGAAAGATGAGAGAGTTTTACGTTGATTTTACTCTTGTCCCACAAGCTACCACAATGAGTTTCAAACACTGACAACTTCCGGTCTGTGGCTATGGTCAAGAAAAAGACATGAATTATCGCACTTCTGGTCTGCTGATTGGAGTGGCGTCCCTAATGTTTTCCGATGAAAACTCTTCACACTATACATCATCATCACCAGGTACTATGCCTGATGGCGTAGGTGATCAAGTCTCTCCACAACTTTCGATCTCGACAGTTATTTTTCATTTCTATTGTTGACCCTCTGCCAAACCATTCTTTTAAGCTGTCTGGTATCTTTACACAATACATGCTAATCGTAATTCTAAACAATGTGTTGCATCAATTTGTGATTGTTTATTTTTGAATGAAACCTTGACATTATGAAACAAAGCTGTTATTACATACACGTAGAGCAAAAGCATAGACATAAATATCAAACCTACAATGTAAACACTAGCAAGAGTGGGGGACTGGTTGGTCTAGAGGCAGGCAAGACACCCGGCCTTGAGACAGAGAGGTTGTGGGTTCAAATCCCGGCTGCACCGGTTGGGATTTTTATTTATGATTTCTCTATGCAGCAACTACCCCCTGGTCTCAGCAGCGAGACCCGGCTTGAAACCTCAATTACTCATCGACGGAAAAAATATGAGTATCTCCGAAGACGGTGTTATCTGCCTGTGCGGCGAGGGACACCTGTGCACACAACTGCCAGGGAAAAACGTATTAACACGCAAAATTCAGTTCCAGGTTTCTAGGGACTTGGTCAGAGGCTGCTGACAAACGCTAAAAAAAAAATAAAAATTAACAACAGTAATAAAGTTTAATATTTTTTTAAAATGTAGTTTAATTTAACAGCGACGTAAGAAACATATACAATAATATATATATATATATATATATATATATATATATATATATATAACTATAACATAAAAAACATAATATCAAAATCTAACCATCATAACTGCGTATAATAATGAACTGTAATGTTAGAAATATGTCATTTAATTTTAATTGAGGTATTATAATTATAAGTATTTATTCTTGAAATGTATTCTTCCGATACATAAATGACTTCCTCTCTCCCAATAACTAAGTTTTAAAAGATGAAATCAGCCAACTAAAGGAGTTCTGATAGTTACCTTCTAAAACAATAGTTATATTTATTATATTACGTCACAGACCGACGACATACCTCATGAAAGTTTTTGCTTTATCATTTTCACCAGTTACGATTGTTAACAGGAGAAATATTCATTAAATAAAAAATGAAAACTCATTTCATCACTGAATTTTTCTTGTCAAAAATACTTATGAAATTTGCTTCTAAAAGTGCAAAGAAAGCACTTCATAGAGACAGTGTTTGTTTTTTTGTCAAAATTCTACACAACAGTTCGTTGTTTTATTAAGGTGACATTAGTAGACACTTTGTTACATGGAATTGTACTTAATTTTAATGATTGACTTTGTGCACTATTGAGAAATTAATTCTAATATTTGTCCTGTTCACTTCTACTTGTTTCCTTTTCATTCAAATGTAATCTTTCCTATTTCCCAACACACATCGATCAAATTGAAAAAGTACGAAACAACTGCCACCTTTCCATGTTTGAGTCTAATCACAGGACTCAACGCAGAAATGGTTTCGACAAGATTGTTCTCTTCAGTCTACAAGACTTTCAAGAGAATTGTTTATTCGTCTCTTACTCTCACTCCGATTTCCCAGTAGCTTTACAGGAAAGGCATTTTAAACTGCCACCAACACACCTTTAAACACTAAACAAAATTAAATTGAACTCTTACTTTCAATTAAATGATGTCTGGCTGTTTTCGTTATTATATACACTCTTTTAATTAAAGAGACTGATACGGTAAAAGAACGAAAATAAAAAAGATACGGACATGTTACAAGAAATACAGACCTGGCCAAAATAATAGTATCGAGTAAAGTATCAAGCAAAAGAAGAAAAGGCAGGCAGACAGAAGTGGGAAGATATCAGAGAATGGACAAGATTAACCTTCGTTATATCTCGGGAAACAATTCTTAATAATGAAGATTGGAGTAAAATTGTGAAGATGTCGTAAGTAGCGCCCTATCACGGTTACTGGATTAATGACATCCATGGTGAAGAGTTCAAAACTATTTTCGTCTATATTATATTATCTCTTATTATTATTATTGTGTAAAACCTTCAAACGAGTTAAAAGTGTGAAAATAAATATCCCTATATCATTCAGAATAATAAATAAATATTCCTACATCAGAGATGAGATGCAAAATGGCTCAGGAAAAAAGCAGCTTTTTCAAAAAATGAGGAAAGTACTGTGCAATCCATTTTTGACAATAGAAACAAGAACAATATTTCTAATATGTTATATAAAACCAGTCTTAACATATGGTTGTGAATCATGGACAATAAGACAACAGACAAGAAAATCACTGGACGCTGTAGAAATGTGGTTTTACATAAGAATGTTGAGAATACTATGGGCAGCTAAGAAGAGTAATGAAAACGTTCTGAAAGAGGATAAAGCAAAAAGAGAGCTAATATCCAATATTAGGAAGAAACAATCATCATTTTTTGGTCATATAATAAGAAGGGAAGTGCTTTAATATATTGTAACAACTGGGAAAATCGAGGGACGAAGAGATAGAGGGGTGCAAAGAGAAAAGTATACCGGACAGCTTAAATGAATGGCTTGGCAGAAGGTCAACAACAGAAGTGATAAATAACTGTTGAGATTGAAAGTTGTGGAGAGATATGATCACCTACGCCAGCAGTCACGATATTTGATGATGATGATCATGATGATAATGATGATAAGATCATGATGATAATGATGATAATGATGATAATGATGATAATGATGATAATGATGATAATGATGATAATGATGATAATGATGATAATGATGATAATGATGACATCATTCAGACTTTTCAGTGTCGGTTGAGTGAGGGTTTTTTGAAGAGGCTGACAATGGCGTAGTGTGAATTACAAGGGCTAGAGGCAAGGCAAGCATGTGGGTTGTCATGGGGCGAGGCAAGTATGTGGGTTGTCATGGGGCAAGGCAAGTATGTGGATTGTCATGGGGCGAGGCAAGTATGTGGGTTGTCATGGGGCGAGGCAAGTATGTGGGTTGTCATAGGGCAAGGCAAGTATGTGGGTTGACATGGGGCAAGGCAAGTATGTGGGTTGTCATGGGGCGAGGCAAGTATGTGGGTTGTCATGGGTCAAGGCAAGTATGTTGGTTGTCATGGGGCGAGGCAAGTATGTGGGTTGTCATGGGGCGAGGCAAGTATGTGGGTTGTCATTGGGCAAGGCAAGTATGTGGGTTGTCATGGGGCAAGGCAAGTATGTGGGTTGTCATGGGGCAAGGCAAGTATGTGGGTTGTCATGGGGGCAAGACAAGCAGGTGGGTTGTCATGGGACAAGGCAAGCATGTGGGTTGTCATGGGACAAGGCAAGTATGTAGGCTGTCATGGGACATGGCAAGTATTTTGGTTCCCAGGTTTATGGGTTGTCATGACAAAAAGGCAATTATTTTGGTTGCAATGGGACACAGTATCAATGTGGTTTGTCATGGGACACAGCAAGGAATTGTTTTGTCATGGGACAAGGCAAGTATGTTGGTTGTCATGGGATAAAGCAAGTATATGGGTTGCCATGAGACAAAGCAGGTATGTTGGTTGTCATAGGACAAGTATTTTGGTTGCCATGGGACAAAGCAAGTATGTGGGTTGTCAATAGATAAAACAAGTATTTGGGCCGTCATAGGACAAGGCAGGTACGTGGGTTGCCATAAGACAAGACAGGTATGTGGGTTGCTATAGGCAAGGCAGGTATGTGGGTTGCTGTAGAACAAGACAATGTATCTAGATTACCAGAGAGAGGGGCACGGGGGGTATCTGGGTTGCAGAGCCCGTGACTAATATACGAATTGTAATCGCCCGAGCAAAGGCATATGTGCTGCTTGTGCCCTGGCCAGTTCAAACATCATGAGTTGTCAACGCCCGGAACAAGGCATGCATGTATCCTCATTGTTTCATTTATTTAATTTATTTCATCTACAATTTAGCCCCCTTGAGAATGTTATGCGCAGGGCAGACGAATATCGGCAAATTCCTAAAAATACGCCACTGCGGGGAAGCATAAAGATCACAATCCAAGTGCTGTCGCTACGTGGTGTACTTTCAGAGTTATTAAGTCTTCTGGTTTGTATATCCTTTTATGTTCTCAAATAATCTTCGTGGATTTTTCCAGGCGAAAGGCGTCGCAATAAACTATACGCTTTTAACTATACGTATATAATAAGCATCATAAAACGGGATAGCATTTAATATGTATTCTTAGTCAGGGAAGCTTGATGTCAGAAAGTAAAATCAGTAACCTACCGCCTGCGCTAACTAAACATAAAACGCAACAATGTAACAAGAGATAAATATTCTTGCGCACCTAGTGTTTTCAATTTCGGACTTAAGTTCAAAGGGGAAAGAACAAATATGTAATACTTATTATTTTAAAAGATAATAATAACATAACAAGAAGGGACCTCGCCTATCCTCCCCCCCCAAAAAAAAAAAATGCGAAGAATAGTGTTAGCATAAAGTAACAGTTTAAGCAGCATTTGGGGCACTTGTGTGAAAAATAGCTACAACGGTTCACAATAAATTGTTGCTTGTACTGCTAGAAGAGGACCACAAGACTCATCAGTAACTGATTGCTTTGTAACTTTGTGGACAAGTATAAGAGGAAGGGACAGAAGATGTGGTTATAATTGCTTTACAACATTTCGTCTGACATTGTATTTGTACAACTGTCAAACTGTGGCAGTTAGATACTCGCCCTTAATCACCAGTTATTGTTCATTGATTCGGGCTGTCTGGCCCGTGTATTGACTTATTCTAGTTTCGAATCACACTGTTGAGGTTAGGACATTTCGTCAGTAGTGTTTTTCTGACCTTGAATCTTCTTCTCTTTAGCGTTCATCCGTTAAGATGGCGGGTATACGTTGTACCACTAGTTTACGCAAAGCCAGGATATTTGCGCATTTAGATCCGACACATTCTTCTTCAGTATGAGTAGATTTTGCTTAAAAATTGTGGACTACTCTATTACGCCGGTCGAACAAGAATTCTACAGTCTCCGAGACGTGACGGAGTACTCGCTTGCCGATATTTAAGGTTCGGGAATCTAAATCCCAGTTGAGGTAAATTCTTGTTCCGACTTAAACATCTCTCGAGATCAACCCAGCCTGCTTAAAGAAGTACCAGAGACATTGTCTGGAAAGGAAAAACAGTGAAGAAGGAAACTGATCCACTCGCTCATAAATATGAGGGTTACTACAATGAATTCACTAATACTTCTTTACCCAAATTCACTTGCTATTTTATAACTATCTTTCACAATAATACGTCGGTATTATAAAGCTGTGTTGGCTGCCTTCACCTGTTTTACGGATTCGTGCTCTGTGGTGCGATCTTATTATGTTAAACGAAAACATTTCTCTGAGTGCTAAAGGACATTGTCCTAGTGTAGTGACGATAGTCCTTATACAAGGGCGAGAATGTTTATCAAATAGAGTGAACGATAATTGCATTGAGTTTGCCTTGAAGTGAGAAAGGAATACTTCATGTTGTAACATTATTTCAGAGTTTGAAATGAAGAGCGGCACGTATTGGAGAAATTGATAGTGGAGATGGCTGACGGATAATTGTAAACGTATCAAACTACTGGAACAGCCAGAACGTATGTTTATTGTCATCTGGTGCGATTTATGTGTTGGTAGGTGGGTGGACACACGTTGGACATGTGATGAGAAGAGATAATAATCGAATAGCAAAGCAAGCCCTCATATGGGAAACAACAGGTAAAAGAAAAAGAGGAAGACCCAGGGAGACACTGAGAAGAACATTGATGAGAGAGGCAAGAGCAGCAGGAATCGGCTCCCTCAATGAGATAGAACTGCTTGCACAGAACAGAGACAGATGGCGAGATTTAATAAAATATCTTTAAAAGAAAACTGCTAGAACAAAAATTCATATAGGAGAAGGTGTATCTTGGTCTACGCCCTATGGGCCGGTTACGGCTCGAAAGGTCAATAGATAGATAGATAGGTGGGTGGAAGTACTTATAGGCACACTAGACTAGAAACAAAAAACAATAAACTAGGAAAACAAATTCTGGAAGCAGTAACCGACCTGTAGTAGTTACATGAAAACTTACACAAGTACACATTTTATAGCTGATTAGTCTACTGAGTGATTAGTTCTCAACTGACACTGTTTGACTCGAGTGTTCACAGTTAGAACATTCTCAAACGTCGGAAACGTATATTTCGTTTTCTTGCTAAAGTAAGTATCGTATGCTGCAGTTGTCGTCACTAACTCAAAATCTGTACCTTTTAGTCAGACATTTCATATATATGTTGATAGTTTGACATGAAGATGCTAGCCCATCATCAATCCTCCTCTTCGTGTTTACAACAATATACTTGATACAATATAGAGTTCCGTAGCGTTGTGGTTAGTGCACTCGCCTGGAGACCTGAAAGTTCGGGGTTAAAATTTCCACCCCCCCCCCCAAATAAAAATTTATTTAGGTACCAACAATATTCTATGGAACTCTAGAGAGAAAATGGAACCTAGGAAGGGAACTTGCCACCTCAACTCATTAAATTGATAGTACAATGAATACGCTATAACTTACTTCATTACCTATTGGCAATTACTTTGGAACCATCCTTAACTTTGACTTATTACAGTGCCTAACAAAATGATTATAATTACAGATACTTCTCATTGTCAGTAAACACATTTCTTCTTATTGATGAAAATTTTGTTGATCAACCAGTGTGGTAAGAACAGCAGATTTAAATGAAAATCTCTTGTTCGACACGAAAAAAGCGTATCTGATATCTACCGACCTAACATAATGTTTAACTCTACGTGCAATTCATAACCTCATTGACTTTATTTTGTTCGGGCATACAATTACAGCATTAGTTCCTTCCAGTTCACATTGTCTTCGAATTATTCACCGTCCAGTCCCCTTTAATAAAATCATTATCAACTAATTACTTTATTTAAGAAGAGCTAGATCAATGTATTAAGTCATGTGGGAGACTATGCTAATGCAGGCTTTCGGAAACACAAAAACTATCTTTTTATAAACATCTCTTGATGCTGTATATAGATCAAATCTTGCTTTGTTGATGTCTGTTAGTGAAATTAAACAACAAGAATATGCCACTTCCTATATTAAAATACATGTATTGTTTTAACAGGAATATCAGTATGATTATTAGTAGCACTGTTCTGTTTTCTTCTGTCTTCTTGTACTTCGAAGCGCTGATTGAATAATATGGAGTACTTTGGACAGCGCTTGTAAATGTTGCCTCTAAACGTTTGTAATGTCTAATACTCGATTTCGCTTACCCACCGTTTTGGATGCCATCTCCCCACCCTTTACTATTGCTTCTGGTTGTGAACATTCGTTACAGGATGTTTGATATGAGACTTGTTATATTGATATGAGACTTGTTATATTGATATGAGACTTGTTATATATTTAAACCATTTACTTTGCTGTTGCTTCTGGTTGTGAACATTCGTTACAGGATGTTTGATATGAGACTTGTTATATTGATATGAGACTTGTTATATTGATATGAGACTTGTTATATATTTAAACCATTTGCTTTACTGTTGCTTCTGGTTGTGAACATTCGTTACAGGATGTTTGATATGAGACTTGTTATATAGATATGAGACTTGTTAAATTGATATGAGACTTGTTATATATTTAAACCATTTACTTTGCTGTTGCTTCTGGTTGTGAACATTCGTTACAGGATGTTTTATATGAGACGTGTTATATTGATACGAGACTTGTTATATTGATATGAGACTTGTTATATTGATATGAGACGTGTTATATTGATATGAGACTTGTTATATTGATATGAGACTTGTTATATTGATATGAGACTTGTTATATTGATATGAGACTTGTTATATTGATATGAGACTTGTTATATTGATATGAGACTTGTTATATTGATATGAGACTTGTTATAATGATATGAGACTTGTTATACTGATATGAGACTTGTTATATATTTAGACCATTTACTTTACTATTGCTTCTGGTTGTGAACATTTGTTACAGGATGTTTGATATGAGACTTGTTATATATTTAGACCATTTACTTTACTGTTTCTGGACCAGGCACAGACTAATGCTTCACCTTCATTTTTTCTAATATCTCTAAATTACCATTTTAATTTTAACGAGTGAGAACGCTAGCCAGCTCTAGTACCGAGACCATCAGTTGTGCTAGCTGGTAAAGGTATCATCATAGCATTGCTATCAACGTCACAACGTGTCGTTGACTTATTTGCAAAACCGTGGATAGTCCAGAGCCAGCTTTAGAGAAGGTTTGCGGGCAACACTGCTAGCGTGACGTCACCAGTAATAATTCAACTTTGCGAGGTATCGATGGCTGACAGAATTTTAACCTACATAGTACCTGCTTGTAAATCTGAGCACGTCACGCTAATAGGGCTGCGCAGGCTATCACTAAAGTTGCTTGTAGTGACCTCACGGTGAAGAGAGCTAGAGGATTCCTGATGGTCTAGACTTTGGTTGATTACTTTTAGTAATTTCACTACCGCCACTTCCGATTATGTCATGGACATGTTCTATGGAAGGTTGTGATACTGGAGGCTCTATTACTGAAGTTTATTCTACTGAAGGGCCTACTTCTGAAGGTCCTACTTCTGAATATTCACATACTGAAGGGCCTACTTCTGAAGGTCCTACTTCTGAATATTCACCTACTGAAGGTTTTACTACTGAAGGTTCTACTTCTGAATATTCACCTACTGAAGGTTTTACTACTGAAGATTCTACTTCTGAATATTCACCTACTGAAGGGCCCACTTCTGAAGGTCCTACTTCTGAATGTTCACCTACTGAAGGGTCTACTTCTGAAGGTCCTACTTCTGAATATTCACCTACTGAAGGGCCCACTTCTGAAGGTCCTACTTCTGAATGTTCACCTACTGAAGGGCCCACTTCTGAAGGTCCTACTTCTGAATATTCACCTACTGAAGGGCCCACTTCTGAAGGTCCTACTTCTGAATATTCACCTACTGAAGGGCCTACTTCTGAAGGTCCTACTTCTGAATGTTCACCTACTGAAGGGTCTACTTCTAAAGGCTCTACTACTGAAGGTTCTACTACTGAAGGTTCTATTACTGAAGATTCTACTCCTGAAATTTCTACTCCTGGATATTCACCTACTGAAGGTTCTGTTACTGAAGACTCTACTCCTGGATATTCACCTACTGAAGGTTCTATTACTGAAGGTTCTACTTCTGAATATTCACCTACTGAATGGTCTACTTCTAAAGGATCTACTAATGAAGGTTCTACTACTGAAGGTTCTATTACTGAAGATTCTACTCCTGAAATTTCAACTCCTGGATATTCACCTACTGAAGGTTCTATTACTGAAGGTTCTACTCATGAAGGTTCTACTACTGAAGGTTATTTTACTAAAGGGTCTACTTCTAACGGTTTTACTACTGAAGGTTCTACTACTGGGTGTTCTAGTACTGGCGTTTCCACAACAGAGGGTTCTACTACTGAAGGTTTTAATACTGAAGGCTTTACTACTGAAGGTTTTACTACTGAAGGTTTTACTACTGAAGGTTATACTACTGAAGGTTTTACAACTGAAGGTTCATCTACTGAAGGTTCATCTACTGAAGGTTCTACTACTGAAGGTTTTACTTCTGGAGGTTCTAATACTGAAGGATTTACTACTGAAGGTTTTAATACTGAAGGCTTTACTACTGAGGGTTTTACTACTGAAGGTTATACTACTGAAGGTTTTACTACTGAAGGTTTTACTACTGAAGGTTATACTACTGAAGGTTTTACTACTGAAGGTTCTACTACTGAAGGTTTTACTTCTGGAGGTTCTACTACTGGAGGTTCTACTATTGGAGCTCTACTACTGGAGGTTTTACTACTGGAGGTTCTACTACTGAAGGTTCTACTACAGAAGGTTCATCTACTGAAAGCTCTTCTACTGAAGGTTTTACTTCTGGAGGTTTACTACTGAAAGTTCTACTAATGGAGGTTCTGCTACTGAAGGTTCTACTACTGGAGGTTTTACTACTGGAGGTTCTACTACTGAAGGTTTTACTACTGGAGGTTTTACTACTGTAAGTTCTACTACTGGGTGTTCTAGTACTGGCGTTTCCACAACAGAGGGTTCTACTACTTTAGGTTTTACTATTGAAGGTTTTACTACTGAAGGTTCTACTACTGAAGGGTCATCTACTGAAGGTTCTACTACTGGAGATTTTACTACTGGAGGTTCTACTATTGGAGGTTCTACTGCTGTGTGTTCTAGTACTGGCGTTTCCACAACAGAGGGTTCTACTACTGAAGGTTTTACTACTGAAGGTTTTATTATTGAAGGTTCTACTACTGAAGGTTCATCTACTGAAGGTTTTACTACTAAAGGTTTTACTTCTGGAGGTTTTACTACTGAAGGTTTTACTACTGAAGGTTATACTACCAAAGGTTCTACTACTGAAGGTTTTACTACTGAAAGTTTTACTGCTGAAGGTTTTACTACTGAAGGTTCATCTACTGAAGGTTCATCTACTGAAGGTTCTACTACTGAAGGTTTTACTTCTGGAGGTTCTACTTCTGGAGGTTCTACTATTGGAGTTCTACTACTGGAGTTTTTACTACTGGAGGTTCTACTAATGGAGGTTCTGCTACTGAAGGTTCTACTACTGAAGGGTCATCTACTAAAGGTTCTACTACTGGAGGTTTTACTACTGGAGGTTCTACTACTGAAGGTTCTACTACTGCAGGTTTTACTACTGGAGGTTCTACTACAGAAGGTTCTACTACTGTAGGTTCATCTACTGAAAGCTCTTCTACTGAAGGTTCTACTACTGGAGGTTTACTACTGAAAGTTCTACTAATGGAGGATTCTACTACTGAAGGTTTTACTACTGGAGGTTTTACTACTGGAGGTTTTACTACTGGGTGTTCTAGTACTGGCGTTTCCACAACTGAGGGTTCTACTACTGAAGGTTTTACTAATGAAGGTTTTAATACTGAAGGCTTTACTACTGTAGGTTTTACTACTGAAGGTTCTAATACTGAAGGTTCTTCTACTGAAGGTTTTACTTCTGGAGGTTTTACTACTGAAGGTTTTACTACTGAAGGTTATACTACCAAAGGTTCTACTACTGGAGGTTTTACTACTGGAGGTTCTACTACTGAAGGTTCTACTACTGGAGGTTTTACTCCTGGAGGTTCTACTACTGAAGGTTTTACTGCTGGAGGTTTTACTACTGGAGGTTCTACTACTGAAGGTTCTACTACTGAAGGTTTTACTACTGGAGGTTTTACTACTGAAGGTTCTACTACTGAAGGTTCTACTATTGTATGTTTTACTACTGGATGTTCTACTACTGAATGTTTTACTACTGGAGGTTCTACTGCTGAATGTATGACTACTAAAGGTTCTACTACTGGAGATTATACCACTGGAGGTTCTACTACTGGATGTTTTACTACTGGAGGTTTTAGTACTGGTGGTTCTACTACTGAATGTTTTACAACTGAAGGTTCTTCTACTGAAGGTTCTAGTACTGGAGTTTCTACTACTGAAGGTTCTACTACTGTAGGTTTTACTACTGGAGGTTTTACTACTGGAGGTTCTATTACTGGGGGTTCGACTACTGAAGGTTTTACTACTGAAAGTTCTACTACTGAAAGTTTTACTGTTGGAGGTTCTACTACTGAAGGTTCTACTACTGAATGTTTTACTACTGAAGATTTTTACTACTGAACGTTTTACTACTGAATGTTCTACTACTGGATTACAGCATTTCTAGCATTTCACAACCCTATTGTTGAAAACCGGCTGTCTATATTTTTTTTACATTCTCCAATGGAAGGTTGTGCAGTGTACTCCTGGAGATTTTTTAGCTACCTCTCATTTATGGGATGCTGACGGGTCGTATATTGCATTAGACTCACTTTAACCTGGTATGCAGTTTATGATGTGTTGGGGAATGTCGTGAGATTAGAGCGTTACATGCCAAGTTATATGTGAAGATAACAGAACTTAACTGACTTTGAGATCGGCTGGCAAGATTAGCCAACCAGAAGCTAATTAAGCCATCACGTGACAATTTTTCACGGAGATAGCCTGTGACACTGAAGACTATCTAACAAAATGAGTTCACAATTATTTACTGATATAAAAGACCTGATATTTCACTACCACTATTATTGTGCAAATCCAGATTATTTTGCAATAACTGAGAATTTAATACACTCATTGTAGAAAAGATTGACCATGTCAAACATGGTCTATGAGTTGAAAAATGTAAGCATGATTTTCATGATCCAAGAGTTACAAGACCAAAAATTGTTATCATGGTCCAAACTTAGCAAGACCAAAAGCTGGTTATCACGATCCGGGAGTTTTAAGACCAAAACCCGTTATCGTGATCCCAGAGTCTTAATATTAAAGGAGACACCATTGGGCAATAATAATTAATGAAAGACAATTTTATTTTCTAATGGCCTACTGACAATAGTTCTGGATTAAACTTTTTTAACCAGCATAATGATGTAATTAACATAGTTTTAAAATGTATACAGTTGTGCCGTATTAATCTTATAGCCACTAGACGGTTCAAGGCAATCGTGACATATACAGAACTAATATTTATTTTGCTTTATATGTTTCTTATTTCTTTTGTTCTCTTGCTCGTCCCGTAATGTTCTGAAAAGAGAAGGTATGTGTAGCTTGAGCTGGCATCTTGATTTGATTTAATGATGCTCTGATTTTGTCTGTCCATCATTTTGTGAGTCGTCAATTCTCTTTGCAGTTGACTATTTTCTAGTAGTGTGATAGTGCTGCAATTTGCATTTAGATATTTATAAGGGAAAGAGAAACACACAATAAAAATAGCAGATATCATTACGCTGCTTTCAAGAAAAAGTAATTGGGAAATGTTAACAAATAATTTTTATTATCAAAATTTATTATTTTTCCGAGTAGAAAAAAAATGCATTAGATTTCTCGTCACATAAAACTGCTTCCAAATCGCAAATCGCAATCGTTATTAATCATGTCATTGGATTCTGCAAATACAGGATCGCATTTTTATTTCTAATATGAGCTTGTAAAAATGCTTCCAGAGGAGGGATTGGACATTCATTTCCTTATTATATTTATATACGTTTAATCTCTGGACCTTACTTAACTGTGCAGAAATATTTACTGATCACAACGTGCCGAGATCGATCAAATAACGTATATTTGACATAGATCCCCTGCCCCAGACAAGGGAATGACTCAAGTTGGAAGCTGCTGAGACAATATCGGATTTAGATGTAGGAAAAAACATAAATGAATGTTTGCCACTAATTGTATTGGATGTTATGCAATTCAAGAGAAAAGTGTTCGGTAGAAATATACTTCAAGGCAGATGAATAAATAAAATGGGTGTCTGTTCTTTTGGTCAGGGAAGCAAGAGCATTTGAGAAAATTGTACTGGGAACGATTACCAGAAGAGACGTCCAAAAGAAGCAGAGACTTACATTTCAGTCCAATCAAGCGGCAAACATTCTGTTGTATACATTTACCTGTATAATAGTATCACCATCTGGTACTTCTGGCGTACAACATGATGTCTGACTACAACATGATGTCTGACTACAAAATGGTGTCTGACTAGAACATGATGTCTGACTAGAACATGATGTCTGACTACAACATGATGTCTGACTAGAACATGATGTCTGACTAGAACATGATGTCTGACTACAACATGATGTCTGACTAGAACATGATGTCTGACTAGAACACGGTGTCTGACTACAACATGATGTCTGACTAGAACATGATGTCTGACTAGAACATGATGTCTGACTACAACATGATGTCTGACTAGAACATGGTGTCTGACTAGAACACGGTGTCTGACTACAACATGATGTCTGACTAGAAAATGGTGTCTGACTACAACATGATGTCTGACTACAACATGATGTCTGACTACAACATTATGTCTAACTACAACATGGTGTCTCACCACAACACGTTTCACCACAACATGATATCTCACAACGACATGATGTCTCACCACAACATGATGTCTCACCACAACACGTCTCACCACAATACGTCTCACCACTATATGTCTCATCGCAACATGGTATGTCACCACAAAATGGTGTCTTTCGTTTCAATCATTGTCAATTGAGGTTGTTATTGCATTTCTTTAATTCTGTCTGTCCATCTTACTCTGGGTCTGTATCTTCATCTACTCCTTCCTCCTCTTTAAATTTATGCTTTGTATGATAAGGAGTCACACTGCACTCTATGTAGATGGACAGAATAGTTTGCTACAAATGCCACCAAAAATGGCGGAGGAGTTGTGTTCTAGAGGCTGAATAACCAGAATGAGATTACCAAATAAATAGCTACTGGGAAATTCTCAAACAGCTATAAAGCAGAAACTGAAGCCCTCAAAGACGCTGCAAAACTGGTTATCCAACACAAAAATAACATGCACAAGAAATTGGTGATACTGACTGATGCACTGTCAGTCCTAACAGCTCTAATAAAAAACCAAGAACAGTGAGCTAGATGACTTGAGAACAACCCTAGACCAACTATGCAATAACTTCTAGAGAGTGGTCATCCAGTGGATATCATCACACTGTAAAATACAGGAAACGAACGCGCAGACAAATTAGCTAAAGAGGGAGAGAGATTACCACAAGAGAACCATCTGGTCAGCTACAAAGAAGCCAAATCCATCATCAAAGGCCAGTACCATGAAAAATGGAAACGAGAATACCCAAAGTATAACGAGAGGGATGGATACATCCAACTATCAAGGAGGGATCAAGTCATCATACTTCGCCTACGCACTGGCCACAACAGAATGAGAAACCACATGTTAAACAAACTCAAAATAGGTACAACCAGCCTATGCCACAGTACACTAGACAACATGACAACAAAACATGGTCTACAGGATTGCCCCCAGTACACAGACCTGAGAAGGACAATGTGGTCCACACTCACCTCCCTGGAAGAGAAACTATAATCGAATCACTTAAACAGACAGCTGCCTTCATAAAGAAAGTCCGGAATCCTACTCTGGATGTGCCATGATTTAGTTGTTATTTCTGTTTGTATTTTAGGATATGTTCAACGCCTACTCTTTCATGATAATATAACTTGTTATATTGTCTCTTCTGGTCACCCCAAACGCTTCTCTCTGACATATCTCCGTGATGACAAGTTTTCTTTTATGTTAAGCCATAAGTTATGATATTTGCATTGGTAGCACAATTGGAAATGAATATACACTGTGTTGGTTTCTTGGTGGTAATATATATTTCTTTGTGTTGAAGTATTAGAGATAGCTGTCGCAATAATTGGTTTGCCTTTTTGCATTGGATGTCTATTTCTTTATGGATTTTACTGTTTTCAGAGAATGTTGTTCCCAGGTATTTGAAGTGTGTTACTTGTTTTATAGGTAGCCGTGATCGCTCAGTGGTTAGTGAACTGGACTATAAAGGACAAAAGGTAGGGTTCAATCCCAACCGATGGCTTCTGGATTAACTCAGCCTTAAATGGGTACCAGATTTTTTTCTGGGAAATTAAGCGGCACGTGCGTAATACCGACCACATTACCCCCAAAATCATGTGCCGAAGGTCTGTAAAATCTTTGCTCACTAACACCATAATCCCTATACGCCATTTGGCGTGACAGGGCTATTTACTTTACTTTTATCTTATTTGATATCTTTTGGTGTTATATAGCTATGCTTAATGTCTTCTTTTGTCGTCCCATTGATATTACTATTTTTTCAGTGTTTATTTCCATGTTGTTTATTTTACATTCTTTATTCAAGAACAGCAGATATTGAAGTTTTTGTGATGTTTTATTGAATCATTGTGAAATCATCACGGAAATAAGGTAGCTTGGATCATTGTGAAATCATCACGGAAATAAGGTAGCTGATATCATTGTGAAATCATCACGGAAATAAGGTAGCTTGGATCATTGTGAAATCATCACGGAAATAAAGTAGCTTGGATCATTGTGAAATCATCACGGAAATAAGGTAGCTTGGATCATTGTGAAATCATCACGAAATAAAGTAGCTTGGATCATTGTGAAATCATCACGGAAATAAGGTAGCTTGGATCATTGTGAAATCATCACGGAAATAAGGTAGCTTGGATCATTGTGAAATCATCACGGAAATAAGGTAGCTTGGATCATTGTGAAATCATCACGGAAATAAGGTAGCTGGTATCATTGTGAAACCATCACGGAAATAAGGTAGCTTGGATCATTGTGAAATCATCACGGAAATAAGGTAGCTTGGATCATTATGAAATCATCACGGAAATAAGGTAGCTGGGATCATTGTGAAATTATCACGGAAATAAGGTAGCAGGAATCAGTATGAAATCATCATGGAACGAAGGTAGTTGTGATAAGTGTGAAATCATTAATAACCAATGGAAAGAAGGGCATCTAGACCTGATATAGTGAGAAAATAGTTGTGTCTAAAATAGTTGCATCGATTGAAACAAGGAAAACAACAATAGAGAAATTGAAATGAACCCAGATTGATAACTGCGATGGTTATGAGAAAAGTCAGGCGTTTATATAAATTCAGTTCCAGCTATTGTTCAAATATTGTTATTTGCAAACTTCAACTGATTTGTCTGGATCTTACATTATTAAAACTGCAAATGTATTTATGTATTCGTGTAATTTCCTAATCTATTTTTGCTTTTATTTTTCGCATTTTTAGAACCGCTTGATTTGGTTCGTCTATGTTGACATTATTTACGATAATAGAATATGGGTGTTGTTTTTTATAGTAGCACGTTTAGTGCCGAATTATCAGTTCTCATCCAGATCCTTTATAATTAATTATCTTCTTCGTTCACTTATTTGCTGTTCGTTTCGCAAAGTCTTTCTGCATCCATAACCTTTGATTTTCCTTGACCCCTTGTGCCCGAGGACTGCTGCCCGATAGTGCAAGAGTGCACCGGAGATACACATCTGAAAAATGAAACCTACTGGTTTACAGAGTGCTAAGGTATGTCACAAGTGTGCTCATAACTGGAATCACGCTTTTTTTGTGACGGACTAAAAAAGTTATGTTACGGTGAATCCAAAGGAACACCTTGCAACGTGACTTTGATGGCTCATCAGTAAGCGCCTTGGTACATTGGAGTCAAGGGCATGTTGGTGTTCACGAGAAGTAAATTGCAGATTGCATGTGGTGCTAGTGCCGTATAAGGAACTCACTCTGTAGAACGACAACATTGAACAGATGTTCTTAGATCTTAGATTACTAAAAGACGAACGAAAGAAATGACTGGACAAGGATGTATGTCTACCTTGAAAAGAGACGGATTAATTTATAAATAATATATATATATATATATATATATATATATATATATATATATATATATATATATATATATAAATTCCCTTTCCACCGACACTATACGGTACCTTACCTTTTACATGTTCTAAGTGAACTCCGCTCTGATACATCTCACTCTTTCCACCTTTCCCATAACCTGTATTATTCTGGTCTATTCTGTGTGCTTTGTGTATGCACACGGACCTAGTTGTGGACACTTCTGAGTATGTATGCTGTATGCGTACTTTTTCACATGCATGTGTAAGCACACATATGGATGTAGTCGAATGTATATATCATCATCATCATCAAGTACCGTGCCTACTGGCGCAGGTGATCATGTCTCTCCACAATTTTCTATCTCGGCAGCTATTTATCATTTCTGTTTGTTGTTGACCTTTTGCCAAGCCATTCACTGAAGCTGTCTGTTATTTTTGCTCTTTGCTTCCATCTATCTCTTCGTCCCTCAATGTTTCCAGTTGTTACAATATATTCCAGTTGTTCTCTTCTCATTACATGGCCAAAAAATGATGATTGTCTCTTCCTAATATTGGAAATTAGCTCTCTTTTTGCTTTGACCTCTCTCAGAACATCTTCATTACATCTCTTCTGCATCTCACCTCTTTTGTACATCTTCCGTCTGAGGTTAACAAAGTTCCCAAATATTTAAATTCATCTACCTGTTTTAATATTGTTCCACTTGTCTTTATTTTGCACTGAGGTGATGACTTTTTCTTTGTTGTTACCATTACCTCAGTCTTTTTGCGATTAAGGCTGAGTCCTTCAATCAATGTATATATATATATATATATATAGAGAGAGAGAGAGAGAGAGAGAGAGAAAAGTAAAGTAAAGTAAAGTAAAGTAAAGTAAAGTAAGGTAAAGTAAAGTAAAGAGCCCCGTCACGCCAAGTGGCGTATAGGGAATATGGTGTTAATGACCATTATTTTCAGAGACCTTCGACACATGATTTGTGGGGTAATGTGGTTTATATTACGCCCGTGCCGCTTTACTTCCCCACAAAAAAATCCGGTACCCATTTAAGGCTTGGTTAACCCGGAAACTGTCGTTCATGATCGTACCCAACCTCTTGTCCGTTGTAGTCCAGTTCACTAACCACTGAGCTATCCCGGCTCCCAATGTATATGTGTGTGTGTGTGTGTGTGTGTGTGTGTGTGTGTGTGTGTGTGTGTGTGTGTGTGTGTGTGTGTGTGTGTGTGTGTGTGTGTGTATTTACGTATACAGATATGTCTGTTCTCGCCTGTTTGTTTATACGTATATACGTATAGACATTGCCTGTGGCGTTATAGTTGAGGTAACATGTACAATATCAACCCACATATTATAGAATCTTTACATCTGTGTTTTGGCCCTTCCATTAGCTGGTCAACTACACCGGATATCCTGCGCAGACTAGCCCTCGTTCATTTTCTCACTCTGGTCTCAGCGCAATACGCTTATAAATAAAAATACAATTGTTATTTTTATTTTTCATTTTGGTTCGAAATTTCTTTGTTTTAGATACTTCATTATTAGTTAGCTATGTAGTGCTAATTTTATTTACTTACATATATGTGCGTGTTTGTTCCTGCCGAAGGCCTATTAAGCCGAAACATCGTTCAAATGTGTGTCGTCCATTAATTACATGAAGCTTTAACCATATTATTAGTTTTCCCCATCTCTCTTTTACAGTCAGCTTTACTGCAGCTTCACATTTTTCTATGCATTTACATGCATTTCTTTGCCTTGGCCCTGATTAATTTCAGGATGTAAACATGATCTCGTCGATCCTGTGTATTTGGGAGTGAGAAGAAGTATTTATTTACAATCCTATTGTAGAAGAAGTATTTATTTACAATCCTATTGTAGAAGATATATTTATTTACAACTGAAATGGAAAATAAGTCGGAGAAATATTGAGACGAGCAGTTGCGTATTTATGGGGATGTCCTGCACTCCAAAACAAATTGATGCCAAGGATAGCTATACCATTTAGGTAGGCAACAGTTGCTTGTCTGTCTAGAACTTGCTCCCCTACGAAAGTAGTCATCAAACACTCAATCTTTCCTACCTCGGTTTGTATTCGGTAATCATACCCTTACATGAGTAGTCCGCCAGAATTGACGTATCTCTACAGAGGTTTTCTATCTACAAAGCTTTCTGTGTACTGTTTTGGTGTAAATTTTAATCTTTTTTATATTCGCTGACGATATAACGGAGTTCACATTTACAACAACTTATATTTTTTTTTAAATTTTACACATAATGACTTCGCTTATGATTGTCCTGGTACCATTGTACACAACACATGTTGTCGTTACACATTATCTTTACACGGGAGTATTTGTCGGTTCCTGTGCGTTTGCTAACAGTGGCATATGGGCGTCTTCATAATCGTTTAGTATTCAACAACCACTAAATGATCTAGGCGTATAGAAGTGTTTATTGTCATATATAGAGTAGATACAAAATATTTCAAGCGGAAGATGTTCCATTCAGTGCGTAATCTGAAAATCATCTTATAGAGAGGAAGTACACTGTAAAGCAGGAGGAAGTAACAGTTCCTTTCTCATATCATCGTCAATAGTGATAACTGTTTCATCCTGACATTGGTACTACAAAGAATAGGAATGACAAAAAGTAATTTTAATTACATGAAAAATATACTAACTTTAAAACAGATAACACCACAGCTAAAACTAACAATAGCAAAATGTTATATCTTCTCAACATTACTGTATGGTGCAGAAACATTGACATTAGACAAAAGAACAGGACAGACAATTGAAACATTTGAAATGCAGATATATAGAAGAATAGGTAGAATTGGATGGAAAGAAAAAAAGAAAACAAATGATGAAGTATGAAAACAACTAAAAATGAAAAGAGAACTACTAAATATAATTCAAACAAGACGATTTTTTGGGGACATTAAAATACACAACAGCCTACTAAAAGTAATCTTGGAAGGGAAAATATAAGATAAAAGAGGCAGAGGCCGAACAAGACTAACATGGACGAGTAACATCAAAAGATGGACATATTAGCTTATGACAACTAACACCATCAAAACAAGAGATAGAGCGGAATGGCGCTCTGTGGTTGCCAACCTTCGAACGGCACTCAATGATTATGATGATGATTAGTAATGTGATTTTTGTTTGGCCTCTTTTAGAACATCATAGTTTTTCCTTTCCGCTGTATTCTCATTATTCGCCTGTAAAACCATATCTGAGTCTTTCAATGATTTTCTGTCTGTTTTCCGATTGCCCATGATCCCCATTTGTCAAGATTAGCTTTACAAAACACCAAAGCACTTTTTTTCTACCTTTATTCCATTGTCATTAAATAATATTTGAATACCAAATTTTGGAAGATACATGAACACCTACGCCAGCCAGCTATTTCAGTGAAGTGAAGAAAAACATAAACATGCATTGCAGGATGCCAGTGGATGGAGAGTTTATTTATCCCTGGACCACATCGTCTACCAATAGTTCAAATAGTTATCGTTCCTGACAAACTGTTTAATGAAATGTACTCTTTAGTGCAGAAATGTGGAAATACTAGAAAAGGTGTTAGAACTCCCACATTTCCAGACACGCCCCTGTCAGTCCTGCTAGAATAGACGTGTCAGACTTCGGATAAATATCATTTCTTGGATGCAATAATATAATAATGAACACGGTTTCCACAAAGTTAAGAACTATTTTCAATTACTTTATTTTTTCTATTTCAATGCTTTTGCTTCGAAGATGTTCTTTCTGTCACATGGACATTTTAATGTCCCGCGAAGGGCAATGCGGTCTAGAGCTAATACGTCAGCCTCTGTTCAATGAAGTGCGAGTTCAAATCTCGCCAAAAGCGATGAGATGATTTATCTCTTCGAATCTACTGCAATTTTTTGGTTCTACATTTTCCCGATTTCTGGGTAGTGAGATCTGATGTCTTGACTCTTTATAGTGGCTGTGAAAAAAAGTAGTTACCTTGTACACTGTGCCCACGTCAAAGAGCTCATAAAAGTCAAAGGTTGAAAAGAGGAAGCCACAATAGCGCTAACCAGGTTAAGCCATTACTTATTCACCCATGCTGAAGAACGGCGCAAATATCGTGGTTTGCTTTAAATTAGCGACAAACGCACCCACACTCGTTTCTCTAAGGACGCTTAGATGAAAGCTGAAGAGAATGAAATACGTCACATCGCTAAATACTCGTAACAGGTTCTACTATTTATTTAAATTCGGAGTGGAATGAATTTTAGGTTGGCCTTAAGGTAAAAGGAAGCCGCGATAGCTCAGTAGATAGTAAACTGGACTACAAAAGACAAGAGGTTCGATCCCAACCGACGGCTTCCGGGTTCGATCCAAACCGACGGCTTCCTGGTTCACCCAGCCTTAAATGGGTATCGGATTTTTTTCTGGGAAATTAAAGCAACACGGGCGTAATACCGACCATATTACCCCAAAAACCATGTGCTGAAGGGCTGTAAAATTTATGGTCACTAACATCATATTCCCTATACGCCACTTGGCGTGACGGGGTTCTTTACTTTTTAATTACTTACTTAAGGTAAAAGAAAATACAAAGCTATGTACGTCTGTGGTGCAAACACGTTTTTTTCCAGTAATCTCTGAATAAGTGATCAAATGGGCCTTTTTAACTCTTGTTGTACGATTCGACGCACCGAGCGTCATGCCGATTTCTGTCATGTACGTTTAGCCGCACAGTGCATCCCTCACAATTTGATTAGTGTAAACGGTCATCAAACCAAATTCTTATTACATGTCTTGTATCATCTTGGCATTGGTGAAATATAATTCCTTGTTTAATTATCTAAAATTCATATATAATATGTTAAGTGTTATATATACATGTAGATTAATATTTAAAAGCATGAAAATGTTTGTCTCTGAAATCTCTACCACTAAATTTATGCAAACCTTCCGTACTGAAAGAGTTAAACAGAGACTAATAGTAATGTCATTTTGTGTACGATGAAGGCAAGAGACAGGGATAGATTGCATTGTATTGTAACCAATTTTCCATGCGGAGACGGTTATGTAAATTTACTAATAATTTAAAATTTCATGACGTCATCATATCATTAACCACTGGTACAGCTTACGCGTTTATTTTAATGTGTGCAACTGTTTCTGTGTCTTTGTGTCTGCTCTGTGATTGTGTTAATTCACGAGCCTGTGTTTGAATGTCGATGCAACAGTTATTCTTTAAAAAATTAATCCTAAATGATTTATGTACCTTGAATGTTTATCAAAAGTTTACCCTATACACTTATATTCGTTAGTCATTGAAGCTATTTATTGTAACCTAACATAAATAGTATTCTACATATCAAAACTCGCTGATACATTTGGCATTTGTATATTATTGCAACACTTGCTTTTTTCCCTGCATTTTTTCGTGAGCCATGAGGCTGCTGCTGAGATCAAAGGAACTGCAGGGGGACGAAATAACAAAACGAAAATTTAATAAAAAAAAAAAAAAAAAGGCGCAGACTTCGTCAATACCAGAGTTAAAGATGTCACTTTAACCCCAAATAATCTCTTATGTTGAGGAAGAAACAAAGAATCTGAAGGGAAATACTCAGACTGAGAGTTCACGATTTCATTAAAATAATGTCACATGAATAGCAAATCTTATGTCGTTAAATCTGAATCTGTGTCAATATCACATTCTTCTCACTGCAGAGTTTTGTCTTCAAGTATTAAACGATAACTGCGAATAATGAAATTACAGTTTTTGTTCTCGTTTTTTTTTTCATTTTTGTTTTGTATCTTGGATGTATTCAGCTATCGATCGATATGTAGATGACTATTTTTTGTGGAATTAAAGAGGTTTTGTTTTTGTTGTATATCGGGAATGTTAATTCCGTCAATAAGAATTTACTAATAGCATCATCATTATCATATCGATGTGTTAGATCACAATCACTCAGCCAACCAGATTCTACACTTTATTGCCTTGGATTAATCCACGCCTTCGATTTCCCTCAGACTTATTTTTTCACTCCTGTTCATTAACTATGACTCTTATTCTTTCTATTCCTTCTCTGTTAATGCTTATATCAATTTTAGTCAAAACATTTTTATCATGTCCTTTTTTTTATATCTGCTTCTCTTCAATCAAGCTACTTTTGAACAAATATATTTCCCTTTTATTTTCATTTTATTGCAAGTCAACCTATGACAATCTGCACCATTAAGGAAAGAGACAGAGTGGAATGGCGCTCCATGGTAACCAACCTTCGATGCGGAGACGCACTGTATGATGATGATGATATGCCCTATTTGTAGTGCTGTGAGTTCATCCTCAGTTACCCTGTTATAGCATCCAGAGATCGTCTGTTCAATGTTACCATATGCGATGTCACTATCTAAAGTCCTTTCAAGTCGAAGACAAAAGGCAGAAACTGCAGACTCTCCATGTTAGACTATCTTTCGTACTAAGTGGTAGACTTGACACAAGACCAGCATGTTACGTCACACACATCCTTGTTCGGGGCGAGTCTCTCAACTACAGCACAGGAGCCTGCTGTTGTTACATCTCACCGCAGTCATTGAGTTATTAGCGGGTCATCATCATTGCACTCCGAACATGTCCACAGGTGCTCAGATCCCCTCCTCAGCAAGTCTCGCAGTGTCCACTGACTGACAACTCCAGTTCTGTGTTGGTTGATAAGTCTTCTTACATGCTCACTAAGTTTCTCGTTTCTGGCTATGCCCATCTCAACTCCCAGCTCTTTCATCCGAAGGAGTGACGTGGACTCATGGTTATCGAAGTCCTGTGTCCTCCCCACTTCCAGGAGGGCATTGAGATGTCCGCCCGATCCATTGGTTGACCGTCCTCGACAATAGCGCAGCTAACCAACCTGTCCGCTCTTTCATTTTCCCGTACTCCCGCATATACAAGGACGTAGACATAGGTGACCTTATGTATTTTTTACTTCTGCTATGACTCCACCCATGGCATACGTACATATCCCGCCTCATCTTTTCTCATCATGATCATATAACCACAGTGTTCTTTTTTAGTGTTTCTCCGAATTTCTAATATAACTTTCTAACAATTAAACGATGACGTTACTGACATATACCATCATTTTATTTTATTCCCATTTATATAAATGAGTTTATTATGAAAACTATTTTTTAACATAAACAATAACCTATAAGCTGTAGTTTTATTATATCAGAGAAACCAATAACCAGTTCTGGGTGCGTAGTAGAAAATACAAACTGATTACATTACATCTGGTTGCTCTAGATCACATTTGTTCATGTAGAGGCAAGAGACATATTCATCTCACGTACACCACTCTCCCGTCCTCAAGAAGACAAACCTAAAGCCCCTTGTCCACATATTTAGGCTACTTGGAATCAAATAATTAGTTTACCGCCATTATTTATTCACCTCAAATTGACTCTTCAGAATGATTACTAAAGGTCACTGGCGTTTGGTTTTCAAAATACACAAATTTATTTTCTAAGGAAAGAGAAAGTAAAATAATGACTACGTAGTGAAAGCTCATATAAATAATACTCGTATTAAATATCAGAAAAAATAGTAAACATAAAAAGTCAAAATTAAAAACAGTCCATAGATTAGACTAATGTCGTAGCGAAATCGGGGTGACAAGTAACAAAGAAAGATATAAGAAGTAGGATAGCAAAACCGGCAGGAAATATTTAAGTCTGGAAAGAAATATGGAATTAAAAAAATACTAATCAGGAAAACTATACTTCGAAAATTTAACTCAAACGTATCATCACCCCTTACCTAGGCATGTGTAAGCTGGAAAACAACAAAAGAGATTGAGAAAAAAACTAAACAGTTTTGAAGATAAATACCTAAGCTTTTAAACCCGGGTCCTTTTTGTCGTTAGCCCGACGCTCTAGCGATGTACTGTCCAGCTCCGTACATATTACATCACACATGTTAGAAAGTTGAACAACTTCCACATGAGCCATCTTCGCTGGCCACAATCAAGAAAGTCTACATCCTAACGTCTACCCGGTTTTAAAAATACCAAAGGGGATGAGTTCTACATATTGTCTATATGCTCAATTAGCGTATCCCGAAACAGCAGTTCTACTGTGATCTCATTAACCACAAGCGAACAGCCAGGGGACAGAAGGAAAGCTTCAAAAACTCCCCAAACGTCTTTAAGAAGCTCTAATATCGAGGTCAATATTTGGAAAATCCAACCGTCCGCTATGGCAAAGTAACATTATTACAGGCGACCGTTATAATTAGAACAGCTCATGTTACGAGAAATAATAAAAGCGTGATGCTTGAAAAGACAGGATACTCTTATGACTATAAATATCTCGCAGTTGACAGGGGGTTCAAACCAAATTTACAATCATCTTCGATGACATAAATGAGATGCATAATTCTAATGATGTCACCTTGGCTTATAAAGAAAGAAAATTATTATTGTTATTATTTTCGCTACCTATTTATTTTAACAAGCAACAAGAAAGGTCTCAGTCTGAATGGTAAGAAAATAGAAGTAATGGTTATATCGAAGAAACAATCATCACCATCATGCAGCATAAAAATAAACGAGACAAATCTAAAACAAGTGCAACGTTTCAAATACTTGGGCACAATAATTACATCAGATAGGAGATGCACAACAAAAATAAAAAAGCAGAATAGCTCAGGCCAAAATAGCATTTAAGAAAATGAAAAATATCTAATGCAACAAATCTATGTCAATAAAAATGAGAAAGAGAGTTCATCAGTGCTATATAGAACCAATTCTGACCTATGGAAGCGAATCAAGGACAGTAGACAAACAAATGAAAAGACGGTTAGAGGCCACAGAGATGGGTTTTCTCAGAAAAATGTTGAAAGTTCCCTGGATAGATAAAAAGACCAATGAGGAAGTTCTCAAAGAGGCCAACACAAAAAGGGAGCTCTTAAAAAACATCAGAAAGAAGCAATCAACATTTTTTGGGAACATCATGAGAAGAGAAAAGTTGGAATACTTGGTTACAACTGGCAAAATAAAAGGAAAGAGAGATCGCGGACGACAACGAGAGAAAATACTGGATAGCTTGGTGTCATGGCATGGAAAACAGTCAACAACAGAACTGATACGATGCACTGTGGATAGAAGATTGTGGAGGGACATGATCGCCTACGCCAACCGGCAGGGTACATGATGATGATGATGATGATTTATTTTAACAAATTACCATCCTTTTATACACCTATTATATTATTTATATTTTGATTCTTCTCTCGTAATGAAGCAAGTTGTTGAAACAGAAGAGGAGATAACTACGCCCAAATCTCTCCTCACATCACCATTTCTTGAGTTCTTCAAACTGACCCTTGATCACTCCTTTTACTGTTAATGAACAGTTAATTTCGACCACTTTACTCTGAAATCACAGACATAAGTACCCAATATCGGTGTTTCTTGTGAGCCGCGATAGCTCAGTGGTTAATGAACTGGACTACAAAGGACAAGGGGTAGGATTCGACCCCAACCGACGGTCCGAGTTCACCCAGCCTTTAAAGGGTACCGGATTTTTTTCTGGGAAAGTGAAGCGGCACGGGCGTAATACCGACCACATTACCCCAAAAATCTTGTGCCGAAGGTCTGTAAAATTTATGGTCACTAACACCATATTCCCTATACGCCACTTGGCGTGACGGGGGTACTTTACTTTAGTTTTTATCTGTGTTTCTTATGATTTCGATTGTTAACCCAGTAGGGGCCTCGGTAGCCTAGTTGGGAAAACCACCCGACTGTGCTACCGACGTTCGGACAACCCGTGTTTGATTCCCGCTGGAAGCAGTGTAAGTTGTATACGTGGTTGGAAAAAAAATACCCCCGCGGTCGACCCAGCCGCTGGTAGAAATATATACCAGGGAAGGTGCTCTGGGAAAGTGAGGAATGCCGCCTCGCATCGTGAATTTCGATGCCTGAAGCGACACTATCCTGAAGTCTCCGAACACTTATGGATAGGCGGCCGAGCACATATGGGTGAAAACTCGCGAGCTAAGACGCCGTTTGAAGTCCCGTACTTTACCTTACCTATAACCCAGTGACTTTGTCGCGTTTTTCCAGCTTGAATTCGTCATGAGAACCTGGGATCGGCTTCTCAGTGGTGATGGAAAGTGTTAGAAAATGAAAACGAAAAGACCCACTTTGCTTCAATTTGTAGATATTTGCTATCGAGGCGCACTTAATCAAAGTTCGTTAGCATCTTGTCGTGCTTCCACTCATCGAAATTTAGTTTCAATTAATCTCTGTTATCTGTTTGTTGTCTTGGTGGAACGTTCTATAATATCTTACTACGACTGGAGTACTATTAAAGAAATACTCCATGTAACAATTAATATGCAATTTAATTACCTTCTTTAGGGTTTAACAAATCCTTAAATGCTAATGGAATTTGTTTCTGGGAAAGACAGACAGCATTGACGCAATGTTGACAATACTACCTACACTTCTTCTTACTTCCAACTCTCTGTCCAGCATAGTTCTTCCTTCGACAAGCACTTGCCAAGCCGTCCTGTTTCATGCCATTCACTTAAGACGGGTCCATGTTTTCCCCACTCTTTTTATCTCTGCTTCCACATGTCATCTCCAGGTATATTTTGGCCTTCCTCTTTGTCTCCTTTCCTGGGAATTCCAAAAAAAGCTTATCGTATAAAACTCTCAGTTGGATTTGCAGTGTATGTCCTGTCACGTCGGACCACAAGTGTTCAGACCCCATATTTTGTTTAAACCCCATTGTTTGGCAACTAATGTCATCGACTTTACTGTTGCTTTTCTCATCTACTTAATCATTCTATATAGCGCCCTAGCATCTTCCTCATCTTAGTTGTTGTCAGTCTGGTCGTAGTCGAGGATTTGCTACCTGAATCGGTGTCCAACCTGAAGGCATTAAGAACATCAGCGTGACTCATTTCTTGTTCATTGTTCACAACAGTTGTGTATTTGTTCACAACAGTTGTGTATTAAGCCATTCAACACGTTCAATACCTCATACACATATTTAACTTAATACAAATAAGAAACAGTTTATTTGTCAACTCTCCTCCTAAGAGTCTCCAAACACTAGTTTCTAAGCACGCCCATTTCGATCTTCAGGAGCATACCAATTATGACCATAATTGTGACACTTTGATAGGAGACCTTTTAAAATAATGTCTTTGGTTATTACATAGTCACGTATACGTAGACTAGCTGTGCTGTCGTTGAAGACGGTCAACCGGTCGAGCGAACATCATCATTGCCCTCCGAGATGTGTGAAGGGCACAGGACTTCGACAACGTGAGACAACTATGAGTCCACGTCACTCTTTCGGATGAAAGAGATGGGAGTTAAAATGGGCACCGCCAGAAACTGAAAACTTAGTGGGTGTATAAGAAGACTTATCAACAAACACAGAACTGGAGTCGTCAGTCGTTGGACACTTGCGGACTTGCTGAGGAGGTGATGTGAGCACCTATGGACATGTTCGGAGTGTAATGATGATGACCCGTAAATAATTCAATAACGTAGGTTACTTGCGAGTTAACGCACCAAACGTATTGCTTGTTTTCATCACGAAAAATCCAAGAATAGTGCGCACCGCAAATCATTATAATAATGAATAAACAATATCAGTCAAGTCCGGAGTAAGCTATTTATATACTGGTTTATAAAGATTTCTGCGTTGATCATTAGACAGAAGGATAATGTGGAGTGCTTCATTTTCTGTGATAGTGAAATGTCGTTAGGTAATCTAAATAGACCTAGCGACATTGCTTAATTGATATAAAAATAGACACATTCTTTTTTTTCGTCACTTTCAGACTGTTGTCATTACAGAAAGCAATTGCCATTAAGAAAAAGGCAGATGACATTGTGTCGTTATCATTAATATATATATATATATATATATATATATATATATATATATATATATATATATGTTTATTTCCTCTACTTTGAAACGTTTGCCGTTACTGAGGACAAATGCCCCTAAGCAAACTGACAGAACTAGTGAACATTGCTTTGTTATCATCGAGATAACGACATACTTTTCATTTCGTCACATACAAACGATTGCTATTACTGAGAACAAATGTTGCTAAGCAGCTTAGAGAAATGCAGTTTTTACTCACCTGTTAAAGACGATATCAAAACGATACTCAGAACAAAGATCAACCCATTGGCCATGTTGTTTGCACACTGCCAAGCTCACTCATCTTGTCCGAAACATTCCCAAAGAAACTTGGCATCCGCTTTGCTAAATCTCTTACTGGACCCAACCTCGATTATGCTCGGTGTCTGCTTGGACAACACGGCCCATATCCGGCTGCATTGACGGGGAATGTGAGTTAGATGTTGAGGACGTGAAGAAAAGTAGAGATCGCACTAAAAGTGTTTGCTGACGTACTTGTGATGGAGGGCTTCTTACGACATGCGCTGTTGTCTGATAATTGACAAGTGAGTTGGTTTCATCTGTCGTTCCTGTGGAAAGTAGTGTATTGAAATGTGAATAACAATAACAACATTGAAATACAAAGATAAAGGCTAGGTAATTTTACACAATACCATATTAATTAATATACGTGGAATGTGTGCCACCCGTGTAGTTTTTAATTTCTTTATCTTCCTCCATTTCTCTTTTAATTTTCAACAGCGAGGAAGAAACTGAGTTCCGGGTCAGTTCTTTGTTGTTTACTTTTGTCATGTTGCTAATGGTGATTAAATGTCTAAGGAAAATACTTGGTATAGCATGGAACGAATTCAAAACAAATGAGGAAATTAGAGAAATCGCCAATCAACCACTAATATCTTCAGTAATAAAGAAAAGACGATGGTCATACGTTGGACATGTGATGAGAAGAGATAATAACCGAATAGCAAAGCAAGCCCTCATATGGGAAACAACAGGTAAAAGAAAAAGAGGAAGACCCAGGGAGACACTGAGAAGAACATTGATGAGAGAGGCAAGAGCAGCAGGAGTCGGCTCCCTCAATGAGATAGAACTGCTTGCACAGAACAGAGACAGATGGCGAGATTTGATAAAATATCTTTAAAAGAAAACTGCTAGAACAAAAAAATCCATATAGGAGAAGGTGTATCTTGGTCTACGCCCTATGGGCCGGTTACGGCTCGAAAGGTCAATAGATAGATAGATAATGGTGATTTAAACTATTTCATTAATCATTTTTCTTCACTATTTCATTAATTCCTTTTTCTTCTAGATCTATCTTGTACCACTTTCCTGTTAAATTTGAGTCTTTAATTTCCTGCAACGGTTTAACCAATAATATATCCTAACATTTGCATGCTCTACTTTCACTTTATGATTTTTTTTCTGTAATTTAATGATAAAGCTGAATTATTATAAACAAAAAGAACAGGAGTCGACTTAACAGAGTCCCAAAGAAGACTGAGAATAAATTGAGAAATTTGACGAAATATGTCATTAAGTCTCAAACTACACTGCGAAGTTATAGAATGAAGAAGAAGAAAGAAAAGAAGAATAACGCGAAGCAAATTAAAAAGAAACAACAAATCCCTACGAAAGTTTGGACTATACGTGAACGTCAAGCTCAATTTGAAGAGATCAATCTGAAAAAAAAAAAAAAACCTACTGAATGAACTACCTGAATCGCTTAGTTGGGAAATGTTTTGAGTTGTCTGGTGGTATTGCTCGATTTTATTTCATTCACGTCAAAACGTATTGCTATTGTAGCAAACATCTCCTTAGACATTAGGTCATGAGTTCAAGTTGTTCACAGTTTATATATATATATAGCTGAAGTTTTAAAAAGAGAGCCGTCTGCGATCCATATTTGATTAATTCCCACTTTACCTTCCAGTTGGGCTCTCATGATTAGCCTGCTTCATAACAAACTGGGCTAGTGAGGTAAGGATAGATATAGTCCCCGCAGTGGTGAGGTCTTTTGATATAGAAGACCTAGTATTGTAGTACCTCTCGGATGGACGAGATCCAATTTTCAGATCAAAACAGATAATAAAGAAAGTCTTCCAGCCTCCATACCTTCATCCTAAAAGCTATCGATTCTCGTTGATTCCGTGGAATCAGACTTACATCAAATACGTTTTTGAATCGAACCCGGGCTAAATGACCCTCATACAAATGCACTATTCATATTATGCAATCACGTCTGTTTCAAACTTTAAAACGGTAGGTCTTAAAATTGCTTGCAACGAATGGGTAATGTGGCGTTAATGTAAACATTATTCATGATCATCTGCTAATTTATAATAATTCCAAAATGATTTCCTGGGGAAAATCTCTGCTACCTTTTTTACAGAATTGGTTTAATACTTCACTACTGACTGTACAACATCCTCACCATCATGCAGTATAAAAATAAAAAGGACAACTCTGAAAAAAGTGCAATGCGTCAAATACTTGGGCACAATAATAACAGCAGATGGTAGATGCACCACAGAAATTTAAAAAAAAAAAACAGAATGGCTTAGGCCAAAATAGCATTTCAAAAAATGAAAAACGTTTTATGCAACGTCCACGCCAATAGAAGTGAGAAAGAAAGTTCACCGATGCTATATATGGCCAATTCTGATCTATGGAAGAGAATTATGGACAGTAAACAAATACATGACAAGACGATTAAAGGCCACAAAAATTCTGATTTTTCAGTAGTATGTTGAAAATTCTCTGAACAGCTAAAAAGACCAACGAGGAAATTCTCCAAAAGACCAACAAAAAAGGGAACTCCTAAAAAGCATCAGAAAAAATAATTAACATTTTCGGGCACATCATGAGAAGAGGAAAGTTGGAATACTTGGTTACAACTTGCAAAATACAGGGAAAGTGAGATCGCGGACGACAAAGGGTTTGTCCTTCAACCTCCACTTTAATTTCCATATCTATCTATCTTTCGTTCGCCTGAAGTATTGTCTATATCTGCAATGTCGTTTCCTGTATAAATTTTACTGTCTTTTGTAATTCTTGCAGTGGCCCATATAGTTTTGTCTGTAGTGTTGTATCTATGGGCCAATGGATTTTCCTCAGTCTACTATATTCAGTGCAGTCTTGAAGTATGTGTTCAGCAGTCTGGGGTGCCTGTCCACATGTACAAGTAGTTGATGTGCCGATCTTGAATTTTGTATACATGTGACTATGGAGTCGATTGTGTCCTGTTCTTAGGCGTATAATGATAACTTGTTCATATCTATTCATATTATGAAAGGCATCCTGATTTGGGGCTTGTGGTCCTCTGATTGATTTGATTATCTGTTTCTTATGATGGTATGTAACTGGTGTATCTAGTTGTGTGCCTGTTGAACCTTCCTTTGCCAACTGATCTGCTTTCTCATTTCCTGGTATTCCACAGTGAGACGGGATCCACTGCAGGGCAACCCTGTGGTGCTTGCAGAGTTCAGTCAATAAGGTCTGCAGATGGGGTAATTTTCTGGATTGTAGTGCCTGGAGTACTGATCTTGCATCTGTCAAAAACACTACAGGCTGTGGGCTAAGATTACTGTTCAGCAGTTTTTCTATTGCCAACTTTATTGCTTGTATTTCTGCATCATAATTGTGACAATATTTCCCTGTTGCTATTTTATCCATATCCCTAGTGTTATTTGGGTACTCTATATATGCACCTGCTCCCCCATTCTTTACTGCATTCTGTGCTGATCCATCTGTGTACACACGAATCCATAGGTCTTGTGGGTATTCTTCATCCAGGAAACTGAGAGCTATTGTTTTTCGCTGTAGACTATTTTGTTCCTCTTTGTCAACTATTCCTTTCACTTCTGTCCGTATTTGAACTGATAATCCTGATTCATCTGTCCAGGGAGTCTGTTCTGGTATGGGCAGAAGGGGTTTAACAACTCTTGGCATGTCTGGTGTTTGTCTACTAATACGCTTGGCTTGGTGGATAAAGCTGCTTCTCTTAAGTCGTCCCAATGCAAGATTTTGGAATCTGTCCTTCATTGGATGTCTCGGCATGCATACACATTTTTCTGCCTGTATCAGCACCTTTGTGTCCCTCCGTTCTCTCAGTGCTGGTATCCTCCACAATTTCTCCATCTCCAATATTGGTGTTGATTTCATTGCTCCTGTGATGACCCTAAGTGCCTGGTTTTGTACTTTATCCAGTTCTTGCAATGTGGTGTTTGATGCTGAGCACCATGCGGATGATCCATATTCTAAATGTGGGCGTATACTCTGTTGGTAAACTTTACTGAGTATTTTCCCACTCGCACCCCATGTGGTTCCACACAACTTTCTTAGAATAGCCAATTTTCTCCTTGCTTTTTGGGTTGCCTTATTTATCTGCTGTTTCCAAGATAGTTTGTTATCAAACGTAACTCCGAGATATGTAGCTTGTATGTCTTCTTTCACAGGCTCATTGTTTATGTAGATGGCTCCTGCTTTTTGTTTTGGGGAGAGTGTGAAAAGTGTAGTACTGCATTTGTCTGTATTGATGCTGATACACCATCTATTTGTCCATGAATTCAGTGCATTCATAGCTCTTTGTAGCAATTTGGAGGCCACTGTTGCATACTCCTCTGTGCACCACATTACCAAGTCATCTGCATACATTGCCACTTTGATGCCATGTGGTAGTTCAGTAACTAGGTCATTGATGTAGATCAGAAAAAGTGTTGGAGATAGTACCCCTCCTTGTGGAACGCCCTGGCGCAATAAGACCTTCTTACTCTTAAGACCATCCAGTTGCACTCTGGCTCTCCTGTTATGCAGGTATGCTTTGACCCATTTGTACATCCTGCCATTTACTCCATAATTTCTCAGTTTCTTCAGAAGCCCTTCCTTCCATACCTTATCAAATGCTTTCTTTAGGTCTATCCATGCTGCTAGTACCAGTTTCTTTTCTTGAAACGCATCTTCGATTTCCTGGGAAAGATAGGTTGCTTGATCTTCGGTAGAGTAACACTGTCTAAAGCCTGCTTGTTGTGGGACAAGGAGATTTTCACTTTCCAGGTACCACTGCAGTCTGAGATTGATTATACGTTCCATTGTTTTACACAAACAGCTTGTAAGGCTGATTGGTCTATAGCTGGATGTCATTGAACTATCTTTTCCTGGCTTTAGTAATGGTATCATAATTGCTTCTCTCCATGCCTGTGGCACTCTACCTGTGATCCAGCAAATGTTGTAGATCTGCAGTAGTTTTGCTTTAGCTGCAGTTCCCAAGTTCTTAATCATTTCATTGGACACTCCATCATTGCCTGGTGACTTTTTCATTTTTAATTTGGATATTGCCAGCTCTAGCTCTCTTTGTGTAATGGGTGTTTCCATGACTTCATGTGTGGTCTCTTCTTGTCTTGCATTTTGTTGTTTTAGACGGGTCTCTTGTCGTTTTTCTAGGCTAATTTCAATATTATTGTCATTTGCAAAGGAGTCTGCAAAGTAATTTGCTGCATGTTTACCTGTTAGAATGTTTCCATCCTTCTTCAGTGTAATTTTGGTGTTCCTTTCTGTACCCTCATCATTCAGCTGTTTTACAAGCTTCCACACTTTTCTTGTGTCTCGTTCAAGATTCAAGGACTCTGTTTTCTCTTTCCAGCTTCTCCGTCTGGCTTGTAGTTTAGCCTGTTGAAATTTGGCTTTAGCATGCTGGTAGTTGTTGTGGTGTTCTTGGCAAGGGTTATTTTCTGCTTGCTTTCGAGATGTTTCCATGTCATTGTGCAGTTCCTCTAGTTCACTACTCCAGTATGGTTTGTAGTGTTTCCGTGCCCCTCTAGGTATTGTTTCACTGGCAGCTTGTATTATTAGTCTACTGAATTCATCAACTATTTTGTTGATGTCTCTATCTGTATTTATATCTTTAGTCAGTACACTGGTGTAGTGTTGATACATTTTCCAGTCTGCCTTTTTGTAATTCCATCTGGAGAGAGTGCTGCTCTCCCTGATGGCCTCATTTTGCACCACTAAAAAGACTGGTCGGTGGTCGCTGCCTCCAAGTTGTTTCCCAACAATTCGTGTGATATTCCAATCCAGGTCTGGTGAATGGAAAGCAAGGTCTGGTGTAGATGTGGTATGCCATGATCTGGAGTAGAATGTTGGTGGATCTGTTGCCTGGTTTAATAGTATAAGCCCATTGTCATCCTGCCAATTTTCATATAAAACAAGCAAGTGTTTCATCTGTATGTGAGCTGGATGCATGTTCTTCATCACAAGCCCCAAGCGCTAAAACATTCGGTACGCCACTGAGTTTTAGAAAGCAAAACAATCTACGATCCCGGCGGCTGTCAGAACGAATCCATTTCTGACTTTGTTGCATCCATTTCCAGCAAATAGTTCAGTTCGTTCCATCCATATCGGGTTATTGAACCTCGAATCGAGCCGGAAAAACGATTCTCTTGTGCCAAATTTGAACGATTCCAATGGATGCCAGCAATTAAAATACCCCGGATGCACAGTATGTGCACATCCGGGTGCTTTTACATGTGAATGAAGCCACATGTGGAGGTAAGATAATTAATGAATTAAAAACTAAATTATCGGAGAACAAATTTTACGGATTTTTAGATTTTTTTAAAAATCGCTCACATGAGCTATTGACAACGTGTTTATGACCTCTCCCACTCTCCTTTGTTTATATTCGTTCCTCTCTCTTTCTTAGGGTTGCCAGAACCTTCGAAGCAGAAAGCGGGACAAATGGAACTTTTTTAGACGCGAAAGCGGGACACATCATGTAAAGCATAATAGCCATAGGAAAAGTCAGAGATAGCACACACATAGACTAATTATTATTACATTATAATTCTAATACTTGTACCAGTAATCAGCCTCCAACACATAAAGAAAGAATGAAGCCAAAATTTCTTCTTGCTGCTGGTGAGGATGGCCCGATGTTGTTGAATGAATTATTAGCGCCTACAGAAATACGACAAGGACAAAAGCATGCAGATTGTCACGTAGGCACAGATCACGTGAGCGGTGAGCGGTGAGATGGGTAGAGTAAGGCTCAGCGCCTCGGCTAATAGTCGCCTAAGAGTAAGACGAAGCCGAAGACGTCATCTTTTGTAAATTTTTAAATAATACCGCCTTCCGCACTAACAATTTTGTGCTGGATATTCTCAAATGAGTATTTATGAGTTGTATCTACAAACTTTATTATTAAACAGCGATAGCGCAGGACTCTACAAATAGACGTTTCGGACTAAGAAGCTTCATTTTGTAACAAAACTCAAACCAATAATAAATAATTTAAGAAAATATTAAAATTTGTAGGTGAAAAATTTGGCTGGATTAAAAAGCGGGACAAATTGCTGTCCCGCTTTTTAATCCAGACCCTTAGGCGGGACAATTAATTTTTGATGAAAAAGTGGGACAATCCGGAAAAAGCGGGACGGATGGCAACCCTACTCTTTCTTTACTTGCCTCATCTCTCTATCGCATTCTTTCTTTTTTTTCTTTCTTTTGTGTTTCTATTTCTCTCCTTTCCCTTAATTTCTCGGTCGTTTGCTATCTCTTACGTTCTCGCTCATTCCTCTCTCTCTCTCTCTCTCTCACTCACTTCCTCCATGTCTTTGAACAATTTACATAAAAAATTCTAGCTGTGTATTATTTATGATTTTAATTTTTTAAATGTTTCTATTCCAGACTTCTTTGGGGGCTTCATTGGAAGCGTACTTGAGAATGAGATCTCATTAATCTCTATAAAAAGAGAGAGAACAAAAATAAATATTCAACAACACCGTCTCAGCAACTAAACTAGTGATTATACTATCCCATCAAAGTTAATCTCATCTCTTTTCATATTTCCCCATATTCTCTTTTCCATTTTAAATACTTCAAACATGTTGTTCCTTAATATTGATTATTGAGTAATTCCATTGAATATAAGGTCAACGCCAGTCATCCGGAACGATACCGCTAATACTGGGAAATGTTTGCCATCGGGTGGATGGCAAAAAGAAATTCATGTTGTGGTACAACAATCACAAAGATACATACTCATGACAATGAGTGTGAGAAGATTAAAAAATTGAAGTGATTTGAAATTTCTTTTCATTATTTTGAATATTTAAAGTGCATTTATTGTGTAAAAAATATTGTTGTTGTTGTCATGGCTACACCTTCACGGTCCGTTTGATTTGCCTTACTGAATCTTGTTGTTTCATTTTCTTTTCTTAATTTTAGCATCTTAACTTTATTACTGACTTTGCTTTTGCACTGTAGTTCTCTCTGACCTGACGCTAGAACTCTAACTCAACGATTTCTCTTCACAACTCTAACTCAACGAATTTTCTTCACAACTCTAACTCAACGATTTCTCTTCACAGCTCCAACTCAACGATTTTTCTTCACAGCTCTAACTCAACGATTTCTCTTCACAATTATAACTCAACGATTTCTCTTCACAACTCTAACTCAACGATTTCTCTTCACAACTCTAACTCAACGATTTCTCTTCACAACTCTAACTCAACGATTTCTCTTCACAACTCTAACTCAACGAGATCTCTTCACAACTCTAACTCAACGATTTCTCTTCACAACTCTAACTCAGCGATTTCTCTTCGCAACTATAACTCAACGATTTATCTTCACAACTACAACTCAACGATTTATCTTCACAACTACAACTCAACGATTTATCTTCACAACTACAACTCAACGATTTATCTTCACAACTACAACTCGACCATATGTCTCCACAACTCGAACTCGACGGTAGGCCCTCGCTACTCTAATTTCACGACCTAGCTTCAATACTATCACAATACCGTATCTATAATTCCAAGACTTCGCTTTAGGGCTATCACAACAGACTCACAACTCTAATTCCAAGACTTCCCTTCAAGATTATTACAATACCAAAACTCTAACTCTACGACCTAACTTCAATACAAGCACAACAATACAGCAACTCTAATTGCACGACCTAGCTTCATTACTATCGCAACAATACCACGACTCTAATTAAAGGATCTAGCTTCGACACTATCGCAACAATACCACGACTCTTATTAAAGGATCTAGCTTCAACACTATCGCAACAATACCACGACTCTAATTAAAGGATCTAGCTTCAACACTATCGCAACAATACCACGACTCTTATTAAAGGATCTAGCTTCAACACTATCGCAACAATACCACGACTCTAATTAAAGGATCTAGCTTCAACACTATCGCAACAATACCACGACTCTAATTCCACGACCTAGCTTCACGACTATGTTAAGACGACTCTTATTCTGTAACATAGCTTCAATACTAAACATAATTCTTATTCTATCACAGCTCAAGACTATCACAACAACAAAACTCTTATTCTATCACAGCTCAAGACTATCACAACAACAAAACTGTTATTCTATCAGAGCGCAAGACTATCACAACAACAAAACTGTTATTCTATCAGAGCTCAAGACTATCACAACAACAAAACTGTTATTCTATCAGAGCTCAAGACTATCACAGCAACAAAATTGTTATTCTATCAGAGCTCAAGACTATCACAACAACAAAACTCTTATTCTATCACAGCTCAAGAATATCACAACAACAAAACTGTTATTCTATCAGAGCTCAAGACTATCACAACAACAAAACTCTTATTCTATCACAGCTCAAGAATATCACAACAACAAAACTGTTATTCTATCATAGCTCATAACTACCACAACAACACAACTCTTATTCTATCACAGCTCATAACTATCACAATAACACAACTCTTATTCTATCACAGCTCATAACTATCACAACAACACAACTCTTATTCTATCACAGCTCAAGACTATCACAACAACACAATTCTTATTCTATCACAGCTCATAACTATTACAACAACAAAACTGTTATTCTATCATAGCTCAAGAATATCACAACAACACAACTCTTATTCTATCACAGCTCATAACTATCACAACAACACAACTCTTATTCTGTCATGGCTCAAGACTATCACAACAACACAACTCTTATTCTATCACAGCTCATAATTATCACAACAACAAAACTGTTATTCTATAATAGCTCAAGACTATCACAACAACACAACTCTTATTCTATCACAGCTCAAGACTACCACAACAACACAGCTCTTATTATATCACAGCTCAAAACTATCACAACAACACAGCTCTTATTTTATCACAGTTCAAAACTACCACAACAACACAACTCTTATTCTATCAGAGCTCAAGACTATCACAACAACAAAACCGTTATTTTATCACAGCTCAAAACTACCACAACACAACTCTTATTTTATCACAGCTCAATACTACCACAACAACACAACTCTTATTCTATCAGAGCTCAAGACTTTCATAACAACAAAACTGTTATTCTATCAGAGCTCAAGACTTTCATAACAACAAAACTGTTATTCTATCACAGCTCAAGACTTTCATAACAACAAAACTGTTATTCTATCACAGCTCAAGACTTTCATAACAACAAAACTGTTATTCTATCAGAGCTCAAGACTATCACAACAACAAAACTGTTATTCTATCAGAGCTCAAGACTATCACAATAACAAAACTGTTATTCTATCACAACAACAAAACTGTTATTCTATCAGAGCTCAAGACTATCACAACAACAAAACTCTTATTCTATCACAGCTCAAGAATATCACAACAACAAAACTGTTATTCTATCATAGCTCATAACTACCACAACAACACAACTCTTATTCTATCACAGCTCATAACTATCACAACAACACAACTCTTATTCTATCACAGCTCATAACTATCACAACAACACAACTCTTATTCTATCACAGCTCAAGACTATCACAACAACACAACTCTTATTCTATCACAGCTCATAACTATTACAACAAAGCTGTTATTCTATCATAGCTCAAGAATATCACAACAACACAACTCTTATTCTATCACAGCTCATAACTATCACAACAACACAACTCTTATTCTGTCATGGCTCAAGATTATCACAACAACAGAACTCTTATTCTATCACAGCTCATAATTATCACAACAACAAAACTGTTATTCTATAAAAGCTCAAGACTATCACAACAACACAACTCTTATTCTATCACAGCTCAAAACTATCACAACAACACAGCTCTTATTTTATCACAGCTCAAAACTACCACAACAACACAACTCTTATTCTATCAGAGCTCAAGACTATCACAACAACAAAACCGTTATTTTATCACAGCTCAAAACTACCACAACAACACAACTCTTATTCTATCACAGCTCAAGACTATCACAACAACAAAACCGTTATTTTATCACAGATCAAAACTACCACAACACAACTCTTATTTTATCACGGCTCAATACTACCACAACAACACAACTCTTATTCTATCAGAGCTCAAGTCTTTCATAACAACAAAACTGTTATTCTAACAGAGCTCAAGACTTTCATAACAACAAAGCTGTTATTCTATCACAGCTCAAGACTTTCATAACAACAAAACTGTTATTCTATCACAGCTCAAGACTTTGATAACAACAAAACTGTTATTCTTCACAGCTCAAGACTATCACAACAACAAAACTGTTATTCTATCACAACAACAAAACCGTTATTTTATCACAGCTTAAAACTACCACAACACAACTCTTATTCTATCACAGCTCAAGACTTTCATAACAACAAAACTGTTATTCTATCACAGCTCAAGACTTTCATAACAACAAAACTGTTATTCTATCACAGCTCAAGACTTTCATAACAACAAAACTGTTATTCTATCACAGCTCAAGACTTTCATAACAACAAAACTGTTATTCAATCAGAGCTCAAGACTATCACAACAACAAAACTGTTATTCTATCAGAGCTCAAGACTATCACAACAACAAAACTGTTATTCTATCACAGCTCATAACTATCACAACAACAAAACTGTTATTCTATCACAGCTCAAGACTTTCATAACAACAAAACAGTTTTTCTATCTCAGCTCAAGACTACCGCAACAACAAAACTGTTATTCTATCAGAGCTCAAGACTATCACAACAACAAAACTGTTATTCTATCACAGCTCATAACTATCACAACAACAAAACTGTTATTCAATCAGAGCTCAAGACTATCACAACAACAAAACTGTTATTCTATCAGAGCTCAAGACTATCACAACAACAAAACTGTTATTCTATCACAGCTCATAACTATCACAACAACAAAACTCTTATTCTATCACAGCTCAAGACTTTCATAACAACAAAACAGTTTTTCTATCTCAGCTCAAGACTACCGCAACAACACAGCTCGTTTTCTTTGACTTAGCTTCAAGACTATCACAACAACTCTTATAATAGACTCCAGCTCAGAGACTAGGTGTCCACAGCTAGACCTTAGTGTCACACGATTTTCCCTTGGGATTCTATTTTCAAGTAATCAAGAAAACAATCTAACTTTCATCTGTTAATTGTGAAACAAAATGTCTGAAAATCCCTGGCTCTATCATTGCTTTCAATGTCTCGTTTTTTTTCTTACTTTCCACTTTTTTCGAGGAGGTCATTGAGTGCGTAAAAGGTTAAAATATTGAGTGCTGCAAAGACATGCTGTATAGAAGATTGAAATGAAAGCACTTCACGAGGTGTTAATTATAATGTCAGGCATTCTAGCGAGCGGTTAGGGAATACAGTAAGATAAAGTAATGTTTGCTTGGGCAGTTCCATTTTTCTGTTGTTTTGGAAGAGCTGAATTCGGTAGCAATGGGAGATGATTAAGATGCGTAATAGTTTAATAAAAGGGATCACTGGATAAATGGAACGCTTTTTGTTGTCATGGAATCAAATACTATATGATCCTATTTAAACAATGTGATCAATTGTGGGTAGGCCTATATAAATGATCACGAATGCTGGAATATTTGTGTGATTACAAATTTGATTTCGTGATCCACATATACACAATTTTCTAGCACATCGAAGCGGTCGACTAGACATGAGGTAGCAGTATGTAGCTGGCTCAAAGGTTAATTAATAATAACAATAATAAAGAAATAGTGGTAGGAGTAGTAAAAATTCAAACGAAATGGCTTAGAACTAGGGAACGAAGTGGACACAGCTTTGAACGAGAGAATAAAATAAATAAAAAACGACAGCTTGTCCATAGCCATCAATAGAGTTACTTAAACCTTCGTGCACAGAATAAAACACACAGAAAACCATTCAGCTAACGTAGCGTTATCAGCAATAGAAGGCCGACGCCACTCTACCCACAGCCGCCCTGCTTGCAATTTTGAAAACGTCACGGTAGATGGAGATTTAACTAAGAATGTCATGTCAATTCGTAGGCCTTTGTAAGTCTATAGATGTCTGTGACCTGTCATCTTCATATTAGGCTGAGGTGGACTATTTTTCCTGGGCATCTCTGTTTGGGTAATTATTTTTCGTAACTCTCCCCTTTTTCTCTCGTGATCATTCTACATCACCCACTAGTGGTCAGGGGACTGGGTACTGGCAGCGAAGTCTTTATTTATATATATGTTCAATTATGTTCTATGGTGTAGCTGTAATAATACACGTTTACCTCTATGGATGAATCAGCTTCCGTTCATTCCTTTTCTGTAAATCTCATAATATATTTAGAATGCAGTATATTTTGAATACGTTGATACGTCTTCTTATACGCCGGTTTAGTTTCACGTTTCTGGCTGTGCCCATCTTGACTCCCATCTGTTTCATCCGAATTAGTGATGTGGACTCATGGTTGTCGAAGTTCTGTGCCCTTCCCACATCTTGGAGGGCATTGATGATGTCCGCCCGATCCATTGGTTGGCCGTCTTCAGCGACAGCACAGCTGGCCAACCTGTCCGCTCTTTTATTTTCCCGTACACCCGCATGTCCATGGACATAGACAAAGGTGACCCTATGTTTTTTTGTAAACTTCTTCAACGACTCTACCCATTTACTGCCTATAGAGCCCGCCTCCACCTTTCTTATAACGCTCATCGAATCACTCAGTATGCAGGCGCGGGTGTAGTCCTGTTACTCCAACCAGATGAATACCCTGGTCATTGCCATCACCGCCATCGTCATGCTGCTCGTGGTTATAACGTATGCACCATTGTTTTCTTTGGCGTTCTGCTTGCCGAACGTACTGTAAATATCCATGCATTCCTTTGGTTTCGTATCACGAATCCGTCTGTATAGATGACTGCATCTTTATCATCGGTGTTATCCCAGATGAGACCGTTGACCTCTGCATTAACCACGATTGAGTTCTGTCCCGTACATTTCCTATCCAGTGTGACAATACATGAGAATGTCCCTCTGAATGACGTAGGCACCGGTATCCACTCCTCGCCAACGTTGATATTAGTAAGTCCACAGACCTGTTTGATGACATCTTCTGCTGAGCCCACCCAAGATTTTTCTCTTTTTAGCCTGACACCGTTCCCTGTGTTGAGTTCGTGGTGCAATGGATGCTCTTTATCTGTACTTATCTTCAGGTATGCTTGTGCCCTCTAGATCTTGATCCTGTCATCCATGGTTGGAAAGTCAAGAAGATACATCTTTGCTACACAGGGAGTGTACCTTGTAAACTCCAAGATAATGAGCATAGCTTCCTTCTGTATTTTCTCCAGCATGTCAATTCGCGTCGTACTGACAGTAACAATTGCCATGGCATACTCGATTGGTGCGAGAATCTAGTCTCTGGAACTGAAGGTTAAGTAGTCTCTTCTCGATGTTGGCAGCTGCCATGGCCTTCATAGCGACTAATCTTTTCCAGGATTGTGTTATCACATGGTCGACGTGTTCCCTAAAACACACAAGCTGCGCTCAAACGTAACTCAGGGATACGTTATCAACCTGTCCCTGGTCACCTCATTAGCTTCCATTTGTACCACCGGTGTTTCTGTGTTAACGATATGATTGTTATGGGAGAACTATGCAGCTGATGCTTAATAAGGATTTACCAAGTCACCTGATACTCCGCACCGGGAAGAGATGCGATCAAGTTTGTTTTGCAGCGTGGACGTGATTTCCGTCTGCCTCTTCACTGTCGATGTACCGGATTGTCACCAGCAAAAGTTATAGTTCTTCCTCTTCCATCCAGCTGTTGTTCCGTGATCGTTTTTGTGTACACGTTAAATAGAACTGGTGTCAATGGTGAGCCTTGCCGCAGGCCTGAACTAATGGCTCTGATGACCAGCTTCAACATTTGAGTATCACCTTCCTCTGAAACAGTGCTTGCAGCGATCCATCTAGTGAGGAAAGTTCGCACCGCCAGTTTGAGGTGTTTATGCATGAGGTATTCAAATGGTACCCTTTTGTATGCATCCTCCAGATCTATAGCAGCACCACATGTCTCTTCTCCTCTGTTGAACCTTCGAAGACGTTATAGGCAAAGACTGCCGCATTCAGGTATGTCACTTTGTTATATCTATAACCTCCGAGTGTGGGTGAGAATGCGCGTTTCTGTTCAAGGTGACAAGTGAGTACACGGGCAACTATTTTCTCCAATAACTTGACCGCAGTGTTCTGCATCATGCTGATTCTGTAAGCACTGATCTGAGAATGATCCTTGTTTGGCTTCGGTAGCGGTAGTAAGTAGCAATGTAGCAACTCCTACTTAATCGGGCAACTCTGAATGTGGCATTCAACTATTTTGCCAGCTTTTTCAAGTCGTCAGCTATATCCATAATTTCTTCGTACCTGTATCGAACACCATCTGGACCAGGAGCAGTGCTGTGCACCTTTTTTAATGTTGCGCGAATGGCATCGGTTGTGATTGTGAGATTTTCTCCCAGCACTACATCTTCACACATTTCTGATAGTGACTCCCGTATCCTCATCCTTTGTCTCATTTCTTTGGTCAGTCTGTTCAATGAAGCGGATAAGCAGGACCTTCCTTTGCTCTAGTCAGATTTGTCCCATATCTGGCCTATGCTCTAGAATTCTCCTATGCCTCTGTGCCATTTTGTGTTACTCATGTAATGATGAAGGTACCAGAATGTGGCTAACGATTTTTATTAGCACACTTTTTTTGCAGAAATCATCCCTTTTGGCATCCTTAGCCTGGTTAGCACATAGTTTAAAGTATAATGTTATGGTCCACCTCTTCTTTCAGACGCCACAAGAGCTCAGGTTGTGTTATTCCATATTATCTGACTTTCTGCCAAGTTTTGGCCGTTTGTCTTTCGTTCCGCCAAGCTTCCTAGACTTCTTCGTTCCACCAGGGCAGCTGCGTCCATCTCTCCTGCCTCCGGTGACGTGCGCCCTGTTTCCTATGTTTGATTTTGCTAATGACATCCTGGTATGTATTCTTATAATGGAATGTGTTGAGCTTGCTTTTCTGGCTTCTTTTTCTGCCTTTCTCATTTAGGAGAACACATTAACATTGATCACTTCTGTGGAATACCAGTACATTCCACCAGCAAACCGGTACGAAGGTGGAAAACACCAGTGCCATGTCTATGACACTATCAGAGTCCCCTGTTCGAGAAGCCATTCTGGTTACCTTTCCACTCAAGCACACAAAATCGGTAGACATCAGTGCGTTCTCTAGGTCTTCTCACTGCTTGTTGGTTATGACTTTACCCAACGGGTTGCCCCTAGCATTAAAATCTCCACGGAAAATGACGTTCTCCTCAAACGCGAAGAGATTATGTCATTGTTGTGTGTGTTCACCTTCCCATAACAGGCATATACATTTACAACCACAAACTGGGGTCTGCTCTCTAACCGCAAGTACCTGCAATTATTCACTGTCCCACGAAGACATATCAACCGCACCTGCCACCATGTTGTTACACACAAATATGGCCAGTCCAGGTTGTCGTCTATTGTAGAAACAGTGAAATCCAGGGGCACTAACTGTCCTATCACCAATAAGTGTTTCTTGCAAAATTATTATACCGGCATCGCACAGTAGCTTATCACTTGGTTTATGGAAGTACAGTTCTAGTATGTAACGCACACATACTTTAGGGCTAACTTCTAGCACTTCACATGTTTCTTACACGTTCCGGCACGTTTATCTCTTTTTGTTTTCCTTATTCGATGTTGTCTTTTAAGCTTCATCTGAATACCTCTTGTCGTCATTGTTAATTTTGTCGCTGAAATTCTATGGCTGTGGATTGTCTAAACTCACGTGCATTCACTCGGTCGCATTGTCCAGAACCATTTCCACGCTATAGGCTGGCCAAGCCCAGTTATACAGCTCTTCGGCACGTGGATACACCGTGAGCTTTTTATTTTCTTCATTCAGAATCACACATCAATGAAACCACATTTCCTTGCGAACGAACCGGCGAAAATACACCCCCATCTTTGGTGGTAACAATGCAGGAACTAACGTCATATCACCTCTACACCGGTGTGCTTGATGGGGCAAACAAAATTATTGTATATTAAGTACATAAATTCACTAACAGTTTTTTAGACACTCACAATTATAATAAATTCACTAACCGTTATTAATACACTTATTGACAATTATTTTCAATTCAAATGGCATAGCTATATAATGTTGTATAACCTAATTAGCTAAATAGCATGTACTGGCAACAAACAGTTGTCATAAGAACTGGAAATCGATTGAGAATGTTTCACAAAATAAAACAGGGTGTTAGGCAAGGTTGTGTGCTGTCATCAGATTTTAAAAATATTTATAGTGAGATTATTTTACGTTCCATAAAAGGCATGTCTGGAATAACAATTGGAGGTCATAATATAAATAATCTAAGGTATGCTGATGATACAGTCTTAATCGCTAAGAGTGAAAAGGAGTTACAAGAAATGATAGTGAAAGAAAGCAAAAATAAAGAACTCAGCCTTAATAGCAAAAAGACACACGTAATGATAGCAACGAAGAAAAAGTGATCACTATTGCACAATAAAGACAACTGGAACAACATTAAAACAAGTAAATGAATTTAAATATCTAGGAGCATTGTTAATCTCAGATGGTAGATGTACAACAGAGGTGAGATACAGAATGGCTCAAGCAAAAGCAGATTTCCAGAAAATGAGGAAGATACTGTGCAATCCATTTTTGACAATGGAAACAAGAAAAAGAGTTCTTAAATGTTATGTAGAGCCAGTCTTAACATATGGATGTGAATCATTTACTATAGGACAACAGACAAGAGAATCGCTGGAGGCTGTAGAAATGTGGTTTTACACACGAATGTTGAGAATACCATGGACAGCTAACAAGAGTAATGAAAACGTTCTGAAAGAGGCAAAAACAAAAAGAGAGCTAATTTCCATTATTAGGAAGAAGCAATCATCATTTTTGGGCATGTAATGAGAAGGGAGCAGCTGGAATATATTGTAACAATTGGAAAATATCGAGGGACGATGAGAAAGAGGGAAGCAAAGAGAAAAGATTCCAGAGAGCTTAAGAGATTGGCTAGACAGAAGGTCAACAACAGAAATGTTAAATAATTGTCGAGATCGCAAGATGTGGAGTGACATGATCATGATCACCTACGCCAGCACTCACGGTACTTGATTACGATATGCTATAATTTTGTGACCGGTAGTATAAATTTGCTCATAAGATAAGTGATACGTTCTGTTTAATCTGCGATAATTTTCAAGGAAAACTTTATTACTTGCTTTAGTCTTGACTTGTCTTTTGTAAACAATTTTAAATAATTAATGAAGAACCAGACCACGCTCTTTTTTTTATTTTATTTATTTATTTTTTTTTGTTAGGCACCATCTCTCTCTACAAAATATATTTTAAATGATTTTCACCGTCATTTTTTCGTAAGTGTTCAAGCTATATAAGGGTAAGCCTCTTTCTTTGAGTCTGTTCGTGTGATTAACTGAGCTGATATGATCAAATAAGTTTGGACCATAATAAATAGTTCATGTCTAGTTGTAAGTAAAAAAAAAAAAAAAGTAAAGTACCCCCGTCACGCCAAGTTGCGTATAGGTAATATGGTGTTAAATAAATTTTACAGACCTTCGGCACATAATTTTTGGGGTAATGTGGTTTTTATTACGCCCGTGCCGCTTTACTTCCCCAGAAAAAATCCGATACCCATTAAAGGCTGGGTGAAACGGGAAGCCGTCGGTTGGGATCGAACCCTACCTCTTATCCTTTGTAGTCCAGTTCACTAACCACTGAGCTATCGCGGCTCCCTTCATGTCAAATTGTATAGGCCGAATACCGTTGGGATTCTGGGGAAATACACGAGTATCGAACTGAAGTTCATTCCAAAATGTACGTATTCCACATTGTACTAGTAGAAAGGAAATTAAATACCGTCATTCCACTATACCATTAATCCACTATAGCGCTACACAATATACCATTATTCCACGATACCGTTATTCCACTACCATCTTTCCACTCTACCGTTATTCCACTCTACCATTATTCCACCATATGTATTTCTTAACTCTACAAAGCTATTAATGGCAAATATAGAGTACAGTGTTAGTGCTCATGTTGTTCTATTTTCAGAACATTTTTTTTTCCGTAACGTGGAAGTTAGTTAAATATCTTTATATTTAAATTCACATAAATACATCATCATCATGTGCATACCGTATGGCGTAGGCGATCATGTCCTTCCACAACCTTCTATCCACAGTGCATTGTAACAAATCTGTTGTTGACTGTTTTCCATTGACATGACATCAATCTAGTATTTTCTCTCTTTGTCATCCGCGATCTCTCTTTCACTGTATTTTGCCAGTTTTAACTAAGTATTCCAAATGTCCTCGTCTCATGATGTGCCCGAAAAATGTTGATTGTTACTTTCTGATATTTTTTAGTGAGCTTCCTTTTTGTGTTGGCCTCTTTTAGAATTTCCTGATTGGTCTTTTTAGCTACCCAGTAAACTTTCAAAATTCTTCTGAGAAATCCAATCTTTGTGTCCTATAATCGTTTTTCATTCTTTGTTTACTGTCCATGATTTGCTTCCATAGGTCAGAATTGGCACTATATAGCACCGATATACTCTCTTTCTCACTTCTATTGACATAGATTTGTTACATAAAACGTTTTTCATTTTCTGAAATGCTATTTTATACCATATTCTGCTTTTTATTTCTGTGATGCATCTTCCATCTGATGTTATTATTGTGCCCAAGCATTTGACGCGTTGCATTTGTTTCAGATTTGTCCTGTTCCTTTTTATGCTGCATGATGGTGATGATTGTTTCTTCGATATGACCATTACTTCTGTTTTCTTACTATTCAAACTGATGCCTTTCTTGTTGCTTTCTTTTACTCTTACGTCTATCATTTCCTGAAGTTCATTCTCTCTCTCTACTATTAAGACTGTGTCATCCGCATATCGCAAATTGTTTATATTGCGACCTTTTAATTAAATTCCTTTTATTATATCTACTATTGATCTCATAATATTTTCGCTGTAAAGTGAAAACATAAATATATAGATGTTTCATAGAAGCATGATTTATCTACCTGTATATACTAATGATGTAATAGACCATTGCTCAGCGTTGTTCCTACACAGAAGGTCATTATTCATAGCAAACAAAGACATGTTTTCGCGAAAGTGGTGTCATTTTAAATAGCATCAAAATGATTGAGTGCACTGTTTCTGTAATTGCAGAACAGCTTTTAATAAGCGTCTGTGCTCAATTTCAATCCAAAAATATGCTCATCAAAGCAGATTATTTCTTGTCTCCCGTTGAGAATATGACATTTCTTTTATAAACTCTGTTCTCTACGATTTCTTCTTCTAGATATTTCAAGCTTGCTAGATGGCGTTAGGTTCTTGTAAAATAATTACGCATCTTTAGACTCTTTGGACCTTGATATACGCCTGGACCAGCATACTTTTTCTCATCAATTCTTTTTTGCATGCATCAGTTATTTGTGGTCATTTTTTAAGCTTTCTCTTTTAGTTATGGTCTTCGCATGAGAGTCGTTGGATCTAACGGTTAATCACTATGATAATAATAATAACAATATTAATAGCAATAAGAGAAGACAATAAATTATGATTGTCCTAGAATACTTGTTAATTCAGTTTATAACAGAGTTTAAAATCATCGCTTAACGTAGTTACCTTAGCATTTCGTGAGAACCATTGTCTTTATAACTTGATGAAGAATTTATAGTTTGAAACGTTATTGTGTGGTTCTGTTATGTTTTATTTCTGTAGAGCTATAAAATATAATACAGGGAAAAAGAGATCGTGGACGACAAATCCGAGAAGATACTAGATAGCTATGTGTCATGGCATGGAAAACAGTCAACAACAGAATTGATAGAATGCACGGTGGATAGAAGATTATGGAAGGACATGATCGCCTACGCCAACCGGTATGGCACATGATGATAAAATATAATTTATATGTATTTTTTTTTTGTTTTCCCGACCACAATCCTTGTACAGTATCCACTGTCTCTCCTTTCTTATTACACAGAAAACTCTTGATACGGGAACGACGGTGAGAACTCCGAGGTTAATTCCACACAGTTGGCTACAAACATGTATTCCACTGCTGAAGCAGAATTACGGCGACTAATTTCATTACCACATGCAAATGTTGTGATGTTGATCTCTTAAATAGCACAAACGCGTGCTCATTTTGTTATGTTTTCCAATAATTCAAAAATTAGTATTCATCAGTAGTATTATCAAACTATTACCATGCAATGTAATGGGACGATATGGAGCATATCCTGACAACTGAACAAATTGATGGGTAAGAGTTTGTAAACTAATTTATTGCACACACCAAAAAAAATTGTGGAAAAACATGATCACCTACGCCAGCAGAATGTAACATTTGAAAATAATTAATTAATGCTTAGGTTTTAATACAACTCCTTTGTCGTGTTCTTTTATGTTTTTACGTTGTCAAAACCCGGTATGTTCGTCATGACATTATGTAACATTAAGGGAGAAATATTTGAAGCGGTTAGCACTGAAGTTCGTTGCATTCCGTCCGTTAGAATTTAACGTTCTATTACCCTTCATTAGTCTACCGTAGCGTTCTCTAGTTTCGTTAAAAAATCGTGTCAGTTTTCATTTAACTCCGTCAAGCAAATTGACGGGGTAGTTTGCTGACGAGTGAGTGAGTAGAGAAGGAAAACAGGGAGAGACGGATAAGTGAGTGAGAAAAAAGATGCATAAAGTGTGGTGGGCAGGGTTTCAGAGTGAAGAAATAGAAGAAATAGTTTTATAGAAGCAGGGGAGATAAAAAAACGGAATGGGAGATATAAGGGAGAGATAAAAAGAGGTTTACGGAGAGAAATGGATATAAAATAGTCGAGGAGAATTGCAAGAGAGAGGATAGAGAGAGGGAAAGAAGGATAACAGAGGTAATAAAGAAAGGAATGCACAGAAAGGCAAAAGATTAGTAAAAGTGCAAGCAGGAAGTAAAAAGGGAGAAAGGGGAGAAAAATGAGAATGTTTAAGTACAAGTGTAAGTAGATAGTTGCAGAAGCAGATAGAAATAAAGTTGACAGATTAAAGAAGACAATGTAATATATAGAATTATGAAGAAGATAGATTCATAAAGGTTAAACAGTACGAGAGAGTAGGGGAAATATTTAAGTAACATATATGTATATATATATATATATATATATATATATATATATATATATATAGTTATATTTATATTTCCCAACGTAAGTACCTCGTAATTCCTTTGCAGCACTTCAATGAGTAGCGTTTTGGACAAAGCACGAACTCCATATTATTCGATATTATTCGGCCAGTAATAGAAAGGAAATGAAAATCTCAGGTTGCTCACGATGAAGCTACCCTGCAGTCTGGCTAGACTATGTGACTTATTCTCCTTGTCAATAAATGTCCAACAGCCTTTGGAACTCCAGAGACAATTCAGAACTACAACTATCTTGAACATACTATTGCCAGTGATGGGAAATGTAAAAATAGGAAGAATTTGATGGAAAGAAAATAAAACAAACGATGAAGTCTGAAAAGAACTAAAAATGAAAAGAGAACTATTAAACACAATTCAAACAAGACAAATAACATTTTTGGGGCATGTTAAAAGACACAGTAGCCTACTAAAAGTAATCTTGCAAGGGAAAATACAAGGTAAAAGACGCAGAGGTAGACCAACTCTAACATGGACGAGTAACATCAAAAGATGGGCAGGTCACCCTATGCCAACCTTCACCATCAAAGCAAGAGACAGAACGGAATGGCGCTTCATGATAGCCAACCTTCGATGCGGAGACGGCATCAATGACAATGATGATGAAACAAAGAGCACAAATCTAACACTCAGAATTAGTATTCTAACGCGCCAAGGCCGTGGTCTTAACACACTTCTATAAGGATCACAAACTTGGATTACCAATGCAGTTCATAGGGGAAAAGAGAGTAAAGGGGTGGGGGGGAGGGGTTAAAGATTTTTCATGTACGTTTTTTTCCTTCCCAGAGAAAATCAAATGGCAGATAAAAGTAACCAACTCAAACGTCTTGCCATGCCCCATCTATCATGGCAACACTTAGGAGTCGGAGACTGAGGTGAGTGAATCAGGTGAGAAGAATGGACAACTATCCTATTCTCAAACAATTAGTGTGTGGTGGACTTAGGGACGGAAAGAGATCTAAGGGCAGACCAATGTTGAAATACAGACATTTTTACAAGGCTTCCTTGGATAGAGTCTCTATCAGCGAAAAAAACTGGGAAAATCTGGCATCAGAACGTACCACAAAGAGATGAAAAAGTTAAAAAAATAACACAGAAGTATTCGAGGAAGTTTTCACATCAAAACCAGAAAACAAAAGGCGTAGGAGAATAATAGCACTTTTTCACCATTTCAATCTTTCGAATCTTAACCTCGGAAAAAGCTGTTAAAACTTTGGAAAGATTTATTTTAACTTCATTAACGTCAAATAGAAGAGTTCACTAACAAGCAAAAATAATGTTGTTGTTTCAGAAATGTCCGGATACGGCGGTCCTGAGTTCCATCCTGTGTTCAGTGTATCATCTAGTGGAATCTTCAGGAACTTTCAAGTAATCAGACCACGGTGCGCTGCTCTCTCGAAACCAACTCTCAGAGAACTGGAGATTTCTAGCAACTCATGCCAAAGTATATAATCACACCATCGTCCACTTGACTTAAGTTCTCTACCAACTGAACTACTCAGCGCTACTCAGTCTCCATTTCAACGTTTCTAGTTCTAATCCGTAGCGTCTGACTTGTACATGCTGTCAGCGTACACTTGAAGTAATTTGATTTTTTTATATTCACAGCGTCAGCGTTTCACACACTTTATTCTTATGTATTTTAATTACGTTCTTCGTTTACAAAATGAAAATTTCATTTGCATCTCTACGTTTATTTACATTAATATCTGAAATAATACTCCCTCCATTTGCTTTGATTTTTTTTATTTATTGAAACTTTTCGTTACTGGAGAACAAATTTAAAAAAATGAATTGCGACTCAATTATTATTATTATTATTTTTGGGGGGGTGTGGGGTGGGGGGGGGGGTTAGTCAAATTATGCTCCGTATTGTAAATCAATCTCAAGCCCTCAGAGCTTTAATTTTTAATAAAGTATGTACTTCATTTACTAAATGTAAATTTCATTTGTATCTTCTTAACAAATATGGGTATATGATTTTAAAACTATTTTCTTTAGTTTGCTTCTCACTAAACACAAGTTTTAAATTTTGCATCAAGTATTATTTTTTTTCGAGGAGATTGGGGTGTTAAGGCGGTTGCGTGTATATTGTTTTTTTCTGACTCTTGCTGGTGAGTTTAATGATTTGCGTGAAAGTCTAGTTATGAAATAATGTGCTGCTGTTCCCTGTTGTATTTATATTTACTTATCGATATTTCAGTGAAATATTATTTATTCTTCTTGTGTCGTCGTGTTTACCTTATCATCGTTAGGCTAACTTGTGTTCGCGGTTCGACAGATAAATATCTATTTTGACAATAATTGCGTCTACCGTGAATGTCCATCCCGAATGTACAAAGTCTGTGGCGGTAGATGGGGCGGAATAAATCAGAAATGATCAACGGTTCAGAAAGCGAAAACAACAAAGCTTATGGTACACCAGATGCATATTCAGGGCACAAAAGTCGAATATGGATGTCCACCGTGAAAGATATTGGAGCCTCATCACGTACCATTCCAAAGAAAGCCATGGAGAGATTCTAACTTATGTCAGAACAAAGATTTACAAATATGTACGTGGAATGTTAAGTCTTTCCCAAGAAAGAAAATGGAAAAATCTTATTTTAAAAGCTGAACGATTAAACATAGATATTTTAGGCATATCAGTGGTGAGATGGAAGGAATGTGGGTACATACAGGACGAAAATAAAATACATTTATATATTCAAACAACACAACAGAACATCAAAGAGGTGTAGGAATACTAATAAACAGAGAGCTATAAAATATATAAATACCCACTGGGCATACAATAATAGGATTATACTACTCAAGATGAAAGCAAAATCATTCGACATAGCAATAACACAGATACACGCACCTACTCAAGATTATACAGATGAACAAATAGAGGCATACTACGAAGATCTAAATAATTATGAAGCAAGTGAAATATTGGGATACCTTGATTGTAATGGGTGATATGAATGCTAAAATAGGAAAAGGCAGATATAAGACCATTATAGGAAATCATGGTTTAGGAAACCATAAAGTAACGGGGAGAAAGTTTAATTCAATTCTGTGAAGAAAACAGGCTGATAATATGTAACGCCTACTTTGAGAAAGAGAAAAGGAAAATATACAGATGAAAAAGCCATGGAGATAAGAAGAGGAATTAAATGAACTACATAATGATAAAAGATAGGTTCCGTAACAGCGTCAAGAACGGTAGAATCTATCCAGGAACAGATATCAACTCATATCATATCACAATCCTGTAATGATTAAAGTGTAAGTCAAACTAAAAAGAAACAAACAAAAAACTAATTCATCAACAATACCTCTAGACATAACAGCTTGAAAGAAAAAATAGAAGTATACTTATAATACAAGTAAAGAACATATATAAGAAGCTGCTAGAAGAATGGTTTGGGCAGTATAGAAGAGAAAATCCTGATGAAAAAGTTACAACTAATTGACAATGCATAAAGAAAATCATACAAGAATTGTGCGACATCTTACCCAACTAGGAAAAGAATAAAATATAAAAATGGATCACTGACGCTTCCTTAGAAAAAATGGTAAAAAAGTAGACAAGCGAAGAACACTACCAAATACAACAAAATAGATAATGAAATATGCAAGATGTGCAAAAAAGGAAAAAGAAGACCTGCCCAGTCAAAGATGTCTAGAAATCGAAACTATGCAAAAATAAACAAGAATTAAGAGGGATGAGCACAAAAATAAATAGAATGATTAGTAAAATTTAAAAAGCCACATAAAGTGAATGTATTACAAACAAAAAAAAAGAAAAAATGCTATCAGACAACAAAGATATCATAATTAGCTGGCAGGAACATATAATATAATTATTTTATGACAAAAGGGAACAGAAACCAATTATACAATATACATCAGGCTATGCAATCTTTAAATCGGAAGTGAAAAAAGCTATACAAGAATTGAAAAAGGGAAAACCTGCAACACCTGACAACTTACAGATAGAGATGATAAAGGCACTAGACGATTTTGGCATTGGAGTGATCACAGACATATGCAACGACATATACCATACAGGATAAATACCATATGAACTAAAGCATCAACTTTCATTGCATTGCCTAAAAAAAATGGTGCGGCTGAATGCAGTGAATTTAGAACAATGAGCCTAATGAGCCATGTAACACACATTTTGCTAAAAGTTATACAAGGAAAGATTAAGAATACAAGCAATTTTGAAATAGCAGAGAAAAGTTTAGGATTTAGGAAAAATTTAGGATTTCTTTATCATTGATCTTAATGTTTGATGGGTGTCTTAATTTGCTTATTCTCATTGCCTCTGTTTTTGCTGTGTTAATTTTCATACTGTAGTTTGTGCAGCTTTTATCTAGAGATGTTAAATGCTGTTGTAGCAGGTTTTCATCCTCATATATTAGACATTGATCATGTGTGAAGAGTAGCTCGTTGATGTTGGAGTTTTCTACCTCTATGTTATTATTTGATTTTTCCTTATTGTTGGTTGTTTCCTGATTTATTTTGTCCATATATATGATGAAGAGGAGTGGTGAGTGGACACATCCTTGTCTTACACCTGTTGTAACCTGAAACCATTCTGACAGGCCTTCCGATGTTCTAACGGCACTTTACTGTTTTTATATAATGCCATTATATTATCTAGTAGTTGTCCTCCTACACCGTAGGTTTCTAGAGTTTGCCAAAGTTTGTTCCTGTCCACACGATCACACGCCTTTTCCTGATCTATAAACACTATATTTAGGTTTTTATGGAATATCTATGGAATGTTCATCTGACATTGTTCTTGAATGATGTCAAAGTTAATGAGACATCAGAATCGTGTGGCGGTAGCTACAAGAAAGGAGCGGAGAACATCATCAATTGTGTTTTTACTAACTACAGGTCATGTGGCTTCTGTTGGATTGGAAATGATAACTTACCACCACTGTGTGTCTATATGTTTGGAATTGGAGTCATCAATGATGGCCTAACATCATCAAGTGCTACGACGATCATCATTTTCGGGAGGACGTAAACTCCCATGGTATATGGTGGATAGGCGGCAGGAACCATTGAAGGCTATATCTGAAAAGTGTTCCTTCTTGCAGTTTCCTCATATTCCAAGTCCGGCTTGTTGCAGGAGCTACTGAGTTAAGTGCTCTGTGCACACCGTGAGCTGTGTGTCTCATCCGTTTTGATCCTGCTTCGATATCCCGCTTGTTTACGATGAATGATGATATCGTATGACGGGGAACAGTTGGCTGTGTTCACTTTCTGCGCAGTTTCGCCTTATGTCTTTTGGCGTGTGCTGAGACTGCTACGATGGGGACTACAGTTACCTTTCTTTGTTTGGGAGATGAGTTAGTAATTCGGATGATTCCACTGGCACGGGCGGTTGAGCAATTATGGATTTTAATTCGTTTGCTGTGAGACCGAGGCCTTCCATAGCCATTGGCCAATAGTTGTCACAAAGTAAATATAGCATCAGTACAGCTTTTGTCTTTTCTGAATCCGAATTGATTATTACTTAATTGAGGTTCTATTATGTATCATACTCTCCTCTCCAATATTTTAGCATATATTTTACCAACTTAACTCAATAGGGATATTCCTCTGTACATTTCATACATCCCTTTTGCTACATTTATTCTTCCAAAATGGGACAATGATAGCTTTTTGCCAATCGTCTGGGACTTTTCTTTCTTCCCACGCCATATTGAATGTTATAGCAAGCCAATCTATAGCTGTTTCCTTACAGGCTAGTATCATTTCTGTTATTCCATCTATACCAGCTGCTTTGTTCTTTTTATTCTGTTTCAATGCCCATTCTACTTCTGCTTTAAGTATATTCGGTTCCTGTCCATCATACTGCCTATGTTTAAACTGTATTTCCGTATGTATTTCCCTGATTTAATAGTTCCTTAAATTATTCTCCCCATCTGATTATTATGTTTTCCTGTAGCTGATTGGTCTGCCGTTCTTGTCGTTTATTACAGTGGTTGGGTTATAATCATTATTTCTTGCGCTCATTGCTTTTACACTTTTGAAAAATTCTCTTGGTTCTTCTCTAAATGTTTTTGCTAATTCTTCACCAAATGCTTTCCAAGAGTCTGCCTTTGTTTGCCCTACGATCTTTTTGCTATCCTGCATGAGGACATTAATCGAAAAGTACACAAAAGTAAATAAACCAATATGTGCCTGCTTCATAGACTACACGAAAACTTTTGATAGAATACACTATAAATAACTTATAGACTGCCTAAAAGATATACATCTAGACGACACAGACAAACCACTAATATGTAATATATAACAAAGAGAACTTTACACCTATTGATATAAACAGAGGAGTAAGGCAGGGATGCATCCTTTCACCAAACTAATTAAATCTATCACCATCATCATCATCATCATCAAGTACGATGCCTGCAGGCTTAGGTGGCAATGTCTCTCCATAACTTTCGATCTCAACAGTTATTTATCATTTCCTATGTTGACCTTCTGCCAAAGCCATTCTCTTAAACTATATGGCATTTTTTCTCTTTGCTTCCCTCTATCTCTTCGTTCCTCGACTTTCCCAGTTGTCACAATATATTCCAACTGTTAGTCTTCTCATTACATGGTCAAAAAATTATGACTGTTTCTTCCTAATATTTTATATTAGCTCTCTATCTCTTAGCTTTGGCCTCTTTCAGAACGTTTTCATTACTCTTCTTAGTAGTCGTGATATTCTCAATATTCTTCTGTAAATCCACATTTCTAAAGCCTCCAGTGATTTTCTTGTCTGTTGTCCTATTGTCCATGACTCACATCCATATGTTAAGACTGGCTCTACATAACATTTAAGAACTCTTTTTTTGTTTCTATTGTTAAAAGTGGATTGCATAGTATCTTTCTAATTTTTTTAAAATCTGCTTTTGCTGAACCATTCTGCATCTTACCTCTGTTGTGCATCTACCATCTGAAGTTAACATTGTTCCCAGATAATTAAATTCATAAATTCATTTTCTATCTATACACTGAGCAAATCTTTAGCAATATCACAGAGGCCAGGCCGAGACATTAATGGGAAGATAATCAATAAGCTAAGATATGCTGATGATATTGTTTTACTAGCAGAAAATCCTAAAGATCTACAAATGATTAATGAAATAAACATGCCAAACAAAAAATATAGATTAGATATAAATATCAAAAAGAATAAAACTATGATCATGAACAAAGATAATACTCAAAACCTAAGTGGGGCCTCGGTAGCCTAGTTGGGAAAACCACCCGACTATACTACCGACGTTCGGACAACCCGTGTTCAATCCCCGCTGGGAGCACGAGTTGTACTCGTGGTTGGAATACAAAATACCTCCACGGTCGATCCAGCCTTTTGCAGAAATGGGTACCAGGGTATTACCCTGGGAAGGTGAGGAATGTCGCCTCGCATCTGAAGTTTCTATGCTTGAGGCGACACTATACAGAAATCTCAGAACATTTCTGGATAGGGGTCCGAGCACATATGGGTGTAAACTCGCGTGCTAAGACGCCGGTTCAAGTCTCGTACTTTACCTTTTACCATAACCTAAGTGGATATCAAAGTTGAAGGAGCATACCTGGAAATAGTTCAGAGATATAACTACCTTGGAAATGCTATAACTAGTGATGGAAAATGTAAAACTGAAATAAACAAAAGAATAGGAAACGCAAACAGTAATTTTCAAAGTTATGAAAAATATACTTGCATTAAAACAAATAATACCAGGGCAATGAATAGCAAAATGTCATATCTTCTCAACATTCTTGTCTGGTTCAGAAACATGGACATTAGACAAGGGAAGAGAGCAGAAAATTGAAGCCTTTGAAATGTGGATATATAGAACAATAGGAAAGTAGTGATAAAACTGGTATACCAGATTTTCAGACAATATGTTCAGCATTATATTATATATGTTTCTGCACATTTTCCTGAATAGTGCTGCACATTTTTTTTGTTGGGCGTATGTTCGGCTGACCCCTCCGGCTGTGACCCGTGACACGACGTGATCGGCGTTATCTCAGGTAGCGCTGGCTCGCTCAGCTGAACTGTCCAGGTGCTCGCTGGGCTAATTTGCCCAATATTGTGCTGTTCGTTCTGTATTTTTTTCCAATCTGTCAATATGTGTTGTACTGACAGAAAGATTTGGCAGAGACATAGTCGATTGTGGGGATGAGGACTACTAGTTCCTGGAACAGAAGGCCTCTGTCACGTCTTCTAACAGTTTGAAATCTGTCTTCTGCAATTCGAAAGATAAAGATAAGCTTCTGGTAATAAAATTAAAGGTTGCTTCCATCCGAGACTTATGTGTCCTTGGTGGTGGTGGGGATCTGTCGGGGGTCATCGATGGGACCAGTCAGTTCTTGATGGAATGTCCAATGAAGTGTGCATGTTTTGACTTTTTGTCACTTATTCCGTGGGAGGTGGGCCGTGGTTCCTATCTGATTTTTTGCTAGTGATGTCCTGGTATGTGTTCTTATACTGGAATGTGTTGAAGTTGATTTTCTGGCTTCTACCTTTCTCAATTACGATGATACATGGCTAGTGATCACTTCCTTGGAATCCTACTACACTCCACTTACAAACCGAGTGTGAAGGCAGACGACATCAGGTCTATGATATACTATCGGACTCCCCTGTTCGAGTAGCCCATTCTGGTTGACCTTCCATCATTCAATCACACTTAAAATCGACCGATACCAACAGTAATAGAATAGGATGGAGGGAAAGGTGGATGGAGAAAAATCCGAAAGGAAGGAAGGAAGAAAGTTAATCCCAGCAGGTTGTAGAGTACTTACTCGTTAGTTGTTTTAAAGCGTTTGGTAACAATGGGGGAAACGCTGTATGTTGTTTTATTTGACTTGGTTAATTGACTTGTCAGAGAGAGAGACGTGAGAGAGTGAGAGAGAGAGAGACCGTCACTATTTAAAGTTACTGTTAGATTTCCAAAGTTAGCTGATTTACAAACCGATCACATTACCACCTTACAACAAAACACGCTAACCGCTATGACACATGATGATGATGCTGATGACGTTAAGTTACCATGTCAGCGATACTAGAAACTTCGACACTAATAACACCGACAACATATTTACACCCCGTAACGACCAATCAAAAGGGAAAACACCCCCTTTTCTCCATTTTTAGAATCATCTCAACCAGTACGTTATTTAGATTTGCACACCTGGTCTTATGGTCACCGATATCAGTACACAGACACCTCAAGGGATAATACTCAACCATGTCCACTTACACCTTCTCCTCCTCCTCTACTCACTATTTGGAGTACGAAATCGAAAGTTGTGGCGAGACATAGTCACTCTACACCAACCGGCTTGGTATTTGATGATGATGTTGAGGGGAGGATAGGGTATGTTGGCACATATTGATGATGATGGTGTATGACGACATTGATGACGATGAGAATTTATAATACAACACAAAATGTTGACGGGGCGAAGAGGGTATAATGTCTTCAGTCTCTGTGATCCAGGTTATGTATTTGTTTTATTTGACTTGTTTTAACTTGAATGTGAAAAAAAGACACAGAGAGAGAGAGAGAGAGAGAGAGAGAGTACATGCGGGTTGTCATGGTACATGGTGATGATGATGATGATGAGACGAACAATTAAAAATGAAAACACCCCTTTTCTCCATTTTTAGAATCATCACAGCCAACACGGTATTTAAATTTCAACACCTGGTCTTATGGCACCCGATATCAGCACACAGATAACTTAAGGGATAATACACAACCATACTTACACCCGAGATAACCTCTGAATCAGGTACTCCTTTCCTCAAAATATAAACACATGACACACACAACATATTCACATCACCCCTACAATACCGCTTTCCCCAAGTTTTAGAACCGCGACACGCTAATAGATTTGAAAAGTAAACATTCGCCTTACAGCACGTCGTCGTCACCCCGGTGGTCAGTGAACCCAATCAAATACGCGTTACTTGTCATGTGTTCAGGTGATAGAGGCATACGATGTAAGTTCTAGCCACTTCATAGCCCACTCATATACGGGCGGGCTGCATGTTTTATTTAAGAGTAACACTTTAAAACTTTCACTATTTTTATTTCGATAGAGATCGAAAGTTGTGGCGAGACATGATCACTTTACACTAACCGGCTTGGTACTTGATGATGCTGATGAGGGTATGGTGGCACATATTGATGATGGTACATGACGACATTGATGATGATATTTATAATACCAACACGGAATGTTGACGAGGCAAAGAAGGTATAATGTCTCTGTGGTACAGGTTAAAGGAGGTATTTATTATTATACTTATTTATTCCAATTGATATTCAAATACTAAAGTGTTACTGTGGAGCCACGGACTAACACTAAAAGCCTATGAAGAATAAAGTGAGGAGAGCGATAACCACTGAATCAGACACTCATTAAATCCCTAACAATGGCAACGGAAAATCACGAGTGTTTACATCACAAGACTCCAAGCAAGCACCTGGCCAGTTGAGCCGAGCGCTACCTGAGATAACGCCGATCACGTCAAGTCACGGTTCACAGCCGGGGGGGGGGGGGGGGGGGGGGGGGTCAGCCGAACATACGCCGAACAAAAACAATGTGCAGCACCATTCAGGATAATGTGCAGAATCATATATTATATAATGCTGAACATATTGTCTGAACGTTCGGTACACGTATACCGGTTTTTTTACTACTTAGGAATAATTGGATGGAAAGAAAAGAAAACAAACAACGAAGTCTTAAAACAACTAAAAATTAAAAGAGAAATACTAAACACAATTCAAACAAGACAAAAAAGATTTAATTTTGGGGGGTATTAAAAGGCACAACAGCCTGCTAAAAGTAATCTTAGAGGAGAAGATACAAGGTAAAAGTGGAAGAGGAAGACCAAAACTGACATGGGCGAATGAAATCAAATGATAGAAAAGTCAGCCTATGACAACTTGCACCATTAAAGCGATAGATAGAGCGGAATGCCGTTAGAGAGTGTGGAGATGGAACTCAATGATGATGATGACTGTTTTTTAATAACATAAAAATAAGTAGATTTTTTTTGTAAAACATTCATGTTATTATTAAATTCTTATATTTAGGAGTCGAGATTCGGGGGAGCGAAGGAATTTGAGAGATTCATCAGATTCGGATTCGAGAAAATGTAGGATTCTTCCCTGCTCTTACACACACACACGCACACACACATGCACGCACGCGCACAGGCACAGACAAACACACATGTGCGCGCGCACTCACACATGCACACACACATTTTCATTTATTGAAATTAATTCCTCCGCCTAACAGTAAATTGTCGAGGTCATTTTATTGTTATTATTATTTATTTGTTCATTTCCTGTTGACGATTACAGCAGCCACAGATACAAATGTTTGGAGAGAGGAGTGCGAGTAATGATATCAATTGTTGAAGATTAATTCGTGGGTAAACCATTCAGTCAATCTTGTCAGTTAGTTCGTTGATCAATCAGTTTGTCGAAATTCTAACAGACGATAATCCGGTAGATGAATGGTTGATTTATTTGAATGTAGGTTGGTGGGTTAAGTAGTTTGTCTGCTAATCAGTCAATTTATCAATTAGTTATAGGTTAATGAATCAGTAGGAGTCGATCAATTAGTCAGTAGATTAAATAATCAATCAACATATCAGTTTGCTCAGTGGTTTATTAGCAGACGATTCTTGGTCAGACATTCACTCTTTCAAACAAGTGGCACAATCAATAAGTTCAATGGTATATCAGTCAAGTCAGCCAGATTATGACCCAGTCATTGTGTATGTTGGTATATCAGTCAAGTCAGCCAGATTATGGCCCAGAGATTGTGTATGTTGGTATTCGCCAAATAAACTGCCATCAACACCCATTATAGAGTGGACTACTGCAATACGATATCACTTGATACCCAATCACTTTAAAATAATATGATACGGACTCTGTGCCAATGTTTAATGCCTCGTTGCATCGCTTTCCCCTACCAAAAACTAAAGCAAGGGAATCGTCAAGATTATCCTGTGCTTCTGTTTTTTTTTTTTTTATTTTGAAATTGAAACTGAAGTCCCACGTGGCCCAGGCATGATCCTTTTAACCTGAATGATGACGGTCGCAGAGGTCATATTATAAAGCTATTGCAATTACAGTAAGGTTACGATTATCCTACTTTCTTTTTCGGAAATGTTTATTTTGGCCGCTTTACCATTTTATTTGACATCGTAAAAGGACATGTTATTCCAAGGGCGTAATTAGTTTTCCATTTTGATTGCAGTTTCTATGAAAGTATTAAAGAGCGGAATGGTTAGTGGACCTGGTGCAGAATGGCCATATTGAATATGTCTAAAAGAGACATAACTGAAATCCTAAATGTGTAAATTTATGAGATAGTTGACATATCAACCATAACTAAGCGACTCCATAAGTGTTTTGATCTACTCTTTAATATATCACACGACGAGTAGCCAGTGACTGACAACCCCAATGTGCTGATTTAGCATTTCCCTTTTGGCTCGTGACATAGCATCCTTGTCTTACGTTACCGTTTTTTTTCTTGGACACATTGCTCTTGCAGTCTGTTCAAGGTTATAGACTCACATTCCTTGTTCGAATCAATTCCTTGGCCTGTATTTGAGAGCACTGAGAATGTCAACTCATAGTCCATTCTTCACAACAGCCAGCCCAGTGGGTCTGCCTGATAGTATATTTACTCTTACACCCGAATGACCTGTCACAAAAATGAAGCATATTTTATTCAGCCTCTATTTGACCTCTTCAGAGATTCCAAACAATGCCTTGGAGCAAAACCCCATCTCCGTTCCAGAAAATATTCATTCAATCTCTGAGAAAGTATAGGACAGTAAAAGCATGTATCTCACACTATGCTAATGCCTTAGTTACGTCATGGCTTTCATCGTGAATTAAACGCAGTTAAAGTAAACGCACCTTTGTCTTCCAGTGGCAATTTTCCCCAGGACCTGAGCCGTGGATGTCCATGGAACAACAGACACAACTTTGGATATGATCGCTTCATCGGCTGATGAATTCTTATATATCAAAGCCTATTCTTCTGTTTCTGCGGTCACTGGGTTTTGTTTACTGCATTCTCTGTTTAGTGTGATACATTTCTCTGTTTAGTGTGATACATTTCTCTGTTTCGTGTGATACATTTCTCTGTTTAGTGTGATACATTTCTCTGTTTAGTGTGATACATTTCTCTGTTTAGTGTGATACATTTTGAGAAGAATGTACAACACTCTACTGACACAGTGACTCATTCTTTACCAGGTTCTATGTCCTCCATTGAACAATTCTGTTGAACAATGTCCTTGACCTAGCCCATACAAGATTTTTCCTCTTTTTAACCAGCTACCTGACTCCTGATCTCACAGTGCAATGGATGTTGTGTGTGCCAGTGCTGACTTGAAATATTGTAATCACTTGATCGACATATTGCTGTCTTATTTTTCATGGTGAGAAAATGAAGAAGGTAACGCATAGCATGGAAAATAAAATAAGGTAACGCATATCTCTGCATAATGTGTCTCTTGTGTACTAAGAATAAAGCGAGTAGCCTCGTTCTGTATCATTTCAAGTTTTCTATTTGCATATGGGAGACGCGATAGCTCAGTGGTTAGTAAACTGGACTACAGACGACAAGAGATAGGGTTCGATCCCAACCGACGGCTTCCGATTTCACCCAGCCTTAAATGGATACCGGAATTTTTCTGGGTAAGTAAAGCAGCAAGGGCGTAAGACCGACCACATAACCCCAAAAATCATGTGCCGAAAGTCTGTAAAATTTATGGTCACTAGCACCATATTTTCAACAGATGCAGGATAAAATGAGCATACTTGATGATAGATCACAACAGCTTGGACTGAAGATTAATGGAGATAAGACCAAAATTATGAGAATTAAAGCAGTTGGCAATAACCAAATAAAATTAGGAGAAATACCTCTGCTAGACGTACAATCTTACATATATCTGGGCAGTAATATAGATAAAGAGGGAGGAACATAGAATGATACCAAAATAAGGATATCAAAAGCAAGAGGAGCATTTGTTGCACTGGGAAACATATGGAAATCCAAAAAAATTAGGTTAAATACAAAAATAAAAATTTTCAACTCAAATGTTAAGGCAGTCCTATTATATGGTTGTGAAACATGGAGAAAAACAAAATTGACAATCACGAATATACAGACTTTCATTAATGGATGCTTACGCAGAATAAATGGATGGCAATGGCAGGACAAAATCACTGACATAGAATTATGCAAATGTACCAGTCAAATACCAGTGGATAAAGAGATACAGCGAAGACGATGGCACTGGATAGGACACACACTACGGAAGCCAACTGAGAGTAATATACAACAGGCCCTTTTTTGAATCCCCAGGAAAAAAAGACAAAGGGGAAGACCAAGGAATTTTTGGAGAAGACAGATAGAAGCAGAGATGAAGATGATGGGAAAGACATGGAATGTTCTTAAAAGATTGGCAAAAAACAGAACGACTTGGAAAGTGTTTGTTGAGACCTATGCTCCACTGGGAGCTAAAAAAGGTAGATAGAAGGAAGAAGAACACCATATTCCCTATGCGCTACTTGGCGTGACTGGGCTCTTTACTTAACTTACTTTTTTTATTTGCATATGACTTGGAGTAAAAATAACCAGAGCATACTCAATCAGAGAATGACTTGTCCGAGGCATAAGAAAACGCAGTACACTACTCATAGTCAGTCGCTGTCATTACCTGCATTGAAGCTAAACGTTTTCTAGCTTTCATAGCTACCTGACCTATGCGCTTAGTAAAGGCTAGACTCAGATCAGACCCAACTCATAAACATTTCATTGCGTTGCTCCACTCAACTCAGGATATCACTCATATCTCGTATGTTGTCAAAATGGTTGTTCAGAGAAAACCATGTTACTCTTGTCGGGTTGACTAGTGCTCCTGCCTCACTTCAACACATGCGGTCGAAATGTGTATTTCTCCAGCAAATTTATCCGGGTCTTTTCCAAGACTTATTTCTTATATATATTTTTGTGTTGTTGTTTATTGCTCCATATGAAGGCCTACGTGGCCGAAACGTCGTTCGATTTTTGTATTGTTTCTCACCTACTTCAAGCTGTTACAATACCACTTTTTTTTAAAATTGTCAATGGCATCATTGTCAGCGTCATATTTTCCCAGACGATACATCAAACATCGACGACATAAGACACTCTCCTCCCCCGACCCGTGATTCTCACAGTGTCGGCGTGAAACAAAACTGGAGGTAATGATGAACCCCGTGACAGACCAGGATGTATCGCTGTTGGTTCAGTTGGGCACGTGACACAGTTAAGCACTACCTTTCTAAGATAATTCTAATGATATGTGTCCAAATAGACGCATTGCATATACAAAAAGAAAGGCCACGTTCCATAAAATGAAAGGGAGGGAAATAAGATAGTAAAACAAAAGTAAAGAGTCCGGTCACGCCACGTGACGTATAGGGAATATGGTGTTAGTGGCCATAATTTTTTTTATAGACCTTCGGCACATGATTTTTTGGGTAATGCGGTCGGTATTATCCCCTCCCCAAACCCCCCCCCCCCAACCCCCCTCCCCGAGCTGCTTTACTTTCGCAGAAAAAACCCGGAAACCATTAAAGCTGGGTGAACTGAACCAGGATCTCTCGGAACTCGATAAAGGTTCAAAACAGACCTCTTCTTTGTACGGAAATAAAATAGCCTTGGGGAATTATATGAATGAAATCAGAATTACTGAAAGAAGTGATGATTAGGCAAATTAAGTAAACATAAAGGAGGCACGATACAGGCTAAACGCGATGGCAGGGCGTGAGATAAAAGTAAAGGATATTACATGGTATGTTATAATGTTTTTGAGGAGTGACCAATAAATATTTCTCATTACTAGATCAGAGCGTTTAAAAAAAAGAGGTGGTCAGTGTTCATCTCAGGTGATACTATTTACTTTGCCAACACATTTACTCAGGTGTTCCTTTCAGTTGGGTCGACTACAGAGTGTGAAACTCTGATCTATATCACATTCACATTTTGTCCACGATTATTGGGATTGAAAACAAAAAGTTTAAAATTAAGACATTGGTATAGTTCTCAGAGCAACAGAAAATGATGACATTGGTATAGATATCAGAGAAGCAGGGAAATGATATGAGAGAAACAGAAAATGATGACATTGGTATATAAATGCAACAGGAAATGATGACATTGGTATAGATAGCAGAGAAGCAGGGAAATGATATGAGAGAAACAGAAAATGATGACATTGATATAGAACTAAGAGCAACCGGAAATGACATTTGGTTTAGATATCAGGGCAACAAGAACTAATGACATTTATATAGACCTGAGGAAGACAGGAATGGATGATAACGGTATAGATCTGAGAGAAAAGAGAAATAAGATTGGTGTAGTTCTGAGAGCAACAGCATAGGATAATATTGATATAGATCTGAGAGCAACAGGAAATGATGACATTGATATAGATCTGAGAGCAACAGGAAATGATGACATTGATATAGATCTGAGAGCAACAGGAAATGATGACATTGATATAGATCTGAGAGCAACAGGAAATGATGATATTGATATAGATCTGAGAGCAACAGTAAAGGATGATATTGGTATAGATCTGAGAGCAACGAGAAACGATGATATAGGTATAGATCTGAGAGCAACAGTAAAGGATGACATTGGTATAGATCTGAGAGCAACGAGAAACGATGATATATGTATAGATCTGAGAGCAACAGGAAATGATGACATTGATATAGATCTGAGAGCAACGAGAAACGATGATATAGGTATAGATCTGAGAGCAATAGCAAGAGATGGACAAATAACAGATACACCAGTGGACTAACACATTAGGAGACGCCAGCGATTTTGAATACGCTTTACAGCAGATCATTCTTACAGTCTCAATTAACGCCAAGAAGAACAACTACCTATTTAACTTATAGTTATAGAGATTTTATTTTTGTCTTTGAGGCTGGCAGACACAATTGTCACAGATCGGCGGCACCTTCCTACTCATTCAACCAGCCACTATTTCCATTCCAGAACAATGACAAAGACATGACCTTTGAACCAAAGGTATGTGCTGTAGAGAACAACCAGCTCACTGCACGAAGAAGCCAAGTCATCGACAAACTATGGGAAACCTTTAAAGGGCAGCAATAAAATGTATCTCTGATCTCTTGAATAAGCCATCTACTGTGGACAATGTCTAAACGATAAAGTGCTCATCAGTGTTTGCTCTTCTACACCAAGTTGTCTTTTTGACTGTCTCGCATTTGTCTTTGCTCTGGAGTCCATTACATTGCGATTTTTAATGATTTTAAGATCTCTTCTGCATACTTGACCTATCCAACTCCATGTCAGTCAGTCAGCATCTCCTACTTAATATTCATTTTAAAATTATTTTTAATTGACAGATAACATTTTCGGAGAATTTTAATCCGACAAGTTGTAATAAAATTATAACATATTGTATATTTTATATTCTACTTCTCTACAAGATTCAGAATCACACAATAGTCGCCATTTTAATGTCAACATTTTCATCCAGCAACTAACACTATAGTAGGGAAACGTATTTGAAACCTCACTGGCTGAAGCTGTAGAGTTTGTAATCAAGGTGGGCCAGCCAATAGCCTTTACACTGAACAAATGAATGAGTCATGTAGATATTTATTAAACAACTGGTGAGACTGAAAATTGTGAAGATACGATTAACAATGCCAGCAGGCAGGGGAGGCTACAATGAGAGAATGACTGTGGAAAAATGATGATCATAATACACATTTATAAAAGGACTCACTTAGAATCTTAACTTTTCCTGGCCTGTTTTTAATTTTTGGGCGTTAAGTATTTTCTTTCTCTGACAATCTTCTCTCGCTGCCTTTCTCTTCGTTCTATTCATGTACCTGCTTTCCTAATTTCTTTTGTAGCTCTCCATAAAATATATTTTTAAAGACATTGCTCATTGAGTGCACTTCACACGTCCAGCCCATCTTTGCTGTGATATGCATACCATTATGTGCCTACATTGATCGAATTCTATCAGATTTGCTTTTTTACACCCCATACTGCCATCTTATCTTCAGCACTTTGTGCAAGAAACACCTATGACAGCAGTTGTGTTAGAACTTACAGACTGATGGATCTTACTAAATTGTGTAGTTGCTGATACAGAAAATGAGTAATGGTGACAGTGGGTTCGGCAATGTAAAATTACAGTTAATGATTCGGAGGAGTAGAATAGTAGTTATCGAGTCAGCGCAGTGGATTCATAGTTAATGAGTCAAAGTAGTGTATTCATAGTTAATGAGTCAAAGTAGTGTATTCATAGTTAATGAGTCAGCGCAGTGGATTCATAGTTAATGAGTCAAAGTAGTGTATTCATAGTTAATGAGTCAAAGTAGTGGATTCATAGTTAATGAGTCAAAGTAGTGGATTCATAGTTAATGAGTCAAAGTAGCGGATTCATAGTTAATGAGTCAAAGTAGCGGATTCATAGTTAATGAGTCAAAGTAGTGGATTATATTTGGTGGAGTCAATGTCGGAAACAAATTTAGAGTCGAGCCTGGACGGCAAGTAAGTACCGGTTCTTCAATCGTAATTTAACATAAAGAATTAAAATACAAGATATAATATAAACAAACGATGGAAATGGAGAGAGATCGAAAACAGCCTCTTGTATCGGAACCCTTGAAACTCTCAAGAAAAATAAGAGATCAGACGGACAGGCAGTAGAGTATAGAGGAGATGAAGTTGAGAATTAGGACTCGTTAGAATTTGAGGCACTGGCTGCCTTAATTTGAAATTTGACTTGTATAGAAAATGTACTTTCTTGGATCAAGGCGGTCAACCAGTAACCACGCTGAAGGCGGTCTGCGATTTTGAACATAAGGTGATTCAAAATTTATATTTCACAGAAAGCATGTTAATTTCCAGTTCAATTCTTTTCAGCAGCGTATCTACACATTACTTTTATAGATCCAGTAACTGTGTGTGTTGACTGTTTATGTGTAATCGCATGTTATGCAAGTTAGTCAAGAAAGCATAGGGGTGAAGTGCTTGCTCGATGATAGGTTGGGCACGTTATGATCATATTTTCTCCTCTAAAGAGTTTTAATCACAAATTACTTGTTATGTTCTCCATTGGGCGAGGATTACACAAAATAAGATGGTAATGATCGAGTGTCCCCATTGTTTTCAGTCTAGAATAGACAAGCATTGTACACAAACATCACAGTTAGCTCAAAGATAGTTTCTTAACTGAACACACACGTGCAGTCAAAGAGTTTTAGTGAAATCAAACAATGGATAGGTCTGCAGCCTTTCACAGAGGCATCGATCACCTCCGACAAGTAAATGGCTAGCTCATACTTTTAGAAAATGTAGTGGTCAATATTGATCTTTAGCAAATAATTGTTAATCTCTTGCTCTCTCTCTCTCTCTCTCTCTCACTCTTTCTCTCTCTCTCTCACACACTCTTGCTCTCTCTCTCTCTCTCTCTCTCTCTCACTCTTTCTCTCTCTCTCTCTAGCCTCTGTTTATTTGTGTCTCACCACGCCATTCACAAATATAATGTTGAATTCTCTCCTTCCAGGTATACATGTATGATACATAATCATTTGTGCGACATATGATATTTTGCTAATCCATCTATTTAGTAGTCTTCCTCTCCAACTGTTCTTTTTGCATCTGGTTGCACTGCTTGTTGCCAGTTTACAGATAACTGTTATTAACATAAACAATACTCATTTTATATATTTTGATCACGATTGTTAGATAATGCTTGATTGTGTCACCAAATCACAAGATGCGAATCACACGTGACCTAGCCAAGATTGTTTAGTGACACCTGATATCAAATTAAATGAGAGTAAATATCTAAAAAAAATCTTAGATGATCAATAAAATGTTACTTCATATGAAGTGCAGAACGTAAACGATCTTTTGGCAACTGAAAATCAGAAAGAACAAACCGTATGCTACCGATAAACAAAAATAAATAAATAAATTGCCACCATCAGTGAAATGCTATTACAAACATTTTAAATTCCTCTCACCTAATTGTCATTGTTAATACTTCAGATTTCTATACTAATGCTGGATATTTATGCACGATCAGGAAAGAGAAATTGGAGCATTAATGGTAAAATTCAGATACAGTTATAATGATTTGTATGTGCAAAACATAAAATAATTCTCACAAAGCAAGTATGAATGTGACGGACCTTGCCTTATTTTATTTGCTCAACAGTTATTATCTTCCTACAAATGTGAAAGTCAAGGATCTATTTCCTTAGATATGTTGACTACCGCGTTTTCACCAAGACAATTTTTTTGTAAAATTGCAACAATAAATAAAGAAATTGCTCGTCATCATCAGGTCGCATGTCCTTTGCAGAACGTTAGATTCACCACAGCCCTTCTGAAAAAAATCTCTGTCTCTAGCCAGATCTATCACTTCTTCTGTTTCCATGTTTAAGGTCTCCTTGCTGTCTTGAGACCACCTTCTGTTGTCATGTTCATCATCATCATCATCATGTGCCATACCCGTTGGCGTAGGTGATCATGTCCCTCCACAATCTTCTATCTACAGTGCATCGTATCAGTTCTGTTGTTGACTGTTTTCCATGCCATGATACCAAGCTATCCAGTATTTTGTCTCTATGTCTCCCGCGATCTCTCTTTCTTTTTATTTTGCCAGTTATAACCAAGTATTCCAACTTTCCGCTTCTCATGATGTTCCCGTAAAATGTTGATTGCTTCTTTCTGATGTTTTTTAAGAGTTCCCTTTTTGTGTTGGCCTCTTTGAGAACTTCCTCATTGGTCTTTTTAGCTGTCCAGGGAACTTTCAACATTCTTCTGAGAAATCCCATCTCTGTGGCCTCTAATCGTCTTTTCATTTGTTTGTCTACTGTCCATGATTCGCTTCCATAGGTCAGAATTGGTTCTATATATATCACCGATGAACTCTCTTTCTCATTTTTATTGACATAGATTTGTTGCATAAGATATTTTTCATTTTCTGTAATGCTATTTTGGTCTGAGCTATTCTGCTTTTTATTTTTGTGATGCATCTCCCATTAGCCTCCATTGATAGTTTGAACAGAATACAGATATTCATAGTTTCTTATTATTTCAAGTTCTTCATTGTTTATGATGACCTTTGGTTGGCTTTTTGTTTTGTCTATGGACATTATCTCAGTTTTGTATATGTTTAAATAACGGTTTTTTTCTCTTCACTGTGTTTTGTAACACATTCAATTTTCTCTTTTAATCCTTCTTCATTTTTTTATAGAAGACTGTGTCATCAGCGTATCTGAGTTCTAGAGTTATTTGCCATTGATTGTGGAAGAGTCGAACTTCACAAATCTGTCATCGTTTCTAACGTTTCTCATTATGTTCTCAGCACAAATGTTGAACAGAAATGGAGAAAGGATGCATCCATGCCTCACCTCATTTTATACTTCAAATCAATTTCATGTTTCGCCCGCTATTAAAATAGCTGCTTCCTCTTCATGGTATAATGATTTGGTAAGTTGTATTAGGTGTGTTGGAAAACCCATATCATTCATGATGTTCCAAAGTTTCTGATGTTGTACACAGTTGAAGGCATTGTTGTAATCTATGAAGCATATATGCAGTTCTATGTTGTATTTCCTGCACTTTTCTATTATGTTTCTTATGATCTGTAAGAGTATTTTGCTGGCATTGCTTATTAGCGTAATAGTATATATAGCGTATATTTGGAACACAGCTTCAGATTTTCTTTCTTTGGAATGGGGATGTAGAGTGATCTTTTTCAGATTGTTGACTAGTCTGTATGTTTCCAGATCTTCACACACAGTGCGTGGTAAATACGAAAGCTGACCTCCCCTCAAGCTTGGATCAATTCAGCTGGAATATCATCACTTTCTATTGACTTCCCTCTCTTCATATTTTTTTTATTGCGAAACGAACTTCATCTACCGAATGCTGTGGTTCTTTTTTCTTGAAGATACATACATTGCTGTGCAGTAATCGTTCCATCTTTGCAATATATCCTTTTGTTTGGTTAGTGTGTTGTCACTGTGGTAATTCATTACTTGACTGATGGTCTTTTTACCATTCTATTTTTTCTGAACATTTCTAGTCATTGCTCACATGTCTCTTAATACCGAGATATATTTTTTTTTCAGTCCATAATCACTTCAGTCTTTCAGCAGCATCGTAAAATTGAAGAACTATCTTCATCGCGACTTTAACTCACATTAAAGTTAGAAATTGAAACTGTAGCCAACTGGTTAGTGAGCCTATCTTCTGTTTAAATTGATTCTTGTTGATTTTCTTCTTTTCAACTTTCAGGGCTTCTTAAATAGATTTAATGTGGCATGAGTGTGTTGCGTTGCTAGTTTACGGTAAGCCGTGACATCTACGCATTCCCGCCTAACTTATCCATCTTCGATAATGCTAGCTTTAAACTCTTTCAGTAGAGAAGGTTTTTATCTATTTAGTGGTAGAAATTTCAGAGATAAAATGTTTAATGTTTTTAAATATTAATCTACATGTTTATATTTATCTAACACTTAACATATTTTATATGAATGTTTCGATAATTAAACAACAAATTATATTTTACCAATACCAAGACGATACAAGACCTTTAACAAGAATAAGGTTTGATACCAATTTACACAATTCAAATTGAGAGTGACGTATGGCCTTTGGCGTCTTTTCAGACGGCTGGTAGTAAGCAATCTTGATAAGTCAGTAGTTTGGTAAAGCATTAGTGTCTCATACTGGGTGCTGCTTTACTGAACATCTTCTCTCGTGGCTGAATTTGCCAATCCTGGACAGACAGATCCATCCACAGAACGAGCAAGGTGTATTTGCAGTACCTGGCCTTGTCTCTTTTCTCTTGCGCCTTTTGTCTTCTGAATTTGATATCAGCACTGTTCCAAAAATTGCTGGGCCATTTTTTATTTTTGTTCTCCATGTGCTACGATCCGCAGCCACATTTTCCCAGTTCCTTTCACTTATAGAAAATTCCCTCAAGGAAGCCCTGTAAACATCCTTATATCTCAGCACTGGTCTGCCCTTTGGTCTCTTTCCGTCCTTAAGTTCTCCATACAATATTTGTTTGGGAATACGATTGCTTGTCATTCTTCTTATATGGCCCAGCCAGTCTACGAATCTTGTGTTGCCATGATCGATGGGAGTTTGGCTCGTTATAAGACATTAGAGTTAGTTACTTTGTCCTGCCATTTGATGTTCATAATCTTGCGAAGGCAACGTACATGAAAGCTGTTTAACCTTTTCTTCTGTCCTGCCTAGGTAGTCCAAGTTTCTGATCCGTATAGAAGTGTACTAAGCACACAACTTTGGTAAATTTAAATCTTAGTCCTGAGTGTTAAATTGGTGTTGGCCCATGCTCTATCTTTAAGCTTACCATATGTAGAAGCTGCCTTTCCGATTCGGGAATTTATTTATTCTTCTAGGGAGACATTGGCTGTGACCATAGAACTGAAATATGTGAACTTTCTCAGGTTCAAAGGGTATGTTATTTAATGATATAGCTGCGGGGCTGGCAACACCTTGTTGAAGCACCACATTCTTCTGAATACTTATTGATAGGGAGGATAATTCACACGATCTACTAGCTAGATTGTTAATCATTGACAGCAGGACGGATTCATCATGAGCAACCAGTGCTGCATCATCAACGAATAGAAGTTCCTTGAATAGGGTCTCAGTTGTTTTTAATTTTGACCTCAGTCTTGCAAGAATGAATAAGGAGCTGTCAGATCTTGTTGGGATGTAGATGTCTCCAGAGACGGTTTCAAACGCATTGTGTAGAAGGGCAGCGAAAAATATGCCGAGTAGAGTAGGGGCAAGGACACATCCATGTTTGACTCCACAGTTCATCTCAAAGGGCTGGGAAGATTTACTGTCGAACTGGATGATGGCAGACATATTGTTGTGAAACGACTTGATCAGCTTAAGTAATGTAGGGAGCAGCCACCATGTTCCAACACCTTGTATAAACCTGCTCTGTCACTGTGTCAAATGCCTTTGTGAGATCAACAAAGGCTATAAATAGGGGTCTTATCTGCACCTTGCATTTTTCTTGCAACTGGCGGAGAGTAAAAATCATATCCGTGGTAGGCCGTCTAGCTTTAAACCCCAACTGGGACTCAGGGAAGATACGTACCGCCAACTGATGTAGGCGGTTTAAAACAAATCTTGCTAATTCCTTTCCAATTATACTCAGGAGGGATATACCCCTTTAATTGTTGCAATCGCCTTTGTCCCCATTATTTTTATATAACGTTACAAACTTGGCATCTTTCATGTCTTGGGGTATATCACCACTTCTCATTTGTCATTCTGGTTGTCATTACCAGAAGCTTTTCCGCTTGAGAGGTCGCGGATGACATCATGAAGTTCTGTCTCAGTAGGTTCATTGTCCAGTTCAGTCAGCACTGAGTATTTTGGGACTAGCTAGTCTATGAGTGGGCTTGCTGGTCTGTCTACAGAATACAGACTTGAGTAATGTTCGACCCATCTTTCCAGCTGTTTAGTTTTGTCACTGATAAACTCACCGTTAGCATCTTTTAAGGGAGCAATTTTTCAGATGTTTGGGTCTAGCACAATCCTAATGTTGTTGTACATAGTTCGTCAATCACCCAGCTCAGCAGCTTTCTGGATCGTAGAGCACAGATTTGACCAGTACTTATTTGCATATTTCCTTGATTCCCTTGTACTTCGGCTCTTGCTTGTTTGAATTTGACTTTTGTGTTCTGGCATGGGTAGTTCTTTAAAGCTAGGAAAGCCTTCTTCTTCTTCTCTACAACTGGCATGAGTTTCATCGAGTTTTCTTGCACTCAATCCTTAGTGGAATATTGCTCTTTTCCAAAAGAAGAGATCGCACAGTCACTGATGTGAGATTTTAGCCGGTTCCATGAACCATCAACATTGTCGAGGACTTCTGTTTTCTCCATGCATTTCTGGAAGGCATTCTTGAACAGGACTTGGTTGTCGGGTAATTTTGTTGCAGCGATATTGATCCTAAGCCTGGATGGTTCTCTAGATTTGAAAAACCGTTTGCTGATTGCCTTCACTTTGTTAATGACAAGTGCATGGTCTGTGTCACAGTCTGTGCTATGGTATGCTCTGGTTACTCTAACATTATTTAAGTGTTGTCTGTGTCACAGTCTGCGCTATGGTATGCTCTGGTTACTCTAACATTATTTAAGTGTTGTCTGCGAACTAGGACAAAGTCCAGCTGATTCCGATGCCCGGACCTTGGAAGGCGCCATGTTCCTTTTGGTCAATTTTTGACGCTGAAAAAGGTGTTGGTGGCACACTGGTTGTTAAGGGAATACAATTCTAGAAATCTCTGGCCATTTTCGTTCATTTTGCCAATACCATGATGACCTAGGCATGATGGCCATGAATTATGGTCAGATCCAATGCGTGTATTTAGATCACCCAGTACGTAGAGTTGTTCTGTTTTGAGAATTGAATCCAAGGTAACTTGAAGCAACTCGTAAGATTGATCTTTATCTGCTGTGGTTGCTGACATTGTTGGTGCATAGGTGCTAATGATGTTAATCGGTCCAGCTTTTGAGTGGATTTTTAGTGTTATTATGCGTTCTGATGTACCACTCGGGGTGTTTATAGAATGCATGAGCTTATTATGCACAGCAAAACCCACTCCATGTAAGCGAGACTGCTCAGGTTTTAGCCCCTGCAAGAAAAAAGGTGTAATTTTTTTCCCCTGACTGAACCACAATCTGCAAGCCTTGTTTCCTGAATGACTGCAATATCAACATGTAGTCTCTACAGCTCCATGTCGATGAGGGCTGTTTTCCGTGCGTTTCCTATATTCGTGAGGTTGGTGTTATTTAATCCAGGACACATGGTCCTAACGTTCCATGCGCCGAGTATAAGAAATGGTGTCTTTCTTCTGATGTGTCCTAACGAGGATGAAACTGGCATTTCAGCTTGCTTGTTATGCCTGGGCCAATAATATGGAGATAAAGCTTTGCCCAAAACGCACTACCCACCCCCCACCCTTTTTTCCCGTCTCCTCTTTGAAGCGTTACGAAAGAGTGACTAGGTCCGTATGTCCGGAAACACGACCGAAATCGACAAGGCGCACGGTACCTCGAAACGTACGGAAAGAGTTAATTACTTAACAATTTTACTCGGGCAAGGGCCATTTTGTACTATTCTTTTTGGCCTTTAACTGTTTATTGTGTATCTCACGTGTCCACCAGATATTTTCGCAGTTAGCCAAGGAGGCTAGACATCGAGTCATCATGGATCAGTGAAAGACACGAAGAAACCAAGAATTCGAAAAGAAATTGTCCACCCCTGTGGCTGGATTAGAACCCGGAACTTTCTTTTCTGGAGGTCGACGTGATATACCTAGACCACTCAGTCCACCGATCCGAGATTTAATTCTCAAATGCTCTGTTCTGTTTTTAATCAGACCAACCGGCTTCGAGTTCAGGGTACATCAACCTTTTGATTTCAGTGATTATTTTTCCTGAAGACGTATAGCACCTTGACGTGGTATGCGCTATTTACCGTATTACCACTCATAAATGTGCCAAATAATCATGAAAAAAGCTTTGGAAACTAACACCATTTTATCCAAACGTAACCAGGTGTGAATTTTTTTCCCACTATTTTTTTTTATTAATTGGGCAAGGGTTTCTAAGAAAAGGATAGTGATTGGTTGAATAGATAACGTGTGTGTGTGTGTTTTTTTTTTTTTTCAAGTTAGAAGAGCTCGGTTTCAGGTTGCGGTAGGGTCAACGTCTTATACCTATTGAAGGTGAAATAATTAAAAACTGAGACCTCAACAAGTGATGGCGACTGCACCGGACAAGTGGCCTTTACTCTCCGGTTGTGTATGTCCTCTTGACAGGCATCAGAAATGAAAAATTCCGGAAAAATAGTCTCTCTCTCTCTCTCTCTCTATCTGCGATCAGGACTCAATCAGAGTAGGATTCCAGACTCTCACATGAAGTCAGCTATCAGGTTAAGTGTGTTGATCGCCCCCACATACAGAACATCCCAATTAGAGTCTGTCAGATCCACTCTGATTGAACATCCGTTAAAACGTTGCACTGTGTTCTGCGCCAGTGGCCCAGTGCATCCGATTTCAGCCAGCATTTTATTCAGGTTTGCATTCCTTAGCCTTTGATTGTCCCCAATCTTCCTGGAAGGTAGCAGATGATCTTTTCTGTAGGGGGATTCTGCCCTTAGATAGTCTGCCCTCCCAGGTTTACGAGCAACCATCTGCCCGAGTCACTAGAGGTGACTAACACAGACATGCACACACAGAGATATGAGATGTGACCAACACAGACATGCACACAGCGATACAAGGCATGACCAACACTAATACATATCAAGATATATGACACATGACTAACATAAACATGCACATAAAGATATGAGATATGACTGACATAGACATGCACACACAAAATCTTAATAAAAACATGGAAAAATAGTCTTAATGTCTAGTTTATAAGAGTGAGTATGGGTGTGTGTGTGTATGTGTTTATACGAGCGTTGGCATTTCAAACTATCATTGCACTTTTACAATTGTCATTTAAAAATTAGTTATGATTCTAATGCAAAACAAAAGAAAATGTAACTTGCTAACACGAAACGACAAAACAAAAGAAAATGTAACTTGCTAACACGAAACGACAAAACAAAACTCTTATTACTGCTTTCTTAATTTTTCCACGTGTTTCAACGTGCTTGCTTGTAAAATAGAAATTACGGCATTCTCCGTTGACTTCTGATGTCATTTCCTGTTGAATTCTATGCCTTGAGACTAAGGTCATAATGGCGCACACTCTAACAAAAACAGGCATTTGTTTTTTTTTTGTGGTATTTGTAAACATCAAGCTCCAATTCGGTATTTATAAAACTGGGATTGCAATAACTTTCGTTGTCTTCTGCGCCTACTTTACAGCGTCATTATATTATATGTGATTACCTTTAGTCTCTAATTTACACGGGATTCACTTCGCGTTAATTTTCATTAATGCGCCCTTTCTTTTATCTACAGATTATTTAGCAATAAGTGTATGCATGTGTGTATGTAGATGTATTTGTGCCCTTTATTTGTATGTGTATGCGTGTTTCTTGATTTACATCTATGTATATTACTTGTTTGTGTTTTTGTGATAGTGCGAATCAGTGAGTGTGTGTATTTGTGTGTGTTTTGAAAAAAAGCGGATCGCATTATAGTCGTTATATTTGTGAAACAATGTGGTTAGAACTACGTGTCGTCTTTCTTTCACACAATAGTATGCAGTACCCACTTAAAGCTGGGTGAACCTAGAAGTCGTCGATCGGGACAGAAATCCATATTTTATCCTTAGTAAACCAGTACTGGGCAGCGAGTATGCATTATATAATATAAGACAGGCTTTCTTATTTCCCTATAATCATAATCAAATACTATAAGGCGTGCAAACTTATCGCTCAATTCGTTATATAGCAAATATTTCACGAAATCCTTACTCCAGCTTTTACCTTTCATGACGTCCTTAGAGACTAGGAACTGAATATTCTTCTTTCTTCTTCCTCTTTTCTCTTCTCACTGATATCTAAAAGGTGTCGTGGTTATATCATTTGTCGTTCTTGAGCTGCTCGAACTGTCTGAATTAGTGATTTTCCTTTGTTGTTACATGTCTCTGTCACTGCATCTATCCATCTTCTTCTGGGCCTTCTTGGTCTTTTTTCCATGCATTCTCGAGAATTTCTCGAGACCAGGTGGCCAAACTATTTAAGCTGTCGTTGTTCTATATTCTTAGCAGGGTTAGAATAGGAACTGAATTGTGCGTGTTAATCCGTTTTTCATTGGCAGCCGTGTGCACAGGTATCCCTCACCGCACAGGCAGATAACTTTGCCTTCGGAAGTAGTAAAGTTAAAAAGTAAAGAGCCTCGTCACGCCAAGTGGCGTATAGGGAATATGGTGTTAGTGACCATACATTTTACAGCACAAGATTTTTAGGGTAATGTGGTCGGTATTACACCCGCTCAGCTTTACTTTCCAAGAAAAAATCCGGTACCCATTTATGGCTGGGTGAGCCCAGAAGCCGTCGGTTGGGATCGAATCCTACCCCTTGTCCTTTGTAGTCCAGTTCACTAACCACTGAGCTATCGCGGCTCCCCGTCTTTGGAGGTATTGATAGTTTATTCCGTCGATGAGTAATTGATGTTTCAAACCCGGTCTCGCTGCTCAGATCAAGGGTGGTTGCCGCAGTGAGAAATCATAAATAAAAATCCCAACTGGTGCAGCCGGGATGAGCCCGGATTTGAACCCACAACCTCTCTGTCTTGAAGCCGGCGTCTTGCCTCGAGACCAACCAGTCCCCCTATCCTTGCTCTCATCTCCATTCTGTTACTTTATCCTAAATCTACCATCCTCAAGCTATTTTTTTTCAAACCTCCTTATTGTCACAACTTTTCTAGGTCCTCCGTCTTTATTTTATGTCTTTCAAATGTTCCATATTTCCTTCAATGTCAGTTATCGTTTCTCTCTTTCTGCCTGTCTTTATCCCACTATTCTAACATTTGGTTTCCTCTCCATCCGAAGTATACATTTATATACGTACGTTATCTTCTTTCATTTATTTGAAAATTACCTTGTGCAGTAGTACTTTCTTGACATCTAACAATCAAGTGAGAGCGGGTGGCCGAATCGATAACTTGTCGGACTCCAAACCAAGAGAATGTGGGTTCGAATCCCGGAAGAATAAAAAGGACTCAGGTCCTAAAGATCCCCTCCCCGGCGGACCCTAGTAATGAGAACATGCGGTACACATAGTTTGTTTTTTTTAATTAAGTGTATCGCGCATGTTCGGGACTGCCTCCAAAATTGATGTTTCCTTAGAGATCATTCTGCAAGGCAGCAGTTGTTTGTTGCTAGAGTTGTCCCTTCTTAAGAAAACAAACTTAACGTAACTTATGAAAGTTAACGGCCTGTTAGCAACATTGTTCTGTTTCTTCGTCTCGCCATCTTGCAAATGTTGGTAAACGTATCAAATGATGCATCATTGTGCAGTGCTACGTCACGTAAGTGGGCGTATAGGGGATGTTAGTGATCATAACTTTACCAGACTTTCGACACATGATTTTTGGGGTAATGTGGTCGGTATTACACCCGTGTCGCTTTACTTTCCCAGTAAAAAAAAAACCGGTACCCATTTAAGGCTGGGTGAACCCGGAAGCCGTCGCTCAGGATCGAACCCGACTTCTTTGCCTTTGCAGTCCAGTTCACTAACTACTGAGTTATCGCGGCTCCCCGATGCATTATTGTGCCATAGATTATTTGTTTGTATCTTGGTATTGATAATATTTTGTATGTACGTTGCTGCTGTTGTTCCTAGTTTTATTTTCTGCAATTTGTTTTTCAGAACACTGAAAAATGGATACTTGCAACACCATCAAAACGCAGATTTAAAAAATAAGAAATGAAAGCGTGTGTGTACATTTTAAACATATACTGGAAACAAACGATGACCATCATCACCTGGGCTAGAACGGTCAGCAACTCAAAGCTGACTGTATGTGTCAGGATCGGCTAACAGCAAACAGCAGAGGCGTTCCATACCTTACTAAACCTCCCAGTGGTGCCCGGGGAAACAGACCAACTAGTCTGAGTAAGCAAGCACGGTTAAAATAGGGAAAGCAATGCGGTATACTAAATGTCCCGCCTAGACGGATGCATCGGACCGAATGGCGCAGATATAGTGGCTTGCCTTAAACTAGCGACACAGCGGATCTATTCCGACTTTTCGTCCTTTTCGGCGCCTTTCTAGGCGTGTGAGAGAACATGGTGTTAGTGACAATATTTTTCTATGACAATGGCACATTTTTGAATGGTGTGGTCGGTATCACGCCAGACCGCCTTTACTTCCTACAAAAACATATGGTACCCATTATTAGAAGCCGGATGAACCTTGGGTCCGAAAAAAAATTCGCCACTTCTGGGAATCGAACTCAGACGCTTCTGATCAGGAAATAAACAAACCATTCAACTCCCTTGGAATGAAAGCAGAAGACAAAATATAAAACAGAAACTCATATTGTGTTTTTATGCAACAAAAATCTACAAATAATTTGTTGATTTCTGAGCCTGCTACAAATAGGGACCTTCACAGTTGATCACTTCTTGTAGGAAGTACGTGTCAAAGTACATCATGAGCTCGTGCAGCGTTAATTTCGCCATTAATTTACCTTACATTCTAAAGTTTCACGAAATCACGCACAGTCAGCCATTAATGCCTTCTACATCCTGTTAGGTATTCTGCTGTACTCCATTTTCTAGTGTTAATTTTTTATGACGGATTAAGAGAATCAAAAATAGATGGTATTGAATGGACAGCGGGAGGAGGGAAGGTGGTATTGCAAACAAAAATCTGCTGCTGGGCACGAACTGTAATGATCTAATTACAATTGTTAAACGTAATAACGCGTACTTGTATTTTCAATAACGTGATTGATGTGAATGCACCTTTTTATCAAATTGACCGCTTGGATAATGCCGTAGGAAGGTAATGGCTGTGGCGCACCGGGACATTTTAGCTTGAAGGTTGAGCGTGGAAACTTACGTCTTAATCACAGCAAGACAGGAATATTTACACGAAATGCATGCAAACGGTGCTCAATATGATCTAAGTTAGAAATTACGCGGAATTAGAATGCTTTTGAGAACAGTTGAAAAATATTGACACTTAAGAAATAAATAAAGAGGGAAAAAATGAACAGCCCATTTTAATAAGAGTCGGGAATAGTAAGAGTAGTGTCGTCGACAGAAGCATTTAACGAAGTGCAGGCACCGTGCAGACGTAAAGTTATACAGTGACGAAAATGATTTTTTTTGTTTAGTTAAGGACCGCAGTGTAAAACTCTGACTCATATTTTGATATACAATAGAGTAGATAATGAGCCACGTTTGGGGAGAGATTGGTGATAAGGACATTTTTTTGTTCATGTCACGCTTTATCTTATGCATTGTGTTCTGCTTGGTTGTGCTTTTTCAGTTGTTAATTAATTCAATAACATATTTTTGCTTATAACAGTCAAATCAGATTTGAAACCTTGAATCTTTGGTCTCGAATACCTACACAATAACATCAATTTCGGCATCATTCCCCTAATGCATGTATTTCTACCCCTTCGTATATATTTTTCTTGTTCTTGTCTGTAAGACCATGATGACTGTACTCAGGCTATCGACATAGAACCAGTCTGTGAAATGGAAATGTCGATGAAGAACTCACAACTAAATGCTTGCCTAAAAATGGATGTCATAAAGAAACTACGCACAGTACAATGGTATCCACTTTTGAGAGTACCAGAAAGAAGAACCAATCTTTTAAATAAATACAATGGCAATAGCAAAAATTATTTATAATTACGTGAAGAGAATGGCTCGTGTCTCGTACCATACAAGCTATTTATAAAAAGAGAAAAACTTAACGGAACCAGAGTAGGTTGGTGTAACAACGTCAAGCAAACTAGACAATAGCATAAATGACCATGCTAAGAAAGCACAAATCACATGGTTTGATCACGCAAGATGATCACTACCAGACCGCATTAGTCTGAGAGATTTCACAATCGAATTGAGAAGGAATATGGGGAAAGGTAGACCCATAATACTTCTTCTTGTGCGATGATGGTTCACTCAGACTAGGATACCAGACTGACTTATGAAGGCTGCTGGCTGTTTCAGCGATCACTTATGAAGGCTGCTGGCTGTTTCAGCGATCACTTATGAAGGCTGCTGGCTGTTTCAGCGATCACTTATGAAGGTTGCTGGCTGTTTCAGCGATCACTTATGAAGGCTGCTGGCTGTTTCAGCGATCACTTATGAAGGCTGCTGGCTGTTTCAGCGATCACTTATGAAGGCTGCTGGCTGTGTCAGCGATCACTTATGAAGGCTGCTGGCTGTTTCAGCGATCACTTATGAAGGCTGCTGGCTGTTTCAGCGATTCGGTTGTCCAGTTTCTCTTTCATGGAGGTGGGCACGGGCCGCACTGACATCCTCAGGTTAGTGTACCGAGGGCAGTTCTGTAGAATGTGTTTCTTTGTCATGTTAGAATGTGTTTCTTTGTCATGTTAGAATGTGTTTCTTTGTCATGTTAGAATGTGTTTCTTTGTCATGTTAGAATGTGTTTCTTTGTCATGTTAGAATGTGTTTCTTTGTCATGTTAGAATGTGTTTCTTTGTCATGTTAGAATGTGTTTCTTTGTCATGTTAGAATGTGTTTCTTTGTCATGTTAGAATGTGTTTCTTTGTCATGTTAGAAAGTGTTTCTTTGTCATGTTAGAAAGTGTTTCTTTGTCATGTTAGAATGTGTTTCTTTGTCATGTTAGAATGTGTTTCTTTGTCATGTTAGAATGTGTTTCTTTGTCGTGTTAGAATGTGTTTCTTTGTCATGTTAGAATGTGTTTCTTTGTCATGTTAGAATGTGTTTCTTTGTCATGTTAGAATGTGTTTCTTTGTCATGTTAGAATGTGTTTCTTTGTCATGTTAGAATGTGTTTCTTTGTCATGTTAGAATGTGTTTCTTTGTCATGTTAGAATGTGTTTCTTTGTCATGTTAGAATGTGTTTCTTTGTCATGTTAGAATGTGTTTCTTTGTCATGTTAGAATGTGTTTCTTTGTCATGTTAGAATGTGTTTCTTTTTTATGTTAGAATGTGTTTCTTTGTCATGTTAGAATGTGTTTCTTTGTCATGTTAGAATGTGTTTCTTTGTCATGTTAGAATGTGTTTCTTTGTCATGTTAGAATGTGTTTCTTTGTCATGTTAGAATGTGTTTCTTTGTCATGTTAGAATGTGTTTCTTTGTCATGTTAGAATGTGTTTCTTTGTCATGTTAGAATGTGTTTCTTTGTCATGTTAGAATGTGTTTCTTTGTCATGTTATCCAGGGGACAGTGGCATAGGCTGGTAGTTTCTATTTGGAGTTTGGTGAACATGTGGTTTTTCATTCTGTTGTGGTTAGTGCGTAGGCGAAGTTTGATGACCTATCTCTCCTAGTTCTCTAGCAAAGTTCAGTTCCTCCTCTAGTCTTTGTATTTCTTTGCACCAATATGGCTTGTAATATCCTCCTGCTCGTTCAGAAATTGATTCTTTAGCAGTTCTCATGATTGTCTTTGTTAACTCCTCAATCACATTATTTACTTTTTTATGGATGCAGTGTAGGTGCCTGTGAGCTCGGCAAACTTTTCTCACTGGGCTCTCTTGTAGCTCTAGCTGGAGAGTGGTATTTGGGTCTCCTATTTGTGAGGAAGATTCACTGAGAGTTTGACTGGTCTATGGTCACTGTCTCCAAGCTGGTTAAGAATTATTCTGTTTATTTTGATGGATATGTCTCCTGTTGCTAATGCCTGATCGAGAGTTGATGTTGTTTTCCATCTTCTTGGGTAGAATGTTTGGGGGGAAGGGGGTTCCTCTCTAGAGTTTATGAGGAATAAGCAATTGTCTATTTCTAATTCTTCTACGTCTTCACTTCAAGCGCTGGTTTCCTTATATCCCCATCTTTCAGAGAGGCCGATAAAGTCTCCTACTACCAGCCACTGTTGTGGTGTGATTTCCATTGACTCCAGCTTGAACAATCTATCGTTAGGGTAGTACATGTCAAATGTCCTCGTGCTATTGAAGTTGAAGTATAAGCCAGTGCCGATGATCTCTGCCTCCCCGTTTGTGACTACGTCTATCTGTTTAGCTGGTATGGTACTGCTTATAAGTATATGGACTTCACCCTTGTGGCCTTCCTTGTTCTGTCTAAATGTTTGGTAACCCCTGATCGTAAGTCTATGCTGAGGATTAAGGTGAGTTTCTTGGGTGCAGGCCACGTTTATCTTCTCCTCCGCTTGTGTTACTGCTACGGCTTGTTGTTGTTGTTGTTGCTATCCGCATTTGAGTGCATAATGTACAGATGTGTCTTGAAGCTATTTCCACCAGTAGTAGTTTCCTTCCGGTCCCATTTACTGGATCTCCAAAATGGGTCAGGGTGACCACCAGTAGCTTGGGGTGCATCCCTTGGAGGCATGGGGTCCGGCACTCCATCTGCCTGGGGGGAGGGGGAGGGGGAGGGGGAATTCGCAGACAGAGCACCATACATAGAGTCTGTTAAATCCACACTGATTGTGTACATGTTAGGACGTTGCACCATGTTCTAAGCTAATGACCCAGTGCATCGATTTCCGCCAGAATTTTATTTGGGTTTGCTTTCCTTAGCCTTTAATTGCCCCCCCCCCAAATGTTCCTGCAAGGCAGCAGATTGTCTTTTCTGTGGAGTGATTTTGTCCTTAGATGGTCTGCCCTCCGGGATTTACCAGCACCAGGACCTAGAATACGGTGAATTGATGAAACAGCAGACACCATGATGGGCACCAACCAGATTCACTATAGAGAATATTTCCATTGACACTGAAAAGCAACAAAAGCTAAGGAAAGTACAAGAAAGTAAAGGTTGGGACTCCAGGAAGAAGGAGTAACAGAGTAAATATGTATTTCCCTCTACACGCGAAGAGGTATCACTAGAAATAAAGAAAAGAACATCTTCTTACTCAGTGATCGTACACACTCCGACCCCATCTCTCATTTCTTGGAATTTCTCTTCTATTCCATGTAGTGCATTTTCATGCTTGACATATTGACTAAGCCAGAACAGTCTACATCAATCACAGGGACGTTAAACATTGACGTCGTAATGCTCCATCCAGTCCATATTATATCGCGAGGAGAAAGGAAAAAAGTATAAAATTGAGTTGTTACAATCCATTAAAAAAGGTGACTTCTGGCATTGAACGGCATGACTTAATTTTTGTCTGGAAAGATTTATTTATTTTTCATTTTCAAGTAGAACTCGTTAAAATCTGTGAAAGCTTTGACACCAGAGCAAACAGCAATCATTCACGGACGATGCTAAATCGGTGGTAGGGTCGAGGCTAGTATTTGATTTCTGTCAAGTGGAATTATTCCTTTTAGCAAAACGGAAAATTCTTTGCTTTATAACCGCTGAATATTCCGCTCTTTACATTAACAGGAAATTTCCTTGTAGCTTTATATTTTTCGTTTTAGCGTAACGAGAACTTCGCGTTAGAGTACCGATCCAAAGAACAAACAATTATTCTCTTTATCAAGAATTTCGTATAATTTTATTCAGCTTTCCGTAAAATTGTTTTTTTTTTTTTTAAGCAATACGGTTACATATTCTTTAAAAAGTATACATTCTTTACTTTGGAATGTCATAAATTCTTCGGTTTAAATGACAAAAAAAGTTATTCCTTTCGCGGATATTATCTCAGATATTAAATTAAATCTATTATTTTTTTCTTTATTACGGGGACATACTTCATTTCAAACTAATAAAAATTAGAATATGTTTTCGTTTTTTTTTTTTAATGCAAGATGCGAGTGAGTGAAAGCTAGACAGATGAAAAGATAGGAAATCAAAAATGGAAGAGAGGAGGAAAAAGATAGTGAGGAGTAGGGGAAAGGAAAGGTACGGAGAAAGACGTTAAAGATTGTGAGAAAAAGTGGATAAATATACATTGCTTGCAAAGTGTGGATATAAAACGTTGCCATATGCTTAGAGACAGTTTTAAATGTTCAGCCGAATCAGCAACTGCGGTCTTGCCTAGTCAAATTATGTTAATTATTCTTGTCCTATTCAACACATTTTCAAGTATCCCTAAATATGTTTACTCTTGCTATGATCCTTTACCTTTATATTGTATTTTTTTAATCGTTTCTACTATATACAAACATGTATATGCAGAAAGGTCAAAGAAACAGAGAGAGAGAGAGAGAGAGAGAGAGAGAGAGAGAGAGAGAGAGAGAGAGCTTAGGGAGGGCGAGACAGATTTAGGAGGATTGTATGAAGATAGTTACGGTACTGAACTATAATTATCAAGATTATAATATGTAAAGGTAAAGGTAAAGTACGAGACTTCAGACGTGTCGCTTCAATCATCGAGACTCACAATGCAAAGCGGCATTCCTCACCTTCCCAGAGTACTACCCTGATACCCATTTCTGGCAGCGGCTGGGTCGACCGTGGAGGGTACTTTTTTCTCCAATCACGAGAACAATTCACACTGCTTCCAGCGAGAATCGAATACGGGTTGTACGAACGTCGGTAGCCCAGTCGAGTGGTTTTCCCAACCAGTTATTAAACCAGTACGTTGATTCATATATCGTTGATGCTATCATTTATTGTGATTTACTGTGAGAGCGAAGACCAGACCTTTTGAGAAATTTGAGAACATCAGCAATAATGATGTAAATACGTTAACTAAACATCTGATTGCCTTTCTTCAAGGATGCTATAGTGAAACGTTGGAACTTTGAAAGAGAGTTTTACTGTAAGTTCTCTGTGATATGTATTTGGGGAAATAGCACGGTAATTGAACACGGTGACGTGTCGTGGACTGTCAACCCACGAGACAAAGCAAGTATAGCACGCCCGGACCTGCTTTTTTATGTAGTAATAAATTGTTTTATTATTTCTTGTATTTCTCTAAGAATTTTTCGCCGGGAGAAAACTTTCACCAAAACAAAAGATTAGAAACGACTATAATAGGTAGAATAGGTTATAGTTATGGAAGGCCCCGGTATCACTGCAAACGAATTAAAATCCATAATTGCTCAACCGCCCATGCCAGTGAAATCATCCGAATTAATTTCTCATCCCCCAAACAAAGAAAGGTAGCTGCTGTCCCCATCATAGCAGTCTCAGCACACGCCAAACGACAAAAGGCGAAACCGCACATAAAGTGGACACAACTATCTGTTCCCCGTCATACGATAGCATCATTCATCGTAAGCAATCGGAATAAAGAAACACGATCAAAACAGATGAAACACACAACTCACAGTGTGCACAGAGCACTTAACTCAGTAGCTCCTGCAGCAATATATATTTTTTTTTAAACATGAAAGAATATAAAAGCAGAAATGAAACGGAGCTTAATACATTAATTTATTTACTAAACACTTTCGTGTGGTGTAGTAACATGAACATTTAATTTATAAATTACATAGAAGAAGATAGAAAGATTATATTACAGAGGAGATCATTGACGTCCTTGATATATGGGCTCAAGAAAAGCAATACGAATATGGTGGGTAAACATTAATAAAAATGAAGATTGCAAACAAATGAACATTAAGAAACCACTAAGAAAAATGAATTTATTAAAACACTTAAAAGGAGACACAATAACCTACAGAAAGTCATCTCGGAAGGGACAAAAACTAAGCAAACGAAGCAAGACGCAAACAAAGACTAAAACGCGCAAATAACGTTAAAAGATGGGCAAGATCACCATCAGGAGGTGGTGAAAGGCGCGCCATTATAGTCTACTTTTGATGCAGAGACGGTATAAGATGATGTTGATAATGATTTTGTTGATGATGATGATGATGATGATGGTATTGTTGATGATGATGATAACGATAATGGTGGTGGTGATGATGATGATGGTGATGATGGTGAGATGATGATGAGTGTGAATTTATTTTTATGTTAGGTTGAGGTACATGTTTGTATTCCACGCTGGGTGCAAGCTGTTTTATGCACTTCTCTTGTAATGGCGTATGGCTATTCCAATTGTATAGGGGATATTGTTTACTGTTTGTGAAGTGATTGCACATATTTGTACACATGTTATTGGGCGGTGTTTATTCACTTCATGTGTGAAGGTGTTTATCTGTTCACATATTTGTACACATGTTATTGGGCGGTGTTTATTCACTTCATGTGTGAAGGTGTTTACCTGTTCACATATTTGTACACATGCTATTGGGCGGTGTTTATTCACTTCATGTGTGAAGGTGTTTATCTGTTCACATATTTGTACACATGTTATTGGGCGGTGTTTATTCACTTCATGTGTGAAGGTGTTTATCTGTTCACATATTTGTACACATGTTATTGGGCGGTGTTTATTCATTTCATGTGTGAAGGTGTTTACCTGTTCACATATTTGTACACATGCTATTGGGCGGTGTTTATTCACTTCATGTGTGAAGGTGTTTATCTGTTCACATATTTGTACACATGTTATTGGGCGGTGTTTATTCACTTCATGTGTGAAGGTGTTTATCTGTTCACATATTTGATGAACGGCCTTTATTCAATTCATGTATGAAGATGCATGTTTGCGTGATTGATGGAGCATGCAATTATGTATATATTTGCATAGAGATAAACGTGTGTTCACATGCTGCTTTTGTTTACACGCTGAACTAAGGAGTAATGGTTGTGTATATTGATTGTATCAGCATTTGTTACATCGTGTGATTTGACTCTCTTTCTATCAGTATTTATTTTTGTACTTTTTTTCAAACATTTTGTATTTTTTGGTCCATTTCCGTCCGTCTTGAACACGCATTTGGTCGGCGATCGGGGTGATTTCGCTGCCTTTAGCTGTCTTATGCATTCCTACAAGACAGCAGACGTTTGTGGTCGTTGTTCTGTCTGAGAAAACAATCTGACCCGACTAACAAATCATTCCTGGTCATGTTTTCATCAATTTAATGAATTGCTCGCCTGACCTATTAATACTCCTTCTGCATAGATTTAAATGGAAGATTATCTCCCTTGCCACTGCTCTGGCAGAGCGTGCTCTCTGGATACGATCATCAAATAATTACAATGAATCCAAAAAATGGAGAAAGAAGTAATATATATATATATATATCAATTTTACTTCTTTTGCGTATTTTCTTTCGTTTTTTAAGATTCAATTTTAACATATAATTTTAAAAAAAACTGTTTCGTTTATGATTAACAATTCAATTTATTTTCTATAATATTTTTTTTTTTCATTTGGTAAAGACAGATAAATTAAATCTGTCATTATTCCTTCTGCCATTGACATCCATGTTATCTTAGCCGTTGTCAATATGGTTTTCCAAATACATTAAACTTGCTTCTACTTCTGTTATGTGTTGGTAAATATGAATTAGGAGTGTTTTTGGTTTTCATGTTTTGAAATTCTTAGTCCAATGTTTTGCTGAAAGCTGTAGTTGCATATTTGTAGCTTCATATAACTGCTTCTGATACGGCAGAAGTCGGTTTCGTTGCCACGTTGTGAGGTCGTTAAACAACATGTGGCGGTTAACCACTAAGAAAAATTGGACGCGGTAAATTAGTATTCACGCCTGTAAACCATAAATGCATTTCTTCAAGCATGCGGGAGATGATTGAGACTAACAAAGTGGAATGAGTAAGCTAACTATCAATGATACTGAGAGCAGCCAAATGAAGAATGACTTTTATTTTAAAGAGATGGGGCTAGTCTACATCGGTCACCCCAGTCAGCTCAGACAGTAAGTTTCAATCAGACTCAGGGAAAAAGAAAATGAAATAAAATAAGTAAGAGCGTGAGAGAAATAATTTCCTCTTTCTCGCTATTTCTGATTTAAGGGCGTTTTCTTGCGATTTGTCGCCGTTGACAGCCAAGCTGCGATAGTTTGTTCTTCTAGAATCGACACATCAAATGTCGTTACATTATATATTGATTGTCTATATTCTCCCTGACGTGTCCAACCCGGTGAACTATCACCGTGACTATGAGGTTTTAGTTCGCTGATCCTCGACCCAGCAATGCGGCTCATCCCGCTGTGCAATCTCGATCATACAATAATTAAACAAAAAATAGGAAGACGCACATTATGATTATTTTGTATGTTCTGTATTTAATTTAATTTTAACACATGATTGGAGAAAGGACAAGCAAACATTGAAAGGAAAAGTAAAGTTATTTAGAGTGTGTTCAATACAATCAAAACTTAAAAACCTACAGGTGGATATCAAAGTTGAAGGAATAGACCTGGAGACGAGTTCAGAACCACAACTACCTGGGACATACTATAACCAGTGATGGAAAATGTAACACTGAAATAAACAAAAGAATAGGAATGGCAAAAAGTAATTTTAATGTCATGAAAAATATACTAAAATCAAAACAAATAACACCAGGGCTAAAACAAAGAATAGCAAAATGTTATATCTTCTCAATATTCCTGCATGGTGCAGAAACATGGGCATTAGATAAGAAACCAGAACAGAAAAGTGAAGCCTTTGAGACCTGGATTTGTAAAAGAATAGGAGAATTGGATGAAAAGAAACGAAAACAAACGATGAAGTCTTAAAATAATAAAAAAAAATAAAATGAGAACTACTATATACAATTCAAACAAGACAAATGAAATTTTTGAGGCATGTTAAAAGACACATCAGCCTACTAAAAGTAATCTTGGAATGAAAAATACAAGGTAGTAGAAGCAGAGACAGACAAAGACTAACATGGACGAGTAACATCAAAAGATGGACAAATTAGCCAATGACAACCTTCACAATCAATGCAAGAGACAGATTGAATGTCGCTCCATTGTAGTCAATCTTCGATCCTTCGATGCAGAGACGACACTCAATGATGAATAAATTGACATATATTTAGCTATATTTTCTCGATAGCCTATAAAATTTATCTTAAAAGTAAAGCTGATTAAGACTTTAGAACTTAATTTACTCTTGGTAACTGTTTTTACTTTTCAACCCTCAATCACGTTAGCGTTTAAGTTATTTTACGAGCAAACAAAAAACAGAGATTTAGTTTGGCCGCCCATTTATATAATTTCAGTTACATTTTTATTTTTTACACTGCGTTTCTTTTTTTACATTTTGATTTTTTGTTTTTTTCCCCATTAGATGAAAGCTTGATGGTTATTCAGGGATACAGCCAAGCAAGTATTCAAGTAGAGATGTTAACATAGCACATTGTTAAGGTAAGTATTACTTGGTTAACTCTTTAACTTCTATAAAACGTTCGCTAGCAATATATTTTAACATTATTATGTCTTAGTTATATTATTTTGATTTCCTTAATTTTGTCTTACGTTTTCACTTCAATTGATTTTATCATCATTGCCATCAGGTCGCATGTCGTAGAATATCGTAGAACGCTGCATCACCACATCCCGTCTAAAAGAATCTCTGTCTCTAGCCAGATCTCTTACAGAATATTGCTTCACCACATCCCGTCTAAAAGAATCTCTGTCTCTAGCCAGATCTCCTACAGAATATTGCATCACCACATTCTGTCTAAAAGAATCTCTGTCTCTAGCCAGATCTCCTACAGAATATTGCTTCACCACATCCCGTCTAAAAGAATCTCTGTCTCTAGCCAGATCTCCTACAGAATATTGCATCACCACATCCCGTCTAAAAGAATCTCTGTCTCTAGCCAGATCTCCTACAGAATATTGCTTCACCACATCCCGTCTAAAAGAATCTCTGTCTCTAGCCAGATCTCCTACAGAATATTGCATCACCACATTCTGTCTAAAAGAATCTCTGTCTCTAGCCAGATCTCCTACAGAATATTGCTTCACCACATTCTGTCTAAAAGAATCTCTGTCTCTAGCCAGATCTCCTACAGAATATTGCATCACCACATTCTGTCTAAAAGAATCTCTGTCTCTAGCCAGATCTCCTACAGAATATTGCTTCACCACATCCCGTCTAAAAGAATCTCTGTCTCTAGCCAGATCTCCTACAGAATATTGCTTCACCACATTCTGTCTAAAAGAATCTCTGTCTCTAGCCAGATCTCCTACAGAATATTGCATCACCACATTCTGTCTAAAAGAATCTCTGTCTCTAGCCAGATCTCCTACAGAATATTGCATCACCACATTCTGTCTAAAAGAATCTCTGTCTCTAGCCAGATCTCCTACAGAATATTGCTTCACCACATTCTGTCTAAAAGAATCTCTGTCTCTAGCCAGATCTCCTACAGAATATTGCTTCACCACATCCCGTCTAAAAGAATCTCTGTCTCTAGCCAGATCTCCTACAGAATATTGCTTCACCACATCCCGTCTAAAAGAATCTCTGTCTCTAGCCAGATCTCCTACAGAATATTGCATCACCACATTCTGTCTAAAAGAATCTCTGTCTCTAGCCAGATCTCCTACAGAATATTGCATCACCACATTCTGTCTAAAAGAATCTCTGTCTCTAGCCAGATCTCCTACAGAATATTGCATCACCACATTCTGTCTAAAAGAATCTCTGTCTCTAGCCAGATCTCCTACAGAATATTGCATCACCACATTCTGTCTAAAAGAATCTCTGTCTCTAGCCAGATCTCCTACAGAATATTGCATCACCACATTCTGTCTAAAAGAATCTCTGTCTCTAGCCAGATCTCCTACAGAATATTGCATCACCACATTCTGTCTAAAAGAATCTCTGTCTCTAGCCAGATCTCTTACAGAATATTGCATCACCACAGCCGGTCTACAAGAATCTCTGTCTCTAGCCAGATCTCTTACAGAATATTGCATCACCACAGCCGGTCTACAAGAATCTCTGTCTCTAGCCAGATCTCCTACAGAATATTGCATCACCACAGCCGGTCTACAAGAATCTCTGTCTCTAGCCAGATCTCCTACAGAATATTGCATCACCACATTCCGTCTAAAACAATCTCTGTCTCTAGCCAGATCTCCTACAGAATATTGCATCACCACAGCCGGTCTACAACATTCTCTGTCTCTAGCCAGATCTCCTACAGAATATTGCATCACCACAGCCGGTCTACAAGAATCTCTGTCTCTAGCCAGATCTCCTACAGATTATTGCATCACCACAGCCGGTCTACAAGAATCTCTGTCTCTAGCCAGATCTCCTACAGAATATTGCATCACCACAGCCGGTCTACAAGAATCTCTGTCTCTAGCCAGATCTCCTACAGAATATTACATCACGACATACCGTCTAAAAGAATCTCTGTCTCTAGCCAGATATCCCACTTCTGCTTTCACGTTCAAAATTTCTTAGATGTCTTGAAACCACCTTCTTGGTCTGGCCCTGATGCCTGGCCTAGGAACCATGTCTTCCATTATTGTTCATTCCATAGCTATCTATAGATTTACAAAGGCCTAGGAACTTACAGAAAAATTCCCGGAAAACTTCCAACTGGCTTTATGTTTTGAACTTTGCGTGCAGGGGCGATTGTGGGTAGAGTGGCGTCAGCCGACCATAGGCTGATAACGTCACACTAGATGACGGGTTTTGTCAGTTTTATTTCTGCCCAGGGGCCGTTGTAAATATATAGGTAGCTATGTTTTGTTTTTTTCAGCCAACTGCCTCATTTTGTCATGGCTATAGTATTTTAATTTCCTCCATTGAATGGTGTTCATAAGCCAGTTCTGTTTAATGTTTAAGTCTTTTAGTATATCTTCATTGCCCTTTTTCATTATCCAATGTAGCTTAAGGAATTTTCTGCAGCATTTTGTCTCGAAAGAATTGGTTTTCTTCGTTGTTGTTTGGTAGATTGTCCATGAGTCACAACCATGATGCTATTGGAAAAATGCATGTCTTCTGTAATTTTAATTTTACAGCCGTTCAAGTATTGTGCAAGATGTTCTTCATGGTGTTTAATTTTTGTGCTGCTATTGTCAGTTTACTTTTAATCTCTTTCTGGCGGTCTTCATTGTTAGTTACTGCAAATCCCAGATATTCTTAGTTTGTGACAGTTTCAAGTTCTTCACTGCTGATGATTTGTGTCTGACTTTTTTTTTTCGTCAAAGGACATTATCTTAGTTCTCTGTATGTTTAGAATGAGGTTTGGCTCTTCATTCTCTCAATCTCTTCTCTGACAAATTTTAATTTGGAAAAACATTAAACCTTAAAGTCAATTTTTTTTCTGATCAAAGCTACAAAATAATTCCTTAGTTGAAGAGTTGAAGGACCCAGTTCTGTAGTGTATAAGGTTACCAACCCAATATTAGAGGATGAATGAAAGGACAGAGAAGAAATCTCAAATGAAAGTGAAGACTGACTGCTGGATCACACGGAGCAAAACACTGTGCTAGAAAAATTTGTTAATGAGCAAACTAAAAAGAACGAGGAATGTTTTTTCTGTGTTTCAAGATGGATTATTGGGAAATGCAAATTAATTAGAAGTAGGAGGAGTCTAACGGCTGCAGTAAAATAAAATCGATGTCATTTGATTGGCAATGCTCAGCCCAAAACGCCATCATTGTTCTGTGTACATCTAGGCCAAAGTCATAAACAGAAAGCGGGAGGGAAAATGAATATCACAAATCTACATTTGGCCCATTTGAAATTCAGAATGAATTTATTTTGTCAGCTGTATTCCAAGAAAAAGTTAGCAGATTTCTGGAAGTTTTAATGAAATACGGAATTATGTGTGTCCTTGTTTGTGGGCGTCTGTTCGTATATTCATTCTCTCTCTCTCTCTCCATCTATCTATCCATCCATTCATCCATCCATCCATCCATCCATCCATCCATCCACCCATACCTACCTACCTACATCCATACATACATACATACATACATACATATCTATCTATCTATCTATCTATCTATCTATCTATCTATCTATCTATCTATCTATCTATCTATCTATCTATCTATCTATCTATCTATCTATCTATCTATCTATCTATCTATCTATCTATCTATCTATCTATCTATCTATCTATCTATCTATCTATCTATCTATCTATCTATCTATCTATCTATCTATCTATCTATCTATCTATCTATCTATCTATCTATCTATCTATCTATCTATCTATCTATCTATCTATCTATCTATCTATCTATCTATCTATCTATCTATCTATCTATCTATCTATCTATCTATCTATCTATCTATCTATATATTTGATGTATATTTAAACAGCATTATATAAATATATATTTCCATATAAATATGAAGTAGGTATATACACACATATAAAATGTATATTTATATTCACACACACACACTCATATATATATATATATATATATTTATTTATATACCTAGCTTTAGATAGAAACATTGACAGCTGTCACAGTTGGTTTCAGTAACACAAATGAATGGAATGAGTTATGGAGATACACACAAATAATCACTCAAGGTGACAATGATAGAGTGGCCGGATGCATTGTGTACACCTGTAGTACAAATAATGAACATGAAAAAGGTGACGTCTTAAAGACCCATCGGCAACTATAGGTTGTATGTTGATATGTGAGAAAGAACAATTGTGTACCTAAGGCAACTTCAAAGAACATGTTCTGACACCAAAGAGAAACGAATATTTTCTTAATCTTTTTCTTAGCGTTCATGTGTTAAATGGATGTGTTGTGTATTTAGTCTTGCGACTTGATGCTACATCTTTGCTGTTTAACCAGGAGCATCTATCTTCGGTATATGTTGATTTCTATTTTCTTTAAAAATGTTGCCCCGGGAAGTTCCCATTTATGGTCTAATGTGTTTCACTTCTAACTGCCAAGGGTTCCTTAACGTGCGCGACAGCACACGGGACCTCCTACCGTTCGTCGTTATAAAAGGGATCTCACTTCTCAGAGACCAGGGAAGGGTTAGTAAAAGTAAAGTAAAGTACCTCAGTCACGCCAAGTGGCGTATAGGGAAATAAGGTGTTAGTGACCCTATATTTTACAGACATGATTTTTGGGGTAATGTGGTCGGTATTACGCCCGTGCTGCTTTACTTTCCCAGAAAAAATCCGGTACCCATTTAAGGCTGGGTGAACCCGGAAGCCGTCGGTTGGGATCGAACCCTATCCCTTGTCCTTTGTAGTCCAGTTCACTAACCACTGAGCTATCGCGGCCTCCCAGGGAAGGGTTAAATAATTACGGAAATACGCACTGGAGGAGAAACATTTTCGTTCCCTGCGGCGAGATTTGTATCCATTACCTTCTTGTCCAGTGGCTGACGTCTTACTTCTAGACCACCCAGGCCCTTCACTTCCACCCCCCACCTCCTCCCCCCCCCCCTCGCCCCTGCTTCCGAAATCTAGTATAAATAATGCTACTATTTTCTTTGAAAACGTGGCCACATTTAATTGATTAAGCAGCCGATCCTGTGTTTGATTGATACAAATGTTGCGGTATTTATTCATATTTCCTGGAACTACGGGTGTGGTTTATGTGAGGCTGTAAGGTTACATATTTAGAGCAGTCACCACATAGTGAAGAGGTCTAAGTACATATTACCAAACTAGTCTATCTGATTGGCAGCTCGGTCAGGAAAACTACCCCCATTGTTACAATAAAAACTTGGTATAAGACCAGCACATGTGCATACATGGCACATTCATATTTAATTCAGCTATTGCTGTAAATTTACTTTTCATAGCGGTAACAATTGTTTGCATTTGTAAAGACAATTTACTCGGGTTTTTTTTTTCCCCCAGATACAGAAAATCATATTTACAGCAGTGTTGTCTATAGATCCTAACAGAACTTGAGTATACAATGATCAAAACATCTTGTTTCAGATTTCTAAATACACATCGAATTCAGTGGCAGAAATGGATCTCTAATAACGAGCTGCCCGGTTCGTCAGTGATCACTTCAAGATGTTAATTTTAAACAAAATAAAACTATATCTATAAGGACCAAGACATGTCGACTACCGACTTAAAGAATGTTAAGACATTGTTTTGGCCCATCAACGGGAAATATTAAATTCCACTGCCCTCCCAGCAAAACGTCATTGATGATCTATCTACCTACATTGTCTACCCCACTTTTTGTCTGGATAATCTGTCTGAACTGCCAGTATATTTTCTTCCTTTCATTTTCCATTGCCACAATCCCCATTACTCTATCACTTATTTGTTCTATAACTCGCAAGTTCTCAATGGCATTCTTTGTATTTATGTTTTTTTTATATTCTCTATCTTTAGTCTCTCTGTTTTGTGTTCTCTTTCTGTCAGTCTGTTTATTTGTCTGTCTCCTAGTTTGCTGTTCCCTTGTACATGTGTCTGGCTGTCTGTTTAAATGTTACAAACTAATAATATCGTTATAAAACTCTTTTAAAAAGCCGTCTATCTGTCTGAATGTGTCTGTCTGATAAAAGATTGTACATTTCTCTGCCATTTTTACGTGGCTTACGTGACCTATTCTTTTAATCATTCTCACACCAATCGTTTCCTATTACTGTTTCTCTCATTTTGTCATTACCTCTCTCTCTCTCTCTCTCTCTCTCTCTCTCTCTCTCTCTCTCTCTCTCTTCCTCTATTCACAAATTATTTGAAAAAAAAACTACATTCTTAACATTTATACATTTAAAAAATGTTTCTCCAGTAGATTCTGAGCTTTAGGATCTTGCCTTAGTTAAGTCTTGATTTAATTTAATATGTATTTTAGCTTACCAGTGTTTACATATGATCAATTTGTATCCTCCGATATGTAGCACAACTCCCTTTCGTTGTATCATTTCATCTTTTATCCCTCTATTGGAGGCGAAGGCGCGCCTACCAGCACCAGAGCTGGAAGTTGTCAGCGACCCACAACTGATGGCTTGCGCCAGGATCGGTGAACCAAAACCATCCAGACCCTGCTCCACCTCTCCGCGGTGCCTCCAGTAACAGACTAACCTGTCTAGTCAGGCCAAGAGTGCAGGGATCGAAGAGGGAAGACAACCCGGTACTCAAAAATGTCGTGCTGAAGTCGGATGTGTTGGGCCGAAAGGCGCAAATATAACAGTTATACTGCAAACCACAGCACACCGCAGACACGTCCACTACGTCCTTGTAAGGGTGGATAATGAAGAGGAATATTCTAGTCTACTACGATACTCTAGAATACTATACTCACCGGGCGAACGCAACCAACCAACCTTATCCCTCTATTTATTTCTCCTTGATTTACCTGCTCGCTCATCCTAGATCTGGTAGAGTTTATCTTTATTTCATTGTCCATTTGTGTGGTTCCCGCTCTCTGAAGAAGGTGGCATGTTGGCCGAAAAGTCAATATTTTGTTGTGTTCCTTTATTCGTAAAACTCACCACACCTTGTAGGAGTGTACGTTACACCCCATTATTTGCTCGTACAGTTTTTTTTACAGTACGTTTTCCCCTCTCCCCACCCCCACTCCCCAAAAAAGTCGCATCGCATCTGCATTCGACTACAGTCATTCACACAGTGTACATCTGTGTAGTTTAAAAAAAAGTCTCAGATTATTTTAACAATATTTTTTGTGCTTCCATATTTTAAAAATAAATTATCAATTTTTTTTCTCTTTTTATGTAAAACAGATCCCTTTTATTTATCATCTCATTTCTCATCCTTCTTCTTAAGTCTCTTTGACTTGTCCCCGCTCATTCTAGATGTAGTAGAGTTTATCTTTATTTCGTTGTCCGTTTGTGTTGGTCTCGTTTTCTGAAGAAGGTCACATGTAGGTCGAAACGTCAGTATTTTGTTTTGTTATGTTTTTGTAAAGTTGCCACCATACCTTGTAGGTGTGTACGTTACATCACTTGATCCTTGCTACCAGCGTTACCACAGCACTACAATTATTTGCATGTTCCCTTCTTAAATAAGTACAGGTTATTCTTTGTGTGGAAAGAAATACGGCCTGGCGCTTTGCTGACCATGTTTATGTTACCCTATAATGTGTCGATAGTAAATAAAATATGGGCTTAATATTTCCTACACGCCACGCTCTGGGCTTGATAAGTGTTCTTTTCATTTTTGTCTCCTTCTTAATCAAATGTCTTTCATCAAACCCGGGACATGCTAAAGACGAATATATTTGATAGATAGTTTGTTGCGTCTAACTAAGGTCTTTTAAGGGCGGGCGCTGAAGCAGCAAAGTCGTCGTCGAACTCAAAAGAAGAAAGATGGATGAAAGATGTTTGTCATATCAGATAACAAAAGAATTCAATTTACTCAAACGTAAAAAAATATCTTATTTTATTTTATTTTTTTAAACCCATTGTAATGTTTGCGTCATTGAAAACACATTATTTTGATTCACTCTCCCACTGGGATTGAGTTCCAGGCGGGATTATTACCAAACACACACTCGGTTTCACTTCGGTACACAGTAGTGAGTTTCTTTCTTAGAGTCTGGCGTGCTTCAGTGTCGAGTAATGGGTATTGTAAAATGCATTCACGCACACAACACAACGAAATACAAATGCTAAAATTGATAACTGTTATAAGAATTTATCATTCGAGATCCTTGTTTTTCTTAATTTAATTTAATTTTGTTTGTCAAAAGTATTATAGTAGAGAATGGTATCAGTCCTTCAGTCAGTTCATTTTTTTTTTATTATTGTCTTGAGGTATTCATTTACAGACATCTTAATTCGTGTGCATTCCGTACTTTACACAAACTGTGTAATATTTGCTTCAACACCCCCGCCCCCTTTTTTTTCTAAATATTGCAGCGACATTATTTTATAAACTCATTAGCGATACAAGATGATGTGAAACAAACTTTCACTTGACATCAAAGTTAACTGTAAAAGTCAACAATATCTCAGGACCAGCACTCTGTTCAACCGCCCTTAGAGAATGGTGCTGCTTAACCCGAACACGGGCCTGAGCTGATGTCAATGAAGCAGAACTACACCATTGTAATGTGGCTGAGAACGAACAACGACGTTAAGTTTCCAAATCTGCATGATGGAGAACTGAGGAGTGTAGGCTTCACCTTTAGGAAGCTGCTGGCGGAAGAAACATTTTTTTGTGATTAGCCACATCTAAAATTCATGCCCTCAAACTTAATTAAATTTTTAGGAAACCCCTGGACGGATTACCATAATTTTTTGCATGCTGTCTTACATTGTTCATGACGTTACAAATATACAATTCAAAATATTGTAGGTAACACAGTTTGCTTAAAGTGGCTGGTTCATTTGATCTTTTTTAATGCAGAAATCATTGCGTCGCTAAAAAATAGAGTTTACAGTAAGCTTAAAGTTTCTTGACTTTTGATAAGCCAAAGGCGTATGATCAAGATTTTGGTAAACTGTTACAAATAGAACTGGATTATATGAGTTGGTTTCATCTTGTAGGCTACAAATTTCTATGAAACAAATATCATTGTCAGAAGGAATCAAGTGAGTAAATAGTAGAAGCAGAAATGATAGTGAATGTTTCTTATGCTGAACAAACTATAATCGATTATATTCTGTATAGAAGTCAAATCTTCTGGGTGATTGGAATGGTCCTGAAAAGGACCTGTTTTACAATTTTATGTCAACATACTGGCAAACAATTATATTTTCCGCGGCAGACTTATTCAGAGTAATGATTAACATTCAGAATCAGACGAGTCTAACATTTTAATTATGGATTTTAATTCGTTTGCATTGATACCGGGACTTTCCATAACCATAACGAGTCCAACAGGTTACTGCTTTCGGCTGAACAAACCAGAAACCATACTTCTTCCAATGTTCCTTTTCTTCACATAAGACATATTTCCCAAATTTTGGCTAGTAATCTTTGTCTATCTTTGAGAGAGCGTGATATGTAAATATCTTAATATGGCATAATTTGAAGGTTTAATTTTCAGCTGCTACTTGTCCTTTGACTTTTACCCAAACAAGTTCTACTGGATTTATTGTGTGATGGTAAGGTGGTGGTCTCAAACATCTATGACCATGCTCTTGTATTAACTTGTCTATATGAAAAATCTTTGTCCGTTGTGTTTTTTTACAATGGAAAATAGTTCAGGTTTCAGGTATATCTCGTTAAATGGTATGTGTTCCTGCGTAAGCCACATCTTTATTTCATCGTTTGTACACGATGATGTAGGGACTTTATCTTCTTGTGCAACTACGTTGTGGTATGATGCATTGTCCATTGTTAAACAAGAGGGTATATCTAATGTTGTAGTTTTCTTAATCCACTCTCTAAAAATATGGCCGTTCATTTCGGAGTGATAGTCCCGAATATCTGTTGACATTGAAACAAAGACAAGTTCAGTATTCTACGACAGCCCATTATGTCTACAACCTGCATGTACAACTATCAAACGCTACCATTTGTTGCTAGGTACCGATCTTTTAATACATCCATCTGATAGCAGCTATTCCTTCTCACAGGAGTGGTGAGTATTGATCCATGTTCCATCTACATTTACGATATCATAACTGTCGTTAAGCATTTTTTTTTACGTCATGTAAATACTTGCTTCTCACAGCTACTAGATGCAGCTTCTCACAGATGATATTTTTTTTTCACCAGCAACTTTCTAAATGTAAAACCTACAATTCTCACAACTCTCCATAATGTAGATCTTACAACTTCAATGCCGTTGTTCGTTCTCATTCTAGTATTCAATGTTCTAAGTGTCACCGACCGCTTCGTTCAAAGCAGATGTTTGAAAAAAAAACAAAAAACTTGTCTTTGTATAAGATCTTTATCAATCATCTAATACTTCCTTTCTTCGTTCCTTTTTTGTATTCCTTGCATATAACAAATCACAATTCTTGGACCCAGCGATAAAATGACCGTTTACTTAAGCACAAAATATTCATTGTTCTCTTCTCAGGGTTTGATATAGAATAATAAAGACTCTCCCGTTTGCTCTATCTGTAAAAATAGTGATAAATCTTCAATGAGATAGTTTGAAGTGTAAAGAATTAGACTCATTGTAAAATACCCCCAGTCCAGAACGACTTTTTCTAAGGCTTTGAAGTGAATCAGAACACATAAGTAGTATTCAATGAAGCGCAACGTGGTTAGATAGCACAAATCCGTGCGAGAAATCCGTACAAATATTTTTCTTTTTAAATTTCGCGTGCAGTGTTGATCAAAACAAACTGCAAACACCCGATTCGACTAGTATCATTATTTGTATTTGTTCTTACATACCTCAAATAAGACAAAATTAAAACCATCTATTTTTCCAATGAATTTTTTTTAAATATAACGACATGATGATGAACAGTCTACATACAAAATGTAAATAATTAAAACCAAACGGTTATTAACGGTTTTATAGACACTTACCAGGTTATTTTGACACACGTTCGATAAGGGATAAAACTACACTGGGTCTCAACTTTGAGGTTTTGTCAAATTTGCTTATGAAACTAAAAATCAAAGTGGGAATTTCTCAAACGTATGAATAAACTCACAAGAAAACTAAATAAAAGTTGGAATTTTTCAAACGAATGAATAAACTCACAAGGGAACCAAATGTTTGCTTAAAAGTGGCGTAGTTTTTGTTAATGATAAAAACATTTAAAAAGAACAGCTTCCCAGTAATGCTCATACAGTACAGTATTTTGGCAATCTATGTCCGTCGATTTCAACAAATTGTAAATGCCATCTATATTAAGATTACTTTGAATTAATTGGATATTAAAAATAGTAGTAGGACAGCTACCTCATGTTTGTGATATAGTCTTGTAAACAGAGATCATAACTAAGGTCACTGTGACCTTATGCACCAATATTTATGTGTGCCAGACCACAGCTAACTATAGTTTTACTAACGCCTTCATACTGAGACGGAATTTCAGGAAATCCACCAACTCATCATTATCATCATGTGCCATACCGGTTGGCGTAGGCGATCATGTCCTTCCACAATCTTCTATCTACAGTGCATCGTATCAGTTCTGTTGTTGACTGTTTTCCATGCCATGACACCAAGCTATCTAGTATTTTCTCTCTTTGTCGTCCGCGATCTCTCTTTCCTGCTATTTTGCCAGTTGTAACCAAGTATTCCAACTTTCCTCTTCTCATGATGTGCCCAAAAAAATTTGAAGCACAAATCAGTCTATGTAATTCTTTCACGTCGCTGTTATGTATGTTCCTTTCTCATTTCTACGTGTTTCTTTTACTTGTTATTTTTCATGATTATTCCGTACTCCCGGTTGTTTTTTTTTAGCTCAAAATATCATCTTAACAATACTATTCTAGCAAGTTTGTAGTAGTTCGGGATGAATGACCAGATCCTAACGCATTTCAATCGCTTTTAATAGTTTTATTTAGGGCTGTAACAAACGTTGAAGTCTTAAAGCAATTAAAACTGAAAAGAGAACTACTAAACACAATTCAAACAAGACAAATGCGACTTTTGGGGCATATTAAAAGACAAGCAGCCTACTAAAAGTAATCTTGGAAGGAAAAATACAAAATAAAAGAGGCAGAGGCAGACTAAGACTAACATGGACGAGTAATTAAAAAAATGGACAAGTCAGTCTATGACAACCTGCACCATCATAGCAAGAGACAGAGAGGAATGGCGCTCCATGGTAGCCAACCTCCAATGCGGAGACGGCACTAATGATGATAATTTAGGGCGGTTCCATTTTGCGATAGAACTCAAAAATATTAAATTGCTGGCTTAAGTGATTGTTGTATTAGTTATATCTAGATAGATCAGTGCTAATGAAAAAGGGATATTTCTGTGTTTGAGACTAGTGTTAAACAAATTCATCGTCATTCACAAATATTGTAAAAATACATCTCTAGCTGATACTAATCAGCTTGAATATAGGCTCCCAAATAAGATAAAATTTATGAAATGAGTAAGCAAAGAAACCATTTATTTGTACAAATTGTTGTGTTCTTGGAATGACCCTTGTTGTTTTACGCTTTACTTAGTGTGTGCTCTTTAAACATCGCTTATATTTAATTCTAGATGTTTATTCTTTCGATGATTTAAAATAAAATTAATAATTGCGCTGTCATTCTATCAGTTCTTTTAAATTTATATCTCTTTGTTTTCCATGAAAATAACAATTTAAAGCAGGCTAGATGATCGACAATATCTAAACAAATTCTTTCTTGTTGAAGTATTCTATAATGTAAGTTATAAAGCTATACAGACCTATAACGAGAAAATTCTCAAAGAGGCCAACTAGAAAGAGCTTCTTAAAACGTCAGACAGAAACAATAAACATTTTTCGGGCACACCATGAAAGAGGAAAGTTGACATAGTTGGTTACAACTGACAAATTGAGGGAAAGAGAGATCGCGAACGACAAGGAGAGAAGTTACATGATAACATACATGCAGTGGCACGGTCAAAAGTCAACATAATACGATATACGGACAAAGATTTGTGGAAGGTGATGATATTTTTCTTTCCCTCATTTTTCCAGTTGTAATCATTTACTTTCCCTCATTTTTCCAGTTGTAATCATTTACTTTCCCTCATTTTTCCATTTGTAATCATTTACTTTTCCTCATTTTTCCAGTTGTAATCATTTACTTTCCCTCATTTTTCCAGTTGTAATCATTTACTTTCCCTCATTTTTCCAGTTGTAATCAACTATATCAACTGTCCTCTTTCATGATGTGCCCGAAAAAAATGTTTATTGTTTCTGTCTGACGTTTTAAGAAGCTCTTTTTTGTTGGCACACAATGATGATGATACAGATCTATATGTTCCACAATTACAATTATTTACCAAAATTGTATTTCTGACACAAAACCTTACAACAAACGGTTGTAAAGAGGACTATAAAATAAACAAGACCCCATTTTGTAAGGATGATGTCAATGATACATCACAAACATACAACACAATTGTCTTGATGATCTCGAGTATGAACTACGGCAGTTATGCCAACCTCCTTTGTAATCTCAGCACTTCATTACCATTTCATCCCAACCTACCTCTCGACAATATTTCTTCATTTTTGATTGTCCAGATCAGACAGATTTTTACGCAATGTCACAATTTTAAGAAAAAGAAATGCAATATTTTGTTCTTAGGGCTTCTGTACGATATACGTTAATTTGCTCTTTATTCCTCTCTATATACTAAAAGGCTAATCAGCCAGCTTCATGAACCACGAACTAGAGTAGGTTTTGGTCAGTCTTGATTCGCTAACACGTCAAAAGTGAATCAACAGTGGATCTGCCATTTTGAGAACCGCTGTTCTGAGATCTAACGAATAACGTTTCCTTGCCAAAATTAATCGCCAATTGCATTTTCATCTTCCCTGTTAATTTGTGTCCGCTAAAAATTGTCATACTCACCTCTCCTTATTCTGATATATATTCAAAAACTGTGACGCGATAAGGAATAGGAATAAGAAATTAGAAATCTGATGCATTCGACCCCAGCAGAATTGTAATGACGTTTGTAGCTTGTCTGCTGGAACATGCACTTACAGGCTCGTCCCTGTGGCACCACACGCCCCATGGCTCGTTGCATAATTTGGCATGTCCAAGACGAGAGAGCTTGTAGAGTGATCTAACTGATGTGTCAGGTAATGATGATGTAGCGCAGTTGTGCTCTGTTCCTTCTTTAGTGTTTTCGTATTTTTGGATGCTCAAATTTCATGTCCCAGTGTTTAAATTGGCGTTATCCATTAGAGCGAAGACGATTCAGTCAACCAAGCAGCTGTAAATAAGTACTTGACTCCTCAATATCGAAAGGCAATGTAAAGAGGAATCTTATTGTACGCTCGCTCTACAACTAATTCTCTTCGTCCGCCCTTAGTTAGCTTGGTATCTTGTGTTATGGTCTACAGCAGGCTGCGATATTTGCATGCGAACACTGCAGACCTCGGGAGCCGCGATAGCTCAGTGGTTAGTGAACTGGACTACAAAGGACAAGAGGTAGGGTTCGATCCCAACTGACGGCTTCCAAGTTCACCCAGCCTTAAATGGGTACCGGATTTTTTTCTATGAAAGTAAAGTGGCACGGGCGTAATACCGACCACATTAGCCCAAAAATCATCTGCCGAAGGTCTGTAAAATTGATCACCACTACCACCATAAAACCTATACGCCACTTGGCGGAACGGGGGCTCTTTACTTTACTTACTGCAGACCTCAGAATGTCATTTATGGATATCTGTTTGCCTCACCCCTCGATCATCACTGACATTACTAGACTGGTTAATAAGCATAGGGTTTCTCTCTCTCTCTCTCTCTCTGCGATCAGGACTCAGTCAGAGTAGGATTCCAGACTCCCACATGAAGTCAGCTGTCAGGTTAAGTGTGTTGTTGATCGCCCCCACAGACAGAGCGTCACATTTAGAGTCCGCCAGATCCACTCTGACTGAACACCCGTTAATACGTTGCACTGTGTTCTGTGCCAGTGGCCCAGTGCATCCGATTTCAGCCAGCATTTTTCCAGGTTTGCTTTCCTTAGCCTTTGATTGTCCCCAATCTTCATGCAAGGCAGCAGATTGTCTTTTCTGTTGGGGGATTCTGCCCTTAGATGGTCTGCCCTCCCAGGTTTACGAGCACCATCTGCCCGAGTCACTAGAGGTGACTAACACAGACATGCACACACAAAGATATGAGATGTGAATAACACAGACATGTACACAGCGATACGAGACATGACTAACACCGACACACATCAAGATATGTGACACATGACTAACACAAACATGCACATAAAGATATGAGATATGACTGACTTAGACATGCACACCCAAAGATATGACACATACCTAACATAGACATACACACAAAGATATAAGATATGACTAACATAGGCATGCACACACTAGGGAAGCTAAGTAGGGTCCTGCTCAGGTATATAACACTGATCCGGACAAATACAGTCAACTATGAGTCGCTAACGGCTTTTTTTTTTTTTTTTTTTTTTTTTTTTTAGTTTAGATGATGTTGTGATTATTGTGCTTGTAATTAGAATGCTCTGTTATCTTACAGATTCAAGTAGGGGAGATAATTACAACAAGCAGTTGCATATACATGTATCTATATTCGTAAAACATGACAGCATTTTTCTCATATCTGGAAGCTATTGAAGGCTTTCTGTAAACAAGAGGAAAGAGTCCATTTATGCCACGTTGTGGTGTATAAGGAATACAATGTTAGTGTCCATAATTTTATGGTGTTTCGGTGCATTTTTTAGGTAATGTGGTCGGTATTACGCCAGTGCTGTCTTACTTTACCTGGAAAATCTGGTAATCAATTAAGTCTAAGTGAAATTGAAAGCCATCCTTTGGGATCGAACGTGGCTTCTTGTGCTAAGTAGTCCAGTTTACTACTTACTGAGCTACTACGACTCCGGACTACCTTTAGTGCCGGAGAATACATTTTTCACTTCAAGAGAGTCGATCGCTACTAACTAAACCGTTCCGTTTTCGGATTGACACGGCTTCATGGTTCACCCAACCACTGAAAAGGGTACCAGAGATTTATTTCTAAAACAGTTGACAGTCTGGCGTAATAACGACAATATCAGCCATTAAATGTTCATTGATAGATTAGACATGGAACCATATTTCACTATGGGCATGGAGGAAACCCTTACTTAATAAGGACAGAGGTCATGTGATTCAAAGGTTCGATATTTTCTTTCACTTTGCCTTAGAATTCCTTTACCATCTATCTTGCACATCAGTTGTTAGTGAACTGGACTACAAAGGACAAGAGGTAGGGTTCGATCCCAACCGATGGTTTCCGAGTTCAACCAGCCTTTAATGGGTACCAGATTTTTTTTCTGGGAAAGTAAAGCGGCACGGGCGTAATACCGACCACATTAACCCAAAAATCATGTGCCGAAGGTCTGTAAAAGTTATGGTCACTAACACCATATTCCCTATACGCCACTTGGCGTGACGGGGGTACTTTACTTTACTTTTTTTTACTATCTTGTACAAGCGTTTGCAATAAATCGATAATAGATGTTTTATAACGTTAACTTTGTATAGAACCGACCCAGCGGATCAACTCCGTCTCGAGAGTCAAGAAGCAAAAGGATAGAAAAATTTGCTTAACAGGAAGTTATCTTCAAGATCATATTGCTTTCTGTTGTAAATTTGTAGATAGATTTTTCAATTAATAAACTTCGAAGTACTAGGCCAAGGTATTTGAGAATGAGGAGGCCAGTGCACGTCATCGCTTCTTGAACTCAGCGAGTCAGGCAATAATTATGTCTACATCTAGATCAACTGGAGAGTAACATAGGGGATGAACTGCAACCATTCTACCGCTAAGTCAGAACGCTAAATATTATATTGACACTAAAGATACTTCAAGTCTGTTTAAAATGTGTGTTCTTATGAATGCTGTATTGATGATGGTATATTCAGGATGATTAAAAACAGAGTCTGACCTCCAAATGTAGTCAAGAATACAACTAATTTAATTTCTTCTTCAATTTTCTCTAATTTGACATTGTTAATTATTAATTACAGGAATCCAAATTGACACGAAGATACGCGTGTAATTGGAACACCATTAACTCTTGAATTCTGTTGAAAAAAAACGAAAGAAACCAGACGGGCCTCTAATGATAGAGGATATTACAATAGTTTATCTGTTCAACTGGCACAGTTTAATGTGGTCGCATCACTTAATTTTAACTCTCTGACAACGCTTACTTCGAGGTTTATTACAACTACATATTGGTGAATTATATAAATATATGCATTGTGTTTGCGTTCAACATGCTTCCTGCCAACGTTACTTTCTTGTAATGTTTATATTTATCCCCTTAACTTCAGGTCTAATTGAATAATCATAGGTTAAAATATGACACTTACATTAGTTAAACGTTACAAACGTAAGCAATTTTAATTTCAAAGAAAAATATTTCTTTTGAGGTTCTTCGATGTTTCCCTTTAAGAAGAAATCATGTTCTGCCTCGCCTGCCTTAGAGAGGGTGTGATGTTGGCTTAGATTGGTTGCGTCGTAGTTGACAGCGAACTGCGATATTTGTGCCTTCCGGTCGCTCCATACTTGCCAAACAGGAACTGGACTGGTTAAAGTGTTACCTAGAGTAGGTGAAGTAATTTCCTGGTCAGAATTTGTTGGAGCCAAGGAGCATTCAGCTGCCCCTCCCCCCGCCCCCCCACTTATAACAACAGTCCAGTAACCTATCACTCCCTATATAATAATCAAGTAACATTCAGCTCCCACCCCACCCCATCCCCCCACTTATAACAACAGTCCTGTAACTGTCACTCCCTATATAATAATCAAGTAACATTCAGCTCCCACCCTCCCTCTACCCCCCCCCCACTTATAACAACAGTCCTGTAACCTATCACTCCCTATATAATAATCAAGTAACATTCAGCTCCCACCCTCCCCCCACTTATAACAACAGTCCTGTAACCTATCACTCCCTATATAATAATCAAGTAACATTCAGCTCCCACCCCACCGCACTTATAACAACAGTCCAGTAACCTATCACTCCCTATATAATAATGAAGTAACATTCAGCTCCCACCCTCCCCCCACTTATAACAACAGTCCTGTAACCTATCACTCCCTATATAATAACCAAGTAACATTCAGCTCACACCCTCCCCCCACTTATAACAACAGTCCTGTAACCTATCACTCCCTATATAATAACCAAGTAACATTCAGCTCCCACCCTCCCCCCACTTATAACAACAGTCCAGTAACCTGTCACTCCCTGTATAATAACCAAGTAACATTCAGCTCCCACCCTCCCCCCACTTATAACAACAGTCCTGTAACCTGTCACTCCCTGTATAATAACCAAGTAACATTCAGCTCCCACCCTCCCCCCACTTATAACAACAGTCCTGTAACCTGTCACTCCCTGTATAATAGTCAAGTAACATTCGATCCTCCTTAATCACAATCAATAAATTTTCTTGTTTTTTAAAACGTTGGTGGCGATATTTCCTGCAAAAATAATTGTAAAGAAAATAACCCACAAGTGTTCGAAAACAAAATTTGGTGATCTCTATTTAGTGGTCCCGATCTACAATGTTTAAACCGTTGTTCGAAACGTTCTCAGACTAAAAAAAGGTCACTATTACTCAGCATACTGTTTATATATGTTGTAGGAGGGATTCTGTTTATTAAGCACTTGAGCACAGCTGTCTGGAAAAGGTCTTTTTCTTTTAATTCGTCACTCTACGTGCCGGAGCACATACTCTGCTCCAAACAAGATAATCTAACAAGAATATACCAGTTCATGCCGTAGTCTGTGAGTTGATCCATAAACATGGTCTGAAACTGTAGCTCTGCTCTAGAGCCAGGGCGAAGATGCCATCTCTCTAGTACACTCTCGTCGGACAATTGAGCGGGAAGTAATAACTTAGTTTCATCTAATTTACTGTTCAGGTACACAGCCCACACATTACATAATAGAGTTGGAGCACTCATATTTCGATCAACAAGCCGGTTCTGACGAAGTTACCGCCGTTCCCATAATCTGGAATTGAGGAAGACTAGAGATGAGTGTTAAATGAGTGGTTAATGTGGTGTGTGTTAAACAGTTGAGCAGCGAGGGGGGGACATGATGGGAGGTAATCGGTCGAGCACCTAGTGAGTGGACACACAGGGTACATAATCGATTGTGCTGTTAAACGCTTCCGGTTGATACGTCATTGCTTTAAAATGTTAACAGTTAATGTAAGGACATCAAAACAACTTGTAGACACGCTCGCTCTACTAAGTCAATTTAAGGCATGGTTTCCTGAATTACATCAGAATACGTTTAGTAAAACAAAACTAATGTTTATTATTAAAACAGATAAAATGGTTTGTTTACCTGAAGAGAATTTCTACTGATACCATACAACACAAAACATGCACAATGAGACGGGCACAGAGTTAGAAGCATACACAGATTACGCTGGAATAACAACAGCAGAGAAATCACGCAACAACAAGTGTCAGTGGCTGAGCATGTCAGAAATGCAGGAACCATAAATGTATACCTTCATTCATATCCGATGTGTTAAAGGAAGGAAAAAAAACAATTTTGCATTTCCCTAGTTTTAACTAGAACTTTTTGAATGTCATTTCCCGGCTAATATAAACTGTAAACAAAACTAGATTAAATGGCGTTGTCTCGCTAAGAGGAAGACAACAACGTAAGTCTGGCCAAGCCTGTCCGTTTTAAGGAAATTATAAAATGCGCGAAACAATTGTATTAGCCCTCAAATTGTCTAAGTGACAACTCTAAATCCCTCTTTACCCTTTCTGTCATGACTTATTCATTAACTATTTTATGTGTGATTTGAATAATCACTGAACGTCGTAAAGAGATTCTACATTTAGAGTGGAGTCTTCATTTCTTCAAGTGTTTTTCATTTTTTGTGTCAATTAGGACCTCAGTTGTAGATTTATGTTAGAGCTACTTACTGTCATCACGAGCAGTTCTTCATGATGGTCTTATTTTCATTCAAAACCATCATATTTTTTGTGTCAGCTGAAGTAATATATTTCTTTCTCTTTTTTTCCCAAATAGTAATATAGCGCGAAGCCGGAGTAGCGTGTGTGTTGCACAGTTGCAAGACGGAGTAGCGTGTGGGTTGCACAGCTGCAAGACGGAGTAGCTTGTGGGTTGCACAGCTGCATCTTGATCAAAGATTGTTGGTTTATTCCTCCTCGGTACCATTTAGTGGATTTTTTTAAATACTTCCTTGACTGCAAACTAACGAGACAGTATCTGTGACAACACACATAGCTCGTGTTGTCTAGTAAGGAAGACAGCTAAATATATCAAACCTGCTAGCTGGCGGTGAGTTATTGAGTTATTGAGTTATTTGCGGGTCATCATCATTGCACTCCGAACATGTCCATAGGTGCTCAGATCCCCTCCCCAGCAAGTCCCGCAGTGTCCAGCGACTGACGACTCCAGTTATGTGTTCCAAACTTGCTAGCTATGAGCCGTAAGTCATGGAAAGACTAGTCTACACTTTTCATCTTTGTCACCGTTATAATCCACCAGTTTACCCCTGGTCCGCCTTTCTTAACCTTTTCTTGGTCACAGTAGTACTGATCATGTGAAGGTTTTTTTTTCTCTTTATGTTTTCTAACTCTTTGAATGTGTATTAAATTTAACAACACTAATGCCTTTCACCCTAAATTCCACGTATCATTTTGTATTGTTCTTATCTTTGCTTCTCGATGAAGACTTTATTGGCCGAAACGTTTTTTTTTTTAGTCCTGGCCTAATTCTGCAACGTTGTAACATACAATGTATATGTGGTTACGTATATTTTAATAGAGCAAACATAACACACTATAGACCGTCCTTTGGGCTGTGAGGTTTGTGCAAATGCTCTTCTTGGTTAACTGTTTGATTTCAACCATTGACGGAATATTCTGCTCAACCTCTAATCCTTCTCTCCCATTGTTTAATATGTTACGTGACAATGCGTAAGGTAGCCGTTCAGCAGGGAAATGTCGGCTTTTCTCTAAGTGACATGAACACATTAAGTTTAGAGGTGCATTCTGAAACACATGGATAGATCACATGCTAGATCTTTTGAGTCGGACTGTTAGAGTCAAGTCGTAAATGAAAGAAGGATCTGCGTTTTCCAAATGCGAATTACAAGCCACTCTCTCTACGTACTTCCATTACTCGCTGTTGTTTTTGTTGTTTCTGTTAAATAATTGCAAAATTTCCTAAAAGCACGGAACAAATAGTGGTTAGTGAACTGGGCTACAAAGGACGATGGGGTAGGGTTCGATCCCAACCGACGGCTTCCGGGTTCATCCAGCCTTAAATGGATACCGGATTTTTTTCTGGGAAAGTAAAGCGTCATGGGCGTAATACCGACCACATTACCCCAAAAATCATATGCCGAAGGTCTGTAAAATTTATGGTCACTAACACCATATTCCCTATACGCCACTTGGCGTGACAAGGGTACTTTACTTTTTTTACGGAACAAATAGTAAGATTTAGTTTTGAAAAGAGCAGCTGCGATATAGAATTCGTGTACTAAGAGTTAATACAGCTCGAGTGACCTAGTAATGGATTTATTTGGGAAAAGAATGGAGATAAATGAAGGTGTTAGGCTGAACAGTTCAATAAAACAAATAGAAATGTGAAAGTAGGTTGACATGAAGCTGAGCTGTAAAAGTAATGCTCAATGCTACAATTAGTCAAGATATGCTATTATGTTGAACTGTAATGTTTTAGGCAAGACTGTGGCGTATGCAACACTAATAATGACAAGTCCACGCCTTTGCTGCAGGCAAGTTAGTATCATATATTCCGTTACTGTACACAAATCAATGCACAGATTTCTATTATTTTACCACACGTCAGTGTGTAATATCCACTGCTGTACACACGGTGGTGTGTAAGATTTCATCATTGTGCGCACGTTAGTAGTATCTAGCAGTAGTAGTATCTTCACTCGTTATATCAGTTTAGGTTAGGGTGTTTTTACCCCTCCTTTGGGGTGTCAAGGTAGCTTGAGGATTCTTGCCATGACTTGACTTGTGGCTTCTTTGATGTTGTAACGTATATTTAATGAGATCCCGTCATTTTTTTCTTGGTCTTTCTTGTCTTCTAATCAACCTATTAACTTGATGCATGCCCTGAATAGAACGGAATTTTCAGACATTCTATGCAAGTAGTCAAATCATTCAAATTGTTGTCTGTATATAATGCAAGATCGGCTCAATGACCAAACTTGTCCTTATGTTCTCGTTTTTTTGTTGTCTCTTAATGGCATCCCTATTGCTCTTTTCAGACATCTCATATTTCTGCTGTGACAAATTTACGGCTGTGATTTATTGTAAGTGTCCCTGTTTTTACGCTGATAACACTTGGTATATAGAAATATATTATGTCGCAAAAAAGGTGATAATTATCAGAATACGTGATTACATCGATCTCTTTATCAATTCCTCCATCTTTTGTTAATATTTTTTTCCTAAATGTTCAAACTCTGACACATCTTTAATGTCTTTATTTCCAACTGTTATGTTCTCTTTATTTTTCTTTACATTTTCATATCTTCAGTTGTCCCTGCACTTATATATCTGCATATTTTTTTTTTAAATAGAACATTCTTTGCTTATACTAGTGAGAAGTTGCAATTTTTATTTACTTTCTGCGATTAGCACTTTGTCATCTGTAATTAGTACTTGGTCATCTGTAATTAGTACTTGGTCATCTGCAATTAGTACTTAGTCATCTGCAAGTAGTAACTCATTAATGTCATTGTTGTTTTCATTTCAGAATTTATCAGATTTTACATATATTTTCTGTGTACGTTATAAATAAGAGAGCATATAGTAGGGCAATCCTGTCTGAAATAAGATGTTACTTCAAATGATCTTCATGTTCCTTATTTAGCTCTAACTACAATAGTGCTATTTTCGTATACACCTTGGCACAACTTGAGCAACATGTTCGCTTACTCCGTATTGTCTCTGGGTATGCCACACTCATTTACTCCGTATTGTCTCTGGGTATGCCACACTCATTTTCTCCGTATTGTCTCTGGGTATGCCACACTCATTTTCTCCGTATTGTCTCTGGGTATGCCACACTCATTTTCTCCGTATTGTCTCTGGGTATGCCACACTCATTTTCTCCGTATTGTCTCTGGGTATGCCACACTCATTTTCTCCGTATTGTCTCTGGTATGCCACACTCATTTTCTCCGTATTGTCTCTGGGTATGCCACACTCATTTTCTCCGTATTGTCTCTGGGTATGCCACACTCATTTTCTCCGTGTTGTCTCTGGGTATGCCACACTCATTTTCTCCGTATTGTCTCTGGGTATGCCACACTCATTTTCTATCTACCATATCAAATGTGTTTTTTTCTTGATCTGCAGAGGAATTAAATAGAATACTATTATACTTGATTTGCATTCTACAAGTTGTCTAAGTGTCCAAATTCCATTCGCACTGCTTCTGGTTTTTATTAAGCCTATTTGCTCTTCGGAAAAGTGTGGTTCTGTGAATGAACAGAGCCTTAATTCTATCAGTTTAGCGTATATTTTATAGCGTTTATTGTATGGCTCAATTGTGATATTCTCCTATATTGTGTGAATTCTCCTTTACTTTTCTACAGTGGTATAATAATAGATTGATGCTAGTCTAACGGTTCTAAATGTTGTTCTTATGTTGCCTTGAAGGCTCAGTGTAGACATCTGTTCTCGGTCTCTCCCGCTGCTTGAACTACTTCTGCCACTTGTCTGTCAATGCCAGGTGCTAGTCGTGGTAGTGTCTATATGCCATTATTGTGCACAATTTAATTTCTAACATTCCCTTTTTATACAAGGCATTATCTCATATTTCTTTGATAAAACGTATACTTCTTATGTCGTTTACACATTTAATTTGAAATCAATTGAGAATGTTTCAACAAATAAAAAGGGATGTTAGACAAAGGTAGTATGCTATCACCAGATTTATTTAATTGGTTATTGGTTATGGAAGGCCTCGGTATCACTGCAAACGAATTAAAATCCATAATTGCTCAACCACCCGTGCCAGTAGAATGATCCGAATTAGTAACTCATCTCCCAAACAAAGAAAGGTAACTATAGTCCTCATCATAGCAGTCTCAGCACACGCCAAAAGACATAAGGCGAAACCGAGCAGAAAGTGAACACAGCCAACTGTTCCCTGTCATACGATATCATCATTCATCGTAAACAAGCGGGATATCGATACAGGATCAAAACGGATGAGACACACAGCTCACGGTGTGCACAGAGCACTTAACTCAGTAGCTCCTGCAACAAGCCGGACTTGGAATATGAGGAAACTGCAAGAAGGAACATTTTTCAGACATAGCCTTCAATGGTTCCTGCCGCCTATCCACCATATACCATGGAAGTTCGCGTCCTCCCGAAAAGAATGATCGTCGTAGCACTTGATGATGTTAGGCCATCGTTGATGACTCCAATTCCAAACATATAGACACACAGTGGTGGTAAGTTATCATTTCCAATCCAACAGAAGCCACCTGACCAGTAGTTAGTAAAACCACATAGAGAATATGATTTTGTGACCTTCACTGTTTCACTCTTAGATGTGAATGTGTAGTTTACACAAGAGGTGAAGTTTTCAACTACAGTGATCCCAATTAAGGCAATTCTGGGATAGCAAGGCAAGTCTCCTTTATAGCAGCAGAACTTGCTGTTCTCCGCTCCCTTCTTGTAGCTGCCGCCACACGATTCTGATGTCTCATTGACTTGGACATCATTCAAGAACAATGTCAGATTAACATTCCATAGATCTGGCTCTGCTGATGAAGTGCTTGGTGCAACAGTTGTATCAATCATACTGGAGGCTCCTGGTCTGTGGTCATTAATATCACAGACGGCATATGATGTTGTTATATTCAGTATTTCTTTCTGGGGTGTAAATATGTGGCACACACATGGAGAGTGGTTTGTGGTCACAGTAATCCCATTAAAGGCAATTCTAGGGTAGTATGGCATAGCTGTTTCAGAACAGCACAATCCTGTGATGTTTTCTGTGTTCGCTATAAAGCTGCTGCTGCTACACAATTCTGACCAATTATAGGTGTGGACATTATTCACTTGCAATGACGAAACTGCTTTGTTTACATCATAAACCTTTGGAAGCGAATCATTTATGGGACTAATAGTACAATTTATTCTTCCATCGGGGATATCTTCCTTGAGTCCCCCCCCCCAAAAAAGGTCTTTGGTTAAAAAGCACATATGCTTTTGAGTTAAACACAAAATAAGCCCACTTCATAGATTCAAAATCATCCTTGCCAATGCCATCCGTTTGCACAAGTTAGGTCCTTAGCTACCAAGGTCACAACGAAGCCATCAAATAAAGACTTTATCTACAGCGAAGGTTAACGAACTGTGAACAAACATTTATGTTCAAACCCTTGAATACATTTTTAAAAATCTGCCAACTCGCTGCAATAACAGATATCGTGGTGTTCAAAGTAAACATTGCTTAGTCCATGGCTCGAATAGAAATCATTTAATTTATTTAATATGTATAGTGAGATTATTTTAAGATCCATAAAGGGCATGTCTAGAATAACAATTGGATGTCATAATATAAATAATCTGAGATATGCTGATGATAGAGTCTTAATCGTTAATTGTGAAAATGAGTAACTAGAAATGTTAGCATTATAGTGAAGGAAAGCAAAATTAAACTCAGTCTTAATAGCAGAAAGACAGAAGTAATGGTAGCAACAAAGAAAGAGACATCACCAACAACCAATAAAACAAATGGAACAATATTAAAACAGGTAAATTAATTTAAATATCTGATAACATTGTTAACCACAGATGGTAGGTGTACAACAGAGGTGAGATGCAGAATCGCTCAGGAAAAAGCAGCTTTCCAAAAAAATGTGGAAGATACAATGCAATCCATTTTTTGACAATAGAAACAAGAAAAGAATTCTTAAATGTTAGAACCAGCTAAACATATGGATGTGAATCATGGACAATAGGACAACAGACAAGAAAATCACTGAGTCTGTAGAAATGTGGTTTTACAGAAGAATGTTGAGAAAGATACTGTGCCTTAAATCTTTCCCCCAATGTGGTACATAAGATATAGTATTAAGTCCCCAAAAGAGGTACACACATGTTAGTGCATTAAATCCTCCAATTCGGTACACAAGTTAGTTCCTTAAATCCCCCATTGTGGTACACAAGTTAGTTCCTTAAATCCCCCAATGTAGTACACAAGTTAGTGTCTTAAATCCCCCATTGTGGTACACAAGTTAGTTCCTTAAATCCCCCAATGTGGTACACAAGTTAGTGTCTTAAATCCTCCAATGCGGTACACAAGTTAGTGTCTTAAGTCAACCAAAGAGGTACACAAGTTAGTTCCTTAAATCCCCCATTGTGGTACACAAGTTAGTTCCTTAAATCCCCCGATGTGGTACACAAGTTAGTGTCTTAAATCCTCCAATGCGGTACACAAGTTAGTGTCTTAAGTCAACCAAAGAGGTACACAAGTTAGTTCCTTAAATCCCCCAAAGTGGTACACAAGTTAGTTCCTTAAATCCCCCAATGTGGTACACAAGTTAGTGACTTAAATCCCCCAATGTGGTACACAAGTTATTTCCATTAAATCTCCCAATGTGGTACACAAGTTAGTTCCATAAATCTCCCAATGAGGAACACAAGTTAGTTCCTTAAATTTCCCAATGTGGTGCATAAGTTAGTGCCTTAAATCCCCCAATTTTGGTACACAAGTTAGTTCCTTAAATCCCCCCCTGTGTGGTACACAAGTTAGTTCTTTAAATCCACCAATGTGGTACACAAGTTAGTTCCTTAAATCCACCAATGTGGTACACAAGTTAGTGCCCTAATTCCCCAATGTGGTACACAAGTTAGTGCCCTAAATTGCCCAGTGTGGTACACAAGTTAGATCCTTAAATCCCCCATAGTGGTACACAAGTTAGTGCGATAAATCCCCCAATGTGGTACACAGGTTAGTGCCCTAAATCCAACAATGTGGTACACAAATTAGTTCCTTAAATCCACCAATGTGGTACACAAGATAGCTCCTTAAATCCCCCAATGTGGTACACAAGTTAGTTCCTTAAATACTCCAATGTGGTACACAAGTTAGTTCCTTAAATCCCCTAGTGTGGTACACAAGATAGTTCCTTAAATACTCCAATGTGGTACACAAGTTAGTTCCTTAAATCCTCCAATGTGGTACACAAATTAGTTCCTTAAATCCCCCATTGTGGTAAACAAGTTAGTGTCTTAAATCTCCCAATGTGGTACACAAGTTAGTGCCCTAAATCCCCCAATGTGGTACACAAGTTAGTGCCCTAAATCCCCCAATGTGGTACACAAGTTAGTTCCTTAAATCCTCCAATGTTGTACACAAGTTAGTTCCATAAATCCTCCAATGTGGTACACATGTTAGTTCCTTAAATCCCCCAATGTGGTACACAAGTTATTTATTTAAGTCCCCCAATGTGGTACATAAGTTAGTGTCTTAAATCCCCCCAAGTGGTACACAAGTTAGTGTCTTAAATCCCCCAATGTGGTACACAAGTTATTGTCTTAAATCTCCCAATGTGGTACACATGTTAGTATCTTAAATCTCCCAATGTGGTACACATTTTAGTGTCTTAAACCCCCCAATGTGGTACACAAGATAGTGTCTTAAATCCCCCAATGTGATACACAAGTTAGTGTCTTAAATCTCCCAATGTGGTACACAAGTTAGTGTCTTAAATCCCCTAATGTGGTACACAAGTTAGTGTCTTAAATCTCCTAATGTGGTACACAATTTAGTTCCTTAAATCCCCCAATGTGGTACACAAGTTAGTGTCTTAAATCCCCCAATGTGGTACACAAGTTAGTGTCTTAAATCTCCCAATGTGGTACACAAGTTAGTGTCTTAAATCCCCCAATGTGGTACACAAGTTAGTGTCTTAAATCTCCCAATGTGGTACACAAGTTAGTGTCTTAAATCCCCCAATGTGGTACACAAGCTAGTTCCTTGAATCGCCCAATGTTATACACAAGTTAGTTCCTTAAATCCCCCAATGTGGTACACAAGTTAGTTCCTTAAATCCCCTAATGTGGTACACAAGTTATTTCCATAAATCTCCCAATGTGGTACACAACTTAGTGCCTTACATCTCCCAATGTGGAACACAAGTTAGTTCCATAAATCTCCCTATGTAGTACACAAGTTATTTCCTTAATTCTCGCAATGTGGTACACAAATTAGTGCCTTAAATCTCCCAATGTGGAACACAAGTTACTGCCTTAAATCTCCCAATGTGGAACACACGTTAGTTCCATAAAATCTCCAATGTGGTACACAAGTTATTTCCATAAATCTCCCAATGGGGTACACAAGTTAGTGCCCTAAATCTCCCAATGTAGAACATAAGTTATTTTTAATAAATCTCCCAATGTAGTACACAAGTTAGTTCCATAAATCTCCCAATGTGGAACACAAGTTAGTTCCATAAATTTCCCAATTTGGTGCAAAAGTTAGTGTCTTAAATCCCCAAATGTGGTACACAAGTTATTTCTTTAAATCCACCAATGTGGTACACAAGTTAGTTCCTTAAATCCACGAATGTGGTACACAAGTTAGTGCCCTAAATCCCCCAATGTGGTACACAAGTTAGTTCCTTAAATCCCCCATTGTGATGCACAAGTTAGTGCCCTAAATCCCCCAATGTGGCACACAAGTTAGTGCCCTAAATACAACAATGTGGTACACAAGTTATTTCCTTAAATCCCCCAATGTGGTACACAAGTTAGTTCCTTAAATCCCCCAATGTGGTACACAAGTTAGTTCCTTAAATCCTCCAATGTGGTACACAAGTTAGTTCCTTAGATCCTCGAATGTGGTACACAAGTTAGTGCCCTAAATCCCCCAATGTGGTACACAAGTTAGTGCCCTAAATCCCCAAATGTGGTACACAAGTTAGTTCCTTAAATTCCCCATTGTGGTACACAAGTTAGTTCCCTAAATCCCTCAATGCGGTACAAAAGCTAGTTCCTTAAATCCCTAATGTGGTACACAAGCTAGTTCCTTAAATCCCCAAATGTGGTACACAAGTTAGTTCCTTAAATCCTCCAAAGTGGTACACAAGTTAGTTCCATAAATCCCCCAATGTTGTATACAAGTTAGTTCCTTAAATCCCCCAATATCGTATACAATTTAGTTCCTTAAATCCCCCAATGTGGTACACATTTTAATGCGTTAAATTCGCCACTGTTGTATACTAATTGGTCTCTTAAATCAAACACTGTTGTACACAAGTTAGTACTTCAAATCCCCCCTCCCCCTTGTGGCACATAAGTTAGTGCTTTAAATCTTTTGTTGTTCATAATGTAGTACCTTATATCCATTTTGCAGTTAATGGATACAAGTAGAAGAAATAAAGAAAATAAAGATGAGTATATGAGATTAAATAAGGAAATTGTAATAAAATGCAATGAAGCAAAAAAAAAAAAAAAAGCATGGCTAAAAGAGAGATGCAAAGAGATTGAAATGCAACAAAAATGAGACGCTAAAGCTATATATAAAAAAAATTGAAGAATTAACAGGAAGAAAAACGCAATCAAAAACTGGATGTTTAAGATCAAAGGAAGGATGAACTGTTGATTGAAAAAGAAAGCATAAGCGAACGACGGACAGAGTACATTAAACATCTTTACAATGATGAGCGAACAGAAGTTAATATTAAGGATAATGGAGGACCAGAAATACTTAGAGAAGAAGTGGAAGACGCCTTGCGCAATATGAAAGCAGGCAAAGCTCCTGGACCAGATGATATAACTAAAGAAGAGATTGAAGCCATGGGTGATTTTGGAATAGAATAATAACAATTTTGAATGACATCTACAACAGCTGATATATATACCAGACGACATGCTCAAATCAATATTCATAGCCCTACCAAAGAAATCGGGTGCGATTGAATGCGACGATCATCGCACAATAAGCCTTATGAGTCATATGACTAAGATATTACTAAGAATCATCATGCGAAGAGTGCGAAGAAAAATCAGTCCAGAAATTAGCGATGGACAGTGTGGTTTTGTTGGAGGTAAAGGAACGAGCAATGCCATTTATATCATAAGATCTTTAGTAGAAAGAGCCATAGAGGTGAAAACAGATCTATATCTATGTTTCATATTATACCAAAGCATATGACAAAGTAAAGCACCAAGAAATAATAAACATTTTAGAAAGCATACACGCAAAGATTTAAGAATAATAAAGAACATGTACTGGCAACAAACAGCAGCCATAAGAACTGGACACCAATTGGGAATGTTTCAACAAATAAAACAAGTGTTAGACAAGGTTGTGTGCTGTCACCAGATTTGTTTAATATTTATAGTTAGATTATTTTAAGATCCATAAGGGGCATGCCTGGAATAACAATTGGAGGTCATAATATAAATAATCTAAGGTATGCTGATGATACAGTCTTAATCGCTAAGAGTGAAAATAAGTTACAAGAAATGTTGGACATTATTGTGAAAGAAAGCAAAAATAAAGGACTCAGCCTTAATAGCAAAAAGACAGAAGTAATGGTAGCAACAAAGAAAAAGACATCACCTCATTGCAAAATAAAAACAAGTGGAATAATATTAAAACAGGTAAATGAATTTACATATATGGGAGCAATGTTTAATATCAGATGGTAGATGTGCAACAGAGGTGAGATGCAGAATGGCTCAGGCAAAAGCAGCTTTCCAAAAAAATGAGGAAGATACAATGCAATCCATTTTTTGACAATAGAAACAAGAAAAGAATTCTTAAATGTTAGAGCCAGCTTAACATATGGATGTGAATCATGGACAATAGGACAACAGACAAGAAAATCACTGGAGTCTGTAGAAATGTGGTTTTACAGAAGAATGTTGAGAATACAATGGACAGCTAAAAAGCGTAATGAAAATGTTCTGAAAGAGACCAAAGCAAAAAGAGAGCTAATTTCCAATATTAAAAAGAAACAATCATATTTTTTGGCCATGTTATAAGAAGAGGACAACTGGTAAAATTGATGGACGAAGAGATAGAGGGAAGCAAAGAGAGAAAATACCAGACAGTTTAAGAGAATGGCTTGGCAGAAGGTCAACAACAGAAATGATAAAGAACTGTCGAGATCGAAAGTTGTGGAGAGATATGATCACCTACGCCAGTAGGCCCGGTACTTGATGATGATGACCTTTTATCCACCGTTGTACACAAGTTAGTACTTTAAATCCCCCCCCCCGCGTGTGGCACATAAGTTAGGGCTTTAAATCCTTTGTTGTTCATAAGTTAATACCTTATATCCACAGTTGTACACTAGTAAGTACTTAATATCCACAGTTGTACACTAGTTAGTGCTTAATATCCACAGTTGTACACTAGTTAGTACTTAATATCCACAGTTGTACACTAGTTAGTACTTAATATCCACAGTTGTACACTAGTTAGTACTTAATATCCACAGTTGTACACTAGTTAGTACTTAATATCCACAGTTGTACACAAGTTAATACATGTTCACATTTGTACACACGTTAATACCTTATATCCACAGTTGTACACAAATTGTGCTATAAATCCATCGTGTACACAAACCAGTGTTTGAAATGTCGCTTTTTTCACATCATTGTTATTTTTCTTCTTTAAGAGGAGAAGGACAAAATTGTGATATTAAAAGTACTAATAAATAAAACCAAATTTATATAATAATGATAAAACACTGAAAAGTGACATATTCTAATTATACAAATTATACAATTAAATTTCAAAGCTGCAAATCGATAAAAACAAACTATAAGAATATCAGAGAAACAATAGTAGTAGCCTCCGTCAGTCATAGTTGACTATAGTAGCCTCCGTCAGTCATAGTTGACTATAATAGCCTCCGTCAGTCATAGTTGACGATGGATTTTTCAGCGCCCCTAGAAATGTTATTTTTTTCTTTTCTTTCGCCGTATATTCTATTTTTCTATGAAGTTGTCTGTTTATAGTTTAGAGTGTGTATCCAATGACTGCGGTCTGCAGCTATGAGTCTTCATCTCACGTTTACACACGTCTACAAGTCGAAGTTTTGGACGCCCACTAGTTCTGTTGCCATCTGCTAGTTGTCCATAGAGTATATATTTTAGTATGCGGCCACCTTTCATCCGGTGTACGTGACCAAGCCAACGTAACCTACGTTGTTTGTGAAACGTGTAGATGTTCGGGAGGCCTGGCTCTCCAGGACGCGAGCTTGGACAGAAAAAGAAAGAGACAAGTTGTTGCCCATTCAACATGTTTCTTCTCTCCACGCAGCCGAGCGATCGAAATGTCTAAGACAGAAACAGTATAACAGATAATGCGTAACAAAAGAATCATCAATAGACCGTTGAATTAGATTGGCTGATTATGCTGTAAACAAAAGACATTAGAAAGCTGCTAAAGCTTAGCTAACATTTTGGCGAAGACATTTTGTCTATGCGAAGCCGAAAAGATGATGGAGTGATGAATAAGTTAAAAATGCTAAATTATTAAAACTACGGCTACACACAAGTCTGCAGCAAAGAGAAGTCATCAATCTCTTCTGAGAAGGACAATCGATAGTCATCCAAATGTAATAACTATCCAATGCGGCCAAAATAATGTGAAGAAAATAAGCCCACTCGCAAAAATAAACCTTCACCTGTGAGGTAAAATTGATTTTTTTTTTTATGCAACCGGATGTTGTAAATCTAGAAGGGTGGAGTTGTTAGAGAGCAGGAGAATAATGTGGATTGTTAGCCAATGACATGGAGTATTGGGCATATTTGTTCAGAGTGGGTGAGACGAAGAGAATACAATCAGAGAACCTGTTTAAACCAAACAAATAAAAGGACCTAAGACGTGGGACAGCACCTGGGCTAGAAAAGATCTGTGTCTCATAGTTGAGTGATTGCGTCAAGATCATTATGGCTCATACTTGAGTTTTTGATCAAGATCAGTATGGCTCATAATTGAATGTTAGATCAAGATCAGTATGGCTCATAGTTGAGCGTTTGATCAAGATCAGTATGGCTCATAGTTGAGTGTTTGATGAAGATCAGTATGGCTCATAGTTGAGTGTTTGATCAAGATCTATACGGCTCATAGTTGAGTGTTTGATCAAGATCTATATGGCTCATAGTTGAATGTTTGATTAACATCTATATGGCTCATAGTTGAGTGTTTGATCAAGATCAGTATGGCTCATAGTTGAGTGTTTGATCAAGATCAGCATGGCTCATGGTTGAGTGTTTGGTCATGATCAGTATGACTCATAGTTGAGTTCTTGCTTCAAGACCAGTATGCCAAAGCCAAATGGTGCAAAATGTTGCTACTGGCTGTTAACAACAACACATCGCATCTACTCTAAACTAACGTAACGAGTCTGTCTAAAAATTGAAAAAGTAAAGAAAAATAAACTGGACGCTCCAATTTAATGGAAAATTCGTATATAACGGGACTAGACAAATCAACGTTTCCACATAAATGCTCTTTAAAGGAGACAAAAGATTCACACTGAACATATTAGAAATTAAGAAATCATATCAAAACATATCCAGAAAGTTCCAGTTGTCAGCTATGTCAACAAGTTGACGTCAGATGATCACAAGGTCGGACTGTAAGATCAGCTATGCTGTCTCCTATTCGTTACTTAATAGGAGAATGTGTGAGAGTGGGGAAGATACCCAGGAAAGATTGGTTCTAAAGAGTAAGAGTGAATTTCTAAAAGAAGAGAGCAGAAAATATGAATATTTATTTCTGATGGACATTATATATATAATGTAATGTTATGCATAATTACAAATGAGTTTACCACGATGTACATCTAGTAACAATGATGCCATCTAGAAGTAAGTGGACAATTATAAACGGGATTTCCTTTAGATTCCATTTATTTCAATATCGCACATGGATATAACTAAGAGTATCCACACAAGATTCGAAAACTGATATCCTTGCAAGCACCAAACTTAGACTATTTAAGGAGATGAAAACAAATATAAAATAAACACAATATTAAATACTATGATGGGCAACAAGTGGATCTGCTCAATACCATTTCATAGTTATTTTAGCTAGACCATAAAACCCCAGATTACGATACTTATTTGTAATGCTCCCAGTTACGATACAGTAGTAAAAAAATACTACAACCTAAATGTAACATTAGGTGTTCTAAGAACAGTAATTTCTATAAACTCTGCACAGTCCGTGTGTTCACACTAGGCAAAATAGAGGGGCTCGAATTTCCTGGATCAGGTTGATTTATAACCTGAGTTTCACCTCATGAACCGGACGTTTTACAATGTCTATCTGTACAGTCACCGTAAGTCCGATAGTATGTTCAGCGACCACATAACGTTTTTCGCTTTGTTTTCCGAGTCACAAAGGGTTGGTTGATGTCTGTCGATGACCAGAAAATGTCCCTGATCATTTAAAATAAAAATAATAATAGCAATGCAAACAAATTAAACACACAGGGGTCGCCGAAAGTGGTATTAGGAAGGTACACGGTGGGGCGGTAATGTTTGAATACGAAAAAAATGTTAAATTTTAAGGAATGTGTGTTTTTATACGATAAATTTTACTACGGCATCGTAATCTAGAGTTAGAGACTAGCACAAATATAAAAAAGACAAAATATAAAATACTCTCCTGGGCAGCGAGTAGAGCTGCTCGATGCTATTGCATGTTTATTTTGCTTTGACTATTTAATACGATCGCAAAAGCAATCTTGTTATAGGTTCAAAGACAAGAAGAGAGAGACACTCTCGTACAACCAAATAAAGAACTCACGCATTTGTTAACAATTGTTTGAGGAAAACTCATAATATCAATTGATTCAACATGAAAAATGAAGATATCTGGTAAACAGCAAAAAAAAAAAAACAAAAAACAAAAAACGAAAAGGAGGACCCACAGTTTACGAATGGAAAGCGGAAATTGGTTGGACACACTAAGAAATTAGGCTTTCTCGTGGAACCCACAAGAAAAAAAGGAAGCAGGGAAGGTTCAAGAATAAATGGAGAAATGAAATTACGAAAATCTTCAAGGATATTGTCCCTGACTCGAATGAATAATAGAAAATGCCAGAAATAAGGTTGGATGGAGATACCGATAGTCGGAGAGGATATGCATCTAAAGGGGCTTGATTTTTCAAGAGACTTCTCCCAATAAATAACGAAACAGTTGTGTCGGTAATGCATATGTCTTTTTAAAATAAAAAAAACTGATCTCTACTGTTCTATCTTATATTTCTAGATATGTGGAGAAATTTACTGAGTGACTAGAAACAAACACGAGACACTGCTCCATCACTGTGCAGACCATGAAATGGTGTATTCTTTAGGTAGAATTGTAGGTCGTGGCTTTACCTAGAATCAAACCGAGATGGACGTAATTGGTAGACTGGTACAGATCTTTCAGCCACTCTACATGTAGATACAATTAAAATTTTAAAAGGAGCAGCATAATAAAGATACCCATTAAATCGTTCCCTTCATTCTGGAGTACAAGTTCTCGAGAATTATATTCCATCTGTTTCGACCTCTCCAACTTTATTCACATTTTTTACTTATAATTCTTATCTTTCGTCTTAATCTCTTCTTAATGTAAAGACCGTCTGTTTTTTTCCGGAATCCTATAATGATTTCCACTGTCTGTGTGTGCGTGTTTTTTTTTTGTGTGTGTAAATAAAATGTGAGTTTTTTTTACAATCGTATTTGATGAATCGATAAGATTTCCCAGAGCATCTTAAATCGGGATTGTGTCAGATTATGATTGGTTGTATTGTAACAATTCATTGTTTCTTTACCCTTGTTTCCTACCATCGTAGCACGAGGTAGAATAAAGATATTACTGATGAAAGATATGTACAATTCAAAACTATAGATGGAAACAATTACTTTCTTTTTCTTGTATCAAGATATTCAATCGAATATTTTTTTCTGCACGTTATAAATAAACTAAATCCATCTCACATTGGGTAACCACAACAATTACTGTGGTACAACGGTAAGCAGCTGTGAGATTAATATTATGAAAACAAATCACAATGCACAGGAAATCGAAACAAATCCTGTGGACAAAAAAATGCATATGTATGAAGATATAAATATAATGCATGAATGACGTATAAATCTCAACAAGCTCTTAGATGTCGATAACACATGCTGGCCTTTCAAAAGATTTATACTAATTTAACTTCCAATTTGTATTGAGGACGAATAGATGGAATATTTAATGTTCATTATTGCGGTGAAAGTTCGATGGTGGCAAAGAGAAAACATTAAATCAAAGAACTGTAATTTCACACTTAGGAATTCTTTGTATATCCTTGTCACTGTAACAATGGCGTAGAGCTGATACCGCGATGTCATTATCATTTTACATATTCAGCTTCGCGATTCAATTGATCAGATCACGTGACGCAGCATATAGAGAACTGTAGTTCGGCGATGGTTTGTGAACTGGTTACCCGATAGCCAAATTTCGAGTAAGATCTCGATAAGAGATTCTAGGTTCATCCAGCCTCAAATGGGTACTGGGGATTTTTTTAGGGAAAGCAAAATGTTACTGGCTTAGTGCCGACCATACTGTACACAAATGAACGTTCCGGTGGTTTATAAAATGTGCACTAATTCCCTATCCCTATACTCCGTTGTCGAGAAGAGACGGTGTAGGATTTTATTGTTTTCTTTCTATACCTCGAGAGGTTCAAAATGCATGTCTATGGTATACGTGTGGGTCAGTACCTCAAAGTGGGCCAGTACCTCGAAGTGGGTCAGAACCTCTAAATGAATCTTGTAGAGGTTCAAATTCATGACTCTGGCACAAATTGGTCAGTCCCTTCAAGGGGTCCAAATTCACGTCTCTGGCACGAGTTGGTAAGTCCCTTAAAAGGGTCCAAATTCATGTCTCTGGCACGAGTTGGTCAGTCCCTTGAAAGGGTCCAAATTCATGTCTCTGGTAGGAGTTGGTCAGTTCCTTAAAAGGATCAAAATTCATGTCTCTGGCACGAGTTGGTCAGTCCCTTGAAGGGGTCCAAATTCATGTCTCTGGTAGGAGTTGGTCAGTCTCTTAAAAGGGTCGAAATTCATGTCTCTGGCACGAGTTGGTCAGTCCCTTGAAGAGGTCCAAATTCATGTCACTGGCAGGAGTTGGTCAGTTCCTTGAAGAGGTCCACATTCATGTCTCTGACAGGAGTTGGTCAGTCCCTTGAAAGGGTCCAAATATACATCTATGGTATGAATGGATCAGTACCCCAAAAGGGTCCAATGTCATGTCTCTAGGATGCATGCATGACGTATTCTCCAGTTTCTTCGCATTTAGTCTTGGAAGAGAACCAATATGTCTAGCGCAGATATGGGTTCATGGCAACAGCAGAGCCGAAGAGGTTGTATGCAACACAGACGCAAAATTTGGCTTAAAAAAAAAAAAAAGTAAAGTACCCCCGTCACGCCAAGTGGCGTATAGGGAATAAGGTTTTAGTGACCATAAATTTTACAGACCTTCAGCACATGATTTTTGTGGTAATGTGGTCGGCATTACGCCCGTGCCGCTTTACTTTCCCAGAGCAAAAAACCCGGTACCCATTAAAGGCTGGGTGAACCGGAGCCGTCGGTTGGGATCGCACCCTACCTCTTGTCCTTTGTAGTCCAGTTCAATAACCACTGAGCTACCGTGGCTCCCAAAAAATTCGACTATGTTGAAACTATAAACTATGAATTTAAACTATTTATTATTCCAACTAGTTTTAACTGTAAACCATTAATTGAATGAGTTTAAATATAGACCGCGCATTTGGATTTAGATTATACACCATTGAACATAAATATTGGACAGAAATCATAATATTAAGTTTAACTATAAAAAAAACAAAGATAGCAATCTAGTATTTCATATTTTCTAATACATATTCATATTGCGATCATTCTTTCATGTTCTTTTTTTCAACTTTGTAATCACTTTTGACGAAATGAATTGGTGCGCACGGTTATTCAGAAGTATGGATTTGTGTAAATCGACATCTAAAAGTTTATAATTGATTTAACCACGTCAGTAGCTGATAATAATTATTTACAAGTAATTTTAACTGAGTTTGAATTGAGTATTATTTTTTCTTTACCTTGTCTCATAAAGCTAAGACTCCTCTTTCGCCACATCTACATGAGCGTAGACATTATAGTGAAAGAAAGCCAAAATAAAGGACTCAGCCTTAATAGAAAAAAGACAGAAGTAATGGTTGCAAAGAAAAATACATCACCTCTGTGTAAGATAAAGACAAGTGCAACAATATTAAAACAAGTAAATCAATTTAAATATTTGAGAACTTTGTTATCCTCAGAGTGTGAATTAAAAATCCTGAGTCGCACACGTCGTGGCGACTGCTTTGACCAAGCGGCCTTTATCCCTCTGGTTCTATCGTTGCCCCCCGACATACACCAGCAATGGTACTATGTGTCGTAAAGATAAAGATAGTTAACCTCAGACGGAAGATGTACAAAAGAGGTGTGATGCAGAATGCTCAGGCAAAAGCAGCTTTCCAAAAAATGAGGAAGATACTATGCAATTCATTTTTGACAATAGAAACAAGAAAAAAAGAGTTCTTAAATGTTATGTAGAACCAATCTTAACATATGGATGCGAATCATGTACAATAGGACAACAGACAAGAAAATCACTGGAGTATGTAGAAATATGGTTTTACAGAAGAATGTTGAGAATACAATGGAAAGCTAAGAAGAGTAATGAAAACGTTCTGACAAGAGGCCAAAGCAAAAAGATTGCTAATTTCCAATATTAGGAAGAAATAATCATCTTTTTTTGGCCACGTAATGAGAAGAGAATAGCTGGAATATATTGTAACAACTGGGAAAATTTAGGGACCAAAAGATAGAGGGAAGCAAAGAAAAAAGATATCAGACAGCTTAAAAGAGTGGCTTGGCAAAAGGTCAACAACGGAAATGATAAATAACTGTCGAGATTGAAAGTTGTGGGTAGACATGATCACCTACGCCAGCAAGCCCAGTACTTGATGATGATGATGGCATGAGCGGAAGCAGTGGTCCGTGTAGTTTAACAGTCCGTCTCTGGAACTAATTTTTGTTTATTATTAGACGAACTAAAGCTCCATCTATCGGTAATAATATACGCTCGCGCACACACATGCCAAAATACGTAAAGATACACATTTTTAAAATCGCACTGCAAGGCCGAAGGCAGCCGCGATAGCTCAGTGGTTAGTGAACTGGACTACAAATGACAACGGGTAGGGTTCGATCCCAACCGACGGCTTCCGGGTTCACCCATCCTGAAATGGGTACCGGATTTTTTCTGGGAAAGTAAAGCAGCACGGGCGTAATACCAACACATTACCCCAAAAATCATGTGCTGAAGGTCTGTAAAATATATGGTCACTAACACCATATTTCCTTATACGCCACTAGGCGTGACGGGGGTACTTTACTTTTTTTTTTTACTGCAAGGCCGACACACTTTCATTTAATGTATACGTTTAATTAACAATCGACAATTTCATTTGTAGTTACTATTGTTCTCTGAATTTACTTATATCCATACTTTAACACTGCTTTCACCAAAGAGTTTACATACACTGTCACCACAGAGCTTACATACACCATCATCACAGAGCTTACATACACCGTTACCACAGAGCTTTCATAAACCGTCACCGCTGAGTTTACATACACAGTCACCACAGATCAATCACCACAGCTTATATGCACCGACACCACAAAGCTTACATACATCGTTACCACAGAGCTTACGTACACCGTCACCGCTGAGCATACATACACCGTCACAACAGAGCTTATATGCACCGACACCATAAAGTTTACATACACCGTCACCACAAAGCTTACATACACCGTCACCACAGAGCTTACATACACCGTCACCAAAAAGCTTACATACACCGTCACCACAGAGCTTACATACACCGTCACCACAAAGCTTACATACACCGTCACCACAAAGCTTACATACACCGTCACCACAAAGCTTACATACACCGTCACCACATAGCTTACATACACCGTCACCACATAGCTTACATACACCGTCACCACAGAGCTTGCATACACCGTCACCACAGAGCTTACATACACCGTCACCACAGAGCTTACATACACCGTCACCACAGAGCTTGTAGTTATAGTTATTCGACGGCCCCCGTATCACTGCGAATGAATGAAAATCCATAATTATTCAACCGCCCGTGACAGTGAAAGATTCCGGATTCAAATCTCATAGAATATCCAAACAAAGAAAGGCCCCATCGTAGCAAACACAGCAAACGTCAATGGAAATGAGGCGTATCAGCACCGAAACTGAACGCAGCCAAACTGTCCTTCGTCATGCGATATCATTATTCATCGTAAGCAATTTGAATATAGAAACACCATGCGGATGAAAAGCACAGCTCAAGGTGTGCACAGAGAACTAAACTCAGTAGCTCTAAATTCAGCATCAAACCGGACTTGGAACATGAGGAAACTGCAACAAGGACCACTTTTCAGGCAGTGCATCAATGGTTCCTGTCGCCTATCCGCCATATTGGCCGGAAGTAATTTTGATTTCGATATTTTATCAAGGTTCTAAAAGTCATTACTATCTTACTATTCTGATTTCTTTCTGTGTGTCTCATTCATCATCTATGCAGCTTCCAAGACATACAAAATGATCTACCTCTTTCATCATCATGACACGACACAAATACATCCTTTTGATTAGCTTTTAAAGAGAAGGCTCTTGTGACCACCGCTTGGTACAAACTTGGATAAGATGTGTGTTGATGTTGCCTACCTTGAGGTGACCAAAAAATAAATATATAGTTGTTACCCATCGTGCTTGTATATCCACGTTTGCCTGGTGGTCACTCCACCCCATTGTCCGCCGTCCAAAAGGTTTGTACATGGGAAGACTTGGACCTACTGGGATCTCTCACATCAGAGGGTGACATTGGTGAAGATGACCTTTTAAACGGTAGACAATGAAGTGGTGTGACCACCAGGCAAGTACACCAACAGAAGCACGATGAGTGACAACTACACATTTTTTTAGCGGTCGTCAGCCTTCACCTCTGGCAAAGCACCTGGAGACTAGGAATTGAATTACACGTCAATCCGTTTTTCCATGGCAGCCACGTGCACAGGGGTCTCTCCCCGCACAGACAGACAGACAGCTCCGCCTTCGGAGGCACTCACATTTCCTCCGTCAATGAGCGAATGGCATTTAAAGCCTGGCCTGACTGACATACGCCGTCAACTCAGAGCTTACATACACCGTCAAAACAGAGGTAACATACACCATCAACACAGAGCTTACATAAACCGTCACCACAGAGCTTACATACACCGTCACCACAGAGCTTACATACACCGTCACCACAGAGCTTACATACACCGTCACCACAGATCTTACATACAACGTCACCATATAGCTTACATACATCGTCACCACAGAACTAACATACACCGTCACCACAGAGCTTACATACACCGTCAGTATAGAGCTTACACACGCCGCCACCACAGAGCTTACATACACCGTCACCACAGAGCTTACACACACCGCCACTATAGAGCTTACACACACCGTCACCACAGAGCTTACATACACCGTCACCACAGAGCTTACATACACCGTCACCAAAGAGCTTACATACACCGTCACCACAGACCTTACACACACCGTCACCACAGAGCTTACACACACCGTCACCACAGAGCTTACACACACCGTCACCACAGAGCTTACATACACCGTCACCACATAGCTTACACACACCGTCACCACAGAGCTTACATACACCGTCACCACAGAGCTTACATACACCGTCACCACAAAGCTTACATACACCGTCACCACAGAACTTACATACACCGTCACCACAAAGCTTACATACACCGTCACCACAGAACTTACATACACCGTCACCACAAAACTTACATACACCGTCACCACAGAGCTTACATACACCGTCACCACAGAGCTTACATACACCGTCACCACAGACCTTACACACACCGTCACCACAGAGCTTACACACACCGTCACCACAGAGCTTACACACACCGTCACCACAGAGCTTACATACACCGTCACCACATAGCTTACACACACCGTCACCACAGAGCTTACATACACCGTCACCACAGAGCTTACATACACCGTCACCACAAAGCTTACATACACCGTCACCACAGAACTTACATACACCGTCACCACAAAGCTTACATACACCGTCACCACAGAACTTACATACACCGTCACCACAAAACTTACATACACCGTCACCACAAAGCTTACATACACCGTCACCACAGAACTTACATACACCGTCACCACATAGCTTACATACACCGTCACCACATAGCTTACATACACCGTCACCACAGAGCTTACATACAACGTCACCACAGAGCTTACATACACCGTCACCACAGAGCTTACATACACCGTCACCACAGAGCTTGTAGTTATAGTTATTCGACGGCCCCCGTATCACTGCAAATGAATGAAAATCCATAATTATTCAACCGCCGGTGACAGTGAAAGATTCCGGATTCAAATCTCATAGGATATCCAAACAAAGAAAGGCCCCATCATAGCAAACACAGCACACGTCAATGGAAATGAGGCGTACCAGCACCGAAAAGGAACGCAGCCAAACTGTCCTTCGTCATGCGATATCATTATTCATCGTAAGCAATTTGAATATAGAAACACCATCCGGATGAAAAGCACAGCTCACGGTGTGCACAGAGAACTAAACTCAGTAGCTCTAAATTCAGCAGCAAACCGGACTTGGAACATGAGGAAACTGCAACAAGGACCACTTTTCAGGCAGTGCATCAATGGTTCCTGTCGCCTATCCGCCATATTGGTCGGAAGTAATTTTGATTTCGATATTTTATCAAGGTTCTAAAAGTCATTACTATCTTAATATTCTGATTTCTTTCTGTGTGTCTCCTTCATGATCTATGCAGCTTCCAAGACATACATTATACAAAATGATCTACCTCTTTCATCATCACGACACGACACAAATACATCCTTTTGATTAGCTTTTAAAGAGAAGGCTCTTGTGACCAACGCTTGGTTCAAACTTGGATAAGATGTATGTTGATGTTGCCTACCTTGAGGTGACCAAAAAATAAATATATAGTTGTTACCCATCGTGCTTCTATATCCACGTTTGCCTGGTGGTCACTCCACCTCATTTTCCGCCGTCCAAAAGGTTTGTACATGTGAAGACTTGATCTCTCACATCAGAGGTGGGCATTGGTTAAGATGACCTTTTAAACGGCAAACAATGAAGTGGTGTGACCACCAGGCATGCACACCAACATAAGCACGATGAATGACAACTACACATTTTTTTAGCGGTCGTCAGCCTTCACCTCTGGCAAAGCACCTGGAGACTAGGAATTGAATTACACGTCAATCCGTTTTTCCATGGCAGCCACCTGCACAGGGATCTCTCTTCGCACAGACAGGCAGCTCCGCCTTCGGAGGCACTCACATTCCCTCCGTCAATGAGCGAATGGCATTTAAAGCCTGGCCTGACTGACATACGCCGTCAACTCAGAGCTTACATACACCGTCAAAACAGAGGTAACATACACCATCAACACAGAGCTTACATACACCGTCACCATAGAGCTTTTCATACACCGTCACCACAGAGCTTACATACACCGTCACCACAGAGCTTACATACACCGTCACCACAGATCTTACATACACCGTCACCATATAGCTTACATACATCGTCACCACAGAACTAACATACACCGTCAGCATAGAGCTTACATACACCGTCACCACAGAGTTTACATACACCTTCAGCATATAGCTTACATACACCGTCACCACAGAGTTTACATACACCGTCACCACAGAGCTTACACACGCCGCCACCACAGAGCTTACATACACCGTCACCACAGAGCTTACATACACCGTCAGTATAGAGCTTACACACGCCGCCACCACAGAGCTTACATACACCGTCACCACAGAGCTTACACACACCGCCACCATAGAGCTTACACACACCGTCACCACAGAGCTTACATACACCGTCACCAAAGAGCTTACATACACCGTCACCAAAGAGCTTACATACACCGTCACCACAGAGCTTACACACACCGTCACCACAGAGCTTACACACACCGTCACCACAGAGCTTACACACACCGTCACCACAGAGCTTACATACACCGTCACCACATAGCTTACACACACCGTCACCACAGAGCTTACATACACCGTCACCACAGAGCTTACATACACCGTCACCACAAAGCTTACATACACCGTCACCATAGAACTTACATACACCGTCACCACAAAGCTTACATACACCGTCACCACAGAACTTACATACACCGTCACCACAAAACTTACATACACCGTCACCACAAAGCTTACATACACCGTCACCACAGAACTTACATACACCGTCACCACATAGCTTACATACACCGTCACCACATAGCTTACATACACCGTCACCACAGAGCTTACATACACCGTCACCACAGAGCTTACATACACCGTCACTACAGAGCTTACATACACCGTCACCACAGTGCTTGTAGTTATAGTTATTCGACGGCCCCCGTATCACTGCAAATGAATGAAAATCCATAATTATTCAACCGCCGGTGACAGTGAAAGATTCCGGATTCAAATCTCATAGAATATCCAAACAAAGAAAGGCCCCATCATAGCAAACACAGCACACGTCAATGGAAATGAGGCGTACCAGCACCGAAAATGAACGCAGCCAAACTGTCCTTCGTCATGCGATATCATTATTCATCGTAAGCAATTTGAATATAGAAACACCATCCGGATGAAAAGCACAGCTCACGGTGTGCACAGAGAACTAAACTCAGTAGCTCTAAATTCAGCAGCAAAACGGACTTGGAACATGAGGAAACTGCAACAAGGACCACTTTTCAGGCAGTGCATCAATGGTTCCTGTCGCCTATCCGCCATATTGGTCGGAAGTAATTTTGATTTCGATATTTTATCAAGGTTCTAAAAGTCATTACAATCTTAATATTCTGATTTCTTTCTGTGTGTCTCCTTCATGATCTATGCAGCTTCCAAGACATACATTATACAAAATGATCTACCTCTTTCATCATCATGACACGACACAAATACATCCTTTTGGTTAGCTTTTAAAGAGAAGGCTCTTGTGACCACCGCTTGGTTCAAACTTGGATAAGATGTATGTTGATGTTGCCTACCTTGAGGTGACCAAAATATAAATATATAGTTGTTACCCATCGTGCTTGTATATCCACGTTTGCCTGGTGGTCACTCCACCCCATTGTCCGCCGTCCAAAAGGTTTGTACATGGGCAAGACTTGATCTCTCACATCAGAGGTGGGCATTGGTTAAGATGACCTTTTAAACGGCAGACAATGAAGTGGTGTGACCACCAGGCATGTACACCAACAGAAGCACGATGAGTGACAACTACACATTTTTTTAGCGGTCGTCAGCTTTCACCTCTGGCAAAGCACCTGGAGACTAGGAATTGAATTACACGTCAATCCGTTTTTCCATGGCAGCCACGTGCACAGGGGTCTCTCTTCGCACAGACAGGCAGCTCCGCCTTCAGAGGCACTCACATTTCCTCCGTCAATGAGCGAATGGCATTTAAAGCCTGGCCTGACTGACATACGCCGTCAACTCAGAGCTTACATACACCGTCAAAACAGAGGTAACATACACCATCAACACAGAGCTTACATACACCGTCACCATTTAGCTTTTCATACACCGTCACCACAGAGCTTACATACACCGTCACCACAGAGCTTACATACACCGTCACCACAGATCTTACATACAACGTCACCATATAGCTTACATACATTGTCACCACAGAACTAACATACACCGTCAGCATAGAGCTTACATACACCGTCACCACAGAGTTTACATACACTTCCGCATAGAGCTTACATACACCGTCACCACAGAGTTTACATACACCGTCACCACAGAGCTTACACACGCCGCCACCACAGAGCTTACATACACCGTCACCACAGAGCTTACATACACCGTCAGTATAGAGCTTACACACGCCGCCACCACAGAGCTTACATACACCGTCACCACAGAGCTTACACACACCGCCACCATAGAGCTTACACACACCGTCACCACAGAGCTTACATACACCGTCCCCACAGAGCTTACATACACCGTCACCAAAGAGCTTACATACACCGTCACCACAGAGCTTACACACACCGTCACCACAGAGCTTACACACACCGTCACCACAGAGCTTACACACACCGTCACCACAGAGCTTACATACACCGTCACCACATAGCTTACACACACCGTCACCACAGAGCTTACATACACCGTCACCACAGAGCTTACATACACCGTCACCACAGAGCTTACATACACCGTCACCACAGAGCTTACATACACCGTCACCATAGAGCTTACATACACCGTCACCACAGAGCTTACATACACCGTCACCACAGAGATTAAACACGCCGCCACCATAGAGTTTACACACACGGTCACCACAGAGCTTACATACACCGTCACCACAGAGCTTACATACACCGACACCACAGAGCTTACACACACCGCCACCATAGAGCTTACACACGCCGTCACCACAGACCTTACATACACCGTCACCACAGAGCTTACATACACCGTCACCATAGAGCTTACACACACCGCCACCACAGAGCTTACACACACCGTCATCACAGAGCTTACATATACCATCACCACAGAGCTTACATATACCATCACAACATATCTTACATACACCATCACCACAGAGCTTACATATACCATCACCACAGAGCTTACATATACCATCACCACAGAGCTTACATATACCATCACAACATATCTTACATACACCATCACCACAGAGCTTACATACACAATCAACGCAGAGCTTTATACATAATCACCACAGAGCTTACATAAACCGTCATCACAGAACTTACACACACCGTCACCACAGAGCTTACATAAACCTTCACCACAGAACTTACACACACCGTCACCACAGAGCTTACATACACCGTTACCACAGAGCTTACATACACCGTTACCACAGAGCTTACATACACCGCCAACATCTTAGTCACCTTGGCTCCTAATGATTAAACCTCACCATTTGTCCTTAAAGTTATCATTAAATCCACTCTTGGTTCAATACATGTATTATTCAAACAACGCTTGATTATAGTCAACATTGAATCTACTCTTGGATTCATAAAATCTTCATTCCAAACATCTTAGGTTCCATAAAATCTCCATTCATGGTTATATAGAAAGATAAATCCTCTTAGCGAACTAGTTTTCATAAATTAATTACAATAATTACTATATTAAAAAATAATAAACATAAAGAAATCAAACGTATAATTATTTAAATTAATTATCTTATATATTGGCTCTGGTCTAAGGCGAACATTTTTTGGTCACATTTCTGACTTGATTATTTATCCTTCCAGCGCCACCAGAAGTTGCATATGGCTTGTTGTGTTATCCGCCATCCATTGGGGGAGATGTTCTATTTTATTTAATGAGTCTATACCTGCCAACTTTGATTCTCTTATAAGTGTTCATTTTTACTGTCTCTTTACGTCTTCCTCTTTTCATGTATTTTGATGTTTCTCATAAAAGGGTCCGTTTTAGTATTCTTTTGTTGTCTCTTCTCAATACATGTTCGACAAATGTCCATCTTCTCTTCGTGATTGTAGATGAGATCGTTGGTTGCATGGCCATTTCTCTTATCTCTATATTAGTCTCGAATTCATTCCATTGTACACAGAGTATTTTTTCTAGCCATTAGTCTTCAAAAGCGTTTAGTTTTCTCTTAGTCTATTTTATTGTTTTCCAGCTTTCACGTGGTAGGTAAGGGTTGACAATGCGTTTGTGCTGAATATTCTAAGTTTAGTTTCCTTGCTTAGTATTTTTTTTTTATTTCCATATTTTGTCCATGTTTTTTTTATTTGCTGCCGCTTATGCTATCTTGTCTCTTTATTTGATTAACCTTCTTGATCAATATTACTACCAAGATATACATAGCGGTCTACTCTTTCCAAATATCAGACGATTTAGATATGTATAGTCTTCTGATGTATTGTTATTTTACATTACAAATTTGTTGTATCCCTGGTGGTTTCAAATCCTATTTTTCCCGCCATGGATGATAGGGTATCTGTGATTTTTTGCATCTTGTTGATATTTCACAATGGAGCACTAAGTCATCTGAAAGTCTAGATCTTCCAGGTAATATTTATGAGTAGAGAATATTAATTATGTTAAGTTATTTTGAGATCATTATCACTACACTGAAGAGACATCCATAGGTGCTCAGATCCTCTCTTCAAAATGTTCATCAGCATGCAGCAACTGTGCCATTTCGGTGTTGGTTAACAGTTCCATGCATTCATCCCGAATGGCGTTCTTCTGGCAGTGCAAATCTTCGCCCCAGTTCAGGTAGTGTAACTAGCATGTAGTTTCGTTTGTGTTGAAGTTCTTCGTTCTACCATATCTCTGTAGTTGCTAATTATATCTGCCTTATCCATTGCCTATTATTCTGATATGAATGATCGCCAAATCAGCTAATCTATCAGATTCCAGAAGCCTTTATGAACTCCTTTTTACTGCAAATAACAGATAAAGATAAAGATAAAGTACGAGACATGAACCGGCGTCTTAGCACGCGAGTTTACACCCATATATGCTCGGCCGCCTATCCAGAAATGTTCGGATATTTCTGTATAGTGTCGCCTCAAGCATCGAAACTCAGGTGCGAAGCGACATTCCTCACCTTCCCAGGATAATACCCTGGTACCCATTTCTGCCAACGGCTGGGTCGACCGTGGGGGTAATTTTTTTTTAAATTTCCAACCACGAGTACAATTCACACTGCTCCCAGCGGGAATCGAACACGGGTTGTCCGAACGTCGGTAGTCTAGTCGGGTGGTTTTCCCAACTAGGCTACCGAGGCCCCCAAAATAACAATCCCAATACAACTCACGTCCATGTTCCATACACTTACACCGTCACCACAGAGCTTACATACACCGTCACCATAGAGCTTACACACACCGCCACCATAGAGCTTACACACACCGCCACCACAGAGCTTACATACACCGTCACCACAGAGCTTACATACACCGTCACCACAGAGCTTACACACACCGCCACCACAGAGCTTACACACACCGTCATCACAGAGCTTACATATACCATCACCACAGAGCTTACATACACCATCACAACATATCTTACATACACCATCACCACAGAGCTTACATATACCATCACCACAGAGCTTACATATACCATCACCACAGAGCTTACATATACCATCACAACATATCTTACATACACCATCACCACAGAGCTTACATACACAATCAACACAGAGATGTCTAAAGTAATCTCCTACATGTATATCTTTTATGGAAGCACGAGTAAGAGATATCGGTATCATGGTCAGCGGTGCATGTGTGACATCGACCTCACTTCAACTCCCAGTTGGTATCCCCGATAACAGTGAGCACCAAAACAGACTGGCTAACGAACTTAGGATAGTCCACAATGGTGGAATCTGTTGAAACAGAAGAATTAGTTTTGCTGTACCTCTGGGATGGGCATGGTCCAACTTCTTTAGCAGAAGCTGAGAAGCCAAGAAAACCGTGGCTGCCCTAAACATCAACTTGTGGGACTGAAGCCTTATGGCTCACTTCTACCCTGTGGTATCAACTCTTATGATATGTCAAGTTATCAGACTCCAACTTCCTACCTTTGATCGCACATTAAAGGATACGATGTATGAACATATATATTAGGAAAACCCGGGGGAAAATTAACATATAAAATCGTTTAAACATTTCAAAAAACACTCCAGCATCACATCATTTCTTTACTTAATCCACCTGCTTTCTTCAGTACAAGTAAAAAGCAGTTAATGTCTCATTTTCAGTAAATCATAAACATTAATCTATTTATAGTTTTTATATATGATTTTAAGTATTCGGTAAAATGTATTTATATATAAATATAGCGACAGAAAAAAGACAAAGGAAAAATATACATAGAGGCGAGAAGTGGAGGAGAAAAAAATATGAAGAGAAGGAAGAGGTGGAGGAGGAAAAATATGGAGAGGAGGAAGAAGTGGAGAAGAACAAATAGAAGAGGAGGAAGAATTAAATTAGAAGATGAGGAAAAAGAGGAATAAAAAAAAGAAACAAGAAGAAGTGAATTAGGAAGATGTGAAGAAATGGCAGAAGGAATTCGTAAAAGGACATACAACTTGTAAGAGGTACGAAAGAATGTATTGGTTGAATGAATATACCAAGTAGACACGAGCAGTCAGCTCTTAGATCCAAGACGGTGATCTGGTGGACTGCAATGAGTTTCTGTTTTTGTACAGTATTTAGTGAAGTTTATCCATCCAAGAGGTAATTTAATATTAGGTATTTCAGATCAACAGAGCCAATCATTGCTGAGACAAAGACGATATCTGGTCTGTCTGATTTCATACACAGTTGCTAGGAACCTCTTGTGGAGGTTAGATAAGACCTTTATCAGCTCTGGGTCGTTGAACTTGCCGTACTTGTGTTTCCTAGAACGAGTAGGAGAAAGAAGAAGAGGAACTGTTGGACACCTATATTATCAACCTTACCACATCATATCGCTGTTTTGGTTTGAGAGTAATCTGAGGCTTATGCGGAACAACATTAGTCACAACCAAATACCCGCTAGGACAATCCAAAAACGATCACTGGCGCCAAATTGTGTAGAAGACCGAAATGAGTGTTTAGAGAAAGCGGTATCCATTATGGGTAAAAGTGGGTTGTGAATGGGTTGTTCGGGACAGTCGGAAGTTGTATAATTATTCAAACAAATTGTCTCCCTTTTTCTGTGCATCCGGACGAAGATGGACTGGATGACCTTCATCGACCTGCCAGACGTTGATGTTTGCTAAACGTGAAATCGGATGTTTAAGAAAAAATGGTGAAAGATGTTGCTTTGACGTCATCACCAAATAGTCAGCGTTAATCAACAAACACTCGAGATAGTTGCTTCTATGTTATGTGGCGGTGTCTACAACCACAGAAAGGAGGGAGGTGGATGGAGCTCTCTTTCGTACCAGCTGCCAGATTATATCAATTTTTTTTAACATTTTATCAAATTATATGTTATTTAAATACCTGGAAACATACTGCCGAATAGCAAATACTGCATTCCTCAAATGGAAAACGATATTGCGCAATTCATTTTTTTAAATTTAAATTTTAAAAAATAATTCTTCAACGTTATATTTTGACGTCTAGAAGTGACTCTTGGACAATCGTTAATCGTGGAAAATAAAACCTTAAAAAACACGTAGATTTTTCAGAAGAATGTTGAGAATACTATGTACCGTTATAAAAAAAAAAAGTAACAAGGTCATTAAAAAGAGACCATTGCTAAAAGAAAAAAAACTTTATACCATCATCTATTGGAAACAGTCATCATTTTTGTTCCACGTAATTAGAAATGAAGAATGGGACATATTGCGACAATTGGAAATATAGAGAGAAAAAGAGACAAGAGACCAGGCAGCTTAAGAAAATTGCATGAGATGAACTTAACAGAAGACCTGATAAAGAATGGAAGAGACAGAAAGAAGTGAAGTGATGTTATCACCTATGTCAGCACACATTGTATTTAATTATGATGAAATTTTATTCAGAAAAGCTCTTACACCTTAATTTTCTCCACTGATATGTTATGCGTCATGAGACTTTTATTTCATTTGGAATGAAACATAACATATTCCATTTATTCTTAATGTACGTATCAATTCACGTTGCTTTCAGTATTTAACTCTAATCATCAGTCACCAAAGACCTCATACTTATATTCAGGTTATCACCGTGTAGTTGTTAACTATTACCATATCTATCTTTGGTATATAATATGCAATATCTGTGCGTGATCTCCATCCAAGTTTATTTCTTGAGATATCCCATGATTTGTCGTTTATTCCATTATGTCTGTATTGATCAATTATTAATCCTATTAGCACTTGAAAAACAGAGCGCCACGTTAGAGCTGTGGTTAGTTAGCTGGTCTGCGTTGACAAAAGCTTGGGTTCATACTTCCAAATCGATCAGCTTCTAGACTCATTTAACCTTAAACGGACAACTTTTTTTTCTCCTAGCTAAGCAAAGCCAACCTGGCGTAATATTGACTAAATTGTCCTAAAAATATGTCGATGGTAAAAAAATGTGTCAACACATTAAACTCTGTGTGCCACAGTGGAAGTGTAAATGAGTTCTATCTCTTTCTCTATTTTTGAAAACTTATGTTAGATTGGAGGTTTTTAATTAAACATAACATCACTTAATGGTCCCTACTTCCAATCAGCAAAATTACTTTTTACAATTTCCACAACTTTGTTTTCTTTAATTCCCGCAACAAAATGTATCTGATTCAGAAAAGGAAGTATATATTTGCATCTTAAACTATGGTCTGCATTCGAATGCGAAGCAGATACTTTCAGATTGAGCAACAAGACCACAAACAATAAAGCCACACATTAAACGCTCTTTTTGTTCCTTACAACTGTCCTAAATGTTTACCTAACGGCTTATCCCTATCCTTTAATATCCAATCATATCCTATCTTGCTCTATCCTATCTTACTATATCCTATCTTTTCATATCCTCTTCTATTCTATGTTATCTTTTCGTTGTTTTATTAAGTCAGTTTCTTTGCAGCTAGGATATCCCCATTTCCGGGACCTTCCTTCACAGGATCTCCTAAAGCATATCGTTGATCAATGCCATTAACTAAATCGATCTCCGTGCATGCCTTGTCGGCAGTACAGACGACGATTCTTAACAACTTGAATACAAAATGATAGTATTTTGCACAGCTGTTTCTGCACTCCAGCTACCTCACAACAACTTTTAAAATCACAGAAAAAATACCATGCAGCCGAAATGCTTAAGCAACTAGACTACTCTCTCGACAAAGGTCAGACGTTAGACGATTAAAGCAGTCCTTATGAATTCATCCACATTTAGCAAGTCGAACTTCGTTCAAAAATATATTCAACTGCAAAGAAGAAGATTCTAACCAAATTCACTGGGAAAAAAAAAACGTGCTTACTACATATAAGCTCGCTGTGCGGTCTTTAAAGATTGGGTGCAGTAATGGAAATGTTGAGGTCCTTTTGGCACTGGAAGGTTATTTATACATTTCCTCAATATTCTGGAAGGTGGAAGTAGCTAAGCGAAAGAGTTTGAGACTGAAATTAATTAGACAAAGATAGATAGATAGATAGATAGATAGATAGATAGATAGATAGATAGATAGATAGATAGATAGATAGATAGATAGATAGATAGATAGATAGATAGATAGATAGATAGATAGATAGATAGATAGATAGATAGATAGATAGATAGATAGATAGATAGATAGATAGATAGATAGATAGATAGATAGATAGATAGATAGATAGATAGATAGATAGATAGATAGATAGATAGATAGATAGATAGATAGATAGATAGATAGATAGATAGATAGATAGATAGATAGATAGATAGATAGATAGATAGATAGATAGATAGATAGATAGATAGATAGATAGATAGATAGATAGATAGATAGATAGATAGATAGATAGATAGATAGATAGATAGATAGATAGATAGATAGATAGATAGATAGATAGATAGATAGATAGATAGATAGATAGATAGATAGATAGATAGATAGATAGATAGATAGATAGATAGATAGATAGATAGATAGATAGATAGATAGATAGGTAGGTAGGTAGGTAGGTAGGTAGTTAGATGAGTAGATAGGTAGGTAGTTAGATGGGTAGATGTAGGTAGGTAGTTAAAAGGGTAGATATAGGTAGGTGGTTAGATAGGTAGATAGATAGGTAAACAGATAGACATGCCCCATGCAAGAGATAGAAGAGAACAGATAGCAATTTTAAAAAAAAATAGTGCGGCAAAGACTTGTAGGACTTATATATATAGATCAATAGACAAACAGATAAAATCACAATTATTGAACAAAGTGACAGAGAGAACGAGAGTGATAGAGAGAGTAATGTGGAAAAAAGACAAATAAATACAGAGAGATGGCCAGGGATACGTAGAGAGAAACAAGAAAGGGAACTGATGGTTATAGGGAGAAGTGGGAGAGAATTTAAATATATAAAAGGCAATTTCAGTTAAGGTATGCATCTCTTGTGTCATATTCTTTAAATGTTTAACCCAAGTAGTAGTAAGCACTAATCACAGAATACTGGAATGTCCTGATGTTTGACCACACACACGTATATCTCTGGCTTGCTCACTCTCTCTATTTATATTCTGTAAAAAAAAAAAAAAAGGCTCAAGAGAAAACAAATACAACAGAGACAGACCTACCACAGAGACTTCCACTTGTACATGTGCACGTCTGTTGTTGCTTGCCATGATACACAAACAACAGGTGTTCCGATGCGTGCGTCTTAAGGAATTCAATTTAACATTTATCGCACCGGGAGTATCGCACATACTGTGATGTCGTAAGCGTATGAATGTTATTGTTTCTAAGTAAAATAAATAGTAAAGTGACAGTAATATAAACAATATTTAGAGTTGTATTATAATTAGTAATAAACTGGCGAACATAAAAACGGCTCTTATTTTCCATCGGGTATAGAATATAATATGTAATAAAAAAAGACAAGTGGAACAATATTAAAACAGGTAAATGAATTTACATATCTGGGAGCAATGTTTAATATCAGATGGTAGATGTGCAACAGAGGTGAGATGCAGAATGGCTCATGTAAAAGCAGCATTCCAAAAAAATGAGGAAGACACTGTACAATCCATTTTTGACAATAGAAACAAGAAAAAGAGTTCTTAAATGTTATGTAGAGCCAGTATTAATATATGGATGCGAATTTATGGACAATAAGACAACAGACAAGAAAATCACGGAAGGCTGTAGAAATGTGGTTTTACAGAAGAATGTTGTGAATACCATGGGTAGCTAAGAAGAGTAATAAAAACATTCTGAAAGAAGCCAAAGCAAAGGGAGAGCTAATTTCCAATGTTAGGTAGAAACAATCATCATTTTTTGGGCCATGTAATAAGAAGGGAACAGCTGGAATATATTGTAACAACTGGAGACATTAAGGGACAAAGAGATAGATGGAAGTAAAGAGAAAAAAATACCAGACAGCATAAGAGCATGGCTTGGCAGAAGGTCAACAACAGAAATGATAAATAACTGTCGAGATCGAAAGTTGTGGAGAGACATGATCACCTACGTCATCATGCATGGTACATGATGTAACTTTCTTGAGATATTCTCATACACTTTTGGTAATAGTTGCATCATCATATACATAAAGTTACATGTGGTAGCGATTGATATCACACACATTCGATCTGTTCCTGACCCGTTACTAGACAACCGATGCGATAATCTAGTGCAGACAAACCAGACTCTCTGAGCATATCAGGCATTAATGAAAGGAGTGTGGTTTTTTTTTCCTATCCTATATGTAGCAATATGAGTAGCAATAATATGCATAAATATATGTAGCAGTATCTGTAGTAATATTTGTAGTAATATTGGGAGTAATATTTGAAATAATATTTGTAGTAATATTTGTAGTAATATTTGTAGTAATATTTGAAATAATATAAGTGCTGGATGTCCCCGGTTAACGTCGTCAACGACCCAGGAAAATACGCCTTCAGTTGAAACAGAGCCATACATATCTGACCAAGACTTCACTTCATTCCACTCTTCCCTCCCCTTCCCCCCCCCCCCCCCAGTTATTTTTTCTGATTCACAAACAACTCTTTGTGAGATCGATTGTACCATGAACACAATTATATGATTGGATGTTATATTCCGTCGGTACCATTCTGGATGACAATTTTATCAGTTACTGAATAAAGACCAAACAAAATCTTCTCTACCGTGAACAACAAAAAATGTGCTCTGGACATATAATTTTTACCTTCCAACTTCCTGTGGAGCATAAGTCTTCAACAAACACTTTCAAATTCGTCCTGTTTCTTGCCGTTCCTTTTAGATCATTCTATGTCTTCCCCATGTTCTTCATCTATGCTTCAATCTGTCTTCTCCGCGAATATTTTGGTCTTACAATTTGTCTTTTTTCCTGGGGATTCCAAAAAAGGGCCTGTTGTGTAATACTCTCAGTTGGCTTCCGTAGTGTGTGTCCTATCCAGCGCCATCGTCCTCTTTGTATCTCTTTGTCCACTGGTATGTATTCGATTGATACTTTTCCAATAATTCTACATTAGTGATTTTGTTCTGCCATTTCCACCCTTTTATTCTGCGCAAGCATCCATTAATGAAGGTCTGTATCTTTATGATTGTCATTTTTGTAGTTTTCCATGTTTCACAGTCATATAATAGGACTGACTTAACATTGGAGTTGAACATTTTTATTTGTGTATTTAAACTATTTTCTTTGAATTTCCATGATTCCCAATTCAACAAATGCTTCTCTTGCTTTTGATATCCTTATTTTGGTATAATTCTCTGTTTCTCCCTCTTTATCCATATTACTGCCAAGATATATATAAGATTGTACGTCTAGTATATGTATTTCTCCTATTATTATTTGGTTATTGCCAACTGCATTAATTCTCATAGTTTTGGTCTTATTTCTATTTATTTTCAGTCCCAGCTGTTGTGACCTCTCATCAAGTATGCTCATTTTGCCTTGCACCTGTTGAATGATTATGTGATAGGTAAGCTATGTCATCAGCAAAGTCTAAGTCATTAAGTTGCTCAATCAGTGACCAGTGGATTTCGTGTCTGCTGTTCTGAGTTATTCTCATAATCCAATCTTTGGCCAGGAGAAAGAGAAATTGAGATAGAAGGCGTCCCTGCCTTACTCCTGTTCTTATTTTAAATGCTTATGTAAGCTGCCCTTCGTGCATCACACTACATTTTATTCCTTCATACATTATTTTTATCAGGTTAATAAACTTAGTGGGGATTCTGTAATGACTCAGCAACTTCCAAAAGATTCCTATGTGTAAACTGCCATATGCCTTATCGTAATCTTTATATTTCGATATAAAAAGGGGACTGTTGTTCTAAGTTTCGTTCAACTATTATACGTTGCTAGTCATTTGATCACCGCATGATCTGTTTTTTCCTTAAACCTGCTTGTTCATCTGTCATATGTTTCTCTGTGGCCTCTTTTAGTCTCTAGAATGATTCTGCTTGGTATTTTTCCTGCTACTGATAGTAGCATAATTCTCCTATAATTTATGCACTCCTGTAAACGACCTTTCTTCGTAGTTTGATCATATAACCTTCTTTCCAGTCTTTACGCATTTCTTCCCTCTGCCATATTTTATCTAGTTGGTTATGTAACATCTTGGTCGAGGTGTTAATATCTGATTTGATGGCTTCAGAAGGAATTTCATCTTGTCCTGTGGCTTTACCATCTTTTAATAAATTCATGGCTTTCATTATTTCTTCCTTGCTTGGCTTTTCACAGTTAACGTCTGCTGGTAATATATCTGGGTGGCTATTTAGTTCGAGTCTGTTCAAGAGTTCTTTAAAGTGCTCTTTCCATTTCTTCAGTTGTTCCCTTATATTGCTAAGCAGATTCCATTTCTTATCTTTAATAACGGCATTGATATCTTTGAATGTTTCGCTTAATTTCTTTGCCCTGTTGTTTCTTTCATATTTTTTTATTTGCCGTTTTCTCTGTCTCGTTAGCTAGTTCATCTATATATTTCCTATTACCCGTATTAATGCATCTTCTCACTTCTTTGTTCACCTCTGTTTAAGTTTCCTGTGTCTTGGCTTTAGTACTTCTCTTTTTGCTTTTACTGATGTCTGCTTTCTTATTATCTCTTTCTATAATTTTCTCCAGGGTCTCTGCTGTCATCCATGACTTATTCTGGCATTCTCTTTTCGCCAGGGTTTCTTCACATGTCTCCGTCCATACATCCTTTACCTATTTCCAATGATCTGCTATATTTATTTTATGTTCTTGCTGTTGAAGGACTTGGTATTATTTTGCTTCCTTGACTGCATATTTATCTTTAATTCCTTGCTCTTTAAGAAACCCTACCTTGAACTACTGTCCACCCTTATGTGTTGTAGTATATCGTTTCTGTTCAAGTTTCAATTCGGCTAGCAGAAGATGATGATCTGAAGACACATCATTTCCTCTATATACTTTTACATCATGTAAGGATGACTTAAACTTTTTATTAATACATATGTGGTCAATTCACGTTTCTATGATCTGGTGATACCCATGTAGCTTTACGTATTCTATGTTGGAACAGTGTTCCTCCTATGCTCCTTTGATTACGAGCACAGAAGTTCAAGAATATCTCTCCTTTCACATGTATTTCTCCAAGTCCATGTTTTCCCATGATCTCTTAAATGCCTATGTTGTCTGATCCTACTTTTGCGTTTAGATCTCCCATCAAGATTATAATATCTTTGGCTCGTTTTCCACCCATCTGACATTGCAACTGTTTATAGAATTCGCCTCTAACTTCAATAGTCTTGGTTCTCGTGCTTCTCATTCTAATAGTGTTTGCTGTGCTTTCTTTGATAACATTATAGCTACCCCTTCACTATGTTGTGCTCCAGGTTCCTGGTATCCTGATGATAAAATCATCTCTCCTGTCTTTAGTTTTATCCTTTCTATTCCTAACCATCTTATTTCACACATTCCTGGAATATATATTTTGTATTTTGCCATTTCCGTTGCTACATGTGCTGTCTTTTATTGTTCATTTAGAGCACTGACATTCCAGGTACTAATTCTGGAGGATTTCCTGGTAGACAAACGGTGAGTCGGCGACCCGGACTCCTTGTGGCTTTCTCCGAATTGCGTCATACACCTCGTAGCACAGAGACTCGATTATCTTTCCTGGATGGCGGATTTCCTTTTTTTCTTTACATCGACTTGTCCATGTTTGTGAAGTTTTTCCAATTTATTTTTGTTTACAGTATAGGATAGTCAGTCCCATGCCCAACTCTTTTTAGTCGCCTCTTACAAACATGGTGCGGTAGGTGGTGGTGTGACAGGTGGTGGTGTGGCAGGTGAAAGTTTGACAGATGTTGGTGTAGCAAGTGGTGGTTAGACAGGTGGTGGTGTGACAGGTGGTGACGTGGCAGGTGATGGTTTGATAGATGGTGGGGTAGCAGGTGGTGGTTTGACAGGTGGTGCTGTGAAAGGTGATGGTTTGACAGAAGGTGGTGGGACAGGTGATGGTTTGACAGATGGTGGTGTGTAGGTGGTGGTTTGACAGGTGGTGGTGTGGCAGGTGGTGGTGTGACAGGTGATGGTTTGACAGATAGTGGTGTGGCAGGTGGTGGTTTGACAGGTGGTGGTTTGACAGGTGGTTTTGTGGCAGGTGATTGTTTGACAGGTGATGGTTTGACAGATGGCGGTGTGACTGTTGGTGGTTTGACAGGTGATGGTTTGAAAGATGGTGGTGTGGCAGGTGATGGTTTGACAGATGGTGATGTTACAGGTGGTGATGTGGCAGGTGATGGTTTGACAGATGGTGGTGTGACATTTGGTCATGTGGCAGGTGGTGGTGTAGCAGGTGATGGTTTGACAGCTGGTGGTGTGGCAGGTGGTGGTTTGACAGGTGATGATGTAGCAGGTGTTGGTACGGCTGGTGATGGTATGGTTTGTGGTGGTGGGACAGGTGATGGTGTGACAGATTGTGGTGTGACAGATGGTGGTGTGACAGGTGGTGATGTGGCAGATGGTGATGTGGCAGGTGGGGATGTGGCAGATGGTGGTTTGACATATGGTGGTTTGACAGATGGTCGTATGACAGGTGGTGATGTGGCAGGAGATGGTGCGGCAGGTTGTGATATGGTATGTGGTGGTGTGGTGGTGTGACAGGTGGTCATGTGACAGATGATGGTGTCACAGATGGTGGTATGATATTGTGGTGTGACATGTGGTGATGCGACAGGTGATTGTGTGACATGTGGTGATATGGCAGGTGGTAATGTGACAGGTGGTGGTGTTATATGGTGGTGTGGAAGTTTGTGACGTGACAGGTGGTGATGTGACGGGAGGTGGTGTGACAGGTAGTGGTGTGACATGGTGATTTGGCAGGTGATAGCGTGAAAGGTGATAGTGTGACATGGTGATGTGTCAGATGACGGTGCAGCAGATGGTGGTATGCTATGTGATGGTGTGACAGGTGATGGTGTGACAGATGGTGGTGTGACAGGTATTGGTGAGACAAGCGGTGTTGTGATAGGTTGTGGTGTGACAGGTGGTGGTGTTGTATGTGGTGATGTGACATGTGGTGATATCCCCGCATTTTCAGAATCTTTTTCTTGTTGTTTATCACTGTTTAATTATTGTCCTGGGCTGAAAACATAAAAAAAAACATATTCAGTGTTTGCTAGCGTGTTTTTTTTTTTTTTGTTATCTGTGAACTATCACCTGTACATATATCCGCCGTTATGTTCACATTGACTTGTGAACAACTTTGTGCGGATTCTTTCTGTGAAATTTACCAACGCGTTATCATTAAACTCACAACCCACACAGACACATTCTTTTGTTGATAAATTTCGTGAAGGTTATGCATCATAGTGACTTAACTTTGGGTTCATAATGACTTATTTTTCAAACTGCTTGCTGGTGTCACATCTAAATGAGAGAATCTCAACAATAATTATTTATTTTATGTCTCAAAAAAATTAATTACTCATCATATATTTCCTTCTTGGGCGTGTTGTGTCAATTCAAGAATCTTGTCATGAACGTTGTTTCTTTGCTGCTTGAGTCCAATGAAGTTGTCGTTAACATATTCTGATCATCCTTATTTCCTTCCTCATTTAATTTTCAACAACGAGGTCAGATAAGTACAGTCTCCCATCTCTTGCTCTTCTGTTGGCCTCTGCCGCGCTTACTAGGCTAAGTATAATAATATTCCATAATTCCATCTTTTATTCTGGCCATTTGTATATTTATTTTTTAAACCCCCGAGCGCCCCCTCTCGACACTGAAAGGCAAATGAGGAAGGAAAGAAGAGGAAGAAGATTCATATATTATATTTTATGACATAGCTTATGTATTGGTGCATATAGATAAACGAGATATTCAATAACTTTGAAAATAAAACGATATAATCAAGGGAGGTGGTATAGTATTGTATGTAGGTGTAAACGTGGAAAGCAATATTGCCTTTAATAACGGACACTCAGGTGTGGCTGTGGTGGGTGTAATTAAAAATGGAAGTTCTGTGCCAATATCATCAGACTGCGTAGGAGTAAAATTTTAAAATATATACTGTCAAACTCCGTGGCCGTAATATTAAAAAATATCTCCAGACTGTGTGGGAGGACAGAAATCTTGTTAAATATTTATATTATTAATAGACACGTGGCGGATAGACATGTGGGCAGTAAAAAGGGAGTACCATCATATATAGGGTCTCTCACTCTCAGACCGATAAGTATGTCAGGAAAAAAAGTGATAAGAAAAGTGAGTCAGAAAAAGGAGCTCAGTGAGGAAGCGAGATAGTTGAATAATACAGACTATTACAGTCGGTAATCTCTCTGATGTCAGAGAGATTAAAGATCTTTATGAGACGGAGTTTAGACGTTTGACAGAGCAGATAGAAATAAGCAACAATGAGCAGAGACAAAAACTTTAGAGTTTAGTAGAGAAAGATAGAGATAAGCACGGATCAGTGATACATTTAAAAGTACACTGAAAGAACTAAATATCCAGCACATAAAAACTTCGTTATATCATCCACAATCGAATATAATAAACTAAAGGCAACACCGTACATTAAATAACAAGACACAGAGTGGGATGTCACGCTAAATCGGGCATTATCCGCAATAAGAGGGAACATAAAGGAAAGTACACAATTATCACCATATTTCTTGTTGTACGGGAGACACCGGATTTTACCGTTAGACATTTTACTCAAGCCAAGAGGAAAACATGTAGGAGAAGAGATACATGAAACTATTATCCAACAAGTGCATAACACACAAAGGATAGTGTAGAAGAACGTAAAAGAGCAAAAAGGAGAAAAAAATACGCAAAGAATTGTGAAAAAAAAAATTATTGACTATAAGGTTGGAGGTAAAGTGTTTTATAAAAATAAAATCACGACTGTAAGTCAATGATAAGCCCTAAATGGAATGATGGTATATTATACTAAGAAAAACAGGTGTCATGAACTACGTAATTAAACACATTTACAGTAGTAAAGAAATAAGACTACACGTACGAAAAATACATCATGATGATGTCCTTTGGTTAGAAGGAGAAATCCTTCACACTAACAGACCACAAATAAGATGCACGTTTGTCGCAGCGGAAACCTCAACAGAAGAGTCATATAGTGAAAATGACCAAATATTCAGCACAAGTTCAAATGGAGAACGAGTAGCGACAGATAATGATGAAGGAGAAGAAAAGACTTAAACAAGGAAAGAGGGACAGCAGTAGTAATTAATCAAAATGAAGTTCAGATACCAGAACAACAAAGAGAATATAATGAAACTACTCTAAACTCGATGAAAGATAGTGCACAGTATCAGAACACAAGGTTACAATGTGCACACATGCAAGAAAGGAGGGTACATAGGAAGAGAACAACTTCATCAGAAAACGAATATATACCATTACGTGAATGAAGATTAAGACAACAGGACAGAATCAAAAGAGCGCAGGAACAAGAAAAAATATAAACCGATGAATTAGTTACACCAAACAGAAATGGACAGCGAAGAACACGTTAATGGAAGTGAGGAATACTCAGAAGAAACAAATGCTATGTAGACAGAAAATGGTGTTACCAGAAAAAGACAAAGGAGGTGGTCTTCATGAGAATCGCCAGAAGAAAAGAGATACAGAGATAATGAACATGAAATAATGGACGGTGAAAAAAAGACAGAGATGAAATGGAGTATGTTTAACAATTTGCGTTATAAGCAGCGAAATGTGATATAATTTCTTGTTTTAGAGAAGGAAACTGTTGTGAACATACACAAGCGCCTGTCTGATGTGTATGGATGTTTTGTCGTCAACAGGAGCACAGTATGTCGCTGGGTTCAGAGAATAAAAGTATCGGAAAGTGGAGATACGGAGCTTCATGATCGGCCACGCTGTGGACGGCCTTCCACAACCAGCAATGCAGAGATGTTGAAATAAGCTGAGGGCATTATTCTTGCTGATAGGCGCATCACTACTCAACAGTTGGCCTTAAAGTTGTCAGTCAGCATTGGTATGGATATGTCATGTAAACATCGGTATTATTAAACACAATCCCCATCCACCTATACAGCATTACGCCAGGGCGCAATAAGTACATGTATTCCTAGCCTGTAACAGTCTTTGTCTTGATCGTGTAGCCGTTTCTTTGCTGCATGAATCACTCCCTCATCATTTTGAAACCTTCTTCCACGGAGGGCATCTTTAAGTGGACCAGAGAGATGGAAATCAGAGGGTGCCAAATCAGGGCTGTATGTGGATGGGGGAGTACAGTCCAACTCAATCTAATTATTGCTTCCCGTATTGTCAGACTTGTGTGAGAGCACGTATTGTCGTGAAGGAGAAGCAGGTCTGCTGGTTCTTGTGCGACCGAACTCTACGAAAACGTTGATTGACTTTTTTCCATGTCTTATGTAACCTTGCACATTGATTGTCTTTCTTCTTGGCATAACGTCCACAAGAATCACACCTGCAATGTCCCAAAAGACAGTGACCATGACCTTTCCAGCTGAAGGAGATGCCTTGAATCTCTTTCTTCCTGGTTAGTGTTGATGATCCCACTCCACTGATTGTCTTTTTTGTCTCAAGGTCAAAATGATGCGCCCAGGTTTCGTCACCTGTAGCAAACTTTGCCAAAAAGTTCTCTCCATCAACATTGAAATGTTCGAACAATTCAGAATAAATTGCTTTTCTTTGCAATCGGTGATCATTTGTGATATTTTATGGAACACATCTTGCACAAACCTTAGAGAAACCGCGACATCTTTTAATTGTACTGTGTACAATTTTCATACTTTTTAATGTATCGGTTCTCGAGAAAACCTGTGTGGCGCATTACTTTCTGAGTGCACTAAGTATATAGCTCATCGACGCTGAAAAACAAAGAATAAGAAAAAGTAGTAGTTAGCAACAGCAGTCGTAGACGCAGTATCAGTTGTAGTGGTGGTGGTAGTAGTAGTAATAGTATTGGTAATAGTAGTAGTAGTAGTAGTGCTAGTAGTAGTTGTTGTTGTAATAGTAGTAGTAACAATAGTGGTAGTAGTTGTAATAGTAGTAGTAGTAATAGTAATGGTAATAGCAATAATAGTAGTATTAACAATAGTGGTAGTATCTGTAATAGTAGTAGTAGTAGTAGTAGTAGTAGTAGTAATAGTAATGGTAATAGCAATAATATCAGTAGTAACAATAGTGGTAGTAGTTGTAATAGTAGTAGTAGTAATTGTAATGGTAATAGCAATAATTGTAGTAGTAGTAGTAATAGTAGTAGTAGTAATAGTAATAGGAGTAGTAGTGCTAGTAGTAGTTGTTGTTGTAATAGTAGTAGTGACAATAGTGGTAGTATTGTAATAGTAATAGTAGTAGTAATAGTAATGGTAATGGCAAAATAGTAGTAGTAGTAGCAGTAGCAATAATAGTAATAGGGATAGTAGTGCCAGTAATAGTAGTTGTTGTTGTAGTAATTAGTAGTAATATGTAAATAAATGCTTATAAAGTATTTGGAATACTTAATGGAAGGTTCACAAATATATAGAGCTTTACTCTGAGATACCGTGAATTTATTTGAAACTTTATAAGGAATAAGGTAATCGACAAAATCTTGCTCCTTCTCAAGTACACAGAAAGAATATATAGATATTTCATCAGAGGCTTAGGTGGTGATTTCATCAGAGGCTTAGGTTAGAAGGTGAGAATAAAAGATGGATACAGAAGGAGACCCTACGTAGAAGTACCAAATTATAAGAGATCGCAAACATTTTAATGTCGGGGGTCGTGCAGCTCTATTCTCTTATTATTCTTCCCCAATCACGATTGTGGCAGTCATTATTTCACATCCTGGTATCCTGATGGGAGCATTCATGAATCAAGCGTACTGGTTTTAAGTTCAGTCTGCTCTTAACGCGCTTGGTGAGAGGTCACAATTGCACATAATCTAAGCACAGCTGTTTATTTTCTTCCTAAAGTGGTTTTTTAGTTAAAGCTTGCAAATCTTGCGGCATTTAAGGATGAAGGTGTCCAGAGTATAATACATTCCCCATTATTTTTAAATTTGATATTTTATTAAAATGGATCCAATATGTGTCTTCTTCTTCTACTTTTTCAGCTCCCTGGGGAGCATAGGTCTTCGACAAACACTTTCCAAGCCATTCTCTTTCTTGCCATTCATTTAAGATCAGTCCATGTCATCCCCATCATCTTCGTCTCTGTTTCCATCTGTCAAATGTGTGTACGCACTCACAAAACATCAAATCTCTTGCTGGAGTCAATATTTATGTACGAATTATATTTTAATATACAGTTAATGCTTGTAACAAAAGTTCACAAATTGGCAAATTCGAAAGTTTCGGTGGTGCAAAATTTAATTTTCAACCAAAGAAATTTTCAGATGATAAGATTCAGCCTATTCTAATCTCTTTGAAAACGTCATGCATGTGTTCTTTTATTGTGCTAGAAAAATGTGCAAATCAACTAAAGCATCCACGACAAACAATCGTGATCAAATATACTTTCAGGACTTGAGATTATATATTCGAGTATTGTTTCGTGGAATGGTTTTCTAATATTTGCATACTTGAAAAAAATAATATTCTCTTTAGCGGAAACCGAGATAGCTCAGTGGTCAATGACCTGGACTTTAGGAAGAGAGGAGATCGAGTCCTAATCGACAGCTCAATGTTCATCCAACCTTAAATGGATACAACATTTTTTCTAGGAAAGCAGGACGGCCTGGCGTGATACTGACCACAACATTCATTAAAAATGTGTCGTTGGTCATAGAAAATTATGAACACATACAAGTGAGGAAATTCCCCATATGCCTTAAGTTAAGGTGTGGGTGGAAACCTTGACTTTTATAAATATATTTTTAGTTTAAAAACGAATATCTCTTTAAATTAAATCATATTCTTGATTTTTACGTTATGTTATTTATGTGTGCTGTGTCGTGAATTTTATGTTATATTGATTATATAAACTGCTATGAAGCATTCATACCCTCGAGGACACTTCATTGATAATTCCTGCAGATCTGACGTAGTTACTGACAGCCATGGTTGCATTGATTAGTGAACTTGTTCAGTGAGGTCCAAGAAGAGAGGTCCATTCCGACCGACTGGTTCTGTGTTCATCTAGCCGTTAAATTGGTTCCAGAAATGTTCGGTACAGAACTAAGGCACTGGCGTAGTACTGAACACGTTTGCTTAAAAAAACTTGCCGATAACAAATAATATTAGAACTAATACCATATTCAATTTACGCTACACAGGTATAGGGAAGTTCTTTTTATATATTTTATTTCCTTTCCGTCTGACAGATTAAACATGTTTTAAACAAATTATGAACCCTTTAATGTTGACATTTCTATGTAAAGTCACATTTTAGTATTCATCTTTTTTCTTACACCACCTGATATCCACGAAAGTGCCAGATATGGTTTTTTTTAATATTATTACGCTTATTCTAGCACAAACCGGTGTATTGATCACATTTCCTTATGAAGATTGTAATATAGATTAGTCTCGTCATATAATATTAAGTATTTTATAATGTTTCTAACAAGTGCTCAATAAACGTTGAAAGTATTTATTTTCATATTTCAAAACCATTGAGTATTCTAGTTTATGGTGACTTAACTTCCATTTATCATATCAATTAGCTAGAGCCAGTACTACGCTGAAGATAATGAATCTCGTATATTTTCTTAGTATTTTATTTTCAGACGTGTTTCCTAGAGGTATCTGAATTTAGTGGGACGGGTTTGTATATTTATTCGTCGTGGCTTTTTCCATTCAATGTTGTTTTGCATTCTAAATCTAATTACTGGTGGTTGGTTGCGTTCGCCCGATGACTAAAGTATTATAGAGTATCGTGGTAGACTAGAATATTCCTCTTTATCATCCGTCCTTACAAGGACGTAGTGGACGTGTCTGCGTTGTGTTGTGGTTTACATTATAACTGTTATATTTGCGCCTTTCGGCCCAACACATCCGACTTCAGCACGACATTTTTGAGTACCAGGTTGTCTTCCCTCTTTGATTCTTGAACAGTTCCTTGTTACTGGAGGCACAACGGAGAGGTGGAGCAGGGTCTGGATGGTTTTGGCTCACCGATCCTGGCGCAAGCCATCAGCTGTGGGTCGCTGACAACTTCCAGCTCTGGTGCTGGGAGGCGCGCCTTTGCCTCCCTAAATCTAAATGATGACGCTTTAGAATTATATTGGTATCTATCATTTGAGGCTTCTCTTCATTTTTTATGTTTAAATAACTCACACATATTTGCGTGGTACTTGTGTGTTAATCTGCGAAGAGTTACGAGATTCCAAACGTATTGTATGAAATAAAACTTGTAACCCATTATTCTTTTTCTTTTTTTTATTATTTTCAGTCCGTAAACTAAAATTATGACAAAACACAAATCTTGACAAAAAAATATTTTTTCACGTTAATAAAAACGTAAATGGGTCGAATCTGTAAAGATTTCAGCAAAATAGCACCTTGGGACATGTAATATCGAACGATGGAGAATGCGAGGCAAATATAAATAAAGAAATAGAAAACGGAAAGAAAGGAAGTAATTTAAAATAATAAAATATGTTATTTACGTCCAAACAAATATATAAATGAAATTGGGATACTACGCAATGTGAATGTGTCTTCTTCATTTATTTTATTAGTAGAAGTTGCGCCTGTAGACTTGTTGAGGACGGTATGTTTTGAATAAAGCTGAAATTGTACTAACTTCAAGTCAAGCAAAAAAGCTCGATGAGCTGAACACTTCAAGGAGATTCTAAATCGTCCACATTCTAGTCAGCTACTTCAATGTGAAACAGATGGATCATCCCCACTTTTGGACATCGGGAAAGGGGATACCAACACTGTGACATTTGTATTGGCAAGGGAATACGTGACCTCTGGTGAAAATTTAAGAACTGTAGAGATGATAAAATCATTTGACATACACACCTATTCAGTTACCTTACAGGTGCATTCAGCAAGATCTGGAAAGAGAAAAGAGCTCCTTCAAGTTGATAAAGGATGATTAATTTAAACATTCCCTAAAAAGGCAATCTTAAGTATTGCAATAATGGAGGAGGAGTAACAATTTTATCAGTTACCTCCAAATTATTATATTAAATTATGCTCAGCAAAATAAATGAAGCAGTCGACAATGTTATACATGAAAAACAAGCATGATTTAGAAAAGGGAGTAGTTGCTGTCACCACATATTCACTTTAAGAATTATACTTGTGGAGCATGTCGAAAAACAACAGCCGTTTGTTTTTAATTTCATAGACTTTGAAAAGGCATTTAGCAGCATACACAGTATTTGTGTATGGCATATCCTGAAACAATACGGAATACCACAGAAAGTGGTTAACATCATAAAAGATCTATCCAAAGGCCGTGCATTTCGTAAAGTGAAACGATTGGTGGTTACAGATCGAATTTTGAGTAAAACTAGAATGCATTTTATCACCTTTGTTGTTTGGGGCATCCATTGATTATATAATGAGAAACTGTTTACTGGCAAAAACAGTATTAAGAGGCTCAATGGGACTCAACTGGAGGATCTGGATTTTGCAAACGACATTGTGCTCCTAAGTAATAGTATGCATTAGATTTGGTTATTCGGTTATGGAAGACTCCGGTATCACTGCAAACGAATTAAAATCCATAATTGCTCAACCGCCCGTGCCAGCGTAATCATCCGAATTAATATCTCATCTCCCAAACATAGAAAGGAAACTGTAGTCCCCATCGTTGCAGTCTCAACACACGCCAAAAGAGATAAGGCATAAGGCGAAACTGCGCAGAAAGTGAACACAGCCAACTGTTCCCTGTCATACGATATCATCATTCATCGTAAACAATTGGAATATCGAAACATGATCAAAACGGATGAGACACACAGCTCACGGTGTGCACAGAGCACTTAACTCAGTAGCTCCTGAATTAGATACAGAACACTTATAGATTCTCTGTTATCATTGGCTGGTAGAATAGGACTTGAAATTAACAGAGAGAAGACAAAAATATTGGCAACAGGGACTGTACCAAAATGCAATATCTACCTGGATGGGAAGAAGGTGCAGGATGTGGATTATTTTATATACCTCGGTAGCAATAGAGATCAAGAAAGAGAACCTAGAAAATAGATCAGAAGCAGAAAAGCAAAGGCGGTATTAAGTTTTAATAAAATATGGCGATCAAAGATACTCAAGACGAAAACAAAACTTTGGATCTTCAACTCAAACGAATCATTAACACTCACTTATGAGTGTCAAAACTGGAATTAGACAAAGGAGATTGTGGAAAGAACGCATTTGAAGACTAATGCCAAAGAAAGAAACTATGTATTAAATGAATTGAATTCAAGATTAATCCTGAAACAGGAGAAATAGCCATGCAACCATTTATCTAAAGTCATGAAAAGTTTAATTCCAACAAGTGACAAAATATACATGGAAAACAAACCAGTAGAAGAGATCGATCACTTTATCTATCTTGGAAGTCACATTGATCGAGAAGGGGATACGAGCAAAGAAATTAGAATCAGACTGGCTAAAGCAGCAATGTCTTTCAGAAGCCTTGAAAAGTTGTGGAAATCAAAACTCATTAGCACAAACACAAAACTTAGGCTATTCAAATCAAATGTACTATCAACCCTTACGTATGCGTGTGAAAGCTGGAAAACAACAAGAGATATAGAAACAAAGTTGAACGCATTCGAAAATAAATGTCTAAGGAAAATACTTGGTATAGAATGGAACGAATTCAAAACAAACGAGGAAATTAGAGAAATCGCCAATCAACCACTAATATCTTCAGTAATAAAGAAAAGACGATGGTCATACGTTGGACATGTGATGAGAAGAGATAATAATCGAATAGCAAAGCAAGCCCTCATATGGGAAACAACAGGTAAAAGAAAAAGAGGAAGACCCAGGGAGACACTGAGAAGAACATTGATGAGAGAGGCAAGAGCAGCAGGAATCGGCTCCCTCAATGAGCTTGCACAGAACAGAGACAGATGGCGAGATTTGATAAAATATCTTTAAAAGAAAACTGCTAGAACAAAAATTCATATAGGAGAAGGTGTATCTTGGTCTACGCCCTATGGGCCGGTTACGGCTCGAAAGGTCAATAGATAGATAGATTGTTCGGAGATGCGATATGTGAAGATTTGACATATATTGAGCATGCATTTAAAAAAAACGACTAAAGAATTACTAAGCAGGCTTACAAAAAGGGAAACATCAGGTCAGAGGAAAAGAGGAAGACCACGAGAAACACTGAAAAGAACTCTAACAAAAGAGGTAAGGTGTCAGGTATTGACTCACTCTCTATAATCGAACAGTTCGCCCAGAATAGAGACAATCGGCGGGAGAATCAACGAGCTATATGTGCATATAACGATACTGGAAGGAACAAGAATCAAATGGTGCTTGAATGATTTTGAAAAGCATATAATACAATATCAAAAGGACAGTGAAAGTAATATTGCTCAGGTCATGCATCTTTGCAATAGCAACATATGATTGCGAATGATTGACAATATCGCAAACAATAATGAAGAAATTTATTTCTTTCGAAACAAAATGTACATTGAATTCTTATAATAACTGTTTTATCTTAACATCGGGTGAGCACAAGTTAGGTGACCTGCTGTCGTTACAATAGTACCTGCGAAACATAGCTGATTAAGACCTCTTTTCATCTACCAGTTGCGTTTTCTGGTTGTGGTGTCTAAACAACAAAACTACAAGGTGAAAGGACATGTTGACATAGAAGACCCAGCAATACAGTATCTTTAAGATAAACAACAACCAGCTTCTCCAGCAGAACTCGGGAAATCAAAATGTCGTTACAGTCTTAATCTTCTTTCTCATCTAAGAGCAAACGGCTCACGTCGACCACGTGGTATTAGATTATCACCATCTTTATCAACCACCTGCTGGTTTCCTTCTATTTTAAGAAAACATAAGAAGGCTACCAGTAATGTCATTATTGTTTCATTACCAGTAATGTCATTATTTGTTTCATTACCAGTAATGTCATTATTTGTTTCATTACCAGTAATGGCATTATTTGTTTCTTAATTTGTATGATTAACATTAAACATAATCACATGGCAAGTGACAGAAATAACACAAATCGCAGCTTCCTGAGCATCTGATATTTAAACGTTACCAATAAAAAAATGTTCGACACAAAGTCCATAAAGAAATGTTCAGCCTTACGAGCTCAATGAAGCCGAGGTAGCTCAGTGGTTAGTGAATAAGACTACTGATGAAAAGGGGTCGGGTTCGATCCTAATCGATTATTTTCACTTTCAATTACCCTTAAGTATGCACCAATTTTTTTTTTTTTTTTTTTTTGGGTAGGGGGGAAAGACATATGGCACTGGTGTAATGCTGACCACATTACTAAAAAAATGTGCCGAAGGTCTATAAGAGATCTGGGTACTTACAACATACTCCCTCATGTCACGAGGTCGAATGACGGACAACATACTTCTTATACAGTGATCTCAGACTTAAGCATCATAACAATATGTAACTGTGTGTATGTGAGCGTGTTTATGTGTGTGTATATGTGTGTGCACAAAGAGTGAAATGGTATGATTAATTAACCACCCGGTTAAATTACGGAATTGGTTAACATGGGTGGTGTGTAGTGATAGAAAAGATATCAAATCGTTTATATTTGTGTGATTTGTTTATTTTTTTTATTTCAGCTGTTTTAGACTCCATGAAGGGATTATATACGCATCATGTTAAAAGGTTAGAAAGTTCAAAATACAAATCAAGAAACCTTCAATAAACGTTGCAAGAACACCAGACACAAAGACCAAACGAAAAAGATGAATTGTTGGAATATTAAAAGCACTAGAAAACAACAGCAGCAGAGGTCAACAGAAGAAAAAAAGATTTAAAACTAAATGACTCCTCGACACAGAAACACACTTGAGGAAAGTAGAAGAAGTGAGGATGTCAAAAGGCCGGTACAGTGGCATTCCAAATGTTGCCATTATTGAGATATCCAAATATCAAAATAGCTGCAAAAAAAAGTAAATAGGATATTTCTGCCATCACCCTTTAATCAGTGTCAAATATGATCTTAATCTGAGACACTAAAAGAAGAAACTTCACAGCGTGTGAATGAGATACTTTAGCAAAGGCATTAATTTCGCTAGAAAATGATAAATTATTACATCATAAAAATAGTTGAATCTGCATCATGCATTTGGCTCCCAGCATCAAGCACGCAGATAAAGTGGAAGTTGAAAGTTCATTCGACTGTGATGTGATAATGATTCATAGACAGCTGTTATTGCAGGCGAACAACGAGCGATGTTCTCAATACAACAGGGGTCAAAAGGTGACATAGTCCAATATGACTAGACAGAAGTGCCGCGGCGCTTACGTTTTAAACGTGCAAGTGCTAAACGTGCAAGTGCTAAACGTACAAGTGCTAAACGTGCAAGTGCTAAACGTGCAAGTGCTAAACGTACAAGTACTAAACGTGCAAGTGCTAAACGTATAAATGCTAAACGTGCAAGTTTTAAACGTACAAGTGCTAAACGTGCAAGTTTTAAACGTACAAGTGCTAAACGTGCAAGTGCTAAACGTGCAATTGCTAAACATACAAGTGCTAAACGTGCAAGTGCTAAACGTGCAAGTGCTAAACGTGCAAGTTTTAAACGTACAAGTTTTAAATGTACAAGTGCTAAACGATTTATCAGCTTTTCCTAAACTTATCGTCCTTATGTGCCATGCCGGTTAGCGAAGGCGATTATGTCCTTACGCAATTTTCTGCTCTGGTTCATTTCATTTGCCATTTATTTTCATCTCGAAAACTATGTCTTAGTGTATCGTATTAATTTTGTTTTGACTATTTACTGTGCCACATTACCAAGCTATCGAGAAGCTTCTCTCTTTATCGTCCGCGATCTCTCTGTCCCTGTATTGTGTCAGTTGTAGCTAAATATTCCAACTTTTCTCTTCTCAGTATGTGTCCGAAAAAAATCCACTGCTTCTTTCTTATGCCTTTTAGGAGCTCTACTTTAATGTTGACTTCGTTGAGAATTTCTTCCTTGGTCTTTATCCTGTCCAGTGAACCCTCAACATTGTTCTGAGAAATCCCATCTCTGAGGCCACTAATCCTATTTTAATTTGGTTGTCACCTTCACAATGAGTAAAACAATTGTAGAATAAACTATTTTGTATTTTTTCTGTAGAGCAGAGAGTGGTGGTCGAATTGATTAAATTGGTTCTTTGTCAAACAGGTAGACGGCAATTTCATCATCTATGAATCATTATCACATCACAGGCAGAATGATTTCTTTTGCCTTCCTAGCAAGAACCACAAACGTGTTCACTGCGTAACCTTTATAGAAGGAAGGCACGCAGCTTGTATTCTAAGTTAATCATTAATCTCTAATACTTGCCGAGATAATTCCTAAAAATCTGATAATGTAATAAATGGACAGGCAGACGGGTTTGGAAAGACGGGTAGGTGGATATGTGCGTGAGTGGATGGATGGACGGGTAAATAGACGGACGGGTAAATAGACGGACGGACGTTCGGGTAGATAGATGGGTGGGCTGAATGGGTGATTAATGGATTGAAGGATGAGTGGATGGACGGACGGCCAGATGGGTGGGTGGTTGAGTGGATGGATGGACCGATGAACGGACGTGCAAACTGATAGACGAAATGATCGACGTAACCGACTGACTGTTATGAATGGATAGTTATATCTGTGAACATGTATTTCCTTAATACTATTGTCAGTTATAGCACCACTTTTAATGAAAATTAAATCGATTCCCACTACACCCTTCTGTTACAGTAAACTACCAAATATATTATATAAGGCAATATATTACTGCTGATGTAAGTCAACATTTGTCTATTCATGTCTTATAAATCTCAACGAGTAGCGCTAACACGATGTGTTCTTATATATTGGCTGAAGAGCTAGCGCACGCAATATCAAAGAGGAAGAACCGGGAAGAAATATAGGGAATGACTGATAGCCCAACTCAAGGAACTCTCTCGTTTACAGTAGTTCTCAAATATACGGTTTACGCTATTGTTCTACGATTACATGACGTAAAGCTGTCTCTTTTTGTCCACATCAAGAATTATGTAGGTCCACATCAAGAATTATGTAGGTCAACGTCAAGAATTATAGAGGTCCACATTAAGAATTATGTAGGTCCACGTCAAGAATTATGTAGGTCCACATCAAGAATTAAGTAGGTCTACGTCAAGAATTATATAGGTCCACATTAAGAATTATGTACGTCCACATCAAGAATTATGTACGTCCACGTCAAGAATTATGTAGGTCCACATCAAGAATTATATAGGCCCACATTAAGAATTATATAGGTCCACATTAAGAATTATGTAGGTTCACGTCAAGAATTATATAGGTCCACATCAAGAATTATATAGATTAGGTCAGGTATTACATATTGATGATTCTTTATAGATGATGTGGTCGTTCAATTATTAGGTAGCCATTCCACATGAAATCGTCCCTCTCAGAATGCTTCAAGTTTTCTGTTTATGTTGTTATATATCAATAAATGTACGCCATGTATCAACAACTGTTCGCCTTGTATCAACAGTTGTTAGCCATGTATCAACAGTTGTTAGCCATATATCAACAGTTGTTAGCCATATATCAACAGTTGTTCTCTATGTATCAACAGTTGATCGCCATATATCAACAGTTATTTGCTATGTATCAACAGTTGTTCGCAATGTATCAACAGCTGCTCACCATATGTCAACAGCTGTTCGCCATGTATCAAAAGCTGTTCGCCTTGTATCAACAGCTGTTTGCCATGTATCAACAGCGGTTCGACATGTATCAACAGTTGTTCGTCATGTATCAACAGCTGTTGGCCATGTATCAACAGCTGTTCGCCATGTATCAACAGCTGTTCGCCATGTATCAACAATTGTTCGCCATGCATCAACAGTTGTTCGCCATATATCAACAGTTGTTCGCCATATATCAACAGTTGTTCGTCATGTATCAACAGTTGTTCGCCTATGTATCAACAGTTGTTCGCCATATATCAACAGTTTTTCGCCATGTATTAAAGCTGTTCGCCATATATCAACAGATGTTCGCCATGTATGAACAGCTGTTCGCCATATATCAATAGTTGTTCGCCATGTATCAACAGCTTTTCGTCATATAACAACATCTGTTCGCCATGTATCAACAGCTGTTCGCCATGTATCAACATTGTTCGCCATGTATCAACAGCTTCTCGCCATATATCAACAACTGTTTGCCATGTATCAACAGCTGTTCGCCATGTATCAACAGCTGTTCGTCATGTATCAACAGCTGTTCACCATATATCAATAGCTGTTCGCCATGTATCAACAGCTGTTCGCCATGTATCAACAGTTGTTCGCCATGTATCAACAGTTGTTCGTCATATATCGTCGGCTGTACGCCATGTATCAACAGCTGTTCGCTATGTATCAACAGTTGTTCGCCATGTATCAACAGCTGTTCGTCATGTATCAACAGTTGTTCGCCATATATCAACAGTTGTTCGCCATATATCAACAGTTCTTCGCCATGTATCAACAGTTGTTCGTCATATACCAACAGTTGTTCGCCATGTATCAAGAGTTTTTCGCTATGTATCAACAGTTGTTTGTCACATATCAACATGCTTGTCGCAATGTATCAACAGCTGTTCGCCATGTATAAACAGTTGTTCGCCATATATCAACAGTTGTTCGCCATATATCAACAGATGTACGCCATGTATCAACAGTTGCTCGTCATGTATCAAGAGCTGTTCGCAATGTAACAACAGTTGTTCGCCATGTATCAACAGCTGTTCGCCATATATCAACAGATGTTCGCCATGTATCAGCAGTTGTTCGTCATATATCAACAGTTGTTCGCCATATATCAACGGTTGTTCGCAATATATCAACAGCTGTTCGCCATATATCACGAGCTGTTCGCCATGTATCAACATCAGTTTGCCATGTATCAACAGTTGTTCGCCGTGTATCAACAGCTGCTCGGCATGTATAAACAGCTGTTCGCCATGTATCAACAGCTGTTCGCCATGTATCAACAGCTGTTCGCCATATATCACGAGCTGTTCGCCATGAATCAACATCAGTTTGCCATGTATCAACAGTTGTTCGCCATGTATCAACAGCTGCTCGGCATGTATCAACAGCTGTTCGCCATGTATCAACAGCTGTTCGCCATGTATCAACAGCTGTTCGCCATGTATCAAGAGTTGTTCCCTATGTATCAACAGTTGTTTGTCACATATCAACATGCTTGTCGCAATGTATCAACAACTGATCACCATGTATCAACAGTTGTTCGCCATGTATCAACAAGATCTCGCCATATATCAACAGCTGTTAGCCATGAATAAACAGCTGTTCGTCATGTATCAACAGCTGTTCGTCATATATCAACAGCTGTTCGCCATGTATCAAGAGTTGTTCGCTATGTATCAACAGTTGTTCGTCATATATCAACAGCTGTTCGCCATGTATCAAGAGTTGTTCGCTATGTATCAACAGTTGTTTGTTACATATCAACATGCTTGTCGCAATGTATCAACAGCTGTTCGCCATGTATAAACAGTTGTTCGCCATATATCAACAGTTGTTCGCCCTATATCAACAGATGTACGCCATGTATCAACAGTTGTTCGCCATGTATCAAGAGCTGTTCGCCATGTATCAACAGTTGTTCGCAATGTATCAACAGTTGTTAGTGATATATCAACAGTTGTTCGCCATCTATCAACAGTTGTTCGCCATCTATCAACAGTTGTTCGCCATATATCAACAGCTGTTCGCCATGTATCAACAACTGTTCGCCATGTATCAACAGTTGTTCGCCATGTATCAAAAGCTACTCGCCATATATCAACAGCTGTTCGCCATGTATAAACAGCTGTTCGCCATGTATCAACAGTTGTTGGCCATGTATCAACAGCTGTTCGCCATGTATCAACAACTGTTGGCATGTATCAACAATTGTTCGCCATGCATCAACAGTTGTTCGCCATATATCAACAGTTGTTCGTCATATATCAACAGTTGTTCGCCATATATCAACAGTTGTTCGCCATATATCAACAGTTGTTCGCCATATATCAACAGTTGTTCTTCATATATCAACAGTTATTCGCTTATGTATCAACAGTTTTTCACCATGTATCAACAGCTGTTCGCCATATATCAACAGCTGTTCGCCATGTATCAACAGCTATTCGTCATGTATCAATAGTTGTTCGCCATGTATCAACAGCTGTTCGCCATGTATCAACAGCTTTTCGTCATATATCAACATCTGTTCGCCATGTATCGGCAGTAGTTCGCCATGTATCAACAGTTGTTCGCCATGTATCAACAGCTTCTCGCCATATATCAACAACTGTTTGCCATGTATCAACAGCTGTTCGTCATGTATCAACAGCTGTTCGCCATATAGCAACAGCTGTTCGCAATATATCAACAGCTGTTCGCCATGTATCAACAGCTATTCGCCATGTATCAACAGCTGTTCGCCGTACATCAACAGCTGTTCGCCATGTATCAACAGCTGTTCGCCAAGTATCAACAGCTGTTCGCAATGTATCAACAGCTGCACTGTGTCATGGAACTTTTATTCTCCAGTCTCTACAAAAATTCCCCACCTATCTCACATAATTGGATAAATGCATTAAAGATAAGTTCTCTTTTTTTAATTTACAAATTTAGTACTATTTTATTTGTTTATAGCTGTTTAGTTTTCACATTTGAACCTTTTTGACGAGATTTTGAAAAATATTCTTCAGTGTGCTCCTATTATTTAGAACTGTGAGCTTTAAATTGGATGTTTATATTGTCTTCTTATTTTCCTCATTTCCTAACAATGACTCTACACAAATGGCTCATCACCATCATCATCATCAAGTACCATGCCTGCTGGTGTAGGTGTTAATGTCTCTCCACAACTTTCGATCTCGACAGTTATTTATAATTTCTGTTGTTGACTTTCTGCCAAGCCATTCTCTTAAGCTGTGTGGTATTTTTTCGCTTTGCTTCCCTCTATCTCCTTGTCCCTCGATTTTTCCAGTTGTTACAATATATTCCAGTTGTTCTCTTCTCATTACATGGCCAACAAATGATGATTGTTTCTTCCTTATATTGGAAATTAGCTCTCTTTTCGCTTTGGCCCCTTTCAGAACGGTTTCATTACTCTTCTTAGCTGTCCATGGTATTCTCAACATTCTTCTGTAAAACCACATTTCTACAGACTGCAGTGATTTTCTTTTCTGTTGTCCCATTGTCCATGATTCACATCCACATGTTAAAACTGGCTCTACATAACATTTAAGAACTCTTTTTCTTGTTTATATTACATAAATGGCTAGATCAGTGATAAAAATAAACCCTACACGACTAAACGATTAAATCGTTATCACACCCATAGATTATTTCGCAATTCATTAATCACAATAATGCGGTCTCACAACTTACCAATTAGCAGCCCCTTTGGGTAACTTTAGAACATCATTTTCTCAAAATTATGCTGAATGCGTTCTCTATTGAAATCCTACCGTCCCCTGGGGCCATGTTGCCTAGTATGGGAACCACTGTTAGAAGATCTTCCCACCGACGCGTTAAAATAATGTAAATGTGAGACGAGACTTTGACCCATCCATTAACGCTAATGATACAAATGGAAATAAATCCAAAAGGCTCTTGTGGAAGAAGACGGAACGAGGATCTGACAGAAAAAAATACTATGTTATCGTCTTAATACAATAAGAAAAATATAGGAAAATCAATAATAAGCTAAAAGCAGAAGTACTAGCAATAGTCAGGTGCATTCCACCGCGCTCAATAATTATGTAAAAGCATAGAATTAAAGTAATCAGCAGGAAAAGACGTTTTCAGGAAAAAAGAATCAATCTTGTTCTTGTGTTCAGAACTAACTAGTTCTATTGTATTTGTCATTAATAAAGCATTAGCAGAAATAATCTGACATCCTCTAACTAGTGCGTTTATTATCGTGCTATTCAATGAAATAAATACAATTAGAAAAACTGTTAATCTGTTTTAATTACTGGAAGAAAAGAGGATATCAGGAGATGAGATTTTATTGGCTACTTGGTGCTTCATTTGACTTTGGTGGATGTCCTTTTATCATCTCGTTTTGGTAGCGAAGAATGAGCCTTCCAGCCAGTGTTTTAGTATATGATGAGATTGTTAATGACTGTTAATTCCTTGATGCCGTATACTGGGAGACTTTAAAGTGCTTGTTTCATCATAGTCATCAAGTACAAGGTCAGTTTTATTATTATTGAGTGGTTAGGAAAGCTTCAATTTGTTGGGACTTCCTATAACAAAATGGTGAGATAGAGACTTTGTATTCAATCAACCGATCAGGATTCGCGTTGGGAAACTGCTTAATTGGATCTCTCTAACGTATATCGCTGAGTTAAAATAAACTGGATGTTCCAATTTACGGAGTTCAGGCACCTAGCATGGACTTTTTTTTTTTTTTTTTTTTTTTTGGTGAATCAGGCAGTATGAATACGGCCTTCCTCCGTCGTGAAGTCGATGTGTTTATTTCGTCATGACAATAATAAGAGCTGTTCCATAACTGCCGTTGTATTTGCTCGGCGCTGATTACTCTCAGCTCCTTCTTGTAGACCGTTGTGTCAAGTCAACTGAAGTTACATTTTAAGGATTCTGCATCCACACTATGATGTTCGTGAAATTTGCCTTGGTCTTTCGAGTGAATCACGCGTTGTGGGTGCATCCGTTGCTCACAATGTTGGGCGTGCTGTACTATAATGATGGACGATCGCACATCCCTAACCGTACACTCTTAAAGAAGGGCGAGATTATATAGAAGCTATGTGTGAATATTTCTTCTAAGAGCACTTTCAAGAACTTTTGAATAGACCCGGCTCAAATAATCCTCCAGATATATGCTACCAGCAGAAGAAGAGTTACACGTTAACTGTGGAAAACCAAGCAAAGAAGAAATAATGAAAGCCATCAAGCTATTAAAAAATGGTAAAGCCACAAGACCAGTTGAAATTCCTTCGGAAGCCATCAAATCAGATATTAACACCTCTACCAAGATGCTATATAATCTATTAGATAAAATTTGGGAGAGGGAAGAAAGATATATGCTACCAGCAGAAGAAGAGTTACACGTTAACTGTGGAAAACCAAGCAAAGAAGAAATAATGAAAGCCATCAAGCTATTAAAAAATGGTAAAGCCACAAGACCAGTTGAAATTCCTTCGGAAGCCATCAAATCAGATATTAACACCTCTACCAAGATGCTATATAATCTATTAGATAAAATTTGGGAGAGGGAAGAAATACCTAAAGACTGGAAAGAAGGTTATATGATCAAACTACCAAAGAAAGGAAGTTTACAGGAGTGCACAAATTATAGGGGAATTATGCTACTATCAGTGCCAGGAAAAATATTAAGCAGAACCATTCTGGAGAGACTAAAAGAGGCTATAGAGAAACGTTTGAGAGATGAACAAGCAGGTTTTAGGAAGAACAGATCATGTGCTGATCAAATAACTACTCTACGTATAATAGTTGAACAAAGTTTAGAACTAAAATCCCCACTTTATATTGGATTCATAGATTACGAAAAGGCATTTGATAGTTTAGACAGAAGAATGCTTTGGAAGTTTCTGAGTCATTACGGAATCCCCATAAAGTTTATTAACCTGATAAAAACAATGTATGAAGGAACGAAATGTAGTGTGGTGCATGAAGGACAGATTACAGAAGCATTTGAAATAAGAACAGGAGTAAGGCAAGGATGCCTTCTGTCTCCATTTCTCTTTCTACTGGCCATTGATTGGATTATGAAAATAACTCAAAACAACAGAAATGGAATCCAGTGGTCACTGACCAAACAACTTGATTATTTAGACTTTGCTGATGACATAGCTCTCCTATCACACAGCCATCAACAAATGCAGGATAAAATGAGTATATTAGATGAGAGATCACAACAGCTAGGACTGAATATTAATAGAGATAAGACCAACATTATGAGAATTAATACAGCTGGCAATAACAAGGCAAAAACCGCACAGAAAGTGAACACAGCCAACTGTTTTTGTCAGACGATATCATCGTTCATTATAAACAAATGGAATATCGAAACACGATCAAAACATATGAAACACACAGCTCATGGTGTGCAGAAAGAACTAAACTCAGTAGCTCCTGCAACAAGTGGGGAGAAGATCTAAGCGCTTACAGGCAGTTATTCGCTGTGCGGTGAGAGTAATTCGACGACTAACTCACTAACTACATGTAGCTTCATTTTTGTTTCAACTTGTGCGTACAAGTGTTTGGTTAAGACTAATACTAATCCTAACCGCTGACACGCAGCAGGAAAAAGAGTCTCATGTAAAATCCTCGTTAGAGATGGTAGAACGTTCCATATATGCTTTGCTCCCCATTAGGAGATTTCTGTACTGGCGAGCGTCACTACACGACAACCGGAAGTGAATCGCCGGAAGTCCGACCAATTTCCAATTAAAGATACATTTTGATGCCATGTTGTACTTCTATAAGGTTCCCGTCAGGGATTCACTATTCACCTCTGTCTTCACTATTCTTGCTCTATTCCTTTCAACATCAAAACCCAATAATAATTTTTTTTTTTTTTTTAAGAGAAAGAAATAACCGAGCCAATAAGAAGAACGTAGCACCAATAAGCTATTGTAAATATCAGCTCCCAACATCTTTGTCTCTGTTCAGAAGGATTGAAAGCTTTTGTTGCTTTATCGAGACCGAGTTTAAAAATAAAATAAGTTAAACAATTGTTATTTATCCTGAATCAGTCATCCACAAACATTGCGACCACTTTGGTCCCCGCTTTAAATCGGATTTCCTCACACACAAATATTGTTTATGAGCGTCAGTGACGTTGTTATAGATCAGGGGTGGCCAAATGGCGGCCCGCGGGCCGAATCCGGCCCGCCAGCCTAGTTTTCTTGGCCCGCGAAGCTCCACGGACTTACTTCATTTTTTACCCCTAATAGCGGATTTCTCCTGGTTTTAATCCGTGTCGGAGTTAACTCTTCTATCGTTCAAGAATACACAATTTGAAAATCTCTGTCAATTTCTCGCAACAGCTAGATTGGCAACATAATTTCAAATAACACACACACACACACACACACACACACACGCACGCACGCACGCACGCACGCACGCACGCACGCACACACACACACACACACACACACACACTGCACAACTAATGGTGCCGACAATATTCAAAGTCTTTGCTTCGAGTTGGTACCGCAAAGTTGCTTTATTGTCAGTGCGGTGATAGCGTCAGATCTTTGGCTCAACATTTGTCGTCTGGACTTGTGGTGGCTCTTTCATTTCGCGGTAAGGGGTTAATGAGGTTGGGAGGGACAGGGGTGAGGGGACTTCGTAGCTCTAATTCTGTCTTTGAAGTTACATTCAAAATGTTTCACTGTTCGCCTTCATTCCCTTTGATCCCATCGTCTTGTCTTGTCCATAAAATGACTGCAACGTGTTTATTTGGTCACAATCTTTTGATTTCATTGTCAAACACAAGTCTGTGTATAACTGTCAAATCTGGACTTATTTTCGATAGTGGACCAACATTCTGTGACTTTTAACTTTGATGTGAGATTTTGTATTAAATCATGTTAAAACGTAGAAAAGTTGATTGTGAAAATCGCATATTTAAACCTGAATGGGAATTAGATTATTTGTTCATCTTCAATAAGGATAGTAAACCTCAGTGCTTAATTTGCGTTCAAGTGTTAGCCGTTTTGAAGGAATATAATTTAAAACGGCACTATGCCACACATCATCAAAACATGTATGAGAAACATAGCATTGAAGCTAGGAAGCTTTTGGTTGAACAGCTGAAGACAAAGTTGAATCAACAGCAAAGTATGTATACAAAGGGCAATAAAATTAAAGAGTCATCGATCATTGCATCATATACAGTTACCTATGAGCTTGCAAAATCTAAAAAACCCTTTACTGACGGAAATTTTGTGAAGAAATGTGCGATTCAAATGGCAAAGGCATTCAGTCAAGAAAAAATAGCCAAAGAATTTGAATCTGTGCCTCTTTCAAAACAAACTGTAGCCAGAAGAACAGAAGACATCAGTCTGCAACTGTCTCAAAGTTTAAAATCTTGTATTGAAAACTGCTCATATTTTTCGCTCGCGATTGATGAAAGTACTGACATCACTGACACTTGCCAGCTTCTTATTTTTGTTAAAGTTATCCAGGAGGATTTTACTGTTATTGAAGAATTTGTTGAAAGTTTGCTCTTTGCATGACACTTGTAGAGAGACAGACATATTTTCTGCAGTTCATAGTGCCGTAGATGAAGTAGGTGGTTTTGGAAAGTTGTCTGCAGTGTGTACTGATGGTTGCAAAGCTTTTATTGGTTCAAATACTGGTTTTGTTGGACTTCTAAAGCAAAACAAAATTAACGTACCTACATTGCATTGCATAATTCATCAAGAGGCCCTTTGTGCAAAGTCCATAAATCTAAAAGACACCATGGCTACTGTTGTGAAAATAACAAATTTGATAAGAGGAGGACACCAGTCTTTAAATCACAGGAAGTTTTTATCATTTTTAGAGGAAGTAGATTCTAGCTACGGTGATCTCCTGCTTTATACAGAAGTAAGATGGCTTAGTCGAGGGACATGTTTAATAATATTTTTTGAACTGAAGAATGACATTTATGACTTCCTGCGAGAGAACTTACCATGCTCCATTGATCTTCAACATGCACTCAAAGACATTAATTTCCTTCATAATCTGGCATATCTCACAGACATCACACAACATTTGAACATATTGAATTTGCAGCTACAAGGGGAAAAGCAAACCATTTTTCAATTGATGGGATATGTTGATGGTTTTAAAAAGAAGCTGAATCTATTTAGACTTTCTTTGCAAAGAAATGATCTGCTCCATTTTTCAAGTTGTAAGCAGTTGTTGTCAGAGATAGAAAGTGCAAACTTCAGTAAGTACGCAGCTGACATTGAACATTTGATTTGTGAATTTGATCGACGATTTCAAGATTTTGAAATGTTTCGTCCGCAAACGGAACTTTTTAATAACCCAATTAAGTGCACAGTGGAGTGCCAGCCATCAGATCTTCAACTAGAGTTGTGTGACCTTCAGTGTGACCCCTTCCTCAGTACTGTAAAGGCATTAGGAGCTGACTTCTGGAAATTGCTACCAAATGAACGTTACCCGTGTCTGAGAAAATGGGCACTAAAGATGTGCTCTATATTCGGCAGCACATATCCCTGCGAGACAACATTCTCTTCCATGAAGTTAATTAAATCTAAGACCAGGAACAGAATGACCGATTCGACATTGTCCCATACTCTCCGAATCGCCACGTCAAAAATGGAAGTGGACTTCAAATCTCTGGTGGAAAGCTATAACAAGTCACAATCGTCGCACTGAGACATTAAAGGTAATTTTAAAATGAATAATTAATGGATTTGTTACAAATCAAATATGTAGTCAAAGTGCAAGCATTATTTATATATTACTATATCGCATAGGTCCCTACTGTCATTTTTGACGATATTCTTAAGTGTGGCCCGCGGGTCTTGGCCTTGGCTTTAATCCGGCCCTCGGGCAACCTCAAGTTGGCCACCACTGTTATAGATGGCCATGCCTTGGCAATAAAGTTAACTTCGGATTTAATCCAATCTTTACGATCTCCGATCAAACTGTTTAAAGTAATAATCAGTACTTGGCTCACTGAGTTGGGGATGATAATAACTGCTAGAAGAGCACCGTTATTGTCATCTACATATTATTTAACGTAATATATTGAAAGGTAATACTTCATACAATTATGATATTTGATGTTAACGGGCATCTGTTACCTTTTTTTTAAATATCTATTCCGGTGTCATGACGGCGACGTGTGGTCGTTTTTTTTTTAATTCGGCTCTTGCTGAAATATTAAAATGATTTAAGCGACAGTCTTGTTGTGAAATAATGTGTTGATAATCCCCGTTTGATGTATGTTTTACTTCTGACGAGTAGATGGACTGTGAACTTTACCGATATTTAATCGGTAATCTATGATTTATTCTTCTTTGTGTCGTGTGTTCGCGGTTCGACAGGCAAACACATAGTTCGACAACAATGGCGCCGGCCGGGTATGTTCAACCCGAATGTGAAAAGTCTGTGACGGTGGATAGGGTGGAAGAATCAGAAATGATCAACGGCATAGAAAGCGAAAACAGCAAAGTGCGTGATACGCATGAGACATATTCAGAACACGAAAGACGAATATGGCAGACCACCGTGAAAGAGATTGGAGCCTCATCACGTAACATTCTAAATAAAACCATGGAGAGAAATTATAACTATTGTTTTAGGAACGAAGTCAACCTATGACGATCTGCACCATCAAAGCAAGAGACAAAGTGGAATGGCGCTCCTTGGTAGCCAACCTTCGATGCGGAGACGGCACTCAGTGATGATGATGATGACTTGTTTCAAATCAAGCTCTATATGAATATGAAACTATCACTGCAAATTTTATGAGTAAGCAAACCATTAAGCAAGCACCAGTTGTAAAAAGAAAATGTGGCATAGAATGGATAGGACACACATTGTGAAAGCTGATGAGATCTTTACACGACATGACCTTTCTAGAATCCCCAGAAAAGGAAACAGAAAAAAGGTCAAAATATATTTTCAAACGACAGGTGGTGGCGGAAATTTTAAAAAATGGGGATATTTTGAGGAAATGACACCAGAGAAGACAGCTTGGAAAATATTTGTTGAAACTTTATGCTCCATGGGATGTTGAAAAGGTAGAAGAAAAAGATGATGATGATGGTGATGTTAAGAAAGACACAGAAGTTCAAAAAATCTAAAGTATCAGTTACAAACAACTGTGTTCAGCATCCATGTCCAGGCAATCCTTAATTAGCGGCAAGAAATGAATAACTCAAAGCGCAAACTGGAACAATCAGTGTGCTTTCTTTTCACCTGCCATTGGAAAGGATAGCAGATCAGATATGGGAATATCCACTGCAGTAACACCACATCGTAAAAACAAAACCAGAGCTGAGTAAGACAGTGCTCCATTTGCACATGGTGCTCTTGGAAATAGAGAGAATAATCTGACCTAACTTTAAATGGTTGCTTACGATTATTTTAGCTGTGCTGACCATCTTAATCACAAATGTTTAGTTTTATTTTGTTTATCTTAGTTTAGTTTAGTTTGTTTTGTTTAGCTTAGTTTAATTTAGCTTTTTTGAAGTGTCATCTTCATTTCACAACGGACATCTCCGCAGTGTTCACATCCCGTCCTAAGTAGGTTCCATATAACGAAACACCTTCGCCACACACTAGTGAAAGCACTGAAAATGGATACAGCCCAACTCAATTGCAACTTTCGTAGTCACCTCTAACGATATGCGTGGCAGGTTACAGTCGTTCTGTTCTCTTCTTCCCTGGCCCTGGTCAAAGCCACCAAAAATGGTGCTCGTGGTTTAACATCTAGATACGAATCCTACAGACTATACTCAATGTGTAACGTGATTATTTCTTCTTTCGAATATCGTAGCAAAGTCGGTTGAGCCGGTTAGAAATGTGCAAATATCGCAGCTCAATATAAACAACCACATAACACAGTACCTCTATTTTCAGGGAGACTGGTGTAAAAGACGAATTATGTTTACAGATTATTTCACTTTCTCTTTCAAAGTGCACACTAGTCTATATTTTCATTTTTGTTTTCATTCTGTGATGGACGTGAGAATGTATTAACAAATCAGCAGCATTATATTTTGAAACATACTTTTATTAACACAATCTCAGTTCATGTTGTGAATCTTGATCACTGAGTTAGAATAATTTATTTTTAAATTATTTTATTTCGTCCGTGGATGGTCGGTCAATGGCCATCCGCTAAAATACAAAAGTATGTTCTAAACAATTTATGTCGTCTTAGTGTTATATCTGGCAACTGACACATTATTTCTTCATCGGAGTTTCAGTATCTTGTCGTTTCTGCACAATCTCTAAGAACGGTTATAAAGCTCTTTTGTTCGGACTGGCGTCACCACAGTCGGGCCATTTCAAATACACGCCGCTGCATGTTCCAGCAACCATCAAAATGTTTATCTACTGATTGTTTCTGTCCTGCATTGATTGAATGTGTTGCATTTTTTTCCGTTCGTGGTGGTTGTCTGCTTTCACCCTTCGTATTACCAACATTGACAAGTGGATGTCCTCCGGTTCGTTGTCATTTTCCTGTGCTGGTCTCTAAAAGCCCTTACAATGTAATTTGTGTCCATTTTTAATGACTGACGTAGAGGCTATCTCATTACCACAAATTCCCGCGTGCCAGAACAATATATCCAAGTTAAGCTGTTAATGTGAGACACGACAAGTAGGTCCACCAACTCTCTGGGGAGTATTTTCTTATCATTCTAGCGAAGCATGCTTTAAAGTCATTCAACATGACTGAATGTTGTCGGTCTCTTAATCAGGCATGTGACAGCTTTGGTCACAATCTCAATCTTCATACGCGCGCTGGAAGTAGTTGTCCTGTAGGTTTCCTGCACCTTTTTCTATTAACTTTATCAATGGAATAGACAGCAAAACCCCAACCGCTCAGCACACGTTTGTGACCGAGCAACCAATGTAGATGATTGGGTCTTGAGGCTGGGGGTAAAGTTGTAGTACTTTATGGATCTCAAACTCATTCACGGTCTGCTCCAGTAAAGAAAACGTAGCCCGCAGTCAATGACCAAAACATTAACGACCGCATTAAAAGAAATAGCTTTTATGTTGATGGAAGCCAAATCTCGCTGTGCATTTTAAAACGTCGACTCTTTTTCAAGTCTTTTCGATCACACTGTTTATATGATGGTTCAGGGACAACGATCTGTTAAAAATGACCCTCCCTCCACCCTCTTCCACAAATACATTAAATTGTTCCTTCTTTCAATGTGTGTAGTTTTGTACTTCAGAGGAGGCGGCTCTTCTTGCATGATGCGATTGTTATGTGAGCATCACAACATCTTGGTTTTGCAACTATTGATCCCAGCGACGTTACTGTTTCACAACCCAGTGATTTCATCGACCTGGTCTGCAATTTCTAAGTGATATCATTGTACCCTGCCCTGGATGTGAAATAAGATGTCATCATAACACCAGCGAAAGTGAAGACCCTTGCGAGAGGCACTGTAGGTATAAGTCTGTCCTGTGAAAATCGAGATCGGAAACTCAGTGCTATAACTTTAGCCAGTAGCATGTGGCTATCGGTCGTGCCATCCATGGGTCTATGACCATCATGTGTGATATATAGGTACCTCGGTAGCCTCATTTGGAAAACCACTCGACTAGACTACCGATGTTCGTACAACCCGTGTTCGATTCCCGAAGTAAGCAGTGTGAATTTTACTCCTGGTTGGAAAAAAAATACCCCCGCGGTCGACCCAGCCGTTGGCAAAAATGGGAATTCTGGTAAGGTGAGGAATGCCGCCTCGTATCGTCAGTTTCGATGCTTGAAGCGACACTATCCAGAAGTCTCTGAACGCTTCTGGATAGGCGGCTGAGCACATATGGGTGAAAACTCGCTTGCTAAGACGCCGATTCAAGTCTCGTACTTTACCTTTACCTTACCTTTATATGCGCAATACTGACCACATTACCCCAACAATCATGTGTCGAAGGTCTGTAAAATATAAGGTCACTAACACCATATTCCCTATACCCCACTTGGCGTGACGGAGGCAATTTACTTTTTTTTACCTTTATGTGTGATATAAGAGTCGCATACTGTACTCGGTTATAAGCGTCCTCTTGGTCAAGCCCAACTGTTGCCGATCCTCCGTTTTAGAAACCACTTATCATGCACCAGGAATGTAGCCTTTGTGGTCCCCAGCATGGTCTACACCCGTCTACCGAGTCAGGAAGCAGCCGGCGTTTTTCCTAAATCCCACATTAGACGTTTGGCGAGTATCTTTTCAAGCACTTTACCGGACACATTCTGCAATGTTATGATTCGGTTAATGTAATGCCTCTACTGTCCTTGCCTGATTTAGCAAGGCTATTTCTCTGGCCGGACTTATATATCAATAGTAATTGTATTTTTGAACTGCTTCTCCACCTTCAATCGAATGTCTATTCCCTATGACTTTATTAATGTGCAACTTTACTAAAGTCAATGTTACTGATCTTTTCCCCCGTCTCTTTCGCTCCCTAATCTTTGATCACAGTTGATCCTCTTGTTGAATTTATAACTTCAGAGCGACAGTCTCAGAAATTAAAACAATATGTTCTTATGTTGTAGAGACTATGCCAAAACACTTAGAGAAAGAAAGCGTCAAGAAATAATCAAAATTTTACAAAGTATAGTGACAGCAAAGATATGAGATTAATAAAGAACTTGTGCTGGTAACAAAAACAAACAACCATAAGAAATATAAATAAATTTGAAGTGTTTCAGCAAAAATAAATGGCGCTAGAGTTGTGTACAATCGTCAAATTTATTTAAACTATAATGAGGTTATACTAAGTCTCCTAAATGAGAAACTCGGAATATAAATCGGTGGTCATAATAGGTACACTATGTACATAATATGTGGATAAAACAAACTCTTAGTAGGTCAGTGTGGAAATACGTTACAGAAAAAGACTGACATTATAGCGATGTAAATTAATCAAATTATGCCTTAACCTAAACACCGAAAAGGCAAACAATGTTAGAAAGACAAAATAAAGAACAAATAAAAAAAAACGACCCATAAATACTGTCCAAATGAGACATCATTAAAATGGGTCAATAAATTAGTAGTTACCTGGGACATATGTTAGCTCTAATTGGTAGATGTATATCCGAAGTGTTACCTGTGACATATGTTAGCTCTAAATGGTAGATTGTATATCCGAAGTGTTACCTGTGACATATGTTAGCTCTAAATGGTAGATTGTATATCCGAAGTGTTACCTGTGACATATGTTAGCTCTAAATGGTAGATTGTATATCCGAAGTGTTACCTGTGACATATGTTAGCTCTAAATGGTAGATTGTATAACCGAAGTGAGGACAGAATGGTTCTGATAAAGGCAAATATTTAAACAAACAAAGTAGTAATTTACTCAACTTATCTCTGGCAATGGAAGGAAGAAAAAGAATAAATTCATTGTTACGTAGAGGTAGCTTTGTCATACAGAGTGAGTCCTGAACAAAGTGATAACAGACAAACAAATCGTTGGAGTCCAGAGAAATGTGATTTTGCAAAGAATATTAAGAATACCATAGACAGCTAAAAAAATAGTAAAGAAGACAGTTTAAAAGAGGTCAAACCAAAAAAAAGTACATAAATTCGGAATATGCTGAAACGAGTGGAGTGCGTTTTAACAAGTGGCATGTGTTGTGACAAGTAGTATGTGTTGTTACAAGTGGAATGTATTGTAGCAAATAGAATGTGTTGTGACAAGTGGAGTGTGTTGTGACAAAGTGGAATGTGTTGTGACGAGTGGAATGTGTTGTGACAAATGGAGTGGATTGTGACAAGAGAAATGTGTTGTGACAAGTGGAATGTGTTGTGACAAGTGGAATGTGTTGTGACAAGTGGAATGTGTTTTAACAAATCGAATGTGTTGTAACAAGTGGAATGTCTTGTGACAAGTAGAGTGTGTTGTAACAAATAGAATGCGTTGTGACAAGTCGAATGTGTTGTGACAAGTGGAATGTGTTTTAACAAATCGAATGTGTTGTAACAAGTGGAATGTCTTGTGACAAGTAGAGTGTGTTGTAACAAATAGAATGCGTTGTGACAAGTCGAATGTGTTGTGACAAGTAGAATGTGTTGTGACAAGTTGAATGTGTTGTGACAAGCAAGTACAATGTGTTGTGACAGGTGGAATGTATTGTGACAGGTGGATTGCGTTGTGACAGGTGGAATGTGTTGTGACAGGTGGAATGTGTTGTGATAGGTGGAGACATTGAGGGAAGCAGCTATAGAGTAAAAGTTAGAGATAAAAAAACAGCAATTTAAGACAATCATTTTTAAGAAATAATAAAAAGATTTGACAAACAGCTGTGATGAAAGGAAGTTGTGCGGATACTTGATCACCAACGCCAGCATGGACGTTAATTGATAGTGATAATGATATATAATACATACAACATTAAGAGAACGAAAAGAGAATGAAAAATATCTTATGCAACAAATCTATGTCAATAAAAATGAGAAAGAGAGTTCATCGGTGCTATATAGAACCAATTCTGATCTATGGAAGCTAATCATGGATAATAGACAAACAAATGAAAAGACGATTGGAGGCCGCAGAGAGGAGATTTCTCAGAAGAATTTTGAAAGTTCCCTGGACAGCTAAAAAGACCAATGAGGAAGTTCTCAAAGAGGCCAACACAAAAAAAAAAGTTGAGCTCTTAAAACACATAAGATAAGAAAGAAGCAATCAACATTTTTCGGGGACATCATGAGAAGAGGAAAGTTGGAATACTTGGTTACAACTGGCAAAATACAAGGAAAGAGAAATCGCGGACGACAAAGAGAGAAAATACTGGATAGCTTCGTGTCATGGCATGGAAAGCAGTCAACAACAGAATTGATACGATGCACTGTAGATAGAAGATTGTGAAGGGACATGATCGCATACGCCAACGGGTATGGCACATGATGATGAAACGAGTATCATTGAACGATTAAATGTGAGAAAGGTACAATTAGAACTGCGTATCTTTTTCGACAACTGTAGCAGTATCAAATACAATGAAAACGAAGAAGAAAATAATGATGATACCAAAAGTGTGACACGTTATTTTCTTGTCAATGCCAGAATATTTCTAGTTGTTCTTTTTTTTCCTGAAATGATAACATTAATTATTTTATCATGGTGACCAACGTGTTTTGTGATTGATTTATCTTTTCCTGACAGCCGTTTTCACTCTTATAAAAACTATTCTTGTATCATGTTGAGACAGTCATTTTTCTTTCTTTACCAGCTTCTTCAGTTTTCTAAATATTAAATTGAGATTTATCACAGCGCTAATGGACCGTTAAGGTAATTTGATTATTATACATTCCTAACCTCAAATGGGTTTTTATCGTTGCAAGTTATTTTACTATTTCTATGTATTTTTTTTCTTCACATATTGCTTTTCAGGTTGAACTTTGAATAACCTTTAGGAAGAAATGTCACGTTCTTTAAAACGAAACCAAGAGAGCTATAGAAGCATGATGCAGTTAGACATATAATACTTAGCATTTTAGACATTTCTGGTATTTCTGATTAAAATATTCCAGTATTTGAAGAAATAATCGGTGAGCTGTGAAAAAGCGTAGTCGTTAACAAACCACTTAAATGTTGACGTTTTCAAAAGTGCGTAAACAAATTAGGAATATAGGGTCTGTTTTATTTATGGAAAACGTGGGTGGGTGGAGTTGTAAACACATTTGCCGATTTGCAATAATTGTTTGCGCATTAAATTTAACAGATGCTGTAATAAGAACGTCATCAATAAACCGCTGGAGTCCAAATTGGATACTTAAAGTTTCACAAACTGGATACTTAGAGTTTCACAAACTGGATACTTAGAGTTTCACAAACTGGATACTTAGAGTTTCACAAACTGGAGACCTAAAGTTTCACAAACTGGATACTTAGTGTTTCACAAACTGAAGACCTAAAGTTTCACAAACTGGATACTTAAAGTTTCACAAACTGGATACTTAGAGTTTCACAAACTGGAGACCTAAAGTTTCACAAACTGGATACTTAGTGTTTCACAAACTGGAGACCTAAAGTTTCACAAACTGGATACTTAAAGTTTCACAAACTGGATACTTAGAGTTTCACAAACTGGAGACCTAAAGTTTCACAAACTGGATACTTAAAGTTTCACAAACTGGATACTTAGTGTTTCACAAACTAGATACTTAAAGTTTCACAAACTGGAGACCTAAAGTTTCACAAACTGGAGACCTAAAGTTTCACAAACTGGATACTTAGAGTTTCACAAACTGGATACTTAAAATTTCACAAAATGAATACTTAGAGTTTCACAAACAAACTGGATATTTAGAGTTTCACAGTCTATCATAATTTACTCCCAGTAATATCTATGGCAAATGAAGTATGGCAGGCTTTTTTTGAGAACTTTTGTATCGAGACTTTAAAAGTGTTGTAATGAAACATACATCACCACCTTAGATATTCGTGCAAGCTCAGTTCTATGACTCCTTGGATAACACAAGCTGTTGATACTGCAGCTCCTGACATGCCTGAATTAAACGTATGATGTTTTCATGTCATTGACAAACATCGTCTTGATAGTTTAAATAATCCTTACCGTTGTTGTTTCTAATGTCGTTCACAAAATCACCATCATTTTAACCGCACAGAGGTAATTATTATTCCCTTTCCTGATCACATAGAGAAATGTATTTTCAAATACACTCCGTTGAACCGGTAGCAGCTTTTAAGGAACGTTAGACATACAAAATAAATATAATTTTAATATCAACAATGATTGCACATTTTTTTTTTTACATATTTGATTCGGGTAGAGTAACACGTGTTTTTTGTTTTTGTTTTTTTCATTTTAAACTGCAGTGTGCTCTGGTTCTTCTGTTACCGCGATTGTACGACTATTCCATGATTCGCCTTAAAAAGACGATAAGCGAACATAAGTACGTTGTTTTAGCTTGAAAAAAGTGGCAAATGCAACTTTCTGTCCAATACATGGGACGTCAGCATAACCTTTTCTCCGCTACCGGGTTGTCTTTCCTCTTCAAATCCTGTTCACACGGCCGCGCTGCTTGCTTCGTTTCACCTGGAAGTGGCGGTAGTATCTTGGTCAGTTCTGGTTCATCGACGATCTTGTTGCCAAGCTATGTATAAAGGGTATACTACATTTTTCTACATTACTTATATATCTTCATCATTATCAATAACCGTGCCTACTGGCGTTGGCGATCAAGTATCTCTGTTATAGTTGGTAATTAATATTTTATCTTTATATTATCTTCATGTTATTGTTCAATTTGTTCACAGCACAGCACATTTATAGTTGACAAAAATCATCACAGACTTCCTCATATATTATATAATCATAATCATTTTTATTGATTTTTTAAAAATTGGCACGTGATACATACTAGTGGATGCACTTCTCTTAGAATTAATGTTCTTTAATTCTGGACATTCAGGATGTTTATCACCGATGACTAATGAACAGTCCATAAGTGCATATTTATACATTACTATCTCTCACACAACTTATTTACGACTTTTTCTATGAAATATGAAGCACAACTTGGAAGCTCTCTCAAAACACTTTCACAGCAACTAAATGTGTATATGTTCTAATTCACTTGTTCTGTCTATTGTCTACTTCTCGACTAATTTCTTAAGTTACTGATATCTTTACTACTCTCTAGTCTGTTCCTTCATAACTTCTCAGGTAACTTAAAGATTCCTAACAACTTTCTGACTAGCTCTCTCTTCTTCCTTACTACTCTTCCTGACTTGCGGGCCTAACTAACTCTTAACTTCTTCTCACTGAATGACGTTACTAACTCTCATAACTTTCTGTCCTGGTCCTAACTATCTTAGTCTACATTTCTCACTTAACTTGACTTGGTCTATATTTCTCTTAACTTATCGACTAAACTTAACTTCAAACCTATTGTGTCGAAGTTTAAATACTCCAACATCACTCTGTGTGTGAAATATCTGCAGCCAATGAATTTGTCGCAATTGTCGCGAAGTGACAATTTGCAACCCCTTGAGCCAATCAACTCTCATCATTCTGACCCCAAATTTGAACTATGTCTAAGACTTTACAATAACAAGTTGTTTTCGTGACTTCCCTATAATCTCTGGTCAGTTTGACCTCTCCTGAGTTTCAAAATAATGATGTTTATTTCATGACTTTGACCTGTACTGGAAGTTGTTTGTCAACCTATTTATCGGACGTTCAAGCCATGCGCTTATCCTCACTTCCACGACCTGCTTGGAAAATTTCCATTCCCTAAACTTATTATGTCCAGTACTATTCTGCACCTTTCCTTCCTTAGTTTTGTCCACTATCTCCTATGAACTTTCCAATCCCCAACTTGTTATTCTGTCACTAATACTGATGACCGCTATTCTATGTTACTGTCATAGTCTATTAAGAAGTGGGTACCGGCTAAGTTACCTGCCCCATACTTCCATTCACCTTTACTGTTACATCTCCACAACTTTCTTTCATTACAGCAATTTGTCAATCTTATTATTCATTTCCTAAAAAGCATTCTCTTAAAATTGTATTCTTCAACTTCTCGGGCCCATTGACATTCCAATCTGTTGTCCGTTTACACATACAAAAATGATGTGTCCGATGCAGTACATCAACACCGAGTGTCTTTTTTTAAACTGAGATGGTAAAAAATGAATTTGTTATCCAGGCAGAGACATACAATCTACTCCTTTCGATTGTACCCTGCAAAAGGCTTGCTAACGTGCTCTCATCAGGATCTACATTCCCTTCTTGTGTAAATGGCCGTTGGATCTCACCAACCTTGAAGTCACGGGTTAATTCAATCATTCCAAGAGGATTCACACAAGGTTACCTTGAAAATTAGACCGCAACCTTGACCTCAACGTCACACCGATTCACAACAAATAGCCGTCCATGGAATTTAGATAATAACAGCAGCTTATGTGCTGTGTGGCTGCACTTTCCTTGTGTGTGTTGACGTAACTGTAAAATGCAACATTTGCATTAAAATTCCATGACGTATGTGGATCATGTAAGATAAACACGGCTTATTATGCGTCATATCCGTTATATTTCTATCCGGCAGCGTGATCTCTTCCAGCCAAGACCATTCGTTGTTTCTCTGTCGTACAGGCACCTTTAGTAGTGCTAAACGCCGTAGTTGGCGATTCTGTGCAAGGAATTCCGAGGACATTGCTTCGATACCCAACAACAATGTAGTAATATATATATATATATATATATATATATATATATATATATATATATATATATATATCACACTTTGCCACGAGGGAAAATTTAGTGGGATTGTTGAAGATAAACAAGAAAGAAATAATGACAGTTGCTTTTGAGGGAATTGGTCCAAGGTTAGGTACTAGTACAACGGTGCGACAGAAGGGACTAATTTGAAATATGTATGACCTTGTAACTAGGGGTACTTTCTGCGTGAATATTTAGAACTATTTGATTGGATGAAATAAAAACCCATGGGTTTGCCCTCAGCGCAGCAAATTCGATTCCAGTAATCAGCAAGCAATGCTTGTCATGAAAAGTATCTCTATTTTAGTTCACACTGGGCAATGCTAAAACTTTGAACTAAAGTAAATCAGCTTCAACATTACACGGGAAAAACACTAGTTTACATCATGATTATATCGATCTAATAATACTTTAATTCTGAATAACTGAATGCATGTCAGATCTGGATTGCATTTACTGTTGGCGAAATTCCCCACTGGATGTGTGTCAGAAATCGTGGAAGGATTTTTTTTTTAAAGAAAAATATTTCACATTGAAACTCGTGTAGTTATTTATTTACTATGATTTACTATATTATTTACTATGAAATTCTCAAAGTAGGTCCGTTTAAAACACAGCTGGACGAAGCAAATTTATACAAATCAACGCATTTATTTCCGAACAAAAAGCTGCAAATACCCACAGTTAAATTATATACTCCCACATTAGTAGTGCGTCCAACAAAGTTCTATGCATGTTTTCCTACTTTTTTGTATCAATTACAGAAAGATGTCCTCTTAGCAACCATAATTCCACGAACTTGCTCTAGTTAAACTTAATATTTTGTGAGTATAAACAAAAATATATCGTAATACATTTTGTAAAAATGACAATATATTAATAGCATTATACAGTAAGAAAATATAGCTTATTTATCAATAAATAAACAACAAGGTCATCAAGCACAGTGGTCACATCGATTGAGAAATACTTTAAGCATACATGTTTATATAACTATATAATGTTATACAAAAGACGAATATGGCAGACCACCGTGAAAGAGATTGGAGCGTCATCACGTAACGTTCCAAAGAAAGCCATGGAGAAAAATTATAACCATTGTTTTAGAACACTCTCATAAAAGTAATATTGGAAGGGAAAATACAAGGTAAAAGAGGCAGAGGCAGACCAAGATTAATATGGGCGAGTAACATCAAAAGATGGACAAGTCAACTTATGACAATCTGCACCATCAAAGCAAGAGACAGAGTAGAATGGCGCTCCATGGTAGCCAACCTTCGATGCGGAGGCGGCACTCAATGATGATGATGATATAGTTATATATGTATATGGTCTTTTTGCAAATTTAACGTTTATTCAAATGTTATCTTTTTTCACAAAAGGACACGAGGGCCACAAGAATGAAAGAAGGTTGGAAGAGGGCCACGGTAGAACAAAGTTGAGAAACGCTGCTTTAGAGTTTAGATGAAGCAGTTTGTTGTGATTTACTTTGTTTATATTTACTTTATTGGGATTTACTTTATTGTGATTTACTTTATTGGGATTTACTTTGTTGGGATTTCCTTTATTGTGATTTACTTTGTTGTCATTTACTTATTCTGATTTGCTTTGTTGTGACTATTGTGATTTACTTTGTTGGGATATACTTTGTTGGGATTTACTTTGTTGGAATTTATTTTCTTGAAAATATTCGCAGAAACCACGAACTTTTACGTTTTCGTTTAAGTGAAACTTGTGTGCTGGTTGTCTCATTTTTGTTTCATCAAATGTATGTTGCCTTTGCAAAATCTTCTTGTCAATATATGGACTCTAAAATGAAGATATATTCTTCTAAATCAGTATCGTTTCCTTCAATCACAGACATTATGATTGCAACAGCTTCATTCCGACTTCGTAGAGAGTAGATGAAATTATTCCTACCTGCAAACCTTTGAACTTCATATATTTCTGAATTTGATGTAAAACGTTCTATAATGAACGTGATTTTACATGCTTTTTACAAATAAATACTTCTCTCTTGTAAATCCAAATTAGTTCTTTCTGTTCTTTGCGAACATCATAGATAAGATCATAATCGAGAATAAATTCACTTGACACTTTTATTTTAAAAGATCATCAACAAAGACAGAGATTTTTATTTAGATTTTTATATCACATTATATATCACATAAAATCTCGAAATGGAGGAATAAGAATATACCGTATCATAGTCAAGTATAAATTGAAGACTCTAATGACTATTTAGATATCATCATCATCAAGTACCGTGCCCACTGGCGTAGGTGATCATGTCTCTCCACAGTTTTCGATGTCGGCAGCTGTTTATCATTTCTGTTTTTGACCTTCTGCCAAGCCATCTCTTAAGCTGTCTGTTATTTTTTCTCTTTGCTTCTCTCTATCTCTTCGTCCCTCAATTTTTCCAGTTGTTCTCTTCTCATTACATGGCCAAAAAATGATGCTTGTCTCTCCCTAATATTGGAAATTAGCTATCTTTTTGCTTTGACCTCTCTCAGAACATTCTTCATTACTCTTTTTAGCTGTCCATGGTACTCTCAACATTCTTCTGTAAAACCACATTTCTACAGACTCCAGTGATTTTCTTGTCTGTTGTCCTATTGTCCATGATTCGCATCCATATGTTAAGACTGGCTCTACATAACATTTAAGAACTCTTTTCTTGTTTCTATTGTCAAAAATGGATTGCATAGTATCTTCCTCATTTTTTGAAAAGCTGCTTTTGCCTGAGCCATTCTGTATTTCACCTCTTTTGTACATCTTCCGTCTGAGGTTAACAAAGTTCCCAAATATTTAAATTCATTTACCATGGCGATTCATGATTGTACAAAGAAATTACGACGGTGGTTTTCTGTTGCCTTCCGTCGGTTTGTTTACGGTTGGCTCCATTAGCCTTTGACTAAAAAGTCTCACCCACAAGGCAGTGGGGTTGTTTTATTTCGGGGTACCCTCCCTTAGCCTTTTACTCTCCCGAGCTTGCCTGCAATTAAATATTTAGATATAACTATTTGTAATAGATTGTTATTATTTCCCGATAGAACCTTCTAATAACCGTAAGAACAACACCAAGTAACACAGGTTTACTAAACAAGTGGCGAGGCCATCTTGGAGATTTATGGCCAATATTCCATTATCAAACCGAGAAAACATAGTATACCTAAGACTAGCTCTTAACAACAAATAAACGCAATAGTTTGAACTTGTCTATCTATTGTCCTTTCGAGCCGAAGACGGCACATAGGGCAGAACCACAATCTCAAAAACAGAAACCTTGCGTGCCAAAGTGGCACATATTGCAGAGATCATTGCTTACTAAAATCTATGGCTCTGTTTCCATAACAATACTTTTTACAATGACAGCTTGTCAAGCCACCGAACAACCTCCTTAGTCGCCTCTTACGACATGTCTGGAAGGTCACAGTGTCATTATTCTTTACTTCCCACATAATGAGGCCCCGGTAACACACAGGCTTTTACTTATTTGAACTTTTACTGACATTTAAATAAGATTCTAAAAGTCTACTTTTTATCAAAACGATGTATTCATACACAGTGTATATCAAACACCACTAACATTACTATCCATGCAAGTAACGGGGCGTAATTGTGTTCTTTCTTTCTTCTTATTTATCATTACTCTCTGAACAAAACTGCCTATGATTTTCCTTTCTCCCTAAAGGTTGAATCATAAGCAGATTATAGCGTTCAATGACAACTAGACAAAACCTACTGTAGAATAATTCTAATTTCTGGCACAGAATAGCAGATATAAAAGTCGAACCATAATTACATTATATACGTGAGACCAGACTATCAGCCATTAAATTCATTCAATTTCTCGAGAGCGAACATTCGGGTTAGGTGACAGTTTAAACACGATTAACCTTCCTTATTCAGGAATGGGAATAATTTAAGAGACTCCTATATTTTATACCGTCCGCCAAAACACAATGTCTCTCTTTAATCATTAGAAAATTTTTTTTGTAGAAATAGCATTTTGCGCGCAGCAGTGGCTGATCTATGTGAGGCAAGAAGTTCAGGTTCTATCACCCCCCCCCCCCCCCACATCGATCCCTTTTTATCACGTTCAACCTGTCGTTAGCTGAAATGTTTACTGAAGCGCTAACAATAAAGGCCCAATTCTCAGCATAGTTAACACATAGTGCACAGGTTAGTGTTTTTGTTTCACTACGATAAAAAAAAAGGAATGGCGATGAAAGAAAAGATGGAAGTTTGTGCCAAATGTGGACATTCTGCGATGAACAGTGACTATCTTCTTGACGACACACATTACCATTGCTGGTGTATGTCGGGAGGCTCAAGACAGGACAGGGGGGATAAAGGCCATTTAGTCAAAGCAGTCGAAACGACTTCCTCTCTGAGGAAGACCAGGCGAGACACTGAGAAGAACATTGATGAGAGAGGCAAGAGCAGCAGGAATCGGCTCCCTCAATGAGATAGAGCTGCTTGCACACAACAGAGACAAATGACGAGATTTGATAAAATATCTTTAAAAGAATTGAAAACTTCTAGAATAAAAATGTAGATAAGAGAGGGAGTATCTTGGTCTACGCCCTATGGGCCGGCTACGGCTCGAAAGGTCAATAGATAAATAGATAGTCGCTACGACGTGTGAGACTCAGGATTTTTATTTCACTTCGATAGAGAAAGTCCTTTCTGCCTACCTCGGGTTTCGAACAACGTATATCGGCTTTTCAGCCAGCGAAACAATGGATTTTCTAACCCCTAACCTTCAACTCTGAATCTCTAGTTCACTGTTTTAACACCTAATCTACTAATTCGACGGTCGTCGAACATTTCTGATATAATCCACTACTTCAACTTTCTAACTCACTTTTCTAACCTCATCCACTACTCCATCTCTCTAACTCACGTTTCTAACCTATTCCACTACTCCAACTCTCTAACTCACTTTTCTAACCTATTCCACTACTCCAACTCTCTAACTCACTCTTCTAACCTACTCCACTACTCCAACTCTCTAACTCACTCTTCTAACCTACTCCACTACTCCAACTCTCTAACTCACTCTTCTAACCTACTCCACTAATCCAACTCTCTAACTCACTTTTCTAACCTATTGCACTACTCCAACTCTGTAACTCACTCTTCTAACCTATTCCACTACTCCAACTCTCTAACTCACTCTTCTAACCTATTCCACTACTCCAACTCTATAACTCACTCTTCTAACCTATTCCACTACTCCAACTCTCTAACTCACATTTCTAACCTAATCCACTGCTCCGACTCTCTAACTCACTCTTTTAACCTTATCCACCCTTCCGACTCTCTAACTCACTTTTCTAACCCATGGTCCAGTGCTCCTTCGAATAATGTTTCAGTTCCTCCATGTTTACAGCCTTGCCTCACGACCTTCATAACGTAATCCTGTTTACTTCTACATCCTATTTCCCCCGTAGCTTTATACAAATAACTGGTTGTTGTGTTGACTGAATGAGCGTAATTTTTGTTGGAATGACGTCGGTTCTGGTTTCAATTATTATATTTAAATTATATCAGTGCTGCAGCTCACAAAAATGTCATGGCAGTGGAGGATGAATTATAGGTGTAGAACAAACATAGACAGCTGTAGTGCCGTAACATGATAGGTATACCATGGTATCTGTATAATAAGAGTGGCTATTTTTAAAAAAAGTGCAAAATAAAGACAAGTGGAACAATATTAAAACAGGTAAATGAATTTAAATATTTGAGAACTTTGTTAACCTCAGACAGAAGATGTACAAAAGAGGGGAGGTGCAGAATGGCTCAGAACGGCAAAAGCAGCTTTCCAAAAAATGAGGAAGATACTATGCAATCCATTTTTGACAATAGAAACAAGAAAAATAGTTCTTACATGTTATGTAGAGCCAGTCTTAACATATGGATGCGAATCATGGACAATAGGACAACATGGACAATAGGACAACAGACAAGAAAATCACTGGAGTCTGTAGAAATGTGGTTTTACAGAAGAATGTTGAGAGTACCATGGACAGCTAAAAAGAGTAATGAAGAATGTTCTGAGAGAGGTCAAAGCAAAAAGAGAGCTAATTTCCAATATTAGGGAGAGACAAGCATCATTTTTTGGCCATGTAATGAGAAGAGAACAACTGGAATATATTGTAACAACTGGAAAGATTGAGGGACGAAGAGATAGAGGGAAGCAAAGAGAAAAAATAACAGACAGCTTAAGAGAATGACTTGGTAGAAGGTCAAAAACAGAAATGATAAATAGCTGCCGAGATCGAAAGTTGTAGAGAGACATGTTTACCTACGCCAGCAGGCCCGGTACTTGATGATGATGATTAACTTCCTCAGTTTTGGACTCTGTTGTAATAAATAAATTATGTTGAAACGGCTAGTGTCCAGTTGTATGTGTATACATGTGCATGTTTATGTACTTGTATTATCTATCAGAGCGTCACTAGCTTTGTGATAGCGACCTGGTTTTAGCGTTAAAAAGAGATTTGGTTGTCGTGCTGATCAATTCCTCGCAATGTTATGACTAGTCTTATAGATGTTTGTTCTTTGTGTAATATGTATATGTCGTTGCAGCTCAATTCGGTTTATGTTATTCCCTTTTGATGGTTTACTATCTCTCGGGTATATAAGAATATAGATATTACTAGCGGCTGCGTCAATCAGGTTTGTATTGTTTGCTAATATTTATATCCCTCAAATAAGCTTCGCTTTTACTAGTGTTGTTATGGTCATTGCTGTTCGGGCCAATATTTTTTTTTTTTGCTTAGATCTTTCGTCGGATACAATTAATTGTGAATATTTAAACTTTGACTGTATCGACCTCTTGGCTGCTCGCTATACACAATGCTTCTGTGTTTATTCGTCATTAACTTGAGATTGTTTATATTGATCTCCACACCGTTTGACTAAGTTACAGATACAATATTCTTTATTAAGTTTACCAGTTCTTGCCTTTTCATTGTTATGCCCTCAATTTGTCATTTGGTGATTGCTCTCAATTGATTAAAACGTGATATTGATGAGCATTTTCCCATTTCTATCAGAAATACGTTATAAAGCATAGAGGCTAGCGTCCCTGCCTAATTCCCACACTTGAGTGGAATTATTTTCCCAGTTTAATATGAATGTAATCTACGCTTTTCGACTGCTCATAAAATTGTTTAATTTATCAGACAATGCTGATTTTGTAGTCATTCATTGTTGATAACATGAGAGAAAGATCACAGCCAAGAGAAGTATATGAGTTATGATGTCCGTGTCTATATATTTTAGTCAGCGCCCAGAAATTTCTATGAGATGTGATGTTAATGTCAATATTTTTGGTCGTGGCTCAGAGAAGTATAAAAAAAAAAGTAAAAAGCCCCCGTCACGCCAAGTAGCATATAGGGAATATGGTGTTAGTTACCATCAATTTTACAGACCTTCAGCACGTGATTATTGGAGTAATGTGGTCGGTATTACGCCCGTGCCGCTTTACTTTCCCAGAAAAAAATCCGGTGCCCATTTTAGGCTGGGTGAACCCGGAAACCGTGGGTTGGGATCGAACCCTACCTCATGTCCTTTGTAGTCCAGTTCACTAACCACTGAGCTATCGCGGCTCTCTAAAGTATAAAAGATATGATGTTAATGTCGTCTTTATTTTTGTCATGCTCACACGTAATATAAAAGATATGATGTTAATGTCAATATTTTTGGTCGTCGCTCAGAGAAATATAAAATATATAATGTTAATGTCAATATTTTTGGTCGTCGCTCAGAGAAATATAAAATATATAATGTTATTGTCAATATTTTTGGTCGTTGCTCAGAGAAGTATAAAATATATAATGTTAATGTCAATATTTTTGGTCGTCGCTCAGAGAAGAATAAAAGATATGGTGTTATTGTCAATATTTTTGGTCGTCGCTCAGAGAAGTATAAAAGATATGATGTTAATGGCAATATTTTTGGTAGTCGCTCAGAGAAATATAAAAGATAATATTTTTATATCGTCCCTATTTTTGTCATGCTCATAAGTAATATAAAGGATGTGATGTTAATGTCTCTATTTTGTCGTGCTCATAGAAGTATAAAAGATAATATTTTTATGTCGTCTCTATTTTTGTCATGCTCACAAGTAATAAGAAAGATATGATGTTAATGTCAATATTTTTTGTCGTCGCTCAGAGAAGTATAAAAGATAATATTTTTATGTCGTCTCTATTTTTGTCATGCTCACAAGTAATATAAAAGATATGATGTTAATGTCAATATTTTTGGTCGTCGCACAGGGAAGTATAAAAGATATTATGTTTATGTCAATATTTGTGGTCGTCGCTCAGAGAAGTATAAAAGATATGATGTTTATGTCAATATGTGTGGTCGTCGCTCATAGAAGTATAAAAGATAATATTTTTATGTCTCTATTTTTGCCATGCTCACAAGTTATATAAAAGATATGATGTTAATGTCAATATTTTTGGTCGTCGCACTGAGAAGTATAAAAGATATGATGTTAATGTCAATATTTTTGGTCGTCGCACTGAGAAGTATAAAAGATATGATGTTAATATCTTTATATGTGGTCGTCGCACTGAGAAGTATAAAAGATATGATGTTAATGTCTCTATTTTGTCGTGCTCATAGAAGTATAAAAAATATGATGTTAATATAAATATTTGTGGTCGTCGCACAGAGAAGTATAAAAGATATGATGTTAATGTCTCTATTTTGTTTTGCTCATAGAGGTATAAAAGATGTGATGTTAATGTCAATATTTTTGGAATGTTAATATCTATTTGTTTTTGTTATCGTCGGAAGATGTTTAGAGGATATAATGATAATGTCAATATTTTTGGTCGCTGCACAGAGAAGTATAAAATAGATATGATGTTACTGCCTCTATTTTTGGTCGTCGTGCAGTCTATGGGATATGTTAGCGTCCATGTTATTGATCATAGACACAATCAATGGTAAGCGTTATATCAGTGCCGTCTGTCTTAAAAACAAAATGCGGTATACATTTAAGTCTGGATGAACCTAGAAGCTGTTGATCGAATCAATGATTCATCTTCTTCTATACAATAATTCAGTCATTTCAACAACCACAGCCCCCCACCAGACCTAATAATTCTTCATGCCATATTATAATCTTGAAGTGTACAAAAACGCGATACATTTTTTATCCTTATAAACCATGTTTGTTTGAACTTTGTGAAAGTAATTGGCACCCAAGTTCTCAAATCGACCTCTACAAGTAGAGTGATATCCAGTGACATGTTGTAACTATTATTATTTTACAAATTGAGTGATAACATCACTGGATCGTTGATAAAGATAAACTTTCTACACAGTGATTGATATCATACCCTTGATAAGTTGATACAGATAAACTGTCTACACACTGATTGATATCATACCATTGATAAGTTGATACAGATAAACCTTCTACACAATGGTTGATACCATACTATTGATAAGTTGATACAGATAAACTGTCTACGCAATGGTTGATACCATACTATTAATAAGTTGATACAGCTAAACTGTCTACACAATGGTTGATACCATACAATTGATAAGTTGATACAGATAAACTTTTTACACAATGGTTGATACCATACCATTGATAAGTTGATACAGATAAACTTTCTACACAATGGTTGATACCATACCATTGATAAGGTGATACAGATAAACTTTCTACACAATGGTTGATACCATACCATTGATAAGTTGATACAGATAAACTGTCTACACACTGATTGATATCATACCATTGATAAGTTGATACAGATAAACTTTCTACACAATGGTTGATACCATACTATTGATAAGTTGATACAGATAAACTGTCTACACAATGGTTGATACCATACTATTAATAAGTTGATACAGCTGAACTGTCTACACAATGGTTGATACCATACAATTGATAAGTTGATACAGATAAACTTTTTACACAATGGTTGATACCATACCATTGATAAGTTGATACAGATAAACTTTCTACACAATGGTTGATACCATACCATTGATAAGGTGATACAGACAAACTTTCTACACAATGGTTGATACCATACCATTGATAAGTTGATACAGATAAACTTTCTACACAATGGTTGATACCATACCATTGATAAGTTGATACTGATAAACTTTCTACACAATGGTCGATACCATACCATTGATTATCTGCTACAAATAACCATTCTACACAATGATTTATATACCATTGATAAGTTGATACAGATAAACTTTCTACAAAATGATTGATATCATACCATTGATAAGTTGCTTCAAATAACCATTCTACACAATAATCGGTATCATACCATTGATAAGTTGCTACAAATAACCATTCTACAGAATGTTTGCTACAAATAGCCATTCTTTACAATGGCTGCTACCATTGATAAGTTGCTACAATTAACCATTCTACACGATGATTGCTACCATTGATATGTTGCTACAAAGCATCATTCTACTCAATGATGCTGCTATTGATATGTTGCTACAAATCACTATTCTACTCAATGATTGCTACCTTTGATATGTTGCTACAAATCATCATTCTACTCAATGATTGCTACCATTGATATGTTGCTACAATTCACCATCCTTCGCAATCATTGCTACCATTGATATGTTGCTACAAATCACCATTCTACTCAATGATTGCTACCTTTGATATGTTTCTACAAATCACCATTCTACTCAATGATTGCTGCCATTGATATGTTGCTACAAATCACCATTCTACTCAATTATTGCTATCATCGATATGTTGCTACAAATCACCATTCTACTCAATGATTGCTACCATTGATATGTTGCTACAAATCATCATTCTATTCAATGATTGCTACTATTGATATGTTGCTACAAATCACCATTCTACTCAATGATTGCTACCATTGATATGTTGCTACAAATCACCATTCTACTCAATGATTGCTGTCATTGATATGTTGCTACAATTCACCATCCTTCACAATCATTGCTACCATTGATATGTTGCTACAAATCACCATTCTACTCAATGACTGCTACCATTGATATGTTTCTACAAATCACCATTCTACTCAATGACTGCTACCATTGATATGTTTCTACAAATACTACCTAACACTTTGAGTTGTGTTAGAAACGTTTCCTTAGTTTAAATTGTACGACACGTGGAACTATCTGTCCCTACTGATTGTCAAAAAAGTGGAATACTTTTAGTCGGAGTTATAGAGCCCAATGAAATGAGGAGCTTCTTATGTTGTCAAACTAGTAGAGATGGCCATGTTTGACATTATCAATCAAACAGCGTTTACGGAGTTAGTATGTTTTGGTGTAAATTGCCGGAAAATTTATATAACATTCGTGAACTTTGAAAGTATTCAGATTATCATGGAGGTCTTGATTTTAATATTCATGACTCTTTTCTAAAATTCGACAAACCAGTACAACATTATTCTAACTGCTAATGCTACTAAACAATTATTCTCACTTCTTTTCCTGCTACATATATCATTGCTGTGTACACTCACTAACCTCATAATTAGAGGCTCGACTCCCACATATGGGAGATGTTCAGTCTCATCAACAGGAAGTCTGATATCGTATGTAAATTGATATCAAATATTTTTCTCTGGAAAAGTACGGTTATCTGACGTAATCCTGATCTCTATACTTTATAAATCATCATCATCATTGAGTAACGCCTCCGCATCGAAGGTTGGCTACCATGGAGCGTCATTGCACTCTGTCTCTTGCTTTGATGGTGCAAATTGTCATAGGTTGACTTGTCCGTCTTTTGATGTTACTCGTCCATGTTAGTCTTGGTCTGCCTCTGCCTCTTTTATCTTGTATTTTCCCTTCCAATATTACTTGTATTAGGATGTTGTGTCTTTTAACATGCGCCAAAAATTTCATTTGTCTTGTTCTAATTGTGTTTAGTAGTTCTCTTTTTATTTTTAGTTGTTTTAAAACTTCATCGTTTATTTTCTTTTCTTTCCATCCAATTCTACCTATTCTTCTATAAATCCATATTTCACTTTACAAATGCACAACTACAACTATCACTTCTATCACTTTTACTATTCTTCTCTCTATAGTTACACTACCAGCGATTGTTGTTGCATCATCCTCTACTTACTCTTGTTCATGAACTGATAAAGTAGTGGCCGATAGATTTGGCGGAAAGCAACATTATCTTTATTCATTAATTTAGTCATAACCATTGAGTGAAATATGCTTAAGTCTTGAGCGCGATGTACATCACATTTTTGTATTGTCAAACTTTAATAACACTTGACTTCATCTCCAGGATTTTCGTGCAACTAAGAACTGCAAGCACACTTCGCCAACGCACCAAATTGTGCGCTATATTCCCCAACAGAGCCCATTTTAATCCTGCCGCCATTGCATCTGTCTCAACGGTTTTTCTCCACGCCTGCTTGGCATTCTAACTTTCCTATTTCCTTGCAAATTCCGATCCATTGACCGTCATGAAATATTGCTTGGTGGGTTCCGAAATGCGTGGCCTTGCTATCCCTAATTTCTTTTCTTGAGCTCTTTTCCTACTGGTTATCTGATTAGTTCCTTCCCAACGGTTTTTCATTTGTAATTTTATTTGCGGGTTTTAAAAATAACGATGATAACATGGCGTATGCTCCTAATTTATGCAAAGAAGATAATAACATAACATGTGAGTTGCTTGAAAATAACAATTATTATTCTAAAAAATACAGAATGAGAAATGATGACATAAAAGGAATTGTTTTAACCACATTCAACACGAAACACATAGAACAACAGATCCAGCATCAAACACATAGAACAGTAGATCCAGTATTAAACACATAGAATAGTAGACTCGGCATTAAGCACACGGAACACAAAATACGGCATCAAACACATAGAACAGTAGATCCGGTATTAAACACATAGAACAGTAGACTCGGCATTAAGCACACGGAACACAAAATACGGCATCAAACGCATTGAACAGTAGATCCGGTATTAAACACATAGAACAGTAGACTCGGCATTAAGCACACGGAACACAAAATACGGCATCAAACACATTGAACAGTATATCCTGTATTAAACACATAGAACAGCAGATCCGGCATCAAATATACGAAAAAACAAATGTGGCATCAAATACATAAAACAACATATCTGGCAACAAAACAGAAACAACAGATCTCGTAACAAACACATAGAACAACAGATATGACATCGACACATAGACCAACAGATTCGACGTCAAAAACATAGAACAACTGTTTCGACACGAAGCACACATAGCAAGAGATTCGGCAAGAAATGTATGGAACAACAGAAACGAAAGTGGTTCTGCTGTCTCATGAAAATGGAACCTTCCCCTTCACTAACACACATCGCCAACAACAACAGACGATCTAGTTTCAGAAGTCTTGGAAGTCATAGTCAGATGAAAAAAGAAAAATTATAACAAATACCTGCATCGGTACGGATTAACAACACTTGGCTTTGTCAAGAAAGCTGCAGCTAGTTACAGCGGTTCACTGCAGAAATTGTTAATATAGATGACATATATTACATACATTATTTTAGTAATGAAGAGGTTCTGAGAAAGGTCAAAGCAAAAAGAGAGCTAATTTCCAATGTTAGGAAGAGACAATCATCATTTTTTGGCCATGTAATGAGAAGAGAACAGCTTGAATATATTGTAACAACTGGAAAAATTGAGGGACGAAGAGATAGAGGGAAGCAAAGAGAAAAAATAACAGACGGCTTAAGAGAATGGCTTGGCAGAAGGTCAACAACAGAAATGATAAATAGCTGCCGAGATCGACAGTTGTGGAGAGACATGATCACCTACTCCACTAGGCCCGGTACTTGATGATGATGATGATGATTTTACATACAATAAATGTCGTATGTCGTCATACACTGTATATTTTATTATCATTTGATAAATGTACTGGATACATTGATAATCTCCTTTGAATGAATTTGAACTAGTCAAACGGAGATAACTTGGTGCGTGGGATGATAGAGAAACAATATCTGTCAGATCGAAGTGTTATTTAGCTCGTCAGTGAAAATCAGAATATCTCTGAACACTATACGTGATGTTTTCATGGCCCTAGAACAGGTTTAAACTAAACTTTAGCTGTTGGAGGCACCATGGGGGCACTTCTACCTACTTCACTTAAAGCTACCACCACAAGCAAAATGTTTAGTTGAGTATTGTTATTAATTTAGTAAAGCACTTTGTAAGGTGAATTATTACTATTATCATCATTTTTATTATTACTATTATTATTATAGAAAAAGAGTTCTTAAATGTTATGTAGAGCCAGTCTTAACATATGGATGTGAATCATGGGCAATAGGAGAACAGACAAGAAAATCACTAGAGTCTGTAGAAATGTGGTATTACAGAAGAATGTTGAGAATACCATGGTCAGCTATGAAAAGTAATGAAAACGTTCTGAAGGAGGCCAACACAAATAGAGAGCTAATTTCCAATATTAGGAAGAAACAATCTTCATTTTATGGAAATGTAATGAGAAAGGAACAGCTGGAGTATATTCTCACAACTGGGAAAGTCGAGGGACGAAGAGATATAGGGAATCAAAAATAAAAGATACAACAAACAGTTTAAGAGAATGGCTTGGAAGAAGGTAAACAACAGAAATGATAAATAGCTGTCGAGATCGAAAGTTGCGGAGAGACATGATCACCTACGCCAGCAGGCTTGGTACTCGATGATGATAATGATGATAGCGTTGTTAACCTTAGCATTTTTAATTCGAATAACATAGAGCCATATAAATATGGCAAAACATAAGAAAATTTGAGGAAGCTGATTGTTGCGGTCTATGCTGGCCCACTGACCCGGATTACTATGAAAGGTTACGGATTAATAGGGTAGTAAAAAAATGTCTACAATAAAAAAAACACATTTTTGTGACAAGAATTTATAGATGAGGCCAAAGCAAAAAGAGAACACATTTCCAACATTAGGAAGAAACAATCATAATTTTTTAGCCATGTAATGAGAAGGGAACAGCTAAAGTATATTGTAACAACTGAGAAAATAGAGATAGAGAAAAGAGATAGAGGGAAACAATGAGAAAAGATATCAGATAGCTTAAGAGAATGGCTTGGCAGAAGGTCAACAACAGAAATGATAAATAACTGTCGAGATCGAAAGTTATGGAGAGACATGATCACCTACGCCAGTAGGCCCGATACATGATTATTATTATAATGCATATATATAGAATATCTGATTGAGTACATGTTAGAACGTTACTCTATGTTCTGCTCAAATGGTAAGGTGACCATATTTTTGAAATCCCATTCCGGGACGGAATAATTTTACTTCAACTTTCCACCAATAAAATTACATTTCTTCTTGCTGTCATTTTCAAGTGAATAATACATACATTTTAAAACATCTAATAATATAGACTTACAATACGCTATCAGGATAATCAGGAGATAAAAAAAAAAAACAGTGATACTCACTTAAATTGAAGGTGAAACAGAGATGCTGTACTTTTCAGATGAGTGAATTTTCTGTAAAATGTCCTTCTTTGTATGCAGCATCTTATAAAATTCGACACATGTTCCCTCATAGTTCACTTTGGTGATCAACATGGCTTTTAAAGTTTCAACACCTAGTTGTGTTTTATCATTTGTCCACAAACTGTTCATCAGAGAAAACACTCGTTCTGTTGCAGCATTTGTTCCAGGTAGACACAAAAAGAACTCTGCCAACTTCAGAATATGTGAAACGGGTACACGATTGTTTCTGAAGTGGGAAGCTAGTTCAATCCAACGCTGCCCTGGTAATGTTTTATTAAGACTCCACTCACTAATTTTTTGTGAAGTAACGAACTGTTTCATGTAGACATATTCGTCATACATTTCATTTTCTGGAAAGTCGACTGAAGGCACTGTTTGACTCACTAATGATGAAGACTTCTCAATATCTTCCCAATTTGGTGTTCTGTTCAGCATTACCCAGCTGTAAGACTCTAGGTTTTGAAAATTATTTGCAGCCCATTTCTTCAAATAACTTAAAGCTGTTTCATAAAATGAAGAAACACTGGCGTTAAACTTTTTCACATCATCACGTGGAAATCCTTCCATTTCCAGCTTTTTAAGGATTATCTGAACTCTTGATGGCAAGAAGCCGTCTTCCAGCTTGGACTCCAAGATAGCTTTCAACCTATTGATGTTGTCAATGACTTCAAATACAGTGACCATCTGTCCCTCTACTTTCTGCACTGCTTCGTGGAAAGAGGATACCTGACTGTGAACCAAAATAAGCCATGCCTCAGACAGTGGGTTTTCAAAGAATTCCTGTATAAAAACTGGGCATCTGTCTTGAGATTGAAAATATGATTTTAGAGGCAGGAACATGTAAAGAACCCTTTAAACAGCAGGTAAGAGCGCAAGCCACCTAGTTTGTGCATAACCTAAAATCATCTGGAAGTCTGTGTCGACAAACTGACAAAACTCCTTGAGACTTTCAACTCTAACTGTTTATGATTTGAAGTACAGATACATTTTTGCAATAGTCATTTCAACATCAACAGGCAATACGTCTGCAGCTGCTCGAACAGTGTTGTGGAAAATATGGCAAGCACACCCAACACCTATCAAACTATGTCCAAGGTTTTCTTTCAGTTTTGTGAAAACATTGTTCTGTCCTTTACTTTCAGCGCCCCCAAAATTAGAATTTGTGTTGTCTGCACATAATCCAACTACTTTCAGTTCTAAACCATTTTCAGTTAGACAGTCAATAAGAAAACTACTTACTATATCAGATGTTTCACCCGGCAATGACTTCAACTCTAATATTTTAACTTTCAGTCCCTTATTGCGATCAAAGTATCTGACAAGCAAAGGAAAAATCTTGATTTCTTTGTGGTTGGAGGCATCTGTCAGTATGGAGATAAATGTTACGTTTTCTAGGTCACATCTCAACTCGTTTAGAGCATGGGGTGTGAACACATTCCGAATAATAGCTTCTGTTTTCGTACGTGCACAAGCAAATTTTGGTTCTAAAGTTACCTGAAGCAATTTTGATGTGCAGTCCATAGATCTAAACGTGTGATTGTGCATCACTGTATGATATGCAAAGGCACCTTCTGTAGCAGCTAACTGTTCTTCTTTGTCACCAACCTGTTCAGCTCGAAAAAAAATTTGTCAACGACGAGCTTGATGCAGCAGTAGCGACGGCTCTCTTATGTTTATCACTATTTATGTGGCTCTTAATATCACCACGTCCACTATGGTTAATAGTAAACCCGGATGAACATATATTACATCTTACAGTGAAGTCTGATGACGATGTAGACTTTTTTTTTATAAAAGGGTATTCCTTTTGTAAATCTTGATTAAAACTACAATTACGCTTCGGTGCAATTTTTTGCGAAAGTGAAAGTGAAAGTTAGTAACACAACGAATATATACGAGATTTAAAACTAGGAGCGCATTCTACTGTTTTGATATTAAACAAAATTGTCTACACAGCAACGGAATAATATTTTTTTTTAATTGAAGAAATGTACGCCGTATACCAAAATAGTAAAATTGGTAAACGTTTGTGTCCCAAATTATTTTTTATCAAATCCGGGACAAAAGCTAAAAAATATGCCAAAATCGGGACAAAACCGGTATGGCAGCTAATCCGGGACAAAGGTTTCAAAAATGTCAAATTCCGGAACTGTCCCGGACAATCCGTGACGAATGGTCACCTTACAATTGGCCAAGTGCATCCGTTTTCTGCCAGCATTTTATTCAGGTTTGCTTTCCTTCGCCTTTGATTGTCCCCAATCTTCCTGCAAGGCAATAGTTTGCCTTTTATTAAGGGGATTCTGCCCTTAGATGGTCGGCCGTCCCGGATTTGCGAGTACAATTTGCCCGAGCTTTGTGTAGAGGTTTCTCTCTCATTTGTGGTCTGGTCTTCGAAGCATTTCATCACCTCCTGCTTGTTTATATATATATATATATATATATATATATATTTCCGACCAGAGCGTGTGTAATAATATATATAGTAAAAAAGTAAAGTGCCCTGTAACGCCAAGTGGCGTATATGGAATATGGTGTTAGTGACCATAATTTTTACAGACCTTCGGCACATGATTTTTGGGATAATGTGGTCAGTATTACTTCCGTGCCGGTTTACTTTCCCAGAAACAAAAACTGGTACCCATTTAAGGCTGGGTGAACCCGGAAGCCGTCGATCAGGATTAAACCCGACCTTTTGTCCTTTGTAGTCCAGTTCACTAACCACTGAGCTATCGCGGATCTTATATATATATATGTATATATTTCCCACTCAAATTCACCTCACTTTATCTATTCAGTAACTAAATAAGTTCCTGGCACACGATCAGAGAGCTCAAATATTCATTTGCATCTCTCTCTTTTTTTTTCTCACTACTATCATCCTTCCAATTATTTTAACTAAACAAATACTGTGGTAGCAGCAATCAATTTAATGAAGTTAATTTTAAACTGTTTTTTTAATACCTTAAATTAACAAGTACATAAAAATATTTAATTATAAAAAGCGTACAAAAATGTGTACCCTAACGTCTAATTATATCCACTTTTATAATTACTCCCTTTATTGAAACTATTAAAAGTGCGTAAAAGCACAGCAGGAGTAGGAAAACAAAAATGGGGATTTATTGTACTGATGGTAATTGTTCAGTAATTGCGTGGTTGCTCTATAAAAAAATAGTGTGAAAGTCAATGTGATAGCTTGGGTAAGATTATTTTTTTGTGTTTGGTGAAAGTACAATTGCTCGTTTGGGTTTTAAAAAATGATAACTGGCGTTCCAGTTAATAGGAATTAGTTTCATCACGCGTCGGTAAATTGTTATTGCTTGTTTTATATGAAAGTCAGTGTCATAGTCGCCGGTCTCATTTGTCTTCTTTCTTTAACTGTTAGCATCCGTTCACTGCTCAATATCTTTATGTTCTCAGTTCATAGTTATTGTGATCTAATTCATAGTGTATCTCTCTTTCTTCCTCTCTCTCTCTTCTCTCTCTTCTTCTCTCTAATTTTCTCTCTAATTTTCTCTCTCTTGTTCTCTCTCTTTTTCTGTGTCATCTTCTCTCTCTTTTTCTCTTTCTTTTCTCTCTCTTCTTCTCACTCTTCTTTTCTCTCTTTCTTTTTCTCTCTCTTTTTCTCTCTCTTTTTCTCTCTCTTCCTCTCTCTCTTTTTCTCTCTCTCTCTTTCTCTCTCTTTTTCTTTTTCATTTTCTCTCTTTTTTCTTTTTCTTTCTCTTGTTCTCTCTCTTTTTCTCTCTCTTTTCTCTCTCACACTCTCTCTTTTTCTCTCTCTTTTTCTGTATCTTCTTCTCTCTCTTCTTCCCTCTCTTTTTCTTTCTTTTCTCTCTCTTCTTATCTCTATTTTTCTCTTTTTTTCTCTCTCTCTCTCTCCACTTCTCTCTCTTTTTCTCTCTCTCTTTTTCTCTTTCTTTTTCTCTCTTTTCTTCTCTCTCTTTTTTCGTTGTCTCTCATTTCTTCTCTCCCTTTGTCTCCCTCTTCTTCTCTCTCTGGGGTTGTCACGTTAAAGGTCTACTTGATGTATTGAAACTACCTTATTCTTTGTCTCCAACAGTATGTTGCTATCCAGAACATGTGTGTGTTTGTGAGTGTGTGTGTGTGTGAGTGTGTGTGTGTGTGTGTGTGTGTGTGTGTGTGTGTGTGTGTGTGTGTGTGTGTGTGTGTGTGTGTGTGTGTGTGTGTGTGCGTGTGTGTGTGTGTGCGTGTGTGTGTGTGTACTTGTGTTTACAAGACTTCGTGGCTGGATTTTTTTTTTTACCGATTTGAAAACATCAGAATATGACTAAGCAACCAAAAAACAATCGTCAAATAGCAAATTGCGAAATGAATTTTTCTTAAGAAACCAAAATTAGTAAGGAAGAACAAAAAGAGGGAAAGAAAGAAATTATATAAAACACAACGAAACGACTCTAATGCATGAGTTTTCGCAACCATTTCTGGGTGTTCATTCCAAATTTTGAATGCCTTTTCCTCTGTCTCGAGCACTCAAAAATTGTCCAAGTGAGTGCATACTTGAAGGTTTCGGCAGATTTCAAAGTGGACGAAAAATAATTCAGTGACGTATGTACACAGATTTATGTGTAATCATCGGAGAAATTGGTGCTGATATTAACCGATAAATTCAGTTATTTGTTGATAAATCCTGCATACATTAATCAAAGATTTTTGCGTGATTTTCCGGCTTCACAAGTGGATGCCAGTCGTTTGAAGATGACCACCGCTCTGGCAGTCCATCCACCTCCCACGCCAATGAAACCGTGATACGTGCAAGAAATCGTTCGCCCTAACCGTCGTTTGACGTCACAGAGTAGTCATCGAGGGTGTAAGAAGAGCAGTTTCTACTTGCCGTGACATTTTAAGTGAAGATTTCTCAGTGTGACATGTGTCAACGAAATTCGGCTCTAGAGCAAAGGAAAAATAGAGTGTCAATTTGCATTGATCTCTTTGGGTTACCCTACAACGATCCCAACGTCAAGTCATCGATAATCACTGGTGATGAAACCTGAGTGTACGGGCATGCTCAAGAAACAAGGTCAATGCCACCTTAATGGAGAATAATATTATCATGACTTCGACTGAAGAAGACAAGACAGGTGAGTGTCAATATCAGGACTAAATTGATTGTGTTCTTCGACATTATTTTTTATTCTTTTTTTTTTCTTTTTTCTTTTTTCACTGATACCTGATAGGTGTCGTGGTTTTATCATTTGTCGTTCTTGAACTGCTCGAACTGTCTGAATTAATGATTTTCCCTTGTTGTTACATGTCTCTGTCACTGCATCTATCCATCTTCTTCTGGGTCTTCCTCTTGGTCTTTTTCCATGCATTCTTGAGAAGAACGCCCTTCATGGTGATGATTCATTTTGACCAGGTGGCCAAACCATTTAAGTTGTTGTTCTATATATTCTTGGCAGGGTTTTGTTCTTCAACATTAATGAACTAATTTATTATAAACGCCTCCTTAGAGTACAGAGAGTTAAAACAACATTCTACATATCCATTCCACATCGCATCCGCTAATCGCAGTCATTGTCCTGATAAATGACATACCGACAATTGAGTCATTCACCATAATAGTGGTCCTACACATACCTCAAAACAAATTAAATTTGCAACACCGCAGTACTTTGCTTTCATACCGTCTATATGCACTTGACCTTGCCCCTCCAAGCGATATTCTTGTTCCCATATGTGGACACAAATATGAAAAGGTCACCCATTGGATAAAATTGAGTAAATCCAAACTCGACGAGACATTTGAGGGTCATCACAAAGCGACTTCCAGAGATAGTTCTATTAATAGCAAACCACTGGAGTAAGTATATATTTGTTTTGTGTTTTTAAATAATAATAACGGCACTGCTTGGAGCTGGGTCATCCCAGTTTTTTCAGAACACAGAATATATTTGCCAGAAATTCGATGATAGGAAAGCAAATGTCCTCCATGCATCAATGATAGGAAAGCAAATGTCTTCCTTGCATCGATGAGAAGAAAGCAAATGTCTTCCTTGCATCGATGAGAAGAAAGCAAATGTCCTCCTTGCCTCGATGAGAAGAAAGCAAATGTCCTCCTTGCATCGATGAGAAGAAAGCAAATGTCCTCCTTGCATCAATGACAGGAAAGCAAATGTCCTCCTTGCATCAATGACAGGAAAGCAAATGTCCTCCTTGCATCGATGAGAAGATAGCAAATGTCCTCCTTGCATCGATGAGAAGATAGCAAATGTCCTCCTTGCATCGATGAGAAGAAAGCAAATGTTTTCCATGCATCAATGACAGGAAAGCAAATGTCTTCCATGCATCAATGACAGGAAAGCAAATGTCTTCCTTGCATCGATGAGAAGAAAGCAAATGTCCTCCTTGCATCAATGACAGGAAAGCAAATGTTTTCCATGCATCAATGACAGGAAAGCAAATGTCTTCCATGCATCAATGACAGGAAAGCAAATGTTTTCCATGCATCAATGACAGGAAAGCAAATGTCTTCCATGCATCAATGACAGGAAAGCAAATGTCTTCCTTGCATCGATGAGAAGAAAGCAAATGTCCTCCTTGCATCAATGACAGGTAAGCAAATGTCTTTCATGCATCAATGACATGAAAGCAAATGTCCTCCTTGCATCGATGAGAAGATAGCAAATGTCCTCCTTGCATCGATGAGAAGATAGCAAATGTCCTCCTTGCATCGATGAGAAGAAAGCAAATGTTTTCCATGCATCAATGACAGGAAAGCAAATGTCTTCCATGCATCAATGACAGGAAAGCAAATGTCTTCCTTGCATCGATGAGAAGAAAGCAAATGTCCTCCTTGCATCAATGACAGGAAAGCAAATGTTTTCCATGCATCAATGACAGGAAAGCAAATGTCTTCCATGCATCAATGACAGGAAAGCAAATGTTTTCCATGCATCAATGACAGGAAAGCAAATGTCTTCCATGCATCAATGACAGGAAAGCAAATATCTTCCTTGCATCGATTAGAAGAAAGCAAATGTCTTCCATACATCAATGACAGGAAAGCAAATGTTTTCCATGCATCAATGACAGGAAAGCAAATGTCTTCCATGCATCAATGACAGGAAATCAAATGTCTTCCATGCATCAATGACAGGAAAGCAAATGTCCTCATTGCATCGATGAGAAGAAATCAAATGTCTTCCATGCATCAATGACAGGAAAGCAAATGTCTTCCATGCATCAATGACAGGAAAGCAAATGTCTTGCGTGCATCAATGACAGGAAAGCAAATGTCTTGCGTGCATCAATGACAGGAAAGCAAATGTCCTTGCATCGATGAGAAGAAAGCAAATGTCTTCCATGCATCAATGACAGGAAAGCAAATGTCTTCCATGCATCAATGACAGCAAAGCAAATGTCTTCCATGCATCAATGACAGGAAAGCAAATGTCCTCCTCGCATCGATGAGAAGAAAGCAAATGTCCTCCTTGCATCAATGAGAAGAAAGCAAATGTCCTCCTTGCATCAATGACAGGAAAGCAAATGTTTTCCATGCATCAATGACAGGAAAGCAAATGTCTTCCGCGCATCAATGACAGGAAAGCAAATGTCCTCCTTGCATCGATGAGAAGAAAGCAAATGCTTTCCTTGCACTCTACGTAGAACAGATTAATCAAAAAGACTTGAATGACTGATGACCAAAAATATAATTTCAAAGATACGCGAGAACTTGGTTCTGACTGATGAAAACCGTATTACAACAGATATCATGAGTGTAAAACATTCGAGTTCTTGCAACACTACCCCTAGTCCTAATGGTATCTAATTCGACGATATAAACCAACTATTAGAGGATGGTATGAAAGGCCTGGCCAGATAAGTTAATGCAAACCAGTTCAGACTCCACAGCTACCTTCTTCCAGTGCTCAAGCCTAATAAAGATCAATCCCAGAAACAGAATTACAACTTGGGAAATTACCACTGGCAAGCGTGAGACAATATCAGCAAGGTATGCAAAACCGTAATACGTCACTTCAATTCATGATGAAACCGATACAAGCCCTAGTCAACCCAGGAAGAGCAGCAGTAACATTGTTCGTCTTTAATAATCACATTGTTAACACAGACATGAGAGTTGATAAAAATGTATAACGAGCAATTGGTTAGAATTGGGCCGAAACGTCGTTTAGTCTGTGTCGTCCACTTATCACGTAAAGCTTCTAACATACCATTTTTATTTTTTTTTTTTATTTTCCTCATATTCAGCTTTACTGCAGCTTCGCATTTTATGCATTCATTTGCATTTCTTTGCCTTAACCCCAATTGGTTAGAACCAATATGATAAAATGTAAAAAGTGAAATTTGATCATAGCTTAAATGCCATGCTGGCCATGTAATATCAAAAGCTTTTTCTTCTTCCTTTCAGCTTCCTGTGGAGCACAGGTCTTCAGCAAATACTTTCCAAGCCCTCACGTTTCTTGCCATGTTTTTAATGATCTCCCCATGCCTCCCCCATCCTCTTTATCTATGCTTCCACCTGTCTTCTCCGTGTATATTTTGGCCTTTCTCTTTGTTTCATCCCCTGGGGATTAAAAGAAATAACAAAAGCTCTCAGAATATTATCGACAAGTTTATGACAGCTTGTCTGCATCGAGAAACGGTTGTTTGTGTTCTTGAATCGAGAACTAATCCTCTCTCGTCCATCTCGCCCACAACACCATAGCCATTCTCACTGTTAGTTCGGCCTGTATTGACAGACTTGGAAAACTGCAAAAATGAAGCTATGTGCACTATATAGGGAGGAACGGTACATCATGTGTGACAAACAAAATGATGTGAACAGATTAATGATGGGTAAATCATAGGGATCGGTCGCACTGAAGATACTATTAAACTGGTGTGCGGGCAGTCTAACTTTGATTCTGGGGTAGAATGTGTAGCTGTGTCTCGAGGAATCGGTGCAAGCTTTGCTATTAGTGCCACACTAGACAGTGGATGCAGAGGACAGAATCCTGTTATGGTTAATGCAGAGGTTAATTAATACCTTCATCTTTGGAGATTTCAAGGACAGTGACTCTCGAATCTACTATACAGTTCTGTAATACACCATCAACGAAATGGATGGGTGTTTACTCCACATTTCAACGTTAGAACTATTCATGAAGATAGTGAGACCTACGCATTGATAACCAGTAGTGTGGCGATGGAGATCATGGCCGTAACAAGGGCTTTTATCTGGTTAGTCACAAGATTACACTAATTTCTGCGTGATGAGTGTTCTCGATGAGCTTGATCCGTAAAGCTCAGACAGGTAGCACTCGCAGTCAATATCTTTATTCAACACAAAGGTAACAAGAATTCGGCTGTCTTGCCTTCATGGTGTCGTATCACGTTGGGATAAAAGGGAACCGAGGAGCAGATGAGTGACCGTTTCGGCGAGATTAGCAGGTGGACTACTAAACACAATTCAAACAGGACAAATGCGATTTTTGGGTCATGTTAAAAGACACAACAGCCTACTAATAGTAATCCTGGAGAGGAAAATACAAGGTAAAAGAGGCAGAGGCAGACCATGATTAACATAGACGAGTAACATCAAAAGATGGACAAATCAGCATATGACAACCTGCACCATCAAAGCAAGAGACAGAGCAGAATGGCGCTCCATGGTAGCCAACCTTCGTTGCGGAGAAGGCACTCGATGATGAGGATGATGATGATGATGATGAGCAGGTGGACAGCCAAAGGATATGGCAGACAGCATTATCAACCTAAGAGATATGGGTAGAATTAAAGACTTTAAATAAAATCAAATTACATCCACTTCTGGACTGCGTGGACGGGAAGAGTTAAATCGGTTTTATCAGAATAGAACGGTTAAAGTTACATACGGAACGAGACTAGAATCAGAGTCTTAGCGCAAGAGTTGTCATCCATATGTGCTCGGCCTCCTATCCAGAAGTGTTCGGAGACTTCTGAATAGTGTCGCTTCAAACATCAAAACTCACGATGCAAGCCGGCGTTCCTCGCCTTCCAAGAGTACTATACCCTGGTACACATTTTTACCAGTGGCTGTGTCGACCGCGCAGGATTTTTTCCCAATCACTAGTACAATTCACACTGCTTCCTACGGGAATCGAACACGGGTTGTCCGAACGTCGATAGCTCAGTTGGGTAGTTTTCCCAACCAGGCTACCGAGGCCCCATTCTGTACAAATGAAAGGAATGGTCAAACTAACGCTTAACAGGCCAATTAGGTGTGTGCTAATGAACATTTTGAGGAGAAGATAGGAGATATCGATGTGTCCTGAGTCCATGATGATGATCCTAACATAACATAACGAAATATAACATAACACATGATAACATAAGAAAAGAAAACGGATTTGAAGAAACGCACGATAGAAAAGCCGATTAGTGTACTTACTTGTCAACAAAAACAATCACTCCGCGAGTTGTATGAATGACTCTTGTATATTTATTACTAGATATCGTTGTTTATATTCACGCAAAGTCTGGCTCATTCTTTTTTTATATTTGCTTCCTGTTTTCTCTTTAAAAGTTGTCGATCATTTTTACATGCATGCTACGGTTTTATTTTTCTCTTCGGTTAGTCTTACATTCATTCAGCACTGTGGCCCCTCTCTGTGGTCAATCTTTCATTCATTCAGCACTGTGGCCCCTCTCCGTAGTCAATCTTTCATTCATTCAGCACTGTAGCCACTCTCTGTGGTCAATCTTTCATTCATTCAGTGTTGTGGCCCCTCTCTGTGGTCAATCTTTCATTCATTCAGCACTGTAGCCCCTCTCCGTAGTCAATCTTTCATTCATTCAGCACTGTAGCCACTCTATGTGGTCAATCTTTCATTCATTCAGTATTGTGGCCCCTCTCTGTGGTCAATCTTTCATTCATTCAGCACTGTAGCCACTCTCTGTGGTCAATCTTTCATTCATTCAGCACTGTAGCCCCTCTCCGTAGCCAATCATTCATTCATTCAGCACTGTAGCCACTCTCTGTGGTCAATCTTTCATTCATTCAGTATTGTGGCCCCTTTCTGTGGTCAATCTTTCATTCATTCAGCATTGTGTCCCCTCTCTGTGATCACTCTTTCATTCAGTCAGCACTGTAGTCCCTCTCCGTAGTCAATCTTTCATTCATTCAGCACTGTAGCCACTCTCTGTGGTCAATCTTTCATACATTCAGTATTGTAGCCACTCTCTGTGGTCTATCTTTCATTCATTCAGCACTGTAGCCCCTCTCCGTACTCAACCTTTCATTCATTCAGCACTGTAGCCACTCTCTGTGGTCAATCTTTCATTCATTCAGTATTGTGGCCCCTCTCTGTGGTCAATCTTTCATTCATGCAGCGCTGTAGCCCCTCTCCGTAGTTAATCTTTCATTCATTCAGCACTGTAGCCACTCTCGGTGGTCAATCTTTCATTTATTCAGCATTGTGGTCCCTCTCTGTTGTCAATATTTCATTCAGTCAGCATTGTGGCCCCTCTATGTGGTCAATCTTTCATTTATTCAGCATTGTGGCCCCTCTATGTGGTCAATCTTTCATTCATTCAGCATTGTGGCCCCTCTCTGTGGTCAATCTTTCATTCATTCAGCATTGTGGCCCCTCTCTGTGGTCAATCTTTCATTTATTCAGCATTGTGGCGCCTCTCTGTGGTCAATCTTTCATTCATTCAGCATTGTGGCCCCTCTCTGGGGTCAGTCTTTCATTCATTCAGCATTGTGGCCCCTCTCTGTGGTCAATCTTTCACTCATTCAGCATTGTGGCCCCTCTATGTTGTCAATCTTTCATTTATTCAGCAATGTTTCCAGTTCTCTACTGTCAGTCGTACATTAATTTATTATTGTTTCTTTTCTATGTAGTCAGCCTTCCATTCACTCAACATTGTTTTCCTTCTATATAGTCAGTCTCCCCATTCACTCAACATTGTTTTCTTTCTATGTTGTCAGTCTTCCATTCACTCAACATTGTTTTCTTTCTATGTTGTCAGTCTTCCATTCACTCAACATTGTTTTCCTTCTATATAGTCAGTCTCCCCATTCACTCAACATTGTTTTCTTTCTATGTAGTCAGTCTTCTATTCACTCAACATTGTTTTCTTTCTATGTAGTCAGTCTTCTATTCACTCAACATTGTTTTCTTTCTATGTTGTCAGTCTTCCATTCACTCAACATTGTTTTCCTTCTATATAGTCAGTCTCCCCATTCACTCAACATTGTTTCCTTTCTATGTAGTCAGTCTTCTATTCACTCAACATTGTTTCCTTTCTATGTAGTCAGTCTTCTATTCACTCAACATTGTTTCCTTTCTAAGTAGTTATTTTCATTCAACATTTATTTTTGTTCTATCTTCTGGACAATGTAAGTCTAGTAGATATGATTGTTTGTTTTCGTGTTTTTCGCACTTAATTCTCATCATACAAGTCATGAATCATACAAATGTATCTTAAGTTCTTTTCTTCATTCTTATCTTCAATTCTCTGAACACTACATTATGTCTCTCACTCATTTTCATGGTAATTTTGGGCTACATTGCGAACAGACGTGTTCTGATGGCTGTGACATCATATGTGACATAGAAAGAGCAGACTGTACGCGCAAGGAAGCGTACTACGGGCCAGACTGCACTCTCAAATGTCCTGACCACTGTTTCAACGACACCTGTGAACAGTCAACCGGGATCTGTTCATGCAAGGGAACGTTCTACGGGTCAGACTGCACTCTCAAATCTCCGTACAACTGTTTGGACGATATCTGTTAACAGTTCATGGGGGCCGGCGTCTCGTATGTCGATGATTCCCACGTTAAGAAGAGTCTGCCGACTACAACAAACCCAAGCATATGGATACCTTAATGTGTACTGGATATTTTCTTTCTGTGCTGGACATGGTTGATTTCTTGGTGTGTTTCATTGCTAGCCAAGGCTCATATCTTGGCTTGTGTGTGTGTGCTGGTCATGGCTCATATCTTGGTGTGTGTCATGTTAGTCATATCTCATATCTTTGAGTGTCCGTGTTAATCATGTCTCCTATCTTTAAGTGTGTATGTGTTTAGTCATATATCATATCTTAGTGTGTATCTGTGTTTGTCATGTGTCATATCTTTGTGTTTTGGCTAGTGATATCTCATATCTCTGTGTGTATGTTTATGTTAGTCATATCTCATATCTTTGTGTGTGCATATCTGTGTATGTCACATCTCATATCCTTGTGTTTGCACGGCTATGCTAGTCACATCTCATATCATTGTGTGTGCCTATCTATGTTGGTCATATCTCATATCTTTGTGTGCATGTCCATGTTAGACATGTGTAATTTCTTTGTGGGTGCATGTCTATGTCAGTCATATCTCATATCTTTATGTGCATGTTTATGTTAGTCATGTGTCATATATCTTGATGTATGTCAGTGTTAGTCATGCCTCGTATCGCTATGTGCATGTATGTGTTTTGTCACATCTCATATCTTTGTGTGTGCATGTCTGTGTTAGTCACCTCTAGTGACTCGGGCAGATGGTGCTCGTAAACCTGGGAGGGCCGACCATCTAAGGGCAGAATCCCCCTACAGAAAAGATCACCTGCTGCCTTGCAGGAAGATTGGGGACAATCAAAGGCTAGGGAAAGCAAACCTGAATAAAATGCTGGCTGAAATCGGATGCACTGGGCCACTGGCGCAGAACACAGTGCAACGTTTTTAACGGGTGTTCAATCAGAGTGGATCTGGCAGACTCTAATTGTGATGTTCTGTTTGTAACACACCTAACCTGACAGCTGAGTTCATGTGAGGAGCTGGAATCCTACTCTGATTGGGTCCTGATCGCAGAGAGAGAGAGAGAGATACAGTCCAAGTTTAAATTCATAACGAACATCCTTTTTATTTGTTTTTTTATTTATTTTCCCACCAACATGTTTCTCTTAATTTTATGATAACCTTTAATATTCTATTTTCCCCAGAATTTTGTAATTAAATGATCTTTTCATTAGTGTCGCACAAGATCTCCAATGAAACATTTACGCTTGTCAAATTCCTTATATTGTTTATTATGTTTGTTTCCATATTAAAATTTATGTTTTCTAGACAGTAATTAACAACCACATTCATAACTGGCATTATCCCTTATTGTCTGATCGCTGCCAATAATAAACATATTGCCCCGCAAGGATGCATAGCGGATGTCAGTCAGATTTAAAGGTCATTTGTTTTTTCTTACATAGATTCATTTATACTTCTTTCATTTTCTGTTTTATTTTTATATTATTATCACTTTCTATCTCTCTCTCTCTCTCTCTCTCTCGCTCTCTCTCTCTCTATCTCCCTCTCTCTATCTCCCTCTCTCTATCTCCCTCTCTCTCTCTCTATCTCCCTCTCTCTCTCTATCTCTCTATCTCTATCTATCTCTCTCTATCTCCCTCTCTCTCTCTCCCTCTCTATCTCTCTCTCTCTCTCTCTATCTCTCTCTCTCTCTCTCTCTCTCTCTCTCTCTCTCTCTCTCTCGCTCGCTCTCTCGTCTTTGCCTTCGTTACCCATGCACGTCGGTGACTGACTTTGAAAGTTTCCTGCCTCAACTGATTTTTGCATGCTAGGTTTTGGCATGTGATAGATCATCTTCATTGTACATCGGACCAGCTCTAAAGTGCTCATATTCCATTCCCCAGCACCTCCTCTGTTTTCAGGACCGTCACAAGCTTGGGAAACACACAGAAGATGGTGTCACCTGAGATGCACAAAGTCCGTGTCATCGGTGAAGTCCATTAAATTGGAGAAGTGATTAACTAGATTTTTATTTTAAAATTGTTGCCGTTGACCATCTCTGACCTACTTATTTTAAAATTGTTGCCGTTGACCATCTCTGACCTACTTATTTTAAATTTTATTCCGTGTTGGCTTTTTAATGTGCGCAGAGTGCACACGAGACATCCTGTGTCGTCCGAGAGTGTTAGATTTCGGATCTCATAACCGAGAGCACCAGAGAAGGTAAAGTGAAGAGAAATCCACTGATTCGAACAGGAAAATGTCAACCGATAGATTCGAACAGGAAAATGTCAACCGACAGATTCGAACAGAAAAATGTCAACCGACAGATTCGAACAGAAAAATGTCAACCGACAGATTCGAACAGGAAAATGTCAAACCGACAGATTCGAACAGGAAAATGTCAACCGACAGATTCGAACAGGAAAATGTCAACCGACAGATTCGAACAGGAAAATGTCAACCGACAGATTCGAACAGGAAAATGTCAACCGACAGATTCGAACAGGAAAATGTCAACCGACAGATTCGAACAGGAAAATGTCAACCGACAGATTCGAACAGAAAAATGTCAACCGACAGATTCGAACAGAAAAATGTCAACCGATAGATTCGAACAGGAAAATGTCAACCGACAGATTCGAACAGGAAAATGTCAAACCGATAGATTCGAACAAAACATTTTAACCGACAGATTCGAATCAAGGACCTACCTGTTTTGCCTATTCACCTCCCAGCCCTATTTTTGCGTGTCAGATACAGATTACTGTTAATAGTTGTCTCGATGTGCATATACCTCATACAACAAATTCATAATGTTTGGACTGTTTAAACAATGCATTACTACCGGGCGTCCGGTCGTCAGTTGATATTATCAACGGCAGTTAAATTTACCAACATTTTTAAGTCTACAATAACAACACATCATAAGATCAGAAATTAAGAGCTGAGAAAAAAACTAGGAATTATTACCGCCTCAAAATACATAAAGAAATAACATATAAAAGGGTTTGGCCACGTGATAAGACTGAAAAACGAAAACGTAATACAACAAGCTTCAATAAACGTATCGAAAACACCAGACTCAAGGGTCGACAACGAGAAAGAAGAATTGAGGGAATATTAGAAACACTAGAAAACATAGAATTGAGGGAATATTAGAAACACTAGAAAACATAGAATTGAGGGAATATTAGAAACACTAGAAAACATAGAATTGAGGGAATATTAGAAACACTAGAAAACATAGAATTGAGGGAATATTAGAAACACTAGAAAACATAGAATTGAGGGAATATTAGAAACACTAGAAAACATAATAGCAGTAATGGTCAGAAGTGTAAAATGACTGCAAATTATATATCCCCTATAAGGTATGTGAGAAAGGAAAGTAAAAGAATAGCCACACAGTAGTGCAGAATGAAAACCGTGTCAATATTTAGATAAGGCGCTGAGATACTATTTAGCATATTGTGTCTGAGTGCCCCCTTTAACACAACTGCTTGCGCTGATCTGAAAGTGACACTTTAGTTCAATTCTGGAAACTTGATAGAGCTTTTACAAGTGCAGATACCTTTAGGATTTCTCTTATTCTTAACAGTGCTATTCTATGAGAGTGGTTGCAAAATGTGCCAACACACGTAAATGATAATTGTTATGCTTTAGTTAAGTGTTGTTGTTAATGGTATTTTAGTTGAATATTCCACTTCTGATAATGAACGTTGAAAATGTTGAAAATTTGAGCCTTAATTTTTTTTCTTCAGCTACAACTTCCTTAGACTAGTTCCAAAGCACAACAGAAGAGTCACATACTTTTATTATTTCTCGAATGGATAAAACAACAAATATATCAATCACATAATCTGTCCCCATAGAGCAAGTTATCTCTGTTTATGTTTGCAGCCGTAACTGAAAATTTAACACCACCGCTATGAAATTCAGTTCGTGATGTTACATAAGATGATAAGATCCCAGAATAAGATGAATGAAGCATTCTTTGTTTGAAACTAAACAACTCATAAATACTTGTACATACCACGATATGGCATTGAATCACAAGGGACAAATGTGCAGAAGCAGCTAAGTCAATAATCGAGCTAGATTTGATTGCCTAAATTAACGTCTATCCATTAACGCAGATTTTACTGCAGAGCTCACGGAGAACGTTAATTCATTTAGGAACTTTTCAAGAAGAATATTTATGTTATTAAACTTTGTATACAGAAACAATGGTTAATAAACACGCTTGTCTAGCAGCATGGTGATGTGTCGATGATTGAAAATTGGATACTCTTCTAGTTATGTTATTATTCATATTGTATTGTTACAACTCTATGGAGATACAATAAAAGATGGCAACAGACGACATCATACGATACATATCTAGACTCACTGTGCGGACACAGCACATACTAGCACAAATCTTTAAAAAAAAAATAACATATTTATCTAAGCGCAACTCCAATGTCCATCCAACTTGTATGGCCTCTATATGAGAGGCGGAACGTCAAATGCTGCTTTGTGCTGTCTTGTAACTCTGTACAGCTTTAATCATATTCTTTATTTATTGTCTATTCCTAGACGGAAGATGTACAGCTTTAATCATATTCTTTATTTATTGTCTATTCCTAGACGGAAGATGTACAGCTTTAATCATATTCTTTATTTATTGTCTATTCCTAGACGGAAGATGTACAGCTTTAATCATATTCTTTATTTATTGTCTATTCCTAGACGGAAGATGTACAGCTTTAATCATATTCTTTATTTATTGTCTATTGCATACATTGACAGCTTCACAGTAATGCCAAGTATTTATATCCAAGGGAATAATAGAAGGAAAAGGTATCTATCTATCTATCTTTCGTTCGCCTGAAGCATTGTCTATATCTGCAATGTCGTTTCCTGTATAAATGTTACTGTCTTTTGTAATTCTTGCAGTGGCCCATATAGTTTTGTCTGTAGTGTTGTATCTATGGGCCAATGGATTTTCCTCAGTCTACTATATTCAGTGCAGTCTTGAAGTATGTGTTCAGCAGTCTGGGGCGCCTGTCCACATGTACAAGTAGTTGAGGTGCCGATCTTGAATTTTGTATACATGTGACTATGGAGTCGATTGTGTCCTGTTCTGAGACGTATAATGATAACTTGTTCATATCTATTCATATTATAAAAGGCATCCTGATTTGTGGCTTGTGGAAAAGGTATGTGTTAGCACTCGGAAAAAATGACAAATAAACAACAACAGAAAAAAACAAAGAACAATATATGGTCCGAAGCAGGATCGAACCCGTAATCCATGGCACTGCGTTTTGCCACGAGAAGCCGAACGCTGCTTGGTACACAGCCACTCAGCTAAAAAAAATTAGCTATTGTGAGCAGTGTCTTACACGAATCCGTTCCCATTACTATAGCATAGGGTTACGATCATAGATCGGAAATAAATTGAATTAAATAGGGAAACTTCCGAGGCAAGTTCTAACACATACCTCTTCCTTCTATAAGTGCTAACACATACCTTTTCCTTTTATAAGTGCTAACACATACCTTTTCCTTCTATTATTGCCTCGGAAGTTTCCCTATTTAATAATATTTATTTATTATTATTTGTCTCCTATTTATATCCAACTCGTATGAGTATATTTCACGTGTGCTAATTCGGAAACGCACATACATTGGGCGGTACGTTATTCTGCTAATATTTGAACTAATCCTTTGGCATCCATTATTCCGTTCTCTCCGATGGCATCGCAAATTAATGTTCTCGATGGCTGCAACCTTCAGGTGTCAGCTGAACAAAAGTAATTGACAATCTCCATCAGGAGAAATGTAAGGTAAGGACGAACTGAAATTGATCCGTAATTCTTTCTGAAAGGAATAGCGCAAGAATTAAATAAATGACGTAGTAAACAAGCTTTAAAATATTGAGCAATTTTCTATAAATAGTTTGACAAGCGTTATTTGTGACAAACATCATTTGTGAATTATATTTACCAAAACTTTCATGTTCATATATATCAATGACAATTCATTCTAGTAGACACATGATTGATGATAACAATCTCTAGTACTCATATAATCCATATTAACTCTCTCTAGTAAACATATAATTTTTAATAATTCTCTCTACTACACATATAATTTATAACTGCTCTCTCTCTCTCTCTCTCTCTCTCTCTAGTGCACATATAATTTATAATAATTCTCTCTACTACACATATAATTTATAACTTCTCTCGCTCTCTCTCTCTCTCTCTCTCTCTCTAGTGCACATATAATTTTTAATAATTCTCTCTACTACACTTATATAATTTATAACTGCTCTCTCTCTCTCTCTCTCTAGTACACATATAATTTATAACTGCTCTTTCTCTAGTGCACATATAATATATAATAACTCTCGCTAGTAAACATATAATTTATAATAACCCTCTCTAGTAAACATATAATTTATTACAATTTTTTTCTAGTGCACTAAACAGCTTAGAGTTATGGATTCAGACACTAAACAACTTCAAGTCACTAATCCAGACACTAAACAGCTTCAGTTCACTGATACAGACACTAAACAGCTTCAAATCACTGATCCAGACACTAAACCGCTTCATGTCACTGATCCAGACACTAAACAGCTTCAGTTCACTGATCCAGACACTAAACAGCTTCATGTCACTGATCCAGACACTAAACCGCTTCATGTCACTGATCCAGACACTAAACAGCTTCAGTTAACTGATCCAGACACTAAACAGCTTCAAATCACTGATCCAGACACTAAACAGCTTCAGTTCACTGATCCAGACACTAAACAGCTTCAAATCACTGATCCAGACACTAAACAGCTTCAAATCACTGATCCAGACACTAAACAGCTTCAAATCACTGATCCAGACACTAAACAGCTTCAAATCACTGATCCAGACACTAAACAGCTTCAAATCACTGATCCAGACACTAAACAGCTTCAGTTCACTGATACAGACACTAAACAGTTTCAAATCACTGATCCAGACACTAAACCGCTTCATGTCACTGATCCAGACACTAAACAGCTTCAGTTCACTGATCCAGACACTAAACAGCTTCATGTCACTGATCCAGACACTAAACCGCTTCATGTCACTGATCCAGACACTAAACAGCTTCAGTTAACTGATCCAGACACTAAACAGCTTCAAATCACTGATCCAGACACTAAACAGCTTCATGTCACTGATCCAGACACTAGTTTTCGAGTTTCTTAAAAATAAGTGCCAGAAACGTTTTTTTAAGCATTTCTCTGGGAAGTATGGCGGCCTAGGGAAAAAGGGGAGGGGGGGGAGGGGGGGGAAGGGGTTTACCGACGATACTCTATGTAAACCACGCCCTATATAAATTGTTTTGTTTTTTTTGGTCATTGGAAAAGCATGGGCGCTAACATCATGTTCCCTACACGAATTACTTTGTAGAGGAATAGTTTCTGTTTTACTTATAAACAACAAGCCGGTGGACTGGTTGGTCTCGAGGCAAGACGCCGGTCTCGAGACTGAGAGGTTGTAAGTTTCAATCCCGGATGCACCAGTTGAGAATTTTATTTGTGGTTTTTCTCTGCGGCAACCACCCCTTGTCTCAGAAGTGAGGTCCGTCTTGAAACGTCAATTACTCATCGACGGAAAAAATGTGAGCACCTCCGAAGACGGAGTTATCTGCCTGTGCGGCGAGGGACTCCTGTTCACACGGCTGCCAGGTAAAATCGGATTAACACGCAAAATGCAGTTCTTAGTCTGTAGGGACTTCGCCAGAGGTGACAGCTGGCGAACGCACATTTTTTTTTTTTTTTAAATCAACAAGATCGCCAATGCGAAAAACATCACCAAATGCGTTGTGTGAAAGAGCAGGGGCCCCGCGTGTTCAAAAATCAATAATCAGCCAATCCAAAAAAGAACAAAAATTTTTAATGTTGAAAATTGTTACATGCAAGAAACACTTCTAAAATTGGACAAATAAATTGCAGTCCCATAAAAGTTTAAAGATCATAATTTGAATGGTACATGCAACAAACACTTCTAAAATTAGACAAATAAATTGCTGTTGCAGAACATTGTGAAGGTCAAAGACAAAATGCGTTGTCAACGAAAATAAAAAGTGTTCGTCGAGTTAAAATAAGCGTACTAAATTGGTCTCTTATTTGTTCGTTTATTAGCGGATTGCGCTGCACTGTGCTTTTCATTACCTCACCACAAATTTGAACCGCTTCTCTAACCTCTTATATTCTTCCCTGCCCATCATACAAGACAGCAATTGTTTTCTATCCAAGTTGCCCATCTTACGAGTGCTGTCTAATAAGTCTTTTCTGTTCACAATTAAAATGAAGGCGTCCTTCTCCTACGTAGATTTCTAGCCAGTATTACATATTCCATTCTTTATTATCATATTTTCTCTCCTGCGATACTTTATCAGGTAAAATACTTTAACACAATAATAACATCGGATGGAAGATACACTGCAGAAAAAAAAAAGCAGAACAGCTCAGGCTAAAATAGCATTTCAGAAAATGAAAAACGTCTAATGCAACAAGTCTTTGTGAATAGAAGTGAGAGGGAAAGTTCAGCGGCCCTATATAGGCCCAATTCTGACCTATGGAAGCAAATCATGGACATTGGACAAACGTATGAAAAGACGATTAGAGGCCACAGAGATGGAATTTCTCAGAAGAATTTTGAAAGTCCCCTGGACCACCGAAAAAGAGCAACAATCAAAAAGACAACCGTAGACATTTTCAAAGAGGCCAACACAAAAAGGGAGCTCGTAAAATAAATATCGGAAATAAACAATCATCATTTTTGTTGGCATATCATGAGAAGAAGAAATTTGAAATACTTGGTTAGAACAACAGGGATGGAGAAATCGAGAACGACAAAGAGATATTAGATACTTAGTGTCATGGTGGGAGCCGCGATAGTTCAGTGGTTAGTGAACTGGACTACAAAGGACAAGAGTTGGAGCTCGATGCCAATCGACGGCTTCCACGTTTACCCAGCCTTTAATGGGTACCGGATTTTTTTTTCTGGAAAGTAAAGCGGCACGGGCGTAATACCGACCACACTACCCCAAAACCCTACGAAAAATGGTATGGAATATGATGATACTTTATCAGGTTGTATTCTCTGTGTGCACTCAATGCTAGTTTGTGTATATCAGTTAACAAGTCTAACACTAAAAAAAAAAAACTATCTTTACGACGCATAGTACCATTGCTGGTGTATGTCGGGGGGCAAAGATAGAACCAGAGGGATAAAGGCCGCTTGGTTAAGCAGTCGCCACGACGTGTAAAAATCTCAGGATTTTTATTTCACCCCCGATAGAAAAAAATCATTTCTGTCTACCTCGAGCGTCGAACACCGTACGCCGACTTTTCAGCCAGCGGAACAGTGGTTTTAGCCGCACGGCCACGCGCACCTCACACACTGCCAGCACATAATGCAGTAACGTAGTCAGTCATACACGTTTAACGAATCGTGTGTTTTCTTTACCGCAAATTTTGCACGATAATTCCAGTTTTTTTGTCTTTCGACGAGAGAGACTAATTTTATGAAAACGTTTGATTCGGTAAAGCGGTAAAGATTCTAGAGATCACATTTTAGAGTAATTTCTGATTCAGTAAAGCTTATAGAGATCCCATTTTAGAGTAATTTCTGATTCGGTAAAGCTTCTAGAGATCCCATTTTAGAGTAATTTCTGATTCAGTAAAGCTTCTAGAGATCATATTTTAGAGTAATTTCTGATTAGGTAACGCTTCTAGAGATCACATTTTAGAGTAATTTCTGTTTCGGTAAAGCTTCTAGAGATCACATTTCAGAGTAATTTCTGTTTAATTAAAGCTTCTACAGATCACATTTTAGAGTAATTTCTGATTCGGTAAAGCTTCTAGAGATCACATTTCAGAGTAATTTCTGTTTAATTAAAGCTTCTACAGATCACATTTTAGAGTAATTTCTGATTCAGTAAAGCTTCTAGAGATCACATTTTAGAGTAATTTTTGATTCAGTAAAGCTTCTAGAGATCACATTTTAGAGTAATTTTTGATTCAGTAAAGCTTCTAGAGATCACATTTTAGAGTAATTTTTGATTCAGTAAAGCTTCTAGAGATCACACTTTAGAATAATTTTTGACTCAGTAAAGCTTCTAGAGATAATATTTTAGAGCAATTTATTGTTTTCAGTTAAACATGGCCTTTCTGTTCACTGCTTTGTGAGATTCTCCCTTATGGGTCCCCTCCCCTGTATATGTGTTGATTGCCATTGGTAAATATGAACATCAACATGCTGTACACACCGTGTCGTTTGCTTTAACATTTTATTTAAATTACTTTTTCTCGTTGCTTTTTTCATGAAACTTTCTTTCTTTCTTTTCTTTTTGTGTTTTTTTTCCATCTGGTTTTGCTTTGAAACGTCGCAGAATAGTGAATAAATATATACTATAAATCTGATGGCTATATATATATATATATATATATATATATATATATATATATTGCATTGCTTGTTCCTTTGATCACTTCTCTTTTAAATGTGTCGTTTTTGGGCGCATTTGGACGCTGTTATGATACAAATGTTTTCCTTCTTGCGAATGTCGTTTATTCTGTCTATCCGTGGTCTTCCACTTGCCTTCATTCCGGATGTAGAAAACTGTTGATGTTGTTTTGTCTGAAGGAGCAAACCTGTTAAAACTACAGATGCTTGTTTGATTTCAATGACGTTTGTCACCGTGACACGCATTGTTCACATCTACATACTTCATAACAAATGCAGGAAAACAGAAGAAAATACTTTCAGTTTCAGAAGTAAACATTTTAATTGTCTTCGAAAACAAATAACATTGTTAAATCTTAGACTGTCTAGCTAAATTTAGTCACACCATATTATTTTTTGTATTAAATTAAAGATAATTCGTTGAGACGGTTAAAACATTAACATTTATGAAGCAGACAGACCCATTAACCTTCTAACAATGTTGTCCTGTACAATGAAGGTTAATACATCACTCTTTACACAATTAAATAAGCAGATTATCTTTACATGCACCTTACATTAAGGGAGCCGCGATAGCTCAGTGGTTAGTGAACTGGACTACAATGGACAAGAGGTAGGGTTCGATGCCAACCGACGGCCTCCGGGTTCACCAAGCCTTAAATGGGTACCGGACTTTTTCTGGGAAAGTAAAGCGGCACGGGCGTAATACCGACCACATTACCTCAAAAATCATGTGCTGAAGGTCTGTAAAATGTATGGTCACTAACACCATATTCCCTATACGCCACTTGGCGTGAAGGGGGTACTTTACTTTTTTACTGTTACCTTACATTAAAATGACAAAACTGACGCTATGAACCGAAGTCCTTATCACGAGTTTGACAAACAAAATATTTCAAACTTCGAATAAAGATGCAACATAAAAAATAATGTACCAACAACAGAGTCTACAAATACACTATTATATACTGTCATTAATGTAAACACCATTTAACCGATTTAATATAAAAATGGGCCTACCTTCTTTCTCCAATCCTTTGTAAATAAAATACAGTATTCAGAATTATAAAAGTGTGTCCATTCTGAAATCCAGATTTTCAAAGCGCTTTACTCCACAGTCGGGGGATACGAAACTCGTTCTGTTATTTCAAAACAAATTCACTTCTTGCATTGTTATTAATTTAATATCACATTTATTTCCAATTTTGAAAGAAACATGTGCTTTTAGCTCGAAACATTTACCTGGATACTCTTTGGCGTAGATATGTCACGTTATTTTTTTCCCCAAGATTTTCCTGAATCGATTTTTTGCAGCGTGTGTATTTATTGTATTTATCAACAGATTATTTATTTTTAAATGTCAAGTTAGACAAATTGTTCATTTTAAGTTCTTAGTCGTCTATTTTCATCCAAGGCTACGTGAGCAAATTTTCTTCCCTTTTTTTAAGTACTTTTCAAGATGCGAGAGATGGGAGTTTGGCCTGGAAGAGAGAAAGTGTCAAAGTCTGACAACTGGAGAATGCTGCAGCAACCAACTGGGAGGTCCTGAACGAATCGGCGCGAGAAGAGCTCGCGACATAGTTGCACGAGGCGCGTAGTTAGATTATTGTAGGTTGCTGGTTATTGGAAATAAAACATTCTTGTTTTGTGTCCTTTTTGTTTCCATGTTTCTTCCTTCACATGTAATTCATGTGTGTTTTATAACATAAGATCAAGTTTAAAATTATGGACAGTTAATTTAAAATGTGAATTTTGTTTTTAAAAAATATCATTCACGCCACTTTCATATCTCTGGGCTCTGTCTGGGGATGAGTTTTAGTATGGAGCTCTGAAATAAAGATCACAAACACTGGCCACGCAGTTACATGTTGTTCTTACTTCATCAACTGTAACATTCCTGCACTTACACGAATGGGACCAAGGTTCACCTGATTGTAAAACGACTTGTCCAATTCATTTGATTACACGCTTCCAAGAACTTAAGTTGTAAAATTAATCATATAATTATTATACACAAATGCAGTTTATAGTAAATAAATGTAATTTATAATGCCACAATGTGACAGAATAATTGAGAGATCTGGCTAGAGACTGAGTTTCTCTTCGATGGACTATTAATGAGTCTACATTCACCAAAGGACATATGCACTGAGATAACACCCAGCTTCTGTTCATCTTTGCGAGCACGCATCATCTGTTCAAATGCGTGCACTGATAAAACTATTACCCAACATAAATTAATGAACTTCTGCACTGATAAAACTATTACCCAACATAAATTAATGAACTTCTGAGCTGATAAAACTATTACCCAACATAAATTAATGAACTTCTGCACTGATAAAACTATTACCCAACATAAATTAATGAACTTCTGAGCTGATAAAACTATTACCCAACATAAATTAATGAACTTCTGCGCTGATAAAACTATTACCCAACATAAATTAATGAACTTCTGAGCTGATAAAACTATTACCCAACATAAATTAATGAACATCTGCGCTGATAAAATTATTACCCAACATAAATTAATGAACTTCTGCGCTGATAAAACTATTACCCAACATAAATTAATGAACTTCTGCGCTGATAAAACTATTACCCAACATAAATTAATGAACTTCTGCACTGATAAAATTATTACCCATCACCATGTACCAAGCCTGCTGGCGTAGGTAATCATGTCTCTCTACAACCTTCGATCACGACAGTTATTTATCATTTCTGTTGTTGACCTTCTGCCAAGTCATTCTCTTAAGCTGTCTGGTATCTTTTCTCTTTGCTTCCCTCTATCTCTTCGTCCCTCAATTTTCCCATTTGTTACAATATATTTCAGCTGCTCTCTTCTCATTACATGACCAAAAAATGATGATTGTTTCTTCCTAATATTGAAAATCAGCTCTCATTTTGTTTTGGCCTCATTCAGAACGTTTTCATTACTCTTCTTAGCTGTCCATGGTATTCTCAACATTCTTATGTAAAACCACATTTCTACAGCCTCCAGTGACTTTTTTGTATGTTGTCCTATTGTCCATGATTCCCATCAATATGTTAAGACTGGCTCTACATAACATTTAAGAACTCTTTTTCTTGTTTCTATTGTCAAAAATGGATTGCACAGTATCTTCCTCATTTTTTTGGAAAGCTGCTTTTGCCTGAGCCATTCTGCATCTCACCTCTGTTGTACACCTACCATCTGAGGTTAAAATTGTTCCCAGATATTTAAATTAATTTACCTATTTTAATATTGTTCCACTTTTTCTTTGTTGTTACCATTACTTCTGTCTTTTTGCTATTAAGGCTGATTCCTTTATTTTTGCTTTCTTTCACTATAATGTCCAACATTTCTTGTAACTCATTTTCATTCTTAGCGATTAAGACTGTATCATCAGCATACCTTCAATTATTTATATTATGACCATTCGATTGTTATTCCATGCATGTCCCTTATGAATCTTAAAATAATCTCATTATAAATATTAAACACATCTGATGACCGCACACAACCTTGTCTAACACCCTGTTTTATTTGTTGAAACATTCCCAATTGGTTTCCAGTTCTTATGGCCGCTGTTTGTTGCCAGTACATGTTCTTTATTATTCTTAGATCCTTGCTGTCCACGTTTACGTTTTCTAAAATGTTCATTTTTTCTTGATGCTTTACTTTGTCAAAGGCCTTGGTGTAATCTATGAAACATAGGTATAGATCTGTTTTCACCTCTATGGCTCTTTCTACTAAAGATCTTATGATGTATACGACATTGCTTTTTCCTTTATCTCTAACAAAACCACACTGTTCATCACTAATTTCTGGACTGATTTTGTTTCGCACTTTTCGCATGATGATTCTTAGTAATGTCTTAGTCATGTGACTCATAAGGCTTATTGTGCGATGACCATCGCATTCAATCGCACCAGAATTCTTTGGTAGGAGGGCTATGAATATTGATATGAGCAGGTCGTCTGGTATATATCCGTTGTTGTAGTTATCATTCAATATTTTTGTTATTATTTCTATTTCAAAATCACCCATGGCTTCAATCTCTTCTTTAGTTATATTATCAGGTCTAGGAGCCTTTCCTGTTTTCATATTGCACAAGGCGTCTTCCACTTCTCCTTTGAGTATTTCTGGTTCTCCTCCATTATCCTTAATATTTACTTGTGTTCGTTCATCATTATAAAGATTTTTAATGTATTCTGTCCATCCTTCCCTTATGCTTTCTTGCCTTCCCTTATGCTTTCTTGTCCAAACAACAGTTCTCCTTCCTTTGATCTTAAACATCCAGTTTTTTATTGCGTTTTTCTTCCTGTTAATTTTTCAATTTCTTTGTACCGTAGGGAGGTCAAAAAGTAATGCACACCAATTTTTTTCTCGGAAACTATTCGGGCAAAATGTGTGAAATTTTCACAGATTGTAGCTGAACATCCCCTTTACACTACCTAGTTTTCAACATAATCTCCGTCCAAGCGTATTGCCTTACGCCAACGCGAAACTAGGTCATGAATGCCTCGTTTGTACCAAGTTTTGTCCTGCTCGCGTAGCCATTTTTTAACTGCACGGATCACATCCTCATCATTGTCAAAGTGTGTCCCACGCAGGAATTTTTTGAGTGGTCCAAACAGATGGAAATATGAGGGAGCCAGATCAGGGCTGTAAGGAGGATGGGGCAGTACAGTCCAACCAAATTTGTTGATTGCTTCCCGTGTTACCAGACTTGTGTGAGGGCGTGCATTGTCATGTTGAAGCAACAAATCTGCAGATGGCTTATTAGGCCGAACTCTGTGGACCGATTTTTGAGTTTTGTCAGTGTATTGATGTAAGCTGTCGAGTTTATTGTCTCACCTCTTGTCATTACATCAACAAGAATCACACCATCAATGTCCCAGAAGACAGTGATCATCACCTTTCCGGCTGATGGAGATGTTTTGAATTTTTTTCTTTTTGGTGACTGCGGATGATGCCATTCCATTGACTGCATTTTTGTTTCAGGCTCATAATAATGTGCCCACGTTTCGTCACCGGTAACAATTTTTGACAAAAACATTTCTCCTTCAACACCGAAACGCTCCAACAATTCAGAACAGAAGGTTTTCCTTTGAACTCTGTGATCATTTGTTAGGCACCGAGGAACCCATCGAGCGCAAATCTTTGAATATCCGAGAGTTTTAAAAATTGCGATTGCACTTCCCTTGCTGACTGTAAGCTGCAATGCCAATTGCTGACTAGTGATACGCCTATCCTTACGAATAATGGCATCAGCCCGGTTTAACAAGTCTGTGCTGGTAGCCGAGGCAACACGTCCAGAACGCGGTAAATCATGCAGCTCCACTCGTACACTTTCTGCAGCTTTAATTCTCTGAACCTAGCGACTAACTGTGCTCCTATCGACTGCAGAACATTTGTACACTGCACACAGTCGTTTATGAATGTTTGCCACAGTTTCTTTTTCCGCAACCAGAAATTCTATGACAATTCGCTGTTTGTAACGGACATTGTTGACAAGCTCCAATTTAACGGTTCATAGATTGCGTAATATTTATCAGAATGCTGTGCAATTTGGTGCCCATAATTGGAACATGTCATATTCCAAGTGTGCAAAATTTCATATTCCTATCTTTATTATTAGCCGAGAAAAAAATTGGTGTGCATTACTTTTTGACCTCCCTTCAGTATATAGCTTTGACATCTCATTTTTTTTGCATTTCAATCTCGTTGCTTCTCTCTTTTAGCCATGCTTCTTTTTTTGCTTCATTGCATTTTATTACAATTTCTTTATTTAATCTCTTATACTCATCTTTATTTTCTTTATTTCTTCTTCTTGTATCCATTAGCTGCAAAATGTCATCTGTCATTCATTTCTTTCTTGAATTTGTCCTCGCTAGTGGTAAGAACTATTTTGGTGTTTGTTGCATTGATTCTCTTAGCATTACCCACTGTTCATCAATGCTTTGTATCTTCTCTATTGCATTGTGCCGGTTCTGAATTGTAATTGTATATTTGCCTTGCAACTTCTTGACTGATTTGAGTTAAATCTAAATTTAACTTAATTTTAACTGAGGCTCGTTTTGCTGCTTTTAATTTTACTGTAAGCTTTCCCACAACTGGTACATGATCACTATTGCAATCTGCCACTGGTCTAGTTTTCACACACACCAGACTGTTTCTAAACCTATTGCTTATCATTATGTAAATAATTTGATTACGTGTGTTGTCTCCTGGGCTTTTCCATGTCCACAGACGTCTTTGATGTTGCTTAAACCAGGTGTTTCCTATCATCATGTAGTTTGTTCTTGCCCTATCAATAAATTTGTCACCTCTTTCATTCCTCTCGCCTAAGCCATAATGACCAACTACTTCTTCAACTCTTTCCCTTCCTACTTTTGCGTTAAGATCCCCTAGAACTATTGTGTTTTCATGTGGTTTGCATTCACGAAGTGTCTCATTTAACTCGTAAAATTTATCAAATTGGGATAACATTATTACACGTCATTAATTAATTCTGCACTGATAAAACTATTACCTGGCATTAATTAACGAAATCCTGCACTGATAAAACTATTACCTGACATTAATTAATGAAATCCTGCACTGATATACTATTACCTGGCATTAATTAACGAAATTCTGCACTGATAAAACTATTACCTGGCATTAATTAACGAAATCCTGCACTGATAAAACTATTACCTGGCATTAATTAACGAAATCCTGCACTGATAAAACTATTGCCTGGCATTAATTAACGAAATCCTGCACTGATAAAACTATTACCTGGCATTAGTTAACGAAATCCTGCACTGATATACTATTACTTGACATTGAAAACAGAACATGAACTGAGCAGAAAAATATATTTCATATTTTTTAAAACCCTAATCGTTTCGTCGAACGACTGAAATGAAATTCTAAAATAAGTACACATAAATTAACTATCTAGTGCGAGAAAACAAGAGTTCTGGCCTTCATTATAAACATTCTTTTTAACCTGTCTGTGAGTAGTCTTTTTTTTTCAAAAATTGTTTTTTAAAATTTTAATCAGTTATTGATTTTGTAATTGCGTTATTTCATTTTTAAAAATACAGTTATATTTGCTTGCACTATATCTGAACTTATTTAAGCTTTGCATTGACCACTATAATCGTTAGTGAGTATTTGCTGCGATGAATACACAGAATTAACAATGCATTGAATTATTTTTGATCAATGAGATCAACGCATTGTGGGATTATTTGTTTTCTTGTTTCTGATTGGCTGCACTAAGAGGTTGAAGACAAAAGTCACTGTTTGTTTATGCCCAGTCATGTCCTCGAGCATGGACGGATTAAAGAACATTTTATTTGAGGTTCCGAGCTCCATGGACAATCCTCCAAGATCACAGTTTGCATTTTCTTCAGCTGATGGCACTTAGCAATTATTTTAAATAAATGATCTCTTCTTATTTTCCTGGTTTCTAGCTTTGCTGTCCGGATCTATCATTCAGTAGTTTTTTTTTTTTTTGTTTTTTTTTTTTTTACGTTCACCAGCTTTTAGTGACCTCTGACGAAGTCCCTAGAGACTAGAAACTGAATTTTGCGAGTTAATCCATTTTTCCCTGGCAGCCGTGTGCACAGACAGATAACTCCGACTTCAGAGGTACTCATATTTTTCCGTCGATGAGTATTTGACGTTTCAAATCGGGCCTCGCTGCTGAGACCGGGGGGGGGGGGGGGGGGGTGTTTGCCGCAGAGAGAAATCACAAATAAAAATCCCAACTGATGCAGCCGGGATTTGAACCACAACCTCACAGTCTTGCCGGCGTCTTCCTCGAGACCAACCAGTCCCCCATTCTGTAGTTTTTGACGTGTTCTTTATGTTCTTATCTTTTTTCTTCCTCCTCTTTATTAACCCAACTATTACTCCTCATTTTCCTCATTCGTTATATGAGTGTTATTATATTATGTTGTAGTTCACAGAAAATAGTAATCTTTGTCTTTTATTCCCAACATATCCGATTTCAGCCTGGAAGAATAATTTAGTCTTTCCCCTTCCCTTTTCACCACCTGATAGATTTGCCGTTCTCGGTGGTGGAGATCTGTATTATAGCTTGTTTCATAACTCGTGCCCAAATTTTAAAATCGATAGCTTTTTAACCGCTTGTTGTAAGTTGTTCAAAATTTGCATGTAAAGTTATAATGATTAGAACCCAACAGGGAATTAATTTCATTATAAAAAACATTTGGTTATTATTGTTGCTTATTTGATTTATATAAATTTATAACGACCCATTGATGTAGTCAAAACTTAATGTTTACAGTATTTTAAGTTATAAATAGCGAGTAAAAATCCATACACGGTAAAATTGACGTGTTTGCACGCTTTTACCGTGGTTTTTTGACACAATTAGACACTTGTAAAAAACACGAGAAATTGTGTGTTCCATTTCCGTTCATTCATAGGTGAGACGTGGAACGATAACATTTATCATGAGTCTTAAAATGAAATTCTGCAGTTTACAAAACATCGCAATAAAAATGAATGACTATTTTTGCAGAGGTTAAACGAGGAAGATTATTTCATTCTTTAGAAAACCCTGAGAATAGGACAAGACACATTTTGGATTTATCTAAACGGTCATTTAATCTCTGGATTCAAGCACGTGACCGTCAATGTTCAAAATATACAAAATCACAAGGAAGAGCAAAAATGTTGGATAATTTCGACAGTGAACTTATTAGAAGTGAAATTCGCAAAATGTTGGGTATGAATGAAACTGTTACAATAAGAAAATTTAAAGTATCGCTGAAAAAGAACAACAGTATTGAAATATCAAAGTCTACATTATGGAGGAATGTGAGAGCTGCAGGCTTTACATTCAGAAAGTATTCCAATGGACGAAACATAATCTGTGAGAAGCCACATATAACAGTCATGAGAAGCAAGTACTTACGTGAAATAAAAGAGGTGCGCAAGCAAGGTTATGATATTGTGTACTTGGATGAAACATGGATCACCACACTAACCAATGGGAATGGCAGTCATCAGATGGAAAGATTAAGAGATTAATACCTAGCAGCAAAGAACAGCGCTTGATAATTGCTCATGCAGGTAGTCGACAACATGGACTAATACAGAATGCAGAGCTCATTTTTCTTTCAAAATCCATAGACAATCGGGATTATCACTCTGAGATGAATGGTCACATATTTAGACATTGGATTGAAAATTCTGTTCTCCCATCACTAGATCGACCATCTTGCCTAATAATGGACAATGCAGCGTACCACAACATTGTTGCACTTGAAGATAAAGTCCCGACGTCATCCAGTACAAAAGATGCTATTAAGATATGGCTCACAAAGGAGCACATACAATTTAATAACATGTACTTAAAACCTGAATTACTATCTCTAGTAAAGCAAAAACAAAGGACAAAGATTTTTCAAATAGATAAGAGTATCCAAGAGCACGGTCATATAAGTTTGAGGCTGCCACCTTACCATGCTCATTTAAATCCAATAGAACTAATCTGGGCAAAATTAAAAGGACAAGTGGCAGATGAAAATACAACATTCAAAATATGCGATGTAAAGACTCTTGCTAATCTCGCTTTATTAAATATAGACAAAGATTATTGGGCTAAATGTGAAGACCACGTCTTAAAACAGGAATAGGAATATTGGAAAAATTATGCTTTGTGGAATGTTCAACCCCAAACAGTTATTAATCTTTTAGACTCGTCTGATTCAGAATGAAAGTATATAGCCCCCACAATGTTGGCCCCTATATTACCTTAAATTAGTTCAACAAACGGTCCTTATCAGGACCACACAACTATGAAAATTGGACATACAGGTATACCTTGATATTATCGTCCGTCCTCGAACTGAGAAGACAATAATTCTCCTGGTGTTTTGTCTTATTAGGTTATTTCCCCATTACGGCCACGCCTTTACCTAGTGAAAATTAATCATAGACCAGCAACTACGGTAATTTCTATTCTTTAGGGCTTCACAATTTACAATTTTGATAAACATCAAAGAAATTCGTCGCTTTAAGAAAACTGCAGCTGCAAGATATTTCTTAAATATACATTTAAAGGGTCTTTTGCATTCTAATAACATTTGGAAAATTTCAACAGTTTTTAACAAACGGTTACTGAGTAATAGCGTTTTGAAGTTGGGCACGTGATTTGAAACGAGCTATAGTTGAGGTTCGCTGATACAGACGCAAACGGTCAGCTATGAGACGTTGATCATCTTCTATTTATACATAATCGAAAGGGGACCTCGGTTGCCGTGTTGGGAAAACCACCCAACTGGACTACCGCGGTTCGGACATCCCGTGTTCGATTCCCGCAAGGAGCAGTGTGAATTGTACTCGTGGTTGGAAAAGAAAAAAAAGAAATAAAAACCCAGCCGTTGGCAGAAATGGGTACAATTGGTATTATTAAAAATGGGTATTACCCTGGGAAGGTGAGGAATGTTGCCTCGCATCTGAGTTTCGACGCTTGAGGCGACACTATACAGAAATTTCCGAACATTTCAGGATAGGCGGCCGAGCACATATGGGTGTAAACTCGCGTGCTAATACGCCGGTTCAAGTCTCGTACTTTACCTTTACCTTTACGTAATCGAAAGTTTTCAAACATGATATCAGTTCAGATGTTATACACCTGACAGTGACCCTCTTTCTTATTAAGCACTCACTTCACGGTGGAGAGTTATCTCAAGCACAAAATATAAACAAATACTACATGAAATAGAAACAACGCCAGCATACCATGGACATCATGTTTAAAGTAAGACCAAGAAAATGAATTTATAATAAACTCTTAGAAAATCTCGACTTTGCAGACGACCTGACAAGCTGCAGATCAACACACTCTGATACTCAACAACAACAACAAAATAGAACTACTCTACATTTCTGGTCAAAAAGGCCTCTAGATCAACACGACCAAAGTGAAAATATTGGATATTTACAACAAAGCCTCTGATGTAACAATCACCAACATAGCCTTTGATATAACAATCACCAACATAGCCTTTGATATAACAATCACCAACATAGCCTTTGATAAAACAATACCCAACATTGCTTCTGATATAACAATTACCAACATAGCCTTTGATATAACAATCACCAACATAGCCTTTGATATAACAATTACCAACAAAGTCTCTGATATAACAATTACCAACATAGCTTCTGATATAACAATTACCAACATAGCCTTTGATATAACAATCACCAACATAGCCTTTGATATAACAATTACCAACAAAGTCTCTGATATAACAATTACCAACATAGCGTCTGATATAACAATTACCAAAAAAGTCTCTGATATAACAATTACCAACAAAGTCTCTGATATAACAATTACCAACAAAGTTTCTGATATAACAATTACCTACAACGTCTCTGATATAACAATTACCAACATAGCTTCTGATATAACAATTACCAACATAGCTTCTGATATAACAATTACCAACAAAGTCTCTGATATAACAATTACCAACAAAGTCTCTGATATAACAATTGCCAACAAAGTCTCTGATATAACAATTACCAACAAAGCCTCTGATATAACAATTACCAAGAAAGTCTCTGATATAACAACTACCAACAAAGTCTCTGATATAACAATTACCAACAAAGTCTCTGATATAAAAATTACCAACAAAGCCTCTGATATAACAATTACCAACAAAGCCTCTGATATAACAATTAACAACAACGTCTCTGATATAACAATTACCAACAAAGTCTCTGATATAACAATTACCAACAAAGTCTCTGATATAACAATTACCAACAAAGTCTCTGATATAACAACTACCAACAAAGCCTCTGATATAACAATTACCAACAAAGTCTCTGATATAACAATTACCAACAAAGCCTCTGATATAACAATTACCAACAAAGTCTCTGATATAACAATTACCAACAAAGCCTGTGATATAACAGTTACCAACAAAGTCTCTGATATAACAATTACCAACAAAGTCTCTGATATAACAATTACCAACAAAGCCTCTGATATAACAATTACCAACAAAGTCTCTGATATAACAATTACCAACAAAGCCTGTGATATAACAGTTACCAACAAAGTCTCTGATATAACAATTACCAACAAAGTCTCTGATATAACAATTACCAACAAAGCCTCTGATATAACAATTACCAACAAAGTCTCTGATATAACAATTACCAACAAAGTCCCTGATATAACAATTACCAACAAAGTCTCTGATATAACAATTACCAACAAAGCCTCTGATATAACAATTACCAACAAAGTCTCTGATATAACAATTACCAACAAAGTCTCTGATATAACAATTACCAACAAAGTCTCTGATATAACAATTACCAACAACGTCTCTGATATAACAATTACCAACATAGCTTCTGATATAACAATTAACAACAAAGCCTCTATTATAACGATGAACAACAAAGCCTATATTATAACAATTAACATCAAAGCATCTATTATAACAATTAATAACAAAGCCTCTGATATAACAATTAACAACAAAGCCTCTATTATAGCAATTAATAACAAAGCCTCTGATATAACAATTAACAACAAAGCCTATATTATAAGAATTAACAACAAAGCCTATATTATAACAATTAACAACAAAGCCTATATTATAACAATTAACAACCAAGCCTCTATTGTAACAATTAACAACAAAGCCTATATTATAACAATTAACAACAAAGTCTATATTATATTAATTAGCAACAAAGTCTTTATTATAACAATTAACAACAAAGCCTCTATTATAAGAATTAACAACAAAGCATATATTATAACAATTAACAACAAAGCCTCTATTATAACAATGAACAACAAAGCCTCTATTATAACAATTAACAACAAAGCCTATATTATAACAATTAACATCAAAGCATCTATTATAACAATTAATAACAAAGCCTCTGATATAACAATTAACAACAAAGCCTGTATTATAGCAATTAATAACAAAGCCTCTGATATAACAATTAACAACAAAGCCTCTTATATAACAATTAACAATTACATTTTATAAAAAAAGTTACACATTTTACATCCGGCAGCAAAATGTTTAGAGATGGAGACATAACGTGATAATCATGACACACACCGCACTAGCATCAAACGCTTCCAACAAACTGACGAATATCAGGAGAGTCAAAGATCTCAGTAAAAGAACACAAATTAGACTGTTTAGCTCCTGTGTGATACCAGTGATAACATATTGATGTGAAAGTTGGAAGTCCACCAAGAGTTTGCGTAGGAAATTAAATGCCCTTGAAAATAAATGTCTATGTAGGATGTCAAACATAAGCTGAAATTAATACACTTCAAGCGAAAAAAAAAAATCAGAGACGTATCTAAACATGAATACGCTTCGAGCTTTATAATAAAAACGTGTTGAAAATACATCGGTCATGTGCTGAGAATGAATGAAGAAAGACTTTCCAATTAGGCAATACAGTGTAAATCTAGTAAAAGAAAATAAGGCAGATACAGAGAATTGCTACGCAGAACGATTAGTAGAGCAGATCCAATCATGGGACCAAGAAACAAGCAAAAACCTACAAGAACTAGCAGCAAATCTTCAGTCGTGGAGAACTATGACTTCCAGCCCTATGTGCCATCTTCGGCCCGAGAGGAAAATGAAGGAAGAGAAGCCAATTTGGTGAAACTTCTAGTTGGTAGAAAACGGCAGATAAGACTCGTAGAAATGTGTAATCTTTAGTTCTCATGGCAGCCCTCTTCAAGGCAAGTTTATTTATCAGGGTCAGTCTTGGTCGTGTCATTTTCACGGGACTAGAACTAACAAAATTGTACTTAATATCACAACTGTTTAATGATGGTAACCTATACTAAACATTTTGTGGTTTTAAACAAATCGTGTTTCACCAGTAAGAAGTCAACAACTCAAGTCAACAATTGTTCATCTTGTTGTAAGTTAGTCTTCGGTGTAAAGTCGCCCGAGGATAATACGGCACATGCTCTATAATGTCGGAGAACTGACGCAAAAGAAAACAAAGCAGAACTAAAGATTATATATATATATATATAAGTCATATAAGTTTCAGGATGTGTGAAATCAAAGGAAGGAAATATATATTAATGGAACAGGAGAAGATAATAGAAAGATGAACAGAATATATCAGTCAACTCTACATGATGATGGGAGTCCAGAGCTGTTTTTTCGTTTGCCAGTTTTGACCTCTGGCGAAATCCCAAGAGACTAGAATCTGAATTTTGCGTGTTAATCCGTTTTTTTTTTCCTGGCAGCGTGTGCACTAGGATCCCTCGCCGCACAGGCAGATAATTCCGTCTTCGGAGGTACTCATATTTTTTTTTTACGTCCAACGTCCATGAGTAACTGACGTTTCAAGCCGGGCCTCGCTGCTGAGACCAGGGTGGTTGCCGCAGAGAGAAATCATAAATAAAAATACCAACTGGTGCAGCCGGGATTTGAACCCACAACCTCTATCTCTCGAGGCAAGCGTCTTGCCTCGAAACCAACCAGTTCTCCAGACCAGAGCTAAACAATTCAAACAAAGATACAGGTCAACCAATAATGAGTGAAGTGGAGGAAGCTACTCAATACGAAAAGAGGCAATGCTCCAGGTCTCGGCAATATAACAATCGGAGAGATGGATGCATTAGGAGATCTGGGAGTACAAGTCATAACAAAACTACTTAATGACATATATAACACTGGCCACATACCCGAAAATATATACTAAAATCGATCTCTATCTTTGTAACCATACTTAAGAAGGCAGGCGTCATTGATTGCGAAGACCATCGCACTATTAGTCCCAAGAACCATATGACCAAAATATTACTAAGATTCATGAGAAATGTAAGGAACAAAATCAAACCAGAAATAAGTGAGGAACAATGTGGATTTGTAGAAGGAAAGGGCACCAATAATGCAATATATATCTTGAGAAAATTAATAGAAAGAGCTAAATAGGTAAAGAAAGATCTATATATGTGCTATATAGACTTCACAAAAACATTGGACAAGAAGCATGTGGAAATAATCAATATGCTGGAGAAATTAAACATTGATGGGAAAGATCTGAGAATCATAAAAAAAACATCATGTACTGGCAATAAACAGCAGCCATACGAATTAGCAACCAAACAGGATAGTTCTATTACATAAAACAAGGAATCAGACAAGACTGTGATCTGTCGGCATTTTTGTTTTCACTTTAAAGCGAAATATGAGATCAATAGTAGATATAAAAGGATATGAAGTCAACGGTCACAACATAAACAATTCGTCAAATGCGGATAACAGTCTTAATAAAGAGACAGAGAATGGACTACAAGTAATGATCGATATAATAGTGAAAGAAATGTCTTAGTTTGAATAGTAAGAAAACAGAAGTAATGGTCATATCGAAGAAACAATCATAATCCTCATGCCGCATACAAATAAACAGAACAAATCTGAAAATAGTGAAACGCTGCAAACACTTGGGCACAATAATAATATCAGATGGAAGATACACCACAGAAATAAAAAGTAGAACAGCTAAGACCAAAAGTGCATTTCAGAAAATGAAAAACGTTTTTTATGCAACAAGTCAATAGAAGTGAGAAAGAGAGTTCATCGGAGCTATATAGAACCAATTCTGAACTATGTTAATTTATCCTTTCTTTTTTTGTTAATTTTTTTTTGTTTAATTCATCTTTTTTGTCCCCCCACTCACCCAGCCTCTTTTTATTGTTTACATTTACTTACATTTTGTTTCTTGTCATTTCTACTTTCTCCTATATTCTTTCCTTTAAAACATATTCCTTATTGTTTATTTGTGTAAACTCGTTTCGATCTTACGTACATTTGTGTTTTCTGCTCAAAGTTTTAGTAGCTTAAGTTTGTTTTGTTGTAATCGCGTCTTCTTTTCAGTTTTCGCTTATTAATCTTAATTATTTTAAAATGTTATCTCTCATTTTTAACCTTTCATCTCTTCATAATGCTTTATCCAACCTTCGTTATTTACATTACTTCGTTTTTACTTTTTTTCAATCTTTTATTATTCCATCTTACTTTTCTCTCTCCTTTCTTCCTTCATTTTCCGTCAAAAGATCTCATGTTTCTTCATATCCTTTCATTTTTCTTCCCACCACAGCATACACATCATGGCTCGTTTAGATCTCATCTGTCACCTCCCAACTCAAGTCACTCTACAGAGAACAATGACAGACCGTTCTTTTAATCGTCACAAAAGACGAAAAACATCAACAACAACAATAACATTAAAACGTTATAAATTTAGCACGATTATTTTTTAAAGACGCTTTTCCAGCAGTCTAAATGAACTTTCTAGTATTGATTAATATTGTAGAAAAGACTAGTTATAAAACTAGATATGGATTAACTTGAATTGTGAAATGAAATTAGCACTTTCATGACTGTTGATACTCGTGGTATAGAATTTCGTGCGCGCGCACATCTCCTACGATTGGTAAATAATACAGTAATAAATATCGCTTCATTGCCATTTTAGTTAGACACAGTAATTGTTATTTAGACGTTTTCAAAATATAAAGTTTAACTTGCGTTGCCGCTGCAGACAATTTATTCTGTAAAGAAAGATCGACTCAATGCATATTTAAACGATTTCTTCCTTGCAACGTTTGTAAAGTCCATTGTCAATCCTCAATAATAAAGTGCAAATATGAGACAAAATAGAATCGATTTCTTTCTGCGTTATCTTGTTTGCTTCACTGTTTGCTCAACCTTAGCCAGGTTTTTTTCTGACAGTTACATGTAGCAGTCTAGGGTATCAATGTAATGTGACAGTTAGTTAGGTAGTTATTTAGTTAGTTATTTAGTTAGTTAGTTAGTTAGTTAGTTAGTTAGTTAGTTAGTTAGTTAGTTAGTTAGTTAGTTAGTTAGTTAGTTAGTTAGTTAGTTAGTTAGTTAGTTAGTTAGTTAGTTAGTTAGTTAGTTAGTTAGTTAGTTAGTTAGTTAGTTAGTTAGTTAAGTAAGTAAAAAGTAAAGTACCCCCGTCACGCCAAGTGGCGGCTTATAGGGAATATGGTGTTAGTGACCATAAATTTTACAGACCTTCGGCACATGATTTTTGGGGTAATGTGGTCGGTATTGCGCCCGTGCCGGTTTACTTTCCCAGAAAAAAATCCGGTACCCATTTATGGCTGGGTGAACCTGGAAGCCGTCGGTTGTGATCGAACCCTACACCTTGTCCTTTGTAATCCAGTTCACTAACCACTGAGCTATCGCGGCTCCCAGTTAGTTAGTTAGCTAGTTAGTTAATCAGTCTGTCAGTCAGTTAGTTAGTTATTTAGTTAGTTAGTTAGTTAGTTAGTTAGTTAGTCAGTCAGTCAGTCAGTTAGTTAGTTAGTTAGTTAGTTAGTTAGTTAGTTAGTTAGTTAGTTAGTTAGTTAGTTAGTTAGTTAGTTAGTTAGTTAGTTAGTTAGTTAGTTAGTTAGTTAGTTAGTTAGTTAGTTAGTTAGTTAGTTAGTTTAGTTGTGGCAGAGAAACCCCATCCTTTTTTTTATCATGTGGCATTTAGAGACAAAACAACGAATCATACCACAACAAAGTGGTTTCCGTCAGCACAGATCAACTGAAGACCTGATTACCTACATCGCACAGGAAATAGAAGATGCTCTACAAGAAAAGAGAGACACACTGACAGTGTTGGTCGACGTGGAGAAGGCTTTTGATAGGGTGAGGAGATTGGGATTAAAGAACAGGCTTCTCGGACTACGCATCCGGGTCAGTTGTTAAATTGGATATCTCAGTACCTACGGGACAGATCGGCCAG